>CM029483.1:6778764-7427514 GCA_017140395.1 Eucalyptus lansdowneana | reverse complement strand
GAGAAGTTTGCTAATTTGCTAGCCATTCACCATTCTCTTATTACCAAAAATAAAAATAAATAAATCAAACCCATCCAAACTATGGAGAAGCTTGCTAATCAACATCCTCTTGCCAAGAAATATTGGCAGTTTGTCAAGGTTTACAACATGTTCAAGCACAATACTCAGGTGGCAGATCTTCATAAAGTTGTCCTTTCCATGATATAGTCTCACTACTGATCCATTCTGCTGTTTACCTTATACTGGTATTTTCTGGCAGAAATCCAGGATTCCTCATATTCAGTTGCACTTACCGCCAATTTCACATTTGTGGCTCGTGATTCTAGAACTGGGAAATCAGCTCCAATTAAGGCCATCTCCCCTGAGATAAAGAGAGAAAAATTACTTTGGCAAGAGGCAGAAAAGAAGGAATCAAATGAGGAAAAAGGAGAGAAGAACGTAGCATAGATACTAATGGGGATAACTTGTCCAGGCTCCAAGCTTTGTTTGCCGAAGTTCGTGTCTTCTGTGATATGCCTGCACTGGCAGACAGTGATATCATTCCAAGAAGCGACACTTGTTTTGAGAACTCATTAATATGCCATTCACAGCAAAGGAATATTCATGAGAGGGTATTTGGAGGATTTTAATGCGAATGCCTTTGCTGGTTTGTCAATCTGGTTCTTTGAAGTTGACCATGTTGAATTCTTGAGACCTGTAAGGACTCATCCAGCGCATGATGTATTTCTTCGTCTAGCTGCTGCTGTTGCATGACTTAGCTGCTGAGCGTGGATCTGTAGCAATGATTACATGATATGTCTGGTGTCAGTCTTTTATAAACACGGATTGTCGTACTTGAGCCTTCACCCTTGCAGTTTTATGTATATGTGTGAAAGTATGGATCTGTTAGGTGGAAGATCATAATATGAAGGATATTATTTTTGGGATGAAGGTGGATGTTGGCAACTTTATCTGCCTCAAATGCTATATCCTGTATGCGGAGCTTGACAATCCAGCTGAACTCCTGGTAAATGTTGAAGTTGTGGCTGACGTGATCCAACCTGAGCTCAGGTCACGCTAGGTACAAGTGGCCCACGTGCATTACAATTTTTTTTTTTTTTTAAATACCAAACTTTGATGCTGTTACTCTGATCAGAAGTCAAAGGATGCTGTTGTTAGGGGATATATCTTTTTACTCCCCCCCTTCTTTTGGGCCCAAGCTATCTACCATCCTTCAACACAATGATCATGCATAAGAAAAGTCAAATAGAGAAATAAGAATGAATTGGTTACCTAGTTGGGTGATACTGAAGTCTTTCTTCAGTCCTATCTAAATGGTGAACTGAACCTTTGTGAAGTTACCATATCTTCTGCCAGACTTGGTTTCAGATCACCATGTCTTAGATACTCAAAGTAAATTTGTTATTTCATCTATCATCCTAACAGTTGTCAAACGAATTCTACTTTACATTAACTATACATCCTGAGTCCTTGAATGATGGATTTGAGGATTCGGAAGTCCCATCCATGGAAGAAGAGGCATGGCATGTCCTTGAACGTATGGATGTTGAGAGTTGTCGGACTTCATCTGAATACACTTTTCCAGTGACTGGAGTGAATGGCAATGCTTACTTGCAGGTTGAATGATAATTAGTGGGGGACTATAATTGATACTCAAAAAGCAGGACAACATTGTCAAGCAAAAGAGGAACTCGGGGACATCAGTCTAGTTAGGAACTTAAACGGATGTCTAATTCACCAAACATGTATCAGCATAGCGAAGTCCAATTATTTACTATTTCTGAGAAAGTCTCACTGCACGAGGAGATGAACCAAAGATTAGAGGATGCCAAGTAAAATGATGTTGAGAAATAAGAGCTCCTGCCAAGTGAAGTCTCACAAGGACATCGGACTAAACGTCACTTAATTTCGTTCGTTAAGAGCACAGAAAAGTAGGATCCTTTTTTTTTTCTAAATGTTTTGCCCAAGCTCTCGTGATGGACGAAACGTTAATGCATGTGTGTCTCTTCGTTTTTGTTACTTCTTGTTGGGGTATGGTGGACAAAGTTTGAGCCTATTAAGCTGCCTAATCTTAATATTCATGTTTCAAAGATTATCATCATATTAATGAAATGTATTAAACTTTTGGGTAGTTAGTAAAGTTTCTAGAATGGCATATGTGCAATTACCAATGTGATATAAATATCTACCGATCTTTTATGACCTTAAGGTCATTATGTATGATGTTCATGAATAATTTTTCGGTGTAAATCAAAATCAAGGGCTATTGGTCCTGCAAAATATTTACAAATGTGATATTTACTGCCTTGATGTGAACTTATGAGCACATCATGAAAAGGCGAATTATAACGTACTAACTTTGTTTGAACATTTATCAACTCAGTTTGAAAGGTGTGCATGTTGATTTGAATTTAGGTAAAAATAAAAAGTAATTTTTCTTTACTTTCCCGTCAATATTTATAAGATTATTCAAATTTAAAAATTATGTAAAAAATTATATGTAAGTTTATGTTTTAACATTCGACTGTTTTACAATTGTGTAAAAACTCAATTCCTACTCGAGAAAGATCGCTCATGGTAAAGTTAATAAATATATATTTCGTTGCATATTCTCCTCCCCGGACATGAATGGTCAAACTTCCCGACTGGGCGAGGATATAAGTTTCTGCTGTGGAAAACCTAGCTGCTTTAGTAAAGCCTCCCACTTGTAATAACTCCAATTTGGCTTGGGCTTATATCATGCAAGAAAATATAGGGTAGATAAGATTTTCCATGTCTGCGATAAAACGCTTTATAAATTGGTCGACCCTTGTCAAGGTGGGCCCCATTTGTCATATTACCCCGTCTACTCCTCCCTTCCGTTTCTCAACATAACATGCTCTCTCTCTTCGTCTCTAAACTTCTCTTTTCTTCTTTTTGGTTTAAAGAAAAGACACCCGAGCGAAGGTCCAGGCGTCTGCTGTCACCTCTCCAATTTGTTGTCTGCCCTCTCCGTTACTCTCTCTAAGCTTGGGATATAGCTGTGTTTCAAATTCAGGAAACAAATGGAGCATCTAACACTTCGTCATACTGAACTTCTCGCTTTAGGTCTTTTGGAAGCTTTGGCTCCAAACATTTATGCTTTAGCTCGCGTCGTAATAGGAAAAATGATATTAATAGGGTACATATGGGCTCAGAATTATTTAAGGTAGACCTGATCATTATGAGTTTTTTAAATGTTAAATATACATTTTTCACAAAGGGTTTGGAGATGTTTAGTATTAAATAATAATTATTTCCCCATCCAAGGCATACCAATTAGTAGGTACGAGAGGATTAATGTCATAACTCAAATATTAAAAAACTACTTTTAATCTTTAAAAAAAAAAGTTACGATGAAATTTTACACGACTTTACACGATTGAACGGTCGAGCTTCAATCTAACAAAAATTGATATGTAAGTATCTTGTTTTAATGATGACGGTAGAATGATTATATTATGTAATCTAACGGAGGAAAAAGAAAACAACAGTACAAGGCCAGTAATGTGATATAGATTCTTGTCCAGCAATCTAACTACGCTCACACCACTCACTGCGGGAGAGTCAGAGCTGCAAGGGCTAGTAGAAGCACCTAGAGAGGGGTGAATAGGTGTAAAAAATAGATTTAGCAATATGCAGTGAAAACCTTTACTTTTAACCACAGTCTATATAGCAGCAGATTTTGAATGAGATCAGACTTTAGCTGTTAAATAGAGTTACGAACAAAATAAAGGAGTTCAGGGAAGAGAATAATAACACAAGGTTTATAGTGGTTCGGTTTAGACCAAGCCTACCTCCACTCTCCCGCATTGACAGTCCTTCGGCTGGATTCCACTAAGAACCAAAAGAGATATTACAGTCTCACGTCCTTGATTCCATAGTGTAAAGACTCTACTACCCTTCCTCAAGGTCTCGCAAGTATTTATCTCTCTTTCGAATCCAGTATAAGCTCAGCAAATGAAATAACAAAGAACTATGAGCTTCAGACTTTAGAATTCTTCTATCACGCACACACTTGAATAACTAGAGCGTCTTCCTTATATACTCCTCCATGCCTTCATAACCATTGGCACCTTCCAAAGGAGTTCTTCCAATCAACCGTTGGACAAATGTGTGACATCCTGAAATTCGACCCCGTTTCGATAAAGTGAAATGGGCATTTCGTCGGCGTGCCTATGGCCTTTTTCTCTGAGCTGATCACTCACGAGTTAACTAACCTATTGGGTGAAGCCGTTAAGGGATGTATCAGCTGTAAAATCCCTAAAAGCTACCTAATTGGTTGGATTGAGCTAAAATCACGTCGATCGATTTTTAACCACGAAATTGAACTCGATTTCGGGAATCGAATTTTAAGCGTCATAATTCTTATTTTTAGGATCTGTCTCATCGCTCGTCAATTTATTGACGAGTCCGAAATTTCAAGAAAGAAATTATCGGAAGAAAATTGAAGGGCAAAATAAAATAGAAAAGAAAAGGAAAAAAAATAAAAGAATTATGTGGTGTTATATTTTTTTTCTCTCTCTCTCTCTCTTTTCTTTTCTTTCTTTTTTTTTTTCTCTCTCTCTCTCCTCCCTTTTTCTCCCTTCCCCCCCTAACCGCCAATGCCCCTTGCCAAGTTCTCACTTTCTCCTCTCTCCTCTTTGACTAGTCAAAACTTTTCTCTCTTATCTCTTCTTCTCTCTCCTCTTCTTCTCCCTCATCCCACGTGACCTTCTTCTTCTTCTTCCTCGTTCTTCTTTGTGCGAACGAGACCAAAACCAGCAAAAAAAGAAAATCAGCTCGTCGAAGCTCATCGCCGCCGCACCGAAGCCGGACCACCACCCGCGCAACGCTCACCCGCGCACGCCGCGTGCTCCGCCACCGCCCCTTCGTGCGTGCCGTCCTCGCCGTGCACCGTTCAGCCTCTACTCAGCCCTGTTCGCCTCTGTTCAGCCCCCATCCGGCCACCTCCGGCCGCCATTTGAGCTCGCCGGACCTCCACCGGTCCCCCTCACCCCCGTCGGCCTTGCCGCCCTTGCTGTGGTTGTAGGTTGCTGTTTTGTGTGTTTTTCCAGCCATTCCAGCCACCCCGCCGAGTGGGTATCCAGCTGGTTCGAGCTCGTTTTGGACCGTTTCCCGGCCCCGAACCCGAGCGGTGCTTTGGGAAGATTTGTTCCTCGCGTCGCCGCCGTCGGATTGATCCGATTTGCGCGCGATTTGGTGAGTAATCTCACTAATTCAAGATTAGTTGGCTAATTATGCTTTAGGTTGGTTTAGTTTTAATTAATTATGTTTAGGTTGTTAGATTAGAATTAATTAGCAATTATTAGTCAATTGTGATGTGATTTAAATAAATTGATTGCGCAATTAGCAAGTAGACGTGGTCTACTATTTATTGGAAGCATCTCGGGAATTTTCCGACCCCTAATTGGGCTTCAATTTGATGATTCGGGCCTAAGTGAGATTTTTGGCATTTAAATATTAATTTTCGGAATTAAATTAAATAATTATTTATTTTCCGAAAATTCAAGGGAGATGGTTCGTAACCGGAAAATTATGCTGATGATCGTGGTGAAGTCTGTTTATTTAATCAGGCTTTATTTTAAGCTAAATTGAATTTTTAATATTAATTATTTAATTTTCGAAATTAATTAATTAATTATTTATTTCTTGAAAATTCAACTGAGATGGCCTGGAACCGGAAAATTATGCTGATGACCGTGGTGGAGTTCATTTGTTTAATTGAGTTTTAGTTTGTGCTAATTTGAATTATTAATATTTATTAATTAAATTTCGAAATTAATTAATTATTTATTTATTTTTCGGAAATTAAGATTGAGATAGCCGACGATCGAAATCTCGTGCGATTGTCGTGGACGAGTCCGTTTATTTATTTGAGCTTTGAATTGTGCCAAATTGAATCTTGAAAGTGGTCGAGTGGGACCGTAAAGCCATTGATTCTTGAAAGTGGTCGAGTGGGACCGTAAAGCCATTGAATCTTGCAAGTGGTCGAGTGGGACCGTAAAGCCATTGATTCTTGAAAGTGGTCGAAAGTGGGACCTGTAAAGCCATTGAATCTTGCAAGTGGTCGAGTGGGACCGTAAAGCCATTGATTCTTGAAAGTGGTCGAGTGGGACCGTAAAGCCATTGAATCTTGCAAGTGGTCGAGTGGGACCGTAAAGCCATTGATTCTTGAAAGTGGTCGAGTGGGACCGTAAAGCCATTGAATCTTGAAAGTGGTCGAGTGGGACCGTAAAACCATTGATTCTTGAAAGTGGTCGAGTGGGACCGTAAAGCCATTGATTCTTGAAAGTGGTCGAGTGGGACCGTAAAGCCATTGAATATCGAAAGTGGTCGAGTGGGACCGTAAAGCCATTAAATATTGAATGTTGTCGAGTGGGACTCTGAATAGCAATAGCTTGAATGACCGGGAAATGGTCAGGTTGACATGTAATCGACGAGGTCGATTGATCATTGTTTTGATTTGATGTTGTGAATTGATTGACTGAATGGGAATGACCGTGAGTGGTCTTGTTGGCTTGTAATCGACTAGGTCGATTTGATCGATGCTTTGATCGGTGATATGATTGCTTGAGTGCTTATTGTGAATTGTACTAACTTGCAGGTGGGATCTGATGCTAAGGTACGTCTTCTGACCTATGCGTGTTTAGGCAGCCTTTAGTATAATGGTTCACTAATCGGGCTTAGTGGGGTAGAACTCGCTGAGACGTAGTCTCATCCCAGTTTGGGGAAAACCATTTCAGGACCCCGCTAAGGAGCTGAGGAGGAAGAGTTGGAGAAGGATTTTGGGAGAAGAAGACAATCTCAAGAGGGGCCGTGAGTACGGCCTAGATGGACTGAAATTTTATCTTCTTTGATATCTCCATTTTGATGTGAATAGAGTTTAGAATAAAAAGTTGTGAAGTGTTCGGTTTGTGGTTTGTATAAAAGTTTGGTTATAAATTTCAATATGAAAAATATGGCCCCGCTTTTCTATCCCATCGTTTTATTGTCCGGGGATTTTAATCGCTTCCGCATGTGCTTAAAAATGAAAGGGTCGGCGATACATTGTCCTGGGATATCGCATTATAAAATCGACCAAGTGAGACGGATGTGTGCGTGCCTGAGGATCGGGGCGTGACATCCAGTTTAAAGTGGTATCAGAGCGAGGTTGAAGATTGGAGTGATAAGGAGCGATGGTTAATGGGATAGTTAGTAGGAAAGGCCTTTAAATTCATGCTGGTGCATGTCTGTGTTAGCTGAGTGCTAGAATTGTTTGTTGTGTGTGGATCGCTCATCTTCTAATCCAGTGTGGATTTGGAAGACGGGTTTCAGTGTAAAGACTGAACCATGAGCGAGTAGGAGCTAAGAACTCCTAGTAAGAGGACAATGTCCTCTGTGACTCGGGTTAATGCACTGACAAAGGTCAGTACCCGAGGTGGTTGTGGCAGAGTGTTGGCTCTGGCCAGCTTGAGTGTAAGAGTATCACCGTAGGTTGGTACTAGTGTATCAGCGTCGAATGATCCTAAGTTCAATAGGATCGTTCTAATGCTAGTGTTCCTTGGGAACTGGATGAGCCAAGAGGCTCAGGATCGAGCTAGGAGGCTCAGGATCGAGCCGCCGTTAGTGTTGCAACCGTCGTTGTCGCCTTACCTGTTGAGATCCAGAGTGGAGATGTGATCCGGGAGCGAGTCATTGCATTCAAGCCAAGGTATAAATCCAGTTCAGGCAGAAATGAAAATCGATCAGGGAAAAGATCGAGGTCGAGAGTGATTTTAGCAGACCGTGGGACAACCAGAAAGAGTGTGTGCTGTCACTTGGCAGGAGATAAAAGACTCACCTGATAAGTGTCAGAATTGTAGAAGGAAGCATGGATGAATCCAGTGTCCGAATATGACTAGAACCTGTTGTAATGATGACCAGCGTGGCCATCAGGTGAAGGACTGTCAGTGGAAGTCTAAGGTGACATAGACATCGTTACTGCGGCCAAGAAGGAATGGGAGTAGAATGGACCTTGCACCGATCAGAGAAAGAATGTGTTGGAAGTGATTTTATTAGAGCAGGGCAGTAAAGCTTTGTGCTGAGTTGGTAGAACTTAAATTGTTGACGTAAATGTGAAAGAGAGAGAATCCTTAGCAATAGTTATGCTTGATTAGTTGCTAATGTGTGAATTTGATGCCACATGAATAGTGTGGGCTTATGAAGCATATTGTGATAATGAATCATGGTCATGGAGTAATCCAGTTTAGTCTATTAACATGTGAAAGTGTCGAGGTTATTGGGAGTCGAAAAGAATCTTCGATTTCATTAATTCGTTGGCGAAAGATAATCCGTTTGTTAGACGGAGGTTGCCAAGATTGATTTGACAACTGTAGTGGATGTATCAGTTGAGAAAATCGAATGTGAAGAAGGTGGCCGTGATACAGAAAATTTCTAAGATGGTTCCAAAGGAATTGCTTGGGTTACCGCCAGAAAGAGATAGAATTTGTAATCGAGCTAGCACCAGGGACAGAACCGATCTCAAAGGCACCTTACCGAATGGTTGTTGTCTCGAGTTGGTAGAATTGAAGATGCAGATGAAAGATTTATGAATGAGGAATTCGTGCATTAGTGCATCGCTTTGGGGAAACATCAATTGTGTTTGTGAGAAGAAGAAAGATAGTTTGTTGCGAGTGTGCGTCGACCATCGTCAACTCAATTAGGTGAAGATCAAAGACAAGTGTTCTTTGCCAAAGATCGATGAATGGTGTGACTAGTTTTAAAGAGAATCGATGTTTTAAAGGTCGACTTGAGATTATGAAGTCGTCAGTTACGAACTAGGAAGGAGGTTGTACAAAAGATAGCTGTTCGTACTTGATATGGTCTTTACAAGAGTATTGCAAGATCGTTTAGCCTGGTGAACACTCTAGTTCTGTGCCATGGATTTGACAAATCGAGTGTGCAAGGAATATCTAGGATCAATTTGTGATCGTGTTCATTGATGATATCGTCTATTGAGAAGTGATGAAGAACATGAGAATCATTGAGAGTAGTCGGACCTTAAGAACTCATCAGGTATGCTAAGTTTAGCAAATGCGAGTTTTGGTTAACTCGAGTTGGTTCTTAGGTCATGTGATTTCCAGAAGGAATCTGGTCGACCCGAGCAAGATAGAAGCCGTGATCAAGTGGCCGAGACCGACAATAGTGTTAAAGATCGAAGTTTTTCGGGGTTAGCAGGTTATTACAGATGGTTTGTGGAAGGGTTTTCATCGATAGCGTCGCCTCTGACAAAGCTCACGAAGAAAAATGAGAAATTCGTATGGTCAGACAAGTGCGAGCGTAGTTTTCAAGAGCTGAAGGAAAAGCTGACTACCGCACCTGTGCTGACGATTCCATCTGGTCCTGGAGGATTCGAGATCTATAGTGATGCGTCATTTAGAGGATTGGGTTGCGTGCTGATGCAACATGGCAGAGTTGTTGCATACGCTTCCCGGCAGTTGAGACCTCATGAATTGAATTATCCGACGCATGACTTAGAACTCGCAGCCATCATATTTGCGTTGAAGATTTGGAGGCATTACTTGTGTGGGGAAAAGTTTCAGATCTTCACGGACCATCAGAGTCTCAAGTATTTGTTCTCTCAGAAGGAGCTGAACATGAGACAACGACGATGGATGGAATTGCTGAAAGACTACGACTGTGATATTCTATATCACCCAGGAAAGGCGAACAAGGTCGCCGATGCATTAAGTCGGAAGTCTTCAGTGGCACAGATCTTGGTTAAGGAGTGGAACTTAATCGAGAGAGCTCGAGATTCGGAATTCAAATTTGAGGTAGGCCACCTCTCAAGTTTTATGGCCACCCTCAGAATTGAACCGGATGTCCAGGTCAGAATCAAGCAACTTCAACCGACAGATCCGGACGTACAGAAAATTCTTCAAGAGGATACCGATAAAAGAAAAGCTGATTTTCAAGTTTCTGATGATGGGCTACTGAGGTTTCGTGGACGTTTGGTAGTGCCTGACGATGTAGAGCTTAGAGAAGAAATTTTATCTGAAGCACATCGTAGCAGCTACAGTATTCATCCTGGAAGTACTAAGATGTATCAGAATTTGCGTCAACACTATTGGTGGTCAGGTATGAAGGCGGACATCGCCAAGCATGTGGCCAAGTGTTTGACTTGTCAGTAAGTAAAAGCCCAGCATTGCAAGCCGGGAGGATTTCTGCAACCTCTCGTGATCCCAGAGTGGAAATGGGAGCATATCACGATGGACTTCGTGACTGGACTACCAAGGAGTCAAAGGGGAAATGATTCAATTTGGGTAGTAGTTGACAGGCTGACAAAGTCGGCTCACTTCATTGCAGTTCGAAATGACTTGAGTCTGGATAGACACGCAGAACTGTATGTGCGTCAAGTGGTTCGTATGCATGGAGTGCCAGTTACGATAACATCTGATAGAGACCCAAGGTTTAATGCTGCTTTTTGAAAGAGCTTGCAGAGTGCTTTAGGTACAAAGCTTCAATACAGTACGGCATATCATCCTCAGACGGATGGCCAGTCTGAAAGGACGATTCAGACTCTTGAAGACATGCTGAGAGCGTGCGTAATAGACTTCAAAGGAAGTTGGGAAGATCAGCTTCATCTAGTGGAATTCGCCTACAATAATAGTTATCAGCAGAGCATCAAGATGGCTCCATTTGAAGCGTTGTATGGCAGAGCATGCAGAACTCCAGTGTGTTGGGATGAAGTCGGAGAAAGGAAGATAACAGGCCCAGAGTTGGTTCAGCAATCAGTAGATGCCGTGGTAGTGATCAGAGATAGATTGAAGACAGCGCAAAGCAGGCAGAAAAGTTATGCAAATAAGCGCCGAAGGTCTTTGGAATTCTAAGTTGGTGATCACGTTTTTCTGAAAGTGTCACTAATGAGGGGAACTTCGCGCTTTGGTAAGAAAGGCAAGTTGAGTCCGAGGTACGTAGGTCCGTTTGAGATTCTTGAAAGAATCGGAAACCTAGCGTATCGTCTTGCGTTGCCGCCAAGATTGGCGCAAGTGCATGACGTCTTTCACGTGTCGATGTTAAGGAAGTATGAGCCTGACTCGACCCACGTGCTCAATTTCGATGAATTAGACGTGGATGACCGTGTGTCATATGTTGAAAGCCCGGTCCAGATTGTCGATCGTAAAGAGCAAGTTCTGCGTTCAAAGACCATTCCGTTGGTCAAAGTGGTCTAGCAACACCACGGTACTGAAGGAGCGACTTGGGAGACTGAAGAATCGATGAGACAGTTGTACCCCCGCCTTTTTGAATAAAGTGTAATGGTTTAAATTTCGAGGACGAAATTTTTATAAGAGGGGAAGAGTTGTGACATCCTGAAATTCGACCCCGTTTCGATAAAGTGAAATGGGCATTTCGTCGGCGTGCCTATGGCCTTTTTCTCTGAGCTGATCACTCACGAGTTAACTAACCTATTGGGTGAAGCCGTTAAGGGATGTATCAGCTGTAAAATCCCTAAAAGCTACCTAATTGGTTGGATTGAGCTAAAATCACGTCTGATCGATTTTTAACCACGAAATTGAACTCGATTTCGGGAATCGAATTTTAAGCGCGTCATAATTCTTATTTTTAGGATCCTGTCTCATCGCTCGTCAATTTATTGACGAGTCCGAAATTTCAAGAAAGAAATTATCGGAAGAAAATTGAAGACCAAAAAAATAAAATAGAAAAGAAAAGAAAAAAATTGCAAAAGGAATTATGTATATTATTTTATTTTTTTTCTCTCTCTCTCTCTCTCTTTCTTTTCTTCTCTTTTTTTTCTCTCCATCCTCTTTTCTCTCCCCTTTTTCCCCTTCCCCACCGCCAATGCCCTTTGCCAAGTTCAATTTTGCTTTCTCTTCTCTCTCCTCTTTGACTAGTCAAAACATTTCTCTCTTATCTCTTTCTTCTCTCCCACTTCTTCTCCCTCATCCCACGTGACCTTCTTCTTCTTCTTCTTCGTTCTTCTTTTGCGAACGAGACCAAAACCAGCTCGAAGAAAATCAGCTCGTCGAGAACCCTCATCGCCGCCGCACCGGAGCCGGACCACCACCCGCGCAACGCTCACCCGTGCGCCACGCCGCGTGCTCCGCCACCGTCCACCCCTTCGTGCGTGCCGTCCCGCGTGCACCGTTCAGCCTCGTTTAGCCCTGTTCGCACCGTTCAGCCCCCATCCGGCCACCTGGGCCATTTGAGCTCGCCGGACCTCCCCCGTCCCCCTCACCCTCCGTCGGCCTTGCCGCCCTTGCTGTGGTTGTAGGTTAGCCCCTGTTTTGTGTGTTTTTCCAGCCATTCCAGCCACCCCGGAGTGGGTATCCAGCTGGTTCGAGCCCGCTTTTGGACCGTTTCCGGCCCCGGATCCGAGCGAGTCGCTTTGGGAAGATTTGTTCCTCGCGTCGCCGCCGTCGGATTGATCCGATTTGCGCGCGATTTGGTGAGTAATCTCACTAATCCAAGATTAGTTGATTAATTATGCTTTAAGGTTGGTTTAGTTTTAATTAATTATGTTTAGGTTGTTAGATTAGAATTAATTAGCAATTATTAGTCAATTGTGATGTGATTTAAATAAATTGATTGTGCAATTAGCAAGTAGACGTGGTCTACTATTTATTGGAAGCATCTCGGGAATTTTCCGACCCCTAATTGGGCTTCAATTTGATGATTCGGGCCTAAGTGAGATTTTTGGGCATTTAAATATTAATTTTCGGAATTAAATTAAATAATTATTTATTTTCCGAAAATTCAAGGGAGATGGTTCGAACCGGAAAATTATGCTGATGATCGTGGTGAAGTCTGTTTATTTAATCGGGCTTTATTTTAAGCTAAATTGAATTTTTAATATTAATTATTTAATTTTCGAAATTAATTAATTAATTATTTATTTCTTGAAAATTCAACTGAGATGGCCTGGAACCGGAAAATTATGCTGATGACCGTGGTGGAGTTCATTTGTTTAATTGAGTTTTAGTTTGTGCTAATTTGAATTATTAATATTTATTAATTAAATTTCGAAATTAATT
Organism: Eucalyptus lansdowneana; assembly: GCA_017140395.1. Lineage (NCBI taxonomy): Eukaryota > Viridiplantae > Streptophyta > Magnoliopsida > Myrtales > Myrtaceae > Eucalyptus > Eucalyptus lansdowneana. The sequence continues at coordinate 7,414,483 of CM029483.1, read as the reverse complement.
AATTATTTATTTATTTTTCGGAAATTAAGATTGAGATGGCCGACGACCGAAATCTCGTGCCGATTGTCGTGACGCAGTCCGTTTATTTATTTGAGCTTTGAATTGTGCCAAATTGAATCTTGAAAGTGGTCGAGTGGGACCGTAAAGCCATTGATTCTTGAAAGTGGTCGAGTGGGACCGTAAAGCCATTGAATCTTGCAAGTGGTCGAGTGGGACCGTAAAGCCATTGAATCTTGAAAGTGGTCGAGTGGGACCGTAAAGCCATTGATTCTTGAAAGTGGTCGAGTGGGGACCGTAAAGCCATTGAATCTTGCAAGTGGTCGAGTGGGACCGTAAAGCCATTGATTCTTGAAAGTGGTCGAGTGGGACCGTAAAGCCATTGAATCTTGAAAGTGGTCGAGTGGGACCGTAAAGCCATTGATTCTTGAAAGTGGTCGAGTGGGACCGTAAAGCCATTGATTCTTGAAAGTGGTCGAGTGGGACCGTAAAGCCATTGAATATCGAAAGTGGTCGAGTGGGACCGTAAAGCCATTAAATATTGAATGTTGTCGAGTGGGACTCTGAATAGCAATAGCTTGAATGACCGGGAAATGGTCAGGTTGACATGTAATCGACGAGGTCGATTGATCATTGTTTTGATTTGATGTTGTGAATTGATTGACTGAATGGGAATGACCGAAAGTGGTCTTGTTGGCTTATAATCGACTAGGTCGATTTGATCGATGCTTTGATCGGTGATATGATTGCTTGAGTGCCTATTGTGAATTGTACTAACTTGCAGGTGGGATCTGATGCTAAGGTACGTCTTCTGACCCGTGCGTGTTTAGGCAGCCTTTAGTATAATGGTTCACTAATCGGGCTTAGTGGGGTAGAACTCGCTGAGACGTAGTCTCATCCCAGTTTGGGGAAAACCATTTCAGGACCCCGCTAAGGAGCCGAGGAGGAAGAGTTGGAGAAGGATTTTGGGAGAAGAAGACAATCTCGAGAGGGGCCGTGAGTACGGCCTAGATGGACTGAAATTTTATCTTATTTGATATCTCCATTTTGATGTGAATAGAGTTTAGAATAAAAAGTTGTGAAGTGTTCTGGTTTGTGGTTTGTATAAAAGTTTGGTTATAAATTTCAATATGAAAAATATGGCCCCGCTTTTCTATCCCATCGTTTTTTTTCGGGGATTTTATCCCATCGCATTTTATTGTCCGGGATATCGATTTTCGACCAAGTGAGACGGATGTGTGCGTTCGAGGATCGGGGCGTGACATGTGCTTAAAAATGAAAGTATGAAAGTCTTCGGCGATGGAAATGTTTTCTCAACTTCAAAACAAATAAGGAAGTTTTCTCCAATAATCTCCCCCTTTTTGATGGTGATATCGCATTACTTTTAAAACTTTCGATATCTTATAAAAAGATAAGAGATTAGGATAAAGATGTAACAATTCCACATGAAAACAAAAACAAAAGATAAGTCAAAACAAAAAGTAATCAAACCAAATCAGCACCAACTCTCCCCCTTTTTGTCAACCAGAAAAAAGTGGAGCATATAAAGAGAAGTGAATAAAATTAAGATTGTTTTGGAATGCGAACGAGCTGAAAATCTCCCATAGACTTGACAGTCTCCTCCAGCTTTTTCAGATCTTCCTTCAGTTGTGCTAAATCCTCACCCTTTGCGTTAGCCTGAACTTGAAGATTAAGGGCTTGAACTTGATCATGCAAGGAAACTGAGGTGGCTTGATGAGCATTCTGCATGTTCTGAAATTCACATCCCAAGGCATAAATCTGATCTTTGATGTCCAGAAGAAGTTCAATTAATTGTCTAAGGTCTGCTTAGTTGTCAGTTTGAGTGCTTGCTTCAACATGATCAATTTGAGGAGTGTTGCCAAATGATGGAACTTCAGCACGAACATTCAGACTTGGAGATGAAGCCTCATTACCTTCTTCAAGAAAGTGAGAGGCATACACATCATCTAGATCAGCAGGAGAATGGCTAACATCATCACTGATAAAAGCAAGTGAGAGCGTACCTCTTTTAATAGCAACTCCCCTTGTTTCAATGCCTTCAGGTGGAGAGAAGTACTCTTCGTTAGTGTCACGATGATCGCGTACTTCTTTCTCTACTAGGGAACCACCATGAATTTCTCCTTATGCTTGTTCTCCTCTTTGCTCATCTTCTTCTGTTCTTCTTTCTTCTTCTTCTTTCCTCATCATTTCCCTCTCTTCTCTGTCTAGATTCTCTCGATCCGCAGTCACTGAAACAGGACGCTGTAAGTTCTTTAAAGCAAGAGCAGAAATAGTGGTGTCATCCTCATCTTCTTTATCCTGCAAAATGAGTGCTCTTCTTTTCTTGGATGGAGCTGTCATGGGCTCCTTGCCTTTCCTTTTTGCAGCCACAGGGTCTTGTCGAGTTTTGACAGGGGTCTTCACCTTAAATTTCTCTAAAGCCTTGTTTAGCTCTTTCAGACGCATCTTTGAAACCATCTTTAGTCTTATCACCATTGGATCAATGGTTCGAACACACAGAGTTTTGGGAGCCTGAATATTAAGATGTCTGAGCAAACGTGTAACAAGAGCAAAATAAGGTAGTTGTCCCTTGTCTTGTACCATTGACCTATACATGTGGAACATGATAGTATGAGGAAGAGAGAATTTGTAACAAACGTTGATGGCGTACATCAGCTTTGCTTCAGAATTGGAGACATCAGTCTTTGATGTAGATTTGGGTTTGAGACAGTTAATCACAATCTTATGGAGCAAGACATTTGAGGCACTCATCCTCGAATAGGAGATCCAGCCTTCTGCAATTCTATCTTGAACAAGCTCCATAGTGGCATGACCAACAGACACGCTGATCATTTGGAAAATTCCCCTCTCCACTCTTATCACATTAGCCAGAGTGTCCATATCTACGACATAATCCTGGTCTCTAACACTAAAGGAAAATCTATTCGCATCTAAAAAGCTCAGATTAGAATAGAAATACGCAGTAAGTTCCGGATAAGCTACTATTGTCTCAGAACAAAATCGGTCAAGTTGGAGTAAAGTAAACTTCTCCTGTAGCTTTACGTTCAATGAGTCGAGAAAATCAAAATCCACAGTCCTTGGGTTCATCACCCCTCGCTTCATCAACTTAGAATACACTCACCTGTGTTCTTCAAAATGAATAGATTTGCTCTACTTCCTCGACTGTTAACAGCAACACCCATTCTAGGCGTAAAATGAGTGAACATCTTTTCATCGTCATCTTTTCCCTCAGGTTGATTAACTCCTCCAAAACGTGGATCGCTTTGAAAATTCGCAAAAGCCTTTTGTGCCATACCAGCATGAGCGATTCCCAAACGTTCTATCGTTCTTAAGAAAGCGGTTTCATTTCGGTATCCCTTTTCTCTCAAAAATTCATCAATAAAAGTCATTACAAAACCTCCTTCCTTCAAGGTAGTGTAGAGCTTGAAAGTAAAAGCAGGCTTAAGAGTCCTTACCGGTTCGACATCCTCAATAATTTCTTCCTCTGTCTGATGTTGCTGAGGCTCTTGTTGTCTAGCCTGAGAAGAATGGCGTGGTTGAGAATGTTGTTGTTGACTTTGTTGCTGCATTGTAGATTCTTCTTCCTCAGTCAGATCGAAGTGTGTAGGGCCTTACTCATATGCTGTTTTCCCTTGCTTGCAATCCTTGAGGACTTTCTTTAGGAAGACATTATCACAGCCTTTTTGAGAGATTTTTCAAACTCGATTCACAAGAAAGATGAAAACTTTAAGGATTAAACTAGAGAGAAATGGTAAGAAAGTGAAGTTTTGAGCTCTAGGGTTTGTGAGTAAGAACGAAGAAGAAGTACTGTATAAAAAGTAGTCGAAATGAGGTATATGAATAGTCACAAAAGGAAAAAATAGAAATGCCTTTTAAAAAATGAATAAATGCCTTTTTTGAAAATAGATAACTATCTTTTCATTTTTGAAAATAGATAACTATCTTTTCAAAAATGATAACTTCCTTTTTGAAAAAGAATAATTGCTTATATCTCGGAAAGATAACATCAATCAATTTGTGATTAATAAACAGTCATACCTTTTCGAGTTTTTATCCGAAAGTTAAATTGAAAGAAAAACTTACAGTCGTAACTTTTGGTCTTTTGAATTTGAGCATCTTCAGACTTTATCCCAGAGTCTGAGCTTCTTCAGATTCTAATATGTTAAGTCTAGAGTGTATAGACTCAAATAAGTTTTTCTCTACGGGTTTTGTGAAAATGTCAGCCAGTTGATTTTTGGAGTCAATAAATTAGATCAAGACTTCTCCACTTTGAACATGATCTCTAATAAAATGATGTCGAATCTCTATATGCTTTGCTCTTGAATGAAGAATTGAATTTTTTGTGAGATTAATTACGCTGGTGTTGTCACACTTGATCTCTGTGCATGAGTCTTCGATTCCAAAGTCTCTTAGTTATTGTTTAATCCGTAAAATTTGAGAACAGCAAATTCCAAGAGCCACATACTCTGCTTCTACTGTTGAAAGAGATATAGTACTTTGCGTCCTAGAAAACCAAGATACTGTTCTGTTACCAAGTAATTGACAAGTGCCAGAAGTGCTCTTCCTATCGACTCTGCAACCTGCTAGATCTGCGTTTGAATATCCAAGGAGAGTAAAGTCTCCTTCTTTCGGATACCATAAACCTAGTTTAGAGGTTGTTGCAACGTATTTGATGATACGTTTTGCAGCACTTAGATGAGATTCATTGGGATTTGATTGAAATCTGGCACACATGCAAACACTAAATAAAATGTCAGGTCTAGAAACAGTAAGATATAGGAATGAACCAATGATACTCTTGTATAGCTTCTGGTCAACTTTCTTTCCTCCTTCGTCTTTGTCCAGCTCTGAAGAACTTGACATTAGTATATCAGTCTTTTTGCAATTCTCCAACCCGAACTTTTTGACAAGTTCTTTAGCATACTTTTCTTGATGAATGAAAATTCCTTTCTTCAATTGTTTTACTTGAAGTCCGAGAAAGAAGGATAGTCCACTCATCATGCTCATCTCAAATTAATCCTGCATAGACTTAGAAAACTTCTTGCACAGGTTTTCGTTAGATGAACCAAATATAATATCATCAACGTAAATTTGAACAAGTAAAAAGCTTTTACCTTCCTTTTTAATAAACAAAGTAGTGTCTACTTTTCCTTTATTAAAACCATTTTGAATTAGAAATTTACTTAACTTGTCGTACCAAGCTCGAGGAGCTTGCTTTAATCCATATAGAGCCTTTTTTAGTCCGAACATAGAGTCTCGATTTCCTTGAGTCTTCAAATCTAGGAGTTTGTTCCACATAAACTTCTTCTTGAGTAAATCCATTCAGAAATGCACTTTTGACGTCCATTTGGAATAACCTGAAATTCTTGTAACAAGCAAAAGCAAGTAATAATCTGATTGCTTCTAACCTTGCTATAGGAGCATAAGTCTCATCATAGTCTATCCATTTTTCTTGCTTGTATCCTTTGGCCACAAGTCTTTATTTCTTATCACTTTTCCTTTTTCGTCCATCTTGTTCCTGAAAACCCATTTAGCTCCAATAATAGACTTACCTTGTGGTTTAGGAGTTAATTCCCAAACATCGTTAATACTGAACTGCCTTAGTTCTTCTTGAATTGCTTCAATCCAGCTTTCGTCAGTTAAAGCTTCTTCGATGCTTTTGGGTTCGATTTCAGAAATAAGTGCCACAGCACTAGACTCTTCTTTCCTTTTGGATTTGGTACGAATTCCTTCATCAATGTTGCCAATGATGAGTTCTTTAGGATGACTAGACTTATGCTTCCAGTTGCTCGTTAGTCTGACAGATTGTTGACCTTCTTTTACGGTTGATTCTTCAGCATTCGTTCGTTGCTTTACTTCTGGAGTTTGTTCTACTTCAGGGGAGATAGACTTTGTAAAGTCTTGAATAGATTTAGATTCTTCAGTCTGAGTTTGGGTCAACTGATTTTGTAGAAAGTCTTGAAATTTGACATTCATCGATTCTTCCACAGACTGACTTTTCTTGTTGAAGACTCTGTAGGCTTTGCTAGAGATTGAATATCCAAGGAAGATTTCTTCGTCTAATTTTTCTTCAAACTTACCAATATGATCATTCGCATTTTTCAATATAAAACATTTGCAACCAAAAACATGAAAATAAAAAACAATTTGCTTCTTTCCTTTGAATAACTCATAGGGAGTTTCTCTAGAATAGGCCTTAAGAATACTCTGTTTATAATATAACATGCTGTAGAAACTGCTTCAGCCCAAAAACGAGAAGAAATATTACTTTCAATTAAAAGAGTCCTTACCATTTCTTGTAAAGATCTATTCTTCTTTTCCATAACTCCATTTTATTCATGAGTGTAAGGAGAGGAGAACATATGCTGAAAACCAGATTCTTCACAGAAATTGGCAAAGTCTTGATTTTCAAACTCACCTCCATGGTTTGTCCGTATACTTGAAATAGCATATCCTTTCTTATTCTGCACTTTCTTAGCAAACTTTAAAAAATAAAAAAAGGTTTCAGACTTACTTGCCAGAAAGTAAACCCAAGTAAATCGTGAATAATCATCTACTATTACTAGGCAAAATCTTTTTCCACCAATGCTTTGAGTTCTAGTTGATATAGCTAGTATGAGAACCTAGAGGGGGTGAATAGGTTTATAAAAATTTCTTTGAAGATTACACAATATTTAAACAGTTAAAGAATTTGCAACAGTTAAAAATTCAATCACAAGACGAGTAAGAGAAAGAGAGAATTGAACACGCGTTTATAGTGGTTCGGCTTGATTCAAGCCTACGTCCACTCTTCGCACCGACAGCCAATTGGCTGGATTCCACTATGATCAAAGAGCTGTTACAGTGTTGATCTTCCTTGATTTCTTGGTGTAGATAACCTACCACACTCACTCAAGGTATCACCAAGTACTAACACTCTCTGTGTATACAATTTCGCTCAAGCTGTATCGACTAACAATCAAGGATCTTTAGACTCTGGAATTTTTCTAACGATCACACTCTCAAAACAACTAGAACGTCTTCTTTTTATACTCCTTTATGCCATCATAGCCGTTGGCACTTACCAAAGGAATTCCTCCAATCTACCCGTTGGACGGAATCAATCAAGAAGATCATCCGAGCTATTTAAGGAATCGATGATAGCCCATCAATCGTTCGCCCATACAATCGGGATCTCGGTTTCCAAGAATAGAACATTCCAAGATTAGTTCGTCGACCATCGGATCTTCAATCGATCTTAGATAAGAATTAAAGAATCCGAAATGATTATCCAACCAAAGAATCTATTCCGAGAGGATAGGATCGAATCCTCAACCATATACCTCAGCTTTGGATTTCCTTCGTCACTTGGTTTAGAAAGGCGTCGGTGAGAATAGACTTAAGTCTTGAGTCTTGAGTCTTAAGTCTTGAGTCTTGAGTCTTGAGTCTTGAGAGAACAAAGTCTTCGACTTTAAACCGACGGTCTCCAAACATCCGGACTTAGGCGAAAGAAACGTTTTGTCGGCTTCAAAATATTCGGAAAGATTTCTCCAACAATCTCCCCCTTTTTGATGGTGACAAAACTTTCTTGAAGATTTGAACAACTTTGACCTGCAAAACATTTCTCAAGCAATATGGCTAACTCATAAAGATTAATAAAACAACCGGACTACGCATCCACAGAAAATTGGTTAGTCCTTCATGAGAAACACCATATAACAACACTTGAAAAAAAATGTAATCAGTCAAGCATTATAATCCACAGTCAATTCAGTCAAATTCACACCCAAGTTCAAGTTCTCAAGTCATACTCAAAAATAAACATAACCACAAAAGTCAAAGTTTTTAAATGGTTCAAATTTGGTTCTCCCCCTTTTTGTCAGCATTGAAAAGGGTGAGAAAGGAGTCATGTCTGCTTGGGAATGCGCACGATCTGGAAATCCCCAATGGACTGGACTACTCCTTCGAGCTTCTTCAGGTCTTCTCTCAGATGAGCTACCTCTTCTCCCTTGGCATTGGCTTGAAGTTGCAGAGCAAGGTCTTTGAATTTATCCTCCAGAGAGACTGAAGATGCTTGTCCAGCGCTCTTCAAGGCTTGGATTTCACAGTCCAGAACATATATCTGGCTACGCATTTCCAGAAGAATATTCATGATGCTACGAAAATCTGCAGAATCATCCGTCTGTGTACTAGCATTGACTTTCTCGGAAGATGTGTATGCGTACGATGGCGCTTTTGAATGGTCTCGCAGATTTGGAATCGATGCATCACCTTCTTCGAGCAAGTGAGAGACCGAACTTCTTTCCGGGTCTTCGGGAGATTGTCTTAGATCTTCACTAGCAGCATGAGATGTAGACCTCTCTTGCTCGCTAACTCCCCCCGTCTCTAGGACATCGAAAGGGGAAGAGTGATGATCATGCTTTTGATCTTCCTTCTCTCAGCATTTGTCGCGAGACTTTTCTTTTTCTCCTTCTCCTTCTTCTTCGACTTCTTTCTCCTTCTCTCTCTGATCTTCTTCTCCTCTGTTCTGCTTTTCTTCTTCTCTGTTCTGCTGAAGTTCTGTCGGATGAGACACAGAACGTCTGGTTCTGGTCAGAGCTTGGATAGTGGGATCTTCATCATCTTCATCTTCATCTTCGTCCTCCAGGATAAGAGTTCTTTTCCTCTTTTTCGATGAGGCACCAATGGCCTCCTTTCCTTTCCTTTTTGAAGCAGACTGGACTGGAGATTTCACTTTGAATTTCTCCATTGCCTTAGAGAGTTCTTGCAGACGCATCTTCATTAACATTTTCAACCCTACCACCATCTTATCACACGGTCGAACACAAAATGTATGTGGCAGTTCAATGTTCAGATGTCTGAAGATCTTGGTCACCAGACCAGGATAAGGCAATTGTCCTTTGTCTTTTGACATTGCTCGTACATATGGAAGAGGATAGTGTGCGGAGAGAAAACTTCCGTCCCGAGTTGATCGCATACATCAACTTTGCTTCGAAAGAGACACGAAGTCTTTGACGTAGACTTTGGTCTCGAGACAGTTGATCACAATCTTATGAAGCACGATGTTGATAGCATTCATCCTCGAGTAGGTAATTTTCTTCTCTACATCCATATCTTTGACAAGATCCGAGTAGTACGAGCAGGTGAGACTTTGATTGGGAGATAGCGTCCCGTTCAACTCCAACAATGTCCGCCAACAAATTCACATCTACCACGTAGACTTGATCTCGAACACTGAATGAAATCCTATTCGCATCCAAAAAGCTAAGATTTGAATAGAAATAAGCGGTCAGTTGAGCATACCCGTCTGTAGAGTCAGAGCAAAAAGTCTCAAGTTGAAGCAAATTCAACTTTTCTCTTAAGTTCACGTTGATGGAGTCCAGGAAGTCAAAATCGACACTTCTAGGGTTTATCACCCCTCTTTTCAACAGCCTGAAATACACTTTTTCTTGATCCTTGGATTTAAACAAATCCATCCGATTTCCTTTCACCTTTGCTGCCACACCCATTCTAGGTTTAAATTCAAGGAACATTTTGTCGTCATCGTTCCCGTCAATCAGATTTTGTCCTGGCAAACGAGGGTCTCTGGGAATGTTCGCAAGAGCCTCCTCTGCCCTTCCTTTCGGAGCAACTCCCAATTCCTCCATTTTCCGTAGAAAAAGATACTCATTTCCATAATTTTTATCCTTAAGGAAGTCATCTATATATTTTAACGAAGAACCGGAGCTTTTCAACGCACGATAAAGCTTATAGATAAAGGAGGGTCTTTGGAGTCTTACTGGGTCGGCATCCTCGATTATCTCTTCTTCCAGATGTTGACTTGCACCTTGTGGGGTAGGAGGTGATGAATGACGTGGAGGAGAGCGAGTCGGACTTTGTCGCTGACTTGATAAGTCTTCTTCCTCTCGTAAGATCGAAGTGAGTCGGTTCCTTCTCCATTCTTTGTGGTCCCTCGCTTGCTATTCTTGATGATTTCCTTGAAGACGACATTCTTCTTTGTCTATTGGAAGATTCCTTCACTTGCTTTTCCCAAGAAGAATGACCACTTTCTCGACGATGAACAAGAAGAAGAAACAAAGATCGGGAGGAGAGTGCCTTTTAGGGTTTTGAAAATTGGGCGTAGTATAACCGTATATATATATATATATATATATGTACCTCGGATTTGAAAAGATAAATTTAATCGGTACAAGGAAAGTGTACGAACACATCTTTTCAAAATCAATAACTACCAAAATTAATTCCTAAAAATTTCAAATTTCACACGAATTATATCTGAATAAAAGATCGTACCTTTTCGAGATTAGATAACTAAACGAGAATTCGTACCTTTTCAAATAGCAACTTACGTCTTTAGCCATGAGTCTCATGATTTAAAGTCGAGTCTTAGAATTGGTGAGTCTCTAGACTTTAACTTCTTCAAGCTTCAAAATGTTGAGTCTTGAGCGGATAAAGTCGAATTGATTTTTCTCCAAAGGCTTTGTGAATATATCCGCTAGTTGACTCTTTGAATCAACAAATTGAATCGAGATTTCTCCATTTTGAATATGATCTCTAATAAAATGATGTCGAATCTCAATATGCTTTGCTCTTGAATGAAGGATTGGATTTTTGGTGAGATTGATCGCGCTGGTGTTGTCACATCTGATTTCTGTGCATGAGTCTTCAATGCCAAAGTCTTGTAGCTGTTGTTTTATCCAAAGAATTTGCGAACAGCAGCTTCCAAGAGCTACATACTCTGCTTCTGTCGTTGAAAGAGCTACAGTGCTTTGCTTCCTTGAGAACCAAGACACTGTCCTGTTTCCAAGCAGTTGACAAGTTCCAGAAGTGCTCTTTCTATCGACTCTGCAACCGGCCAGATCTGCGTCTGAGTATCCTAGAAGATTAAAGTCTCCCCTCTTTGGATACCAAAGACCGATGCTTGAAGATGAAGCAACGTATTTGATAATACGTTTCACGGCAATGAGATGTGATTCTCTAGGATCTGATTGAAACCTAGCACAGATGCAAACACTCAACAAAATATCAGGTCTAGAAGCAGTAAGATAAAGAAGTGAACCGATCATGCTTCTATACAGCTTTTGATCAACTTTCTTCCCTTCTTCATCTTTGTCTATCTTCAAGGAACTTGACATTGGTATGTCAGTCTTCTTGCAATTTTCCAATCCAAATCTTTTGACAAGATCATTAGCATATTTTTCTTGGAAGATAAAAGTTCCTTCCTTCAATTGCTTTATTTGAAGGCCAAGAAAGAATGTTAATTCTCCCATCATACTCATTTCAAACTCATCCCGCATAGACTTAGAAAATTTCTTGCAAAGACTTTCATTAGAGGATCCAAAAATAATGTCATCAACATATATTTGAACGAGTAAGAAACTTTTGTTTTTCTTTTTGATGAACGAGTAGTATCTACTTTACCTTTGACAAATCCGTTACGTAATAAAAACTTACTTAGTACGTCGTACCAAGCTCGAGGTGCTTGCTTTAGACCATACGAGCCTTTTTCCCGAAGACCGAGTCGGCTTCTTTGGGTCTTCAAATCCAGGCGGTTGTTCCACATAAACTTCCTCTTGGATAAATCCATTTAGGAAAGCACTTTTGACGTCCATTTGGAATAACCTGAAATTTTTGTAACAAGCAAATGCAAGTAATAGACGAATAGCTTCTAACCTTGCTACGGGAGCGTAAGTCTCATCATAGTCTATTCCTTCTTCTTGCGTGTATCCCTTGGCCACGAGTCTTGCTTTATTTCGTACGACTTTTCCTTTTTCGTTCATCTTGTTTCGAACACCCATTTGGCTCCAATAACAGTTTTACCTTTTGGTTTAGATGTCAATTCCCGAGACATCATTAATGTTGAACTGTCTCGAGCTCTTCTTGCATAGCTTCGATCCAGCTTTCATCGAGATAAAGCTTCTTCTATGCTTTTTGGTTCAATTTACGAGATGAGAGCAACAGCACTAGATTCTTCACGCCTTTTTGATCTGGTGCGGATTCCTTCATTGATTTCGCCAATAATGAGATCTTTAGGATGATTGGATTTGTGTTTCCAGTTACTGGTTGATTTGCTTGGTTGATGATCTCTTTCTTTATTTGAATCTTCATGAGATTCTTGATGTTGGACTTCCAGAGTCTGAGATGGTTCTTGAGTTGAAGACTTTGGAAGGTCTAAGGCAGGTTCAGACTCTTCATGCTGAATCTGGCTGGATTCATCTTGTGTGGAGTCTTGGAATTTGACATTCATTGATTCCTCCACAGCCTGGCTTTTCTTGTTATAGACTCTGTAGGCTTTGCTTGATGTAGAATATCCAAGGAAGATGCCTTCATCTAATCTTTCTTCAAACTTACCAACTCGATCATTTGCATTTTTCAAAATAAAGCATTTGCAACCAAATACATGAAAGTATGAAACAATAGGCTTCTTACCTTTGAACAATTCATAGGGGGTTTTTTCAAGAATAGGTCTTAGGAAGACTCTATTTATGATATAGCATGCGTTGAAACAGCTTCAGCCCAAAATCGTGAAGAAATTTTACTTTCAATTAAAAGTGTTCTAGCCATTTCTTGAAGAGATCTATTCTTTCTTTCCACAACTCCATTTTGCTCGGAGTATACGGAGAGGAAAACATGTGATTAAAACCAGATTTATCACAGAATTTTGTAAAATCTTGATTTTCAAATTCACTTCCATGATCTGTTCTTATACTTGAAATAGCACATCCTTTTTCATTTTGAATCCTTTTTGCAAACTTCTCAAAGTACGAAAAGGTTTTCGACTTACTTGCAAGAAAATATACCCGGGTAAAGCGAGAGTAATCGTCTACAATTACTAGACAATATTTCTTACCTCCAATGCTCGGGTTCTTGTTGGTCCGAAGAGATCCATATGAAGCAACTGTAATACATGATTAGTAGATACATGATTTATTTGCTTAAATGAATTTCTTACTGCTTTCCCGAGAATGCATGGAGTGCATAGGTCAGACTTTTGATATGGCAATTTAGGTAGACCTCGAACAAGCTGCTTTGAAGAGATTTTAGCTAATTGCTTCATGTTGATGTGGCCAAGCTTTCTGTGCCATAGAACTGCTTCATCATGAATTGAGATTAGGCATTGTTCTTCATTTGGCTTTACATCAAGGAGGTAGATGTTTCCATGCCTTCGACCCATGAAAGACTGAGTCGAATCTTTACTAATTCCAGAACATATGCCTTCTTGAAAGGAGATCTTGAAACCGGTATCACACAATTGGCTAATGCTGAGAAGATTATAATTGAGTCCTTCCACTAGAGAGACATTGCTTATTGTGAGATTTCCAATTCTCACAGTTCCAAATCCCACGATGCTTCCTTTGCTATTTCCTCCAAATGAAACTTTTCCACCATTTACTTGAATAAGCTTTATGAAACAATTTGAGTCTCCTGTCATGTGTCTTGAGCATCCGCTGTCAAGATACCACTTTACCTTCTTTTTGACAGAGACCTGCATTCAAAATAGAGTCTCAAGCTTTCTTTGGTACCCAAATTTTCTTGGGTCCTTTGGTGTTAGTAGGATGAGCATTATTAGGCCATACTCTCTTAACAGGCTTCCAAACCATAAGACACTCTTTTTCAAAATGATCTTGACTGTTACATTTTGAACATCTTAGAGCATTTCGACCTACAGACTTTACAAAAACTTTCTTGAAATGATTTTTGTAAGCCTCTCTCGAAGGTCTTTTCTTAATTCTTTCTTTTACTTTCGAAAAATCAATCAAAGGGATTGTCTCAGCTGTCATACCTAGACCCGACTTATTGAAGTAAGGTCTTTGGACTGAAAGAACTTTTTCAAGTTTTTCCGACCCTATTGAAAATTTCTTTGAAATATTTGATAAATCAGTTTTTAAGAAAGCATTTTCTTTTGAAAGTTTTTCTTCATTCTCTTTAAGGGTAGAAACATTCAAGTTTAAACTTTCCACTTTTTCTTCCAAAATGTTTTCCTTTTGTTTTAAAACTGAGTTTTCCTTTTTAAGTTCGGAAATCTTTTTGAGAGAAGTCTTAAGATCGAAGCATAATTCATCAATGTATTTAGAGACTTTGACAGGGATTTTATAATCACTTACCTCAAATTCACCGTCCGAGTCGATCCAGTAGTCCGAGTCGATTGCGCCATCGACACGGGTTGGCATATTCCTCATCACTCTCTTCACACTCGTATCGCTCCAAGTTTCGGCTTTAAGAGCTTTTCGAGACTTCTCAGCTTTTCCTCTTTTCTTTTTCAGAAGAGGACAGTTGGGTCTGATGTGTCCCTTCTTTTTACATTCGAAGCAAACTACATCTTTGTTTGGTTCCTCATCATCAACAGACTTGGTCTGCTGTCTCGAAAACTTTGTTTCTTTGGGATGAACCTTCGCCTTTTCTCGTTTAGTTTTCTGAATCTTCTTATCATGAGTGCAAGCTCCTCATCATCCATATCATCTTCAGAATCTGCATCATCAGAATCATCATTTGATTTTAGTGCAATAGATTTCTTACCTCTTGGATCTTCGTCTTCATTAATTCGTTCCACTTCATAAGACTGAAGAGTTCCAATCAGCTCGTCTACAGATAATGGCATGATTCTTTGCGTCTCTCTTATTGAAGTCTTTATATGATTCCAATCCTTAGAGAGTCCACGCGAAGCTTGTTCACCTTCATGGGATCAGAAATTTTTTGTCCTTGGTTCTCAAGACCATTGACAATATCTCGTAAAACGACTAAACATGTCGTTATAGATTCTCCTGGTTTCATTTTGAAGGCTTCATATTGACCAAGGAGAATGTTAATTCTGGTCTCCTTCACTCGGGTCTGTCCCTTCATAAGTGATATGTAATCTATCCCGGACTTCTTTTGCTGTAACACAAGAAGATATTCTGTTATATTCGTAGGTGACAAGGCACAATATAAAGAATAAATTGCTTTAGCATCGAGTGCTTGTCTCTTGTTTATCTCTTCTTGAGACATTCCCTGGCTTCAACAGTTTCTTTCCCTCTTTCAGATACTGATGCAGCAGTAGGAGTGATTCCTTTTTCCACCACATCCCATTCCAGAGGATCCTTTGATCGTAGAAAAGCTTTCATCTTGTTTTTCCAGATGTTGTAATCTTTTCCATCAAAGTAGGGAGGTCTGGTATTGCTTTGCCCCTCCATCAGCCCTGGTGCTAGCATACTAGCCATGGATCTTTTACTACGAAGTAAAACACTTCAAACAAAGTAAGAACACGAGCTCTGATACCAATTGATATAGCTAGTATGAGAACCTAGAGGGGGGGTGAATAGGTTTATAAAAATTTCTTTGAAGATTACACAATATTTAAACAGTTAAAGAATTTGCAACAGTTAAAAATTCAATCACAAGACTGAGTAAGAGAAAGAGAGAATTGAACACGCTGTTTATAGTGGTTCGGCTTGATTCAAGCCTACGTCCACTCTTCTGCACTGACAGCCAATTGGCTGGATTCCACTATGATCAAAGAGCTGTTACAGTGTTGATCTTCCTTGATTTCTTGGTGTAGATAACCTACCACACTCACTCAAGGTATCACCAAGTACTAACACTCTCTGTGTATACAATTTCGCTCAAGCCGTATCGACTAACAATCAAGGATCTTCGAGACTGGAATTTTTCTAACGATCACACTCTCAAAACAACTAGAACGTCTTCTTTTTATACTCCTTTATGCCATCATAGCCGTTGGCACTTACCAAAGGAATTCCTCCAATCTACCCGTTGGACGGAATCAATCAAGAAGATCATCCGAGCTATTTAAGGAATCGATGATAGCCCATCAATCCCGTTCGCCCATACAATCGGGATCTCGGTTTCCAAGAATAGAACATTCCAAGATTAGTTCGTCGACCATCGGATCTTCAATCGATCTTAGATAAGAATTAAAGAATCCGAAATGATTATCCAACCAAAGAATCTATTCCGAGAGGATAGGATCGAATCCTCAACCATATACCTCAGCTTTGGATTTCCTTCGTCCTTTGGTTTAGAAAGACGTCGGTGAGAATAGACTTAAGTCTTGAGTCTTGAGTCTTAAGTCTTGAGTCTTGAGTCTTGAGTCTTGAGAGAACAAAGTCTTCGAGACTTTAAACCGACGGTCTCCGAACATCCAGACTTAGACTGAAAGAAACGTTTTGTCGGCTTCAAAATATTCTGGAAAGATTTCTCCAACACTAGTTGGTCCAAAAAGATCCATATGTAAAAGCTGCAAAACATGATTAGTGGAAACTTGATTTATTGGTTTAAAAGAATTTCTAACCTGTTTTCCCAACACACATGGTGTGCCTAAGTCAGATTTTTGGTATTTCAGATTAGGTAGTCCACGAACAAGCTTCTTGGAAGAGATTTTGGCAATTTGCTTCATGTTGATATGGCCAAGCTTTCGATGCTAGAGATTTGCTTCATCTTATATTGATATCAAGCATTGAAGACTTTCTAGTTTTACATCCATAAGATAAACATTTCCATGTCTATGCCCAATAAAAGCTTGAAAGAGATACTTTGGTTCTTGAACATGTTCCTTCTTGAAAATTGATTTTGAATCTAGTGTCACACAGCTTGGCTTATACTGAGTAGATTATAGTTCAAGCCTTCCACCAAGGAAACATTATTGATTGTGAGACTTCCAATCTTAACAGTTCCACATCCAATAATTTTTCCTTTGCCATTTCCACCAAAAGAAACTTTTCCACCATTTGTTTGAGTAAGCTTTATGAAGCAATTTGAATCTCTTGTCATGTGTCTCGAACAGCCACTATCCAAATACCATTTGATCTTTTTTTTGATAGTGACCTGCAGTTATGATAAGATTTCAAGTTCTCTTTGGTACCCATACTTTCTTGGGTCTAGGGGTGTTAGTTCCAAAAACAGTCTTTGCCCAATTTCTTTAACAGGTTTTCAAACTTTAGGACAATCCTTCTCAAAATGTTCCGAGCTGTTACACTTTGAACAATTAAGAGCACTTCGACTAATAGGTTTTACAAAAAAATTTTGAAAATGATTTTTGTAATAAGTTTTAGTAGGTCTCTGTTTGATTCTTTCTTTTACTTTTGGAAAGTCAATTAAAGTAATAGTTTATGGTGTCATTCCTAAACCCGATTTATAAAAATAAGGTCTTTGAATTGAAAGAATTTTATCTAGCTTTGCAGATCCATTTGAAAACTTCTTTGAGATATTTGAAATGTCTTCTTTTAAGAGAATGTTTTCTTTTGAAAGAAAATCTGCATTTTCTTTTGAAGTTTTAAAGTTGTTGTTTAAACTTTCAAATCTTTCTTTCCAAGAAATTTCTGTTGCCTTAGTATAGAATTTTCCTTCTTTAGTTCGAAAATTATTTTAAGATTCCTTGAGACTAAAATAGAGTTCATCAATATACTTTGAAACTTTAATAGGAATTTTAAAGTTACTAACCTCAATTTTCTTGGCTGAATCTGAGTCGAGTTTGTTTCAAAGTCCGAAGTCGATTCTGAATTTGCCATCGACAAATGTTGGCATATTCTTCATCACTCTATTCACATTCTGTGTCGCTCTAAGTCTCTTCTTTGAGAGCTTTCTTGAATTTTTCTGTATTTCCCTTCTTTTTCTTAAATAGCACAGTTGGGTCTGAAGTGTCCTTTCTTCTTGTATTCAAAGCAAGTCACATCTTTGTTGAACTCATTTTCTTCAGTTGATCTATTCTGAGATCTTCAAGTACTTTGCTTTCTCCAGTTGTACTTTCTTCCTTTTCTGTTTAACTTTCTGAACTTCCTTATCATGAGTGCTAGTTCTTCATCATTCAGGTCATCTTCTGAATCTGTAACATTAGAATCATCATTAGACTTTAAAGCGATTGACTTCTTACCTTTAGGATCATCATTAGACTTTAAAGTGATTGACTTCTTACCTTTAGGATCTTCCTCATTGATTTGCTCCACTTCATAAGATTGAAGTGTGCCCACTAATTCGTCTACTGATAAAGGCGCGATCCTTTGTGTTTCTCGAATGGAAGTCTTGATGTAATTCCAGTCTTTGGAGAGTCCTTGCAGCAACTTGTTGACTTTCATTTGTCCTGAGATTGGTTGTCCATGATATGCAAGACCATTTACAATCTCTATCAAACGGCTAAACATATCAGTGATGGTTTCTCCTAGCTTCATTTTGAAAGCTTCATATTGCCCAAGAAGAATGTTGATCTTTGTTTCTTTAACTCGATCGATTCTTTCATAGGTAACATGCAACCTGTCCCAGACTTCTTTTGTTGTTTCATAAGATGAAATTATGTTATACTCAGTAGAAGATAAGGATAAGGCACAATATAAAGAATAGATAGCTTTTGCGTTAAGAGCTTGTCTCTTAGTTATATCTTCTTGTGTCATCTCTCTAGCATCTATCGCTTCCTTCCTTCTTTTTGAAGTTGATGTATTTGTAGGAATAACTCCTTTTTCTATCACATCCCATTCAAGGGAATCTTTCGATCTTAGGAAAGCTTTCATATTGTTCTTCCATACGTTGTATTCCTTCTCATCAAAGTAAGGTGGTCTGATGTTGCTTTGTCTTTCAACCAAACCTGGAGCCAACATACTAGCCATAGATTTTTAACTCTGAAGTAAAAATACTTCAATTTAATGAGTACACAAGCTTTGATACCAATTGAAAGGGCTAGTAGAAGCACCTAGAGGGGGGTGAATAGGTGTAAAAAATAGATTCAGCAAAATGCAGTGAAAACCTTTACTTTTAACTAAAGTCTATATAGCAACAGACTTTGAACGAGATTAGACTTTAGCTGTTAAATAAAGGAGTTCATGGAAGAGAATAAGAACACAAGGTTTATAGTGGTTTGGCTTAGACTATGCCTACGTCCACTCTCCTGCACTGACAGCCCTCCGGCTAGATTCCACTAAGAACCAAAAGAGATATTACAGTCTCACATCCTTGAAGGGACTCTACTACACTTCCTTAAGGTCTCACAAGTATTTATCTCTCTTTCGAATACAGTATAATCTCCACAAATGAAATAACAAAGAACTAGGAGCTTCAGACTTTAGAATTCTCCTATCACGCATACACTTGAATAACTAGAGCGTCTTTCTTATATACTCCTCCATGTCTTCATAACCATTGACACCTTCCAAAGGAGTTCTTCTAGTCAACCGTTGGACAGAATCAATTAGGGAGATCTCGAGTTACTTGAGGAATATGATGATAGCCCACCAATCCTGCTCGCCCATACAATCAGGATCTAGGTTTTCATAAGTAAAACCTTCTAAGTACACTTCGTCAATCAACGGATCTAAATTACTCGAATTGATTTCAATATGAATAATAGATTTCGAGGTGCTATCTCCATCGTGAGATCTTCTTCAACCATACAAATCAAATCCTTAAAGATAAACCCACATTAGGATAAGTCTTCTTCAACGGATAAAATTTTTCTTCGTTGATCTGGAAACTGTCAATGAGGGCAGACTTAAAACTTAAGTCTGGAGGTCTTCGAGACTTTGGTGATAGAATTCGCAAGTCTTCAGACTAGACTGATGGAAATGTTTTGTCAACTTCAAAACAAATAAGGAAGTTTTCTCCAACAAGAGCGAGGCAAGTGCTATGCCCGTGATGCTTCATCCTCCCAAGTTCCCCCTCCTCCTTATAGAGTCCGCAAAGCACTATCTTTTTATGCATGTAAACCCTCTTGATGCCTGTTCAAAAAAAAAAAAAAAAACCCTCTTGATGGATGGTTGAGAGGAGTCTTAAATTTCATACTAAACAAAAACATCGCATTTACCTTTACTTCGGATCGGCGGAATAAATGGAACATTCGAGATTTTGTTACTCAAAGCCTCTCACTTCAAGTCTTTCTCATTTTATTCGCACCTTTTAGAAAAAATTAAAAAAAAGAAAGGAATCGCCAAATATTTTTCCTCTTGTGATTGGCTTATTTGATGGCTAACTGGGCAGTTGCATTCGCAATCAGGCTTATCTCTCACAACCAAGGCAGTTGCAGCTGAAATAGACTGAGCACTTTTAACTTTTTGACCCTTATTTCTCTTACAGCTAAAATCCGATAGATCACACTATCAAGACACATTCACCATCCTGACACTTATATGCTTGTTCTTACAATGATTACAACGCAACTAGAACCCTTCATAGAAATTATCAAATCGGAACAATGGCACTTTCTGATTACATAAGAAAGATGAAGTACACATGACACATCAACATGACTCAAACCCGAAATTTAGAACAAGCTGACTTGAGTTTTCACTATTACTGATAATAGGAATAATTATTCTTTTATAACAAAAAGGTATACAATGCCATTACTTTGCGAAGCCGAACTTCTACAACATCATCATTGCGAAATGGCCCGCAGCCCCTTTGTCATAAATTTCACGGTTAACCAAATGGTGAATCAATTAGAATTTAAACCGGCCAAATTTCAAAGTCAAGTTCTTCAGAGTTTAATTTTCATGTACATATGTCATCTCCACGGTAAAGAATTGTTGTTCTCTTGTTATTTCTGTGATGTCTGATCTTTAGTGAAAGTGAAGGAAGCCGCCAATTGCGCAATTTTCATTTCTTTGATTGACCAACACAACTTATTCTGCAAATACGTTGCGAATGTCTTGACAAGCCAAATATTCATAGCGACAACAACGCATTATCATTGGGAATATCAAAGCCCAAGGGGATGGAGATGAAAATGAGCTACCCAACCTCTAGAATCTCTCGTGCACGGCATTTTGCTCATGAAATCAAGCCACAAATTTGATCAAATTCAGAATGTGATTCTCCAAAAAGAGGAGAATGGAAGAGAATAACTTTTTGAATGTGTGAAATGGAAGACTAGGGAAGAGTGCGTTTGTTAAATCAAGCCACAAATCTGATCAAATTCAGAATGTGATTCTCTTGAGGGAGAGAAGGGAAGAGAATCAATGGAAGAAAGCCTTCATAAAATCAAGGGGAAAATTACCCAAAATAATATGAATTTATTGTACAACAATCAATTAAGTCCAAAATCTTTTAATTTTAACAACTCAATCATAAACCCAATCCTAAACCTTCTAAAGAAATGCTAAAGTAGTCCCAAACCTCTTAATGAATTGTCAATTTAATCATTCTAGCTAATTTTGGCTAAATATCGTTGACGTGACAATCTAGTCAGCGCCAATTGTCTTATGTAACGCGATTGATGTGATTAGCACTATCGTGGATAATTCTTAAAATTCAAAAAAAAAATTATGATTTTTTATTAATTTTAATAAATATTTATATTTTCTTTCATTTCTCTTTTTTTTTTTCCTTTTTTTATAAAGGGCTAGTGGGGTCGTCGGCCACCGGCTGAGAGTTGCTGACCTCCGTTGGCCACTAAGCCACAGCCAATGACCTCGTCAGGCTCTAAGCAAGGGTCACGAGGCCTTATGAGCCACAGCAAGGGCATCGCGGCCCTCGCCTACCTTTGTTGTGGTGGCAAGGGCTTGCGATTTCCCATCACTAGGTTGATGCCCTCACCCAAGCCATCAACGCCATAGTGAGGGCAGGCGAGGGCCATGATGCCATCACCAAATCTAAAGAGGGCCACCACCCTTGCTTAAGGTCAACGAGGGCTTTGAGGCCCTTACCTAGGGCTCAGCGTTGTTAGCCCTTATTCAAAGGTTGTCGATTGGCCTAGCACTTAGCCAGTGCCATTAGCCCTTCCTTTTTATAAAAGAGGAAAACGAGGAGAAAACATAAAATATACGAAATTAATAAAAATTTTAGATTTTTTTTTTTAAAATATAAAAAAATTCATTTACGTCGGTGCTAGCCGTATCATGAAGGACAGCTAGAGCTAACTAGGCCGCCACCTCGGTAATGTTCGGACAAAATTAAGCGGAATGACTAAATTGACAATTCGTTAAAAAGGATTAGGACTAGTTTGGTAAATTATTAAAAGGTTTATAACTAAATTTGCATAATTAAAAGGTTTAGGATTAGGTTTATTACTGAATTAGAGAAATTAAAATGTTTATGATTGAATTGGCCGTGTATGATAGGTTGAGGACATTTTTAGACAATTTTCCCTAAAATCAAGCCACAAATCTAATCCAATTGAGAATGTGATTCTTGACCAATGGGGGAGAAGGAAAGAGAATTAACTTTTTAAACTTGTGAAATTGAAGATTAGGGAATAGTGTCTTGATAAAATCAAGCCATAGATTTGATGAAATTGAAAACGTGATTACTTCGTGTTCAGTTAAAAAAGAACATTAGAAAAAATACCAAATATATACTTCAACATTCACCCAATGACCAAATGCATCTTTGGAGGCCACTTTACACTCTTATGTCAAGTAGCCTAATTTCCCTATTCATGAAAGTGCCATCTTCCCTTTGATAATGCAAAATATATAATCTAATGGAGGAGAAAAGAAAACTACAGTATTAGGCCAGACAGATCATTGTGATCCCTCCAAGAATCTAACTACAGTATTGCGCTTGTTGTTTTATTTAAGTGTAGCTCCATCCTCCCCAGTCCCCAAGTCCCAAGCACTGACCCTCCTCGACATGACCCACATCCCCGCATCCAAATATGCCTTTATTATTATTATTATTACTTCCTTCATTGCACACGTAAGTTTCTCCTTCAAGGCTTCCTATCCTTGCATTGTCTGCAAAGTACAGTTTTCTTGATGCACGTAAACTCTCTTAATAAATAGTTAAGAGGATAGTTTTGTTGTCACCAAAATAATATTGAGAGGAGCAATAAAATCCAAATCAAGCAACACTATGAAATTTGACTTCATTTTAGATTTGTGGAACAAATGGAATGTTCAGGGCTTAGTTATCTTGAGCTTCTCGCTTCAAGTCTTTCTCATTCTGTTTACATCGCTTACAAAGAAAATATCGAACCACAGCATCTTTTTCCTCCTATGGTTGGCCTATTTGATTGCTAATTGGATAGTTGCATTAATGTGACATCCTGGATTTTTCACTTCTGCTTTCAATTAAATTAATCGAGCAGTTCATCGATGCGCCTATAGGGCTGTTCTTAGAGCTAATCACTCTCGAGATAACTAGACTATCTAAGGAAGTTATTAAGGATTTTAAGGCAAATAGACTTGAGGATTCGATTAGGAATCGGCTGCTCGACCGTGTTCATCTGCCGAGATCATTACGGCACAAACGTAAATTGATTAAAGGTCAGAGATAGGTCGGTTCGACTGAGATAAGTGGTTAAACGTGGGTGATCTCACTAAATTGTAAAATTCTCATCGATCTGCACTAGTTTGATTTTTCTATCGTTTTGGTACCTTGTGTCTATATTTGAAACCTCAAGATTTTCACGACCACTGAGAGTCACCAATGTGTCGAAGGGGTTCATTATAACTCGAAGAAAATCAACCACGGGTCATTTGCACTAAAAAGTTCTAAAAGCTATCCGATTGCCTAGGTCACACCAAAAACGTGCCGGATTGAAAAATTAACTGAATTTGAATCCGATTTTAAAAATTGAAAGTTCTGTCATGTTATAATAAATTCTAAAAACGTCGACTCAATCTTAGAAGATTTTTTTGCAACCCAAGACTTTTTGGAAAAATGTCGTCCTAGAGCCGCTTTTATTCAGAAAATATTGGGGATCGTTTTTGGTCGCAAAATTGGGATGCAAGATGGTTCAATTTGTGAGGAAAAATACCAATTTGAGTATCAACTAATGGAATTTATTGAGGCCAAATGGGATTGAATTGAGTAAGAAACTAAGTCCAATTGGTGAAGAAATGTTGCAAATTCGTATGTCCCCCATCCCCACCACATTTGGACCATTTCAAGCTTCTAGAGGTGTGCATTGGTGGCTTAAGGAGAGACAAGGAAGATAGCCAAGGAACCAAATGGTTGAAAATAAGGCTTGTGGACCCCCATCTACTCTCTCCTTGTTCCTCAAGCCAACCAGCTAGCCTTCCTCCCTCTCCACTTTGTTTTTTCGACCACTAGCAAGCCAGAGAAGGACCAGCAGCCACCAGAGCCGCTCGCACACTGCCACCCTCACCGGATCGCCATTCACGCCTGCCCACGCAATTCCGCCCCCCAACTAGCTTTGTTTCTCTGTTTTTGCAGCTCAAAACAGAGGGGAAAACAGTGGGTTTCTAGCGGTGCTTCGAGCCCACTTTGAGGTGGTTCTAAGCCTCAAAACCTAGGCCCGCTTTGAGAAGAATCGTCCCCTATTGCGTCCCTGTCGAATTGAACCGAGCGGTTCGTTAAACAGGTTAATATAACTCATTAAACCTCACTTAGTAGGTTAATTATACTGAAGGGTTGTTTATGTTAGCTTAAGTATGGATTAGTGATAAGCTAGGATGGTTATATTAGCCTTAGAATGGATTAGTGTAACTTAATTAGTGAGATTTGTACAATTGATGATGGATTAGTCAAATCCAGTGGAGTTCCTGCAGTTTTGGTTTATGGACCCTTGTTGTTTGCCATTTTTGTAGATCGAAATGGGTTGCGAATTTGAGGTTGATGTATTCTTGAGCAATGTTTTAGACATCCTTAGCTACAACATATATTTGTCTCAAGATTTTTGGGGACTTAAAAGAAGGAGATATTAGCTCCATCATTTTCAAACAAAACCTAAGTTTTTACTGGAATTGGTGACCTTTTAGGATTCTAGGGGTTTTTATCAACTCTTAGAGTTCAAATTTCAAAATGGTTTCTTCACAAAAGTTGTTTTTAATATATTCTAGTTTAACATAGTCAAATTTCAGATCAAATGGACATGTTTTGGACCTCAAACGAAACTGATTTCGGAAAACAGACTTTTTGGAAACAGACCCAGTTTTGGTGCTGGATTGAGCGATTTCTTCGGGCCGAATCTAGAAGGATTTGGGGGATTTCCTAAACTCGTTTGATTAGATTTCTGAATTTAAACTTAGAGACATGCGAGTGGGCCTATTCTACCGGTTAAAGCCGGTTATGAGTTTGTGATGGTTCTTGGGGTTTTGATTGCTGGAAATTGCACCTCGATATATGGTTGGTTTGTGACAAGCTCTAGAATTTATCTATAGTAGTTCGGAAATTTTTCGAGCTTGTTTCATATTCCAATTAGGCTATAACAGGCCTAACTTGGATTTATTGCATTTATTTAATATTTTCCATAATTATTTAATTAAGTATTTATTTTTCGGAAATTCAATGGGGATGGCCAATGACCGGAATTTCGTGCTGATTTCAGTGGTGTTTTTTGTTTATTTATTTGAGTACCGGATTGTGATAATTGAGTGAAGTTGGTAATTATGAGGACTTATCCCAAAAATAGATTAATGTGGTATAAATCTAAGAATTGCCGAGTTGGGCCATGATACCACTAAATCTCACCAAATCTAGAAAATTGCCGAGTGGGGCCGTGATGCCACTAAATCTAAGAAAATTGCTCGGTGGGGCCGTGATTACCCCTAAACCTAGAAAATTGCCAGGGTGGAGCCGTGATGACCACCAAATATAGAAAAGTTGCCAGTGGGGCCGTGATTATCACTTAATCTAGGTTGTGCTTGTTAGGCCGTGGCTAAGAGTTGAGAATGAATAATTGAGGTGACCGTGTGATGGTCTCGATGACATATAATCGACTGAGTCGATTGATCGATAATTCGATTGGATTGAATTGAGTGGATGATGTGATTGTCAGTATTTATGAATTGAACTGACTTGCAGGAAGGAACTAAGGCCAAGGTAAGTCCTCTGACGCTTGGTTGTGCTTAGGCAGCCCTTAGGGCGTAATTTTCTTCCTAATCGGGTCTTAGGGAGTTGAACTTGCTAAGACGTAGTCTCACCCCATCGTAAGATAACATTTTTAGGTCCCTAGATGACGGCCATGGAGAGCCGGAAATCCTGGAGTTTGGGAAGGTGGAAGAAGCATAATCGGCGAACCTGTATGACTAGTTAGTCATAGGACAATTCTTTTTTATGAGCCGAGATTTTTGTAACCAGTCTAGTCTTGTGTATAAACTCGGTTGTTTATAAAAGACTTGTTATGGTCTGGAATTTTATGGCCCTGCTTTCACATCCCATTGTTTTATTGTCTAGGGATTTATTTATATGCTTCAGCTTGCGTATATTAAAATGAATGGGTTGGCGATGTGTCTTGGGATATCGCTATTATATCGACCAAGCAGGGATGGGCACATGCTCGGAGGATCGAAGTGTGACAATTCACAATCGGGCTTGTCTCTCACACCCAAGACAATTCAAGCTAGTTGAAGTAGAATGAGCACTTTAGGCATTTTGGACCTCAATTATGTTGTTACATCTTGGCGATCTGAACACCATCACTATCTTTGCTCTAGAGGACAGTTCACTTTGGGATGGCACTTGCTCAGTCTCATTTTCCAGTTAGGTGTATCCATTAATGTCTTTGTGCAGATATTTACCAAAGACAAATCAATGGTAACTCTAATGATGCTAGTGTTTCTTGCCCTAGTCATAAAAAATGAGGAGAGGATACTTGCACTTAAATCTCTCAAGCTTTCAAAGGCTTAGGGAATCAATGATCTCACGAAGGGCTTTCAAATGTCTTATGTGGTGAGTGGGATGAAGCACTCATTGTTCTAGGGGATGGATATTCTATTGAAGAAGCAAGGCTTGCCAAGAGCATTGTGGTGAAGCATGCTTACTACTTTTTTCAAATGTCAAAAACGTCAAATAGGCTGCATATATTTCCGCAAAATTTCTGTGATGGATATGTTAGGGTGATATTAGTTGAACTCCATTTCATTTATGAGGTTCTCCGCACAAAATTTTTGGCAACACGCTCTAAGTTGAGCTACATGTTCCGCTTTATAGCCTTCACTAGCATTATGGTGACTTTCGTCTTGTTCAATCTCTTCAAGAAGCATAGGCTCTTCAAACTCGATGTGAAAATTACTTATATCCTTCTTTTCAGAGGGATTCCTCTTGATGTGATAGCTCTATTTAGGCTCGTTTTATTTGATTGGACTATTGCCGAAATCATGGGTTACAAAAGAAGATCATCTAAACAAGATTCATTTCTACACGAGTTGGTATTTGCCATGGATGACCTAAGGAAGCCCCGATTTGTGACATATAAAGCAAAGCCTAACGCCAATATTAGTTATGAGGTCATACACATGCCATTAATATTTCGAAGGTGGTCGGAATCCATCTCTACTTGCAACCTTTTTTCTGAGATATTGGAGGAGAGTCTGAGAAAGCCGTGTAAGTGCCATCGGCATTGGGGCATCATCACTTTTTCTAAAATTTGCATTTTTACATTTTGTATGGCTGCGAAGATCATCTCTTCTTTTTGTGAAGCTGGTGAGACAATTGCCAGAGTCTGCGGTTTGAAGAATAGGGAATTGATGTGTGTGTCCAAGAATCCTTTTGTAAAGAAGCTATGGATCTTTATCTTCAAGGAGGTCAGACGTAGATCTGAAAATACAAATGATCCAATAGAGGTGAGAAAATATATGAGGCTAGAGGTGATATGTTTCTCAAAAGCAGCTTGGAGAGGGATGATTGTGGCAAGCTTTTAGATTATATTATGGAGGTTAGTTATGACACTTATAATGTGGCATATCACTACTAAAATGTGATATAACTAAGAGAAACAATTAATGAGCCACATAGCTAGAGATGAAAGAGAATTTAGCAAGATCCTCTCCGACTACATGATATATCTTTTACTTTAGATAAATGTGGTGTCCTTTGTGGCGGGCATTGCCCTCAAGAGATTAGAGGATACATGGGCCGATCTACGCTTAACCACTAATGCAAACATAGATGTGGAGGGGCTATCCCAGGAATTGTTTGAGTTTCCTCCCTTTGTTTTGAGATCAAGATCCGTCCTCTACGAGGGGACACTTT
Organism: Eucalyptus lansdowneana; assembly: GCA_017140395.1. Taxonomy (NCBI): domain Eukaryota; kingdom Viridiplantae; phylum Streptophyta; class Magnoliopsida; order Myrtales; family Myrtaceae; genus Eucalyptus; species Eucalyptus lansdowneana. Next base: position 7,386,631 of record CM029483.1, on the reverse strand, counting down.
TGGCCAAATGGGAAGGCTTGGGGAAATGAAGTGGAAGGTAATGAGCGGAGTGTGGGTTGAGATGTTGTTCGTTGTAGCAAGTCATATTAAGGGAACAGCACGTGTGCAGGTGTTAAGCAAAAGTGGAGAGCTTCTTACTTTTGTTTGGCTATTGATGACTCATTTAGGTTTCTTCAATCCTGATTGGTGCATGTATTATGAACCCCAAAATAAATGGTTCAAATGGGGATTCGACTACATCACAACCCTTCACCGACAAATTTATATTTCAATGCGACACTATCGATTCAATCAATTCATATTTCTTATATGTTTACTCATAGAATGATGCAAATTTTTGTCGTATTTTGTGATGGACGGAATAAAAAGTTATGGAGTTAAACTTGAAATTGAGAGAGTATTTTGTCCTAGCAACATCGCACTTTACTTCAAACGTGTTATTGTTGCGTGGTAAACATACAACAATAAGTTGTGGTTTATTTGTCATCCCCTTATCACCTCAAGCAGGTATAACAAAATATCCTCCTCAATTATACAATTTATGTTTTTTTGATCACTTATGTAACTTATATCGAAAACAAATAATGATAACAAACTCAAGGACATCTATTGATTTATGATTAAAATAAGATGATAAGTTAAAAAAATTAATGTCATATCTAATTTTTAGGTAGATCATTTATAATTTGCATAGAACTTGCTTCATTGCATGAATAAATTTCACTTAGCATAAATAAATTTTACTTAAGTTTATATGTTACGATAAAAACAATTATTTAAGAATGTAAAATATTTATCTTAGTATCTCTAATTTGAAGTATAGCTTATTTTGTCAAGTGAATAATGAATAACAAACTTAATAATAATGTTTTTAATGGAAAAAAATCGCTAATATAAAAACAAAAACTATCTACATTCTTAACAAAAAGTTAGTTAAAATTTAAAGTATTGCTAATTAAGTGAATAAATTGTACCTAATAAAGAAATATACTTAGTTTTAATAAAAAAAATAAAAAGTAATAATTTTAATGGATAAGTGCATTGGAAGTTCTAAAACGTATCATGAAATAGTGATTGAGTTCTAGAACTTAAAAAAAATGCAATCAAGTCCTAAAATTTATCAAATTGATCTTGATCGAGTCTTTCTATTAATTCTATCTAACATGGCTAATAAAAAATACTAATGTAGCTTTTTATTATTATTATTTTCTCTCTCCTATGTGGTGGTGATGTGGCTAAAACATGAAATACAAGGTTGATATGACGATGTTTTAGTCCAAATTTGATTTTTTAATCCAAATTTTATATCAATTAAATTTTAAAAAAAGCTAAATTAAATAAAAAGGCGAGAAACCATAGCCCTCGCTTATTTTTTCTTTTTTTCTTTTTTGAAATTAGCTTTTTAAGAATAATTTAAATAAAATTTGTTCCAAAATTTAGATTTGGACCAAACTGGGTCGTTTTAGCTACATCATCACTTTGTGTGGGATAGAAAAATAAATAAACAAAAAAGCCACATTGGCATTTTCCATTAATTCAGTTGAATGAAATTAACGGAATGACTCGATTATATTCATTTGATAAATTTTATGGCTCACTTACATTTTTGTGGCAAGTTTTAGAATTTTCAGTGCACTCAACCATAATTTTCAATATTATGAAGATATAGTTGATACTTAAATTTTGGCTGTTTTATTTAATTATGCATTCGGCATTTTGCATCTCATAATATTGCATTTAGGTAACAATAACATTTAGGACTAAACTTATCTGATTTGAAATTGTTCTTAAAAAATAATAAGAAAAGGAGAATAAAAAATATCAGCAATTAATTAGAAAAAAAAAATCTGATCATAGAGGGATATTCAAAAGGTTTTGAGTTTGAAAATGGAGCCATTTCTGTTTGAAATTCTGCATGGATTGAACGTTTCCCCTCTTTTGGGACGATAATAGTCGGTTAAGTAAAAGAATGCTATTATCTTGGGAGATCTTCAGTGGCAAGAGACTACAACTTCCCTCTGTATAAACGTAGGTTGAAAGGAGGGAGGCTTGGGGGATGGTAGGAAGCAGAGTCCGTAAAAAGTGAGTTCGTTCATGAGCGGAGGAGAAGAAAGTGAGAATTTGTCTTCACGAGAGGCGGACACAGCCAGAGAGAAAAGGGACAAAAGAAAGCCAAAAGAGAAGAGAAAACACAAGAAAGAGTGAAAAAGGGTGGAAGGAGAGAGGGAGAGAGTCTTCTTCCTCGTGGGTACACCACCGAGCTGCTCCGACCCTTACCGCCATAGTTTCAACGACGAGTTGCTGCTGCCGCTCCTACGAGCTGTCCGATGGGCTGCTGCACCTTCTTCGCCGCTGCTCCTTCACGAAGTCGCATTGTGAGGAAAAACCCAACAGCTTCGACGACGGTCCAACCCAACCTCGGTGATTCCCTCGGCGCGTCCAAATCAGTTCTCAGTCTCGCGCCCAAGCGAGTCCAGATGTTCCCGGCGCTGTCCCAGTCTTACTCGACCACCGCCTTGCAGTACCGCCACGGTCTTACTGAGCCCAGTCCGCACTCGTTTCACCAACAGGCTCCTGGCCAATTTCCTTACAGGTTCTCGATCCAGTTCCCGGCGATTTCCTGCAGGCCTTCCGGTAAGTCACCATCATTCCCATGCGACTTTCCAGACGATCCCAGCAGCCTTACAGCGTTAGTTTAGTCATCCAGCAGTGACGGTGAGTGCTTCGCAGTCCATGCGAGCCTTCCAGTCGAGTCCCTGGCGGTCCCCGGCGTCCCTGCAGGTTCTCCGGCAGTGGTCCAGCAGCTTCCCAGCACCAAACCGTTTTCTCAGCAGCTGTCCGCCTGTGCCTTCACTCCCACCTCCCTGTTCCGTACACGGAACGTCATCTTTTCAGTCTTGCCTTGGTCTTTTGGTCGTTCTAAGAAGTGTCTAATCAAGGTAAGCCTAAGGTTGGTTCATATTTGTGGCTATTTTTTGTATGTTATTTAATAGCCCACCCTTAGATTATGTAATCGTGTTTTATTATCTCTTTGCATTAGTCAATTTATATTAGGGCGTTGGACCTTTAAGGTTGGACCCTTAATAAGGTGTGTTTTTTTAATATGATTTGTTATATGAGATATATTATTTATAAATCTTGGTTGTTCGAAACAATGTCTTTAAAATATATCGATGAATCTTGTGAAAGAACTTCTTTTTTTTTTTTTTTTTTTGGGTCATAGAACGACATATGTTTTAAGGCTCCATGAAATTTATTAATTCTCATGTGTATATTACATGTTATTTATTACATCATCACAAAACATTCATAGTTTACAATTTAAGGTTTCCATAGTCAGGTCAATACATGTCAATTTTAGAATGCATATAGATTTAAAATAATCATTGGTTTTCATTAAAAAAAATAAAATAAAAATGCCATTTTGATTTCATATATATTGCAAGTAGACTTAAAGTTGATTAGTCTCATATCATGCATATCATACAATGCACGTCATTTAAAATCATATTGTATAGATAGTTATAGTTATTAATTGCATTACATGCATCATTCGCATTGCATGAGTTTAATTTTCATAAAAAAACCAAAAAAATTAGATTTCATCGTTAGGTTAAATTTTTATCAAAGTAAATTAGGCAATGTTAGGTGTCCCAAAGTTTAATCTTTTTTTTAACTAAAAAGAAAATACAAAAAAAAAAGTCTCACACAGTTTTAGAAATAGGGTTGATAATCATATTCCATGCCATTAAAATTGAGATAGGTTGCATTCAATTTAATTAACATAGCATGAATGTCATGTAGGGTTTCATGTTAGTTCATCAATGCATACTATATTAGAATTCACGTAGTTATAGCATTTGAATGAAATCATGTTCTTCTTAAACAAGAAAAACTTAAAACGAATTAATTGACATTGCATAATAATATTTAGAAATCCTAGGTCATGCGTACATTGCACGGTTGTTGGGCCTTTAATTGACATCTTGCAGAACATTTATGGGAAGCTTTGCTCAGCACGTCAAGGTTTTTTTTTTTAATCTCGTCAAGCAATTTATTTATCGCTTAAGTTATTGAGTGTTAAATTTTTGCTCGCGCATCCACATGATCACCATAGTATGTTAGTGGTTCAGGATTAAAATGTGCTAAGGCTGCTTGAAAACATTTTTCAAATAAAGCGAAAAAGGTACCGAAAGTGTGTTGATTAATTTTAGCGCAATCAAGTCCCTAGATCCAATAAATTTTTCTCCAATTGGACCATTGCCAAAATCAAGTGCAACATGAGGCCATCTCAACAAAATTCATTTCTCTACGAGTTGGTGTACTTCATGGATTACCTAAGGAAATCTTGATATGCCACATCTAAAGCAGAACCTAACACTAATGTTACTTACGAGGTCTTACATACACCATTAATATTTTGAAGGTGGATAGAATCTATCTTTGCTTGCAATCTTTTTTTCAAGGCAATGGAGGAGAATCTGAGAAAGATATGTGAGTCCAATTAGTTATGGATTATCCTTGTTTATAAAAATATACGCACTTTTTCCATTCCGACTGACAAGATTATCTCTTCTTTTCATTAAAAAAATCGCCAAACGCTGTGGTAAAAATTGATGACTTTGAAGCGAAGTACGTGTCCAAGAACCCCTTTATTATGAAGTTATGGATCTTTATCTTTGAAGAGGTGAGACGTAAATCCATAAATGCGGATGATCCGGTTAAAATGAGGCAAATAATTGAGGCTAGAGGTAGTTTGTTCTCCCAAGTTTACCGGGGGCAATCGATCCTGATGAACTTTATGTCCACAAGGCCAATTTGACATCAGTATTATTACGTGACAAAATGAACATCTTGTGTGCGCATCCTTTAATCTCATATGAGCAGCCGAGAACTCAATCCCCTGTAGATCATCCCCGGCTAATTAACGTTCGAGATAAGTAATTAAAGGCACATAGGATTCAGTACAATCGGTAACAAACAAGGACGAGAATAATTGGGCAACTCAGCATTATCGAGCTACATCGAGCAAATTTTTTTGTCGAATGTTGTAATTAAAAGGTACATCCATGATGGGGTGTGAGACATTATTGAAAGGGTATGAAGTGAGAGGTATAAAAACCTCTTAGAAGACAACCGTTGGTTGTAGTTGTTGGCAAAAAGTACGCTTAGAGAGAACGTATGCTCCTTTCTCTCCCCTTTCCATCAAAGGCATTCCATTTCAATTTTGCAAGAACAATCGGCATTTACGCCATGGAAATCGGGTGTTTTCTTTGTGATTGCATCCAAACTAACGTGAGGAAGTGTTGTTCGTGTTTTATCGGCAATTCAATGTTCGTTCTAGGGCCATTTACTGTTTGCACATCGGAATCAGGTAGGTCATTTTCCGCCGACTTGAATTCCAACATTTGTATCAAAGCCCGGTCATGATTTCTACCTTGTTTTTCATTGAGTTTTCTCATTTACCATTTGATATTGAGATCAACAGATTGCATTCTACACTGTTTTCGATGTTTATTGGTCGGAATTGCAATCTGAAAACTCGAATTCGAACCGAAGCGAAGAACAGGTTCGGGGTCACGTGCATCCGTGAGGTTTTGGCCATTTTTTGAATTTTTTTTTTGTGGCCAAAATCAACTTTTGAATATATAGGATGAAAGTACTTGTTGAGACGAGTCCGACGGTGGTTCGAGCACGCTCAGAGGACGCCGGACGCTCCCACACGCGCGGCCAGAAGCCGCTACGCGTGGGACTCACGCACCTAACGCACTGGGGACGCTAGCGCGTGCGCAACACGTGCCGGTTGGCGAACCGACGCGTGCGCGTCAAGCGCGCAGAGCGACATGACACTCGATGACGTCACGAATGACGTCATCAATGACGTCATCCAACGGTCGGTAACCGCTGGGATGACATCATCGATGGCGTCAGCGCCGATGGTAGTTGGCCGGCCGGTCACCGACCGGCAACCCGACCCGACCTGTGACCCGAACCGACCCGAGATCCGACTCGGTTGACCCAGCCCGACCGTTGATCGGTCAACGGTCGGACCGGTCAACCGATCTGGCGGTCAAACTGATCGGACCGATCACCGGTCGAACCTGTCACCAGTTGGATCGCTCGGATCGCTCGGACCGCTTGGACCGGCCAGGAGCCATTTGGCTCGCTGGCGCGTGCGCCACACGCGCCTCACACTCAGGCGGCGCGTGGGGGCACGTGCGAGCTCCGATTGGAGCGTGGTCAGTGGCGTTTGGTTCGTATGAATGTTCTCTACACAATGGTATAATTATTTTATTCTTTTGAATTTTATAAATATATGAAAATGCTTAGTAAACCCTATGTACGCGTATTTTTTGGGGTTTAATGCAGTTTATTCATTTGTAACTTGTATTTTCTTATGATTTAGGAAATACGGTAGCTAGCTTGTGTGCAAATGATGTTATATATGCTGTGTAGAGCTTGGTTCAATGATATGATGTATATATTTTAATATACTAGTAATTTTCTATTTGATAGAAAATTAGAACAATGGTAGGAAATCCATTACATGTTGAATTGCAATTTTTTTTATTATAGTTGAAGCATGATATTTGTTTATACGTTGGTTATTATCATGCTATGTTTTGTGTTAATGAAAAATGTAGAAATTACATAAGGTTATGTAATTATTTTTCCTAGTGGGAGTTCGTAGGTTGGTAGAATTCGAGGGAGTTCTCACCTAGAACTTAAAATTTGCGCAAATTAAACTAATTAATGATAATAGAACAATTGTACATAGAAGTTGATTGGGAACATAGTGAATTTTTGCTTTTGTGTCTTTTGTTGAATTATCATTAATTTAGTTTGTCTTTGCTGCAAATTAAATATGTGTGTTACTCTGTAAAGTGCGCTAGTATTGATTTTGCGTTTATTATGTCAATGTGATATAGCAATTGATTATGGCATCGGCATCCAAGACCATTGTGGCTGACCTTAATAAGGGTAAGAAGCTGAACGGTGACAATTATGATATTTGACACCTAAAGGTTCAATACATCCTTGAGGAGCAAGAGGTTTTGGAAACCCTCAACTATACCATGGATAAACTTGAGCATGGAACTTCAGCTCAACACAGGAGAGATCTGGAAGCTTATCAAACTTGGAAAAAGAAAAATAGCATTGCTCGCATCACGTTGCTGAGCCGTATGCAAGATGATCTTATGTGTGAGTTTGGAAGTTATGATAAAGCTCAAGCTATGTGGGTTGCCTTGAAGGATAAGTTTGGGGGTACATCTGCCACTAAGCTGAGGAGACTCACCATCAAGTTTGACACATTCCAAAAGCACCCAAATGTAACAATGAGACAGCATCTTCGGGAGATGTCAAACATGATCCGTGAGCTGAAGTCGGCAAGTCACTCTCTCACTGATGAATAGCAAGTTCAAGCTGTTATAAGGTCTCTTCCTGACAATTAGGAGCATATGAATATCAATATGACGCATAATGAGAATATTGTCACTTTTAATGATATTACGCATCATTTGGAATTAGAGGATGAGCGCCTAGAGGCTGCGAGATCCTCTACCCATGCTTATGTTGCTGAATCGAGTTCGCGCAAAGCTTCAGGCTTCAAGCGCAAGAGGAATCTTCAGTTCAACAACAAAGGGAAGAGGATTGATCAGGCACCCAAGAGGGCTAAGACCTTCCGACGCAAGAAGCGTGGTAGGAAGAAGGACAAGGCCAAAATGGAGTGCCACAATTGTGGCAAGATAGGTCACTTTGCTCGTGAATGCACTGAGCCGAAAAAGGTACCATATTACTCCATTACTTTGAGTAATGTTTTTGTTTCTAGTACTGTAATACTTACTGAATCTCATCCAATGTGGACTATAGACTCAGGAGCAAGAGACCACGTAGCTAGAGACCGATAAGCATTTGTGGAGTATCGTCGGATACCGCCTGAAAGAAGATGGATATATGTTGGGAATAACTCAAGAGTTGAAGTGAAGGGTGTCGGCACATGTAAATTGATTTTACGTAGTGGTCGAAACCTATTCTTGCATGATGTCTTTTATGCTTAAGATATTCGACGAAACTTAGTTTCTATAGTTGTTCTTCTTAGTTTAGGTTATGTATTGAATTTCCATGGTAATTGTGTTGACATTTTGTATGGAATAGTTTATTGTGGTTCAAGTCATGTATTGAATGGTTTTATGATGTTAGACATTGACTATGATCAGTACAATGTTAATGTTGATGGTTGTTTTTCTTTAATTGCATCTTCTAATAATGTTGAGATTGATGCAAGTACTTGGCATGCTAGATTATGTCACATTGGATTACAAAGAATGCAAAGATTAGCTAGAGAATGCCATTTAGGGTCACTCACGAATGTTAGTCTATCCGTATGTGAACATTGTCTAGCGGGAAAAGCAACTAGAAAACCATTCGGTAAAGGGACTAGAGCTGAATTTCTATTGCATCTCATACATTCTGACATTTGTGGTTCTTTGAATGTGAGGGCGAGGCATGGAGCCTCATATTTCATCACTTTCATAGATGACTTCACACGTTTTGGTTATGTCTTTCTGATCTCCTATAAGTCAGAAGCATTATACTGCTTTAGATAATATATAGTGATGGTAGATAATCAGTTGAACAAAACAATAAAGGTATTGAGAACCGATCGTGGACGTGAGTATCCATCAAAGCAATTCAAAGCTCTTTGTGATGAAAAGGGAATTGTACGACAATTGACTATTCCTAGTACTCCACAACAAAATGGGGTAGCTGAAAGAAGGAATAAAACCCTATTGGAAATGGTTAGGTCTATGATGGCACAAGCAAATTTACCTATCTCCTATTGGGGAGATGCGTTATTAACTGCTATCTATATATTTAACCGTATGCCCTCAAAATCGATCACTTCCACCCCTTATAAATTATGGACTAGTAGGAAACCAGAATTGAGTAGTCTACGTCCATGAGGATGTGCAACTTATGTTCATGATTCTTCCAATAAATATGGCAAATTAGGTCATAGAAGGAAGAAATGTATTTTTATAAGATATTTTGAACACTCCAAAGGGTACATGTTCATAGGTGAACAAGCTGATGGAAGTGTGACCGAAATGGAGTCACGAGATGTCACGTTCTTGGAGAACGATTTTCCTAGTAGATGTGAGATTGATAAGGACTTCCAATTATATGAGATGGAAGATCTTGATAACACACCCACTTATGTTGTAGAGGGAAATGAAGATTTACCTCAACACACAAGACCTAGTGTGAGTGTTGCATCGCCTGATGAATTGAATTCAAGAGAAATTCAATTGCGTAAAAGTAATCGTAAAAGTATTCCACGTCGTTGATTTGAGATTGAAGGGGAAGCATTTATGATTGCTCAAAAAGACGATGCCATGCCTAAGACTGTTCAAGATGCTCTCTCATCCTCTGATAAGGAAGAATGGAGAAAAGTTTTGGAAGATGAGATGGAGTCAATGAGAGCAAACCATGTCTGGGACTTGGTTGATCTACCACCCAATCGTAAGGCCATTGGAAACAAATGGGTCTTCAAGATTAAGTGAAGGGCGGATGGATCTATTGAAAAGTATAAGGCTCGCCTTGTGGCTAAAGGTTATACTCAACAAGAGGGTACAAACTATGATGAAACTTTTTCACCAGTTGTAAGGTTTGCCTCAATACACCTTATTCTAGCCATCGTTGCACATTTGGATCTTGAATTACATCAGATGGATGTAAAGACGGCATTTCTCAATGGAGAACTAGATGAGAAAATCTATATGAAACAACCAATAGGTTTCATAGCTAAAGGTCAAGAGCATAAAGTTTGCAAGCTTTATCGCTTAATATATGGCCTTAAGCAATCATCTAGACAGTGGTATCTTCGTTTTTATCGAGCCATAACCACTTTTGGTTTCACGATGATCGAGGAAGATCACTGCGTATATGTCAAGCGATTTGAAGATAAATTTGTAATTTTATCACTTTATATGGACGATATTCTGTTGGCTGGAAATGACAAGGTTTTGGTTATCACCATAAAAGAATGGTTGTCCTCCAATTTTGAGATGAAGGACATGGGAGAAGCTGCTTATATATTAGGAGTTAAGATTGAAAGAGATCGATCAAGGAAACTTCTTACTTGATCACAAGAGTCTTATATTATGAAGATTCTTGAGCGTTTTAATATGCAGCATTGTAATCCCATTGATACCCCTGTCATGCAAGGTGAAGGCCTAAGTACTGAGATGTGTCCTAAGACTCCAGAAGAAATTAAAGTGATGGAAATTGTTCCTTACGCTAGTGTGGTCGGAAGTTTGATGTATGCTATGATGTGTACTCGACCTGACATATGCTATGCCGTGGAATTGGTGAGCCGATATAAATCAAATCCCGATCAAGCACACTGGAAAGCAGTGAAGAGGATCCTGAGATACTTGAAGGGCACTATGGACTATCAACTTTGTTACCAAGGGAATGATTTACGCCTATTAGGCTATTCAGATGTTGATTAGGGTGGAGACCTGGATGAGCGTAAATCAACTTTAGGATATGCGTTCTTGCTCAATGGAGGTGCGATTTCTTGGAATAGCAAGAAACAGACATGCACGGCCTTATCTACGATGGAGACAGAATTTATTGCATGTTCTGTCATAGTGCAAGAAGCAGTATGGCTAAAACGTTTCTTAGAAAATTTAGCCACTGTCATTGAGGTTCCAAGACCAGTGATAATTTATTGTGATAGTCAAGCAGCCATTGCCTATGTGAAGTATCCCAAGTATCATGGAAGGACAAAGCACATTGACATAAAGAATAACTTTATCAGATATATTATAGCGCATAAAGAAGTAATCCTGCAATACATTTCAACCAATAGAATGGTTGCTGATCCATTTACGAAGGCCATTCCTAGAGACATATTCTTGACCCATAGGATGTCACTAGAATTGTGTAGAATTTGATATCTGTTATTGTAGAGGATTATTGGTTTATGTATTTGTGGATAGATATATTGTACTTGTTTGTTTATTAATGATTTGATGTTTTATCAATAAATACAAATCTACTATGAGACTAGCACAAACACACATATATTATTGAAAAGTATGTTAGCAAGCAATGATTGGCTCACTCACACGAGCAATCGCCTCAAGTGCTGTAGTTAGCACGTTGAGATGAGACATTATGTACAAATAAATGCTGAAGAGCAAGTTTGGTACATAAAATATGTCGCCTTGATTGGAGTCAAGATGAGATCTATGATTTGTTTATAATAAGACCGAATATGATATTCCCACAATCATGTATGTCTGAAAGATGCCGGATTCGAGTACTTAATTGGGCACTATAGAAAGCGAGCTGATATAGCACTCGGGCTAAACATGAGTACGTGAGAAGCACATGACTATGTCTAGGCTAAGATCCATATAGTGGATATATTTGATAAATGACATACACTCTTATAGAAAGAGTAATCCACTATAGCATGTAATTCATGCTACATGTGCATTGTACGACTGGCAACGAAATGTGAGTAAAATTATCCCTATTTACTTATCGTGTGAGCCTTTGAGGTAATTTATAATTTACCTCATTATGTGCCCCATGTTCTAATTATGTTCTTGAAGTGAAAGATTAATTTTGCTACTTTAGCATGTTACGGGCGGTCATGAATAGATATGGCCTATGGGACGTGTCTAGAAAAGCAATTGTTCTGAAATTGAGAGAGACATGAGCGCGAAGGAAGACTATTGTTGTTTACATCTATCACATGTATTTACTGGTCGACCAATTATATCGCCTTATGTGGTTGCGGATGTAATTGTAAATACATTGTGTTTTTGAAAATAGTCAAGTATAGCCTTTAAGAGATAGGTATACTTGGACTAATGTAACAAAATATGTTTGGGGCACTGTGAGACATCGATTGTGTATTTCTTTTCGGGGTTGTAGCTATTATGTCATCTCTAATAGGTGCATAATTTGAGCTCCCAAGTACATGTGTGCTCACTGGTCGCACGGCTTATTTGCCAGTATGAATTGTTTTGTAAAGTTGATGAATGTTGAATGCCTTATATTCTTGATAAAGAGCTATCAAGCCCATCATGTCCGAGTGGGAGATGTTGTAATTAAAAGGTACGTCCATGATGGGGTGCGAGACATTATTGAAAGGGTATGAAGTGAGAGGTATAAAAACCTCTTAGAAGACAACTGTTGGTTGTAGTTGTTGGCAAAAAGTACGTTTAGAGAGAACGTACGCTCCTTTCTCTCCCCTTTCCATCGAAGGCATTTCATTTCAGTTTTGCAAGAACAATTAGCATTTACGCTATGGAAATCGAGTGTTTTCCTTGTGATTGCATCTAGATTAACGTGAGGAAGTGTTGTTCGTGTTTCATCGGCAATTCAACGTTCGTTCCGGGGCCATTTACTGTTTGCGCATCGGAATCGGGTAAGTCGTTTTCCGCCAACTTGAATTCCAACGTCGAAGAATTCTTTGAACACACAAAGAGATCATATTGAAAGAAGTACCTAGATAATTGACGTCGGAATTCAGTTTGACGACAACCATTCTCCCGAGAATAGATTTCAAGAAATCCACAGGGGCTTTCGTGGTGGCCGGCCCTCTCTCTCCTCCTCTTCTCATCCTCTTAATCGTCGACCGGTGCTTCCTCTACCTGAAACAAGGAAAGATGAATAATCATAATTAAAACCAGCGGAAAAGAAACCAAAAATTGCTGACTAATTTACACAGAGAAAAGGCTCATGACAATTCAGGTGGAATCTTTGATACTGCATTTTTTATATTTGTTCTCCTACACTTGTCCTAAGTTATTTCTTGGAATAATGGATGGGGTGATAATTTATGTGAAGAAAGTCAAAAAATGGACAGCGATAATGATGATGAGGAATCAGACATTCATGTCCAACCATATAGATTTTCAACAGCTTGGTTTAATTTTTTTAAGAATGTTAAAAAGAGTTCACTTTAATTGCTATTTTCCTTTCTTATTTTTTTAATTTCCCTTTTCAACTTTTTTTTTCTCTCTCAACGAATAACTGTCTTTATACGATGTTGTTATATATTGTACAAGCTGGTTTGTTTAAGAAAATAAATAAAAAATTTAATGACTTTTTTTCCTATATGTTATATGATTTATCAAAAATATATCTTTTTCTTTTTAACAGATCAAAAATATATTTTGAATTAATAATTTTTACTTAATTGTCAAACCGTGGTTCCGTACATCGTGTGGGTAGTCCCCTGTCTCCTCCTTTCAAAGCTTCCTCCTTTCGAGCAATGGGACTCGCATCGCCCCGATTCTCCGCCGCGACGGACGACGGAGCCTCCGCTGCGACCGTGAGCGCTTCCCGTGGCCTCCGCCGCCACTCCGCCCATCGACGCCGGATCGTCGATTCGGAAGCCGATCAGCTGGTGGCCCGGTACGTACTTCTCTCGCCCGTCACCAACGCCTCGTGGAAAGGGAGATCCGAGATATTCGAGGAGGTCGGCAATGCCGGTGCGCCCGAGAGTTTTGCGACGCCGGAGGGCGAATTGGTTCCGAGGAGTCCGTCCAGGACCAGGACGGGCGTTTTCTACGAGTTTTCAAGTGATGATGTTGCTCGGTGATCAGTATAGAAATCCTTAGATGGAGACCAGGATGGGGATGCTGGTGGAAGATGTCGATGCTCTCGCTGGGACTATATGCTGCTGTAAGGTAAATTAAACCGAGCTTTGAACAACTATCGGATGGTAATACTTTTGTTTCTGGTTCTGAATGTGGTGCCATTTGTTTTCTGCGATGCTTGTCCAGCTTAAATTTCTCGGTTTGAATCATGGTTTGGTTGAAATGTGGTTTTAACCGAATCTCAAGCGTTTTTGTCCCTGCGTATTGCTGGTGCCAGCGCAATGTATGTCATTGTAAGAAAGAGAGTTCCTTTGGGCTTTCTCTGCTGAAGATGAATTGCAATGTATGTCATTGTAAGAAAGAGAGTTCCTTTGATAAATTCTTGATATAAAACTGAAAGATCCTGGTGCTTAGTCGGTGGGTGATCAGTTCTAGTGCTCTGCTGCTTGTATTTTGAATGTCAAGCCCTCATTTGAATAACCTAGAACTGGTCGTCTGGTAATTAGAGAATATATTGAACAACATGCTGCTGCTTTTGCTGTAGGAAGCACTTTGTCTCTATCATTCGTATATGTGCAAATCTAAATTCTCATCAATCTTTGTCCAGATCAAGTCCTGCAATCAGAATGCCTAAGTCCTCTAGTCATCAGCCAAAGTTCATGTAGTGTGGGAAGTCATTAGAATTGTGTGTAACAGAACATCCCCATTGTTTATAGCCTTTTGATTTTGGACCAGCATTGCTTCATCGAAAATGGCAACCCAAGGCCTCTATTATAAGTCACTGCTTCCGTCGACAGAATGGTTCTCAAGAGGCCAATCCATATTGACACTTGCAAATAGCGCGAGCTGTTACATGTGTCAGGTGCTCATCAATGGCGATCCAACTGGAAGTAACTCAGTCCACAGAAGGTATCATATGAAACAGTACTTCCAATCGATGATAGTATGCTACTTCCTTCCCTCAAGTTGATGATTGCTTTATTGGCTTATAGGACAAGAATATACATTTCCATCTGCTGCCACAAAGCAGTTGCAGGAGCCACGTTACTCCTGATCCTGAAGGATGGTGTCACTTTGATGGCTGTGCCTTAAATGCGTGCTCATTCTTTGCAAACCATATTTACTCTTGCATGTTTTCTTTACTCTACTTATAAAAACTATGGAGAAGTTTGCTAATTTGCTAGCCATTCACCATTCTCTTATTACCAAAAAATAATAAAAAAATCAAACCCATCCTAACGACAGAAAAGCTTGCTAATCAACATCCTCTTGCCAAGAAATATTGGTAGTTTGTCAAGATTTTCGACATGTTCGAGCACAATACTCAGATATAAAATCTTCAAGAAGTTATCCTTTCTGTGATATAGTCTCATTACTGATCCATCATGCTGTTTACCTTAAACTGGTAATTTTCTGCAGATATCCGGCATTCCTCATATCCAGTTGCACTTACTGCCAATTTTACATTTGTGGCACATGATTCTAGAACTGGGAAATCAGCTCCAACTAAACCCATCTCACCAGAGATAAAGAGAGAAAAGTTACTTTGGCAAGAGGCAGAAAAGAGGAGTAACATGACGAAAAAGAAGAGAGAAGAGCGTAGCAGAGATACTAAGATGGAGGACTTGTCCAGGCTCCAAGCTTTACTTGCCAAAGGTCATGTCTTCTGTGATATGCCAACTCTGGCAGACACAGATAACATTCTCAGAAGGGAAACTTGTTTTGAGAACTCATTAATATGCCAGCCACAGCAAAGGACTTTTGAAATGGCCTTTTCAACCAGATATGCCTTTGCTGGTGTGGCATCCCAGTTCTCTGAGACCATGTTGATTTCTTGAGACCTGTAAGTACTCATCCGGCACATGATGTATTTCTATGTCTAGGTGCTGCTGTTGCATTACTTAGCTGCTGGGTGTGGACCTGTGGCAAAGATTACATGATGTATCTACTGTTACACTCTTTCTATAAGCACAGATTGTCGTACTTGAGCCTCACTCTTGCAATTGGATATATATGTATGAAATTATGGATCTGTTAAGCAGAAGATCATAATCTGAAAGAAATTATCTTAGGGATGTAGGTGGATGCTGGCAATTTTCTCTGCCTCAAATGCTGTGTCCTGTATACGAAGGTTGACAATCCAGCTGAACTCCTGATTGACATTGAAGTTGTGGCCCATGTGATGCAACCTGAGCTAAGGTCAAGAGATGTACCATTGGCCCATGCGTGTTACATTTTCCTTTCGCAAATTTTGATACCATTCTGCTACTCTGATCAGGAGTCAAAGGATGCTGTGGTTAGGGGATTATTCTCTTTTACTCCCCATTTCTTTAGGGCCCAAGCTGTCTACCATCCCTTAACATAATGATCATGCATAAGAAAATTTAAATAGAGAAACAAGAATGAACTGGTCACCTAGTTGGGGGATACTAAAGTCTGTCTTTAATTCTATCTGAACGGTGAACTGAACCTTTGTGAAGTTACCATATCTTCGGTCAGACTTGGTTTAGATCACCATGTCTTAAATACTGCTAATAAATTTGTTGTTATTTCATCTATCATCCTAACAGGTGTCAAATGAATTCTACTTTACATTAACCATACATCCTGTGGCCTTGAATGATGGATTGAGGATTTGGAAGTCCCATCCATGGAAGAAGAGGCGTGGCATGTCCTTGAACATAGGATGCTGAGAGTTGTCAGACTTCATCCTGAATACACTTCTCCAGTGGCTAAAGCGAACAGCACTAAAGCGAACAGCAATGCTTACTGGCTGGTTGAATGATAATTGGTAAGGGACTGAAATTGATACTCAAAAAGCAGGACAACATTGCCAAGCCAAAGAGGAACTTGGGGATATCAGTCTAGTTAGGAACTTAAATGGATGTCTAACCCACTAAACATGTATCTGTATTGCGAATTCCAATTATCTACTACTTCTAAGAAAGTCTCACTGCATGATGAGATGAACCAAAGATTAGAAGATGCCAAGTAAAATGATGTTGAGAAATAAAGCTCCTGCCTAATAAAGTCTCACAAGGACATGGGACTAAACATTTCACTGATTCAAATTGATGGATGGTGATAGAAAAGTTGTGAACTTCCACATATGCTGGTAAAAAACTGGTATTATGTTCAGTGTTGATATATGAGTGTTTTTTGCTTTGTGACAAAGTTGTTTGCTTTGTCCTATTGCTAGGTCAAGGGACTACACGCTTGCCATTGCATTGAGAATTAACAGAGTTCTTATGATAAGGCTTCTTTACGGTGGAATTTGTTGAGAAATTTGCTTGCAGAACATGGTTGGAAGCAATTGGTAACGGCCTCCTTCATAAGATAATCCATCAACATTTCGGAGACTGGTTGATAATCTGGGGTCAGAACTTGGGAGTTTATTGCTACCAGATCTTGTTGCATTTATTAGCAATTTGTTCGAGACAATTTTCCAGCTTTTTTTTTTTTTTTTTTTTTTTTTTAATGTCGAGGATCCGACCTAGCTCACCTTACGAGAGCATAGCACTGACTATACCTCGGGAGAGACTAGCCTAGCAACCCACCAGCCGGGGCCCCCCGCTTAAGTCACAGAATTACTCTGGGAGTTGTGGCGGACTCCAGGAGTCGAACCCCTAACCTGGTGGTTAGGAGGCTAGGCCTCAACCAGTGCAGCCATGCGTAGGTGGATATGTTTACCATGCTTACCAAATTTCTATCCTTGAATGATTGAAAATGGAAAAGGTTAGAACAGAGCATTCTTGCAAGCATTTACGAGAATTTTTTGTTGAAACCTGGCTCACTCGGCCTTCATTTTTATTTCTCCCTAATAAGTTTCCAATAATCTAATAGGTCCAATCTGCCCATTCAGTTAACTCTGATAATAAGGTCCAACTCAAACTATGATGTTGGTTTTATACCAATGAGACCATGCGTCAGATCATGGAAAGACCTAAAAGGAGTCCTGGTGAGCAAAGCCCCAAGATTCTCAGTAGTTCATGTAGTTGGTAACCTCGCTGATTTTGTCGGGATAGTTAAAGAGGGGGAGTGTATGTAAATCCTTTGTTTTGTAGGTGGAGTAAGGATGTATGAATGAATGTAGGTTTATAATGAAGTGTTGATTGTTTAAATACAAACGCATATTTACTAGTTTTAGCACGACATTGCACACACAATTGCGGTCTAAAACCCCGATCGCTCAATTTAGGACCTTAGGAGGGTTTATGGGTGGAATTTGCGAGTGAATACTTGTGGCAATCCATATTTCCATAAACACGCTTGTCCTGATTGACAAAAGTAGCACCATCTGACAATAATAGTGGTGAATAAACTATTTTTATCCTTTGGAATGAGGACTTTGAGCCCTTAGTATCCTCACCTTAGGCGTTCAAACCTCACAAGTTTCATGTGATGTGTGATTTTTGCTTGTCATGTGTTCGGTTGGTAAGATATCGTTCATTTCTTATCGTTGTTATGTTTCTTAATTTCCGTGTTTTAATTATGTGCTTTATACTTCAACGACGATATGTATTTAATCATGAATGCCCCTTTAGGTATAGGCTTACATTGTCCCTGTGCTGAGGAACTCAAGGCCATATGGGAGAATCTTGACCTAAGGCATCAAGATTACATGGAGAAGCGCATAGGCTTCCACTTGACCTTGCTAAAGGTTGAATCCTGAATTGTGATGGTGAAGGCATTGGCCCATTTTTGGAAGCTCATGACCTCCACTTTTGTGTTTAACCAATATGAGTTGAGAAACCATTGGGTTAGGCAAGGCTAAGTTTCACTACTCCTCCTATTGGTCAAAATCCAATCTCCCTCCTAAGTCAATTCATCAATATCTATACCAACAAAATTATGGCTATTCTTAAGGGAAATTCGAATTTCATGTTTTATACATTCCTTGACCAACACAGTCTTAGCCTCGAGCCTAGGTTTGGGAATCAAATTCCCCGTGTCTTCCTCTTATTCTTTGGCTTTGTAGTATTCCCGTGTACTTGAAAAATAATGGATCATTTAGTCACTCACATTGTTAATCAAGTATGCGCCTTTAGTTGCTTTAGACATATGATCATTGTCGAAATTTTCGTTTCTCTTAATCGTTTCTCCTAAGGCTCCATTAGGATTTCTCCAAATTTGGTTCGTCTCACATATTAAAGAATTTGCCCCTCGCATGAGGATCATTGATGTCATGAAAAACCATCATCCTATTCTTAGGTTTCACCAAAGAAATGAATTCTTTCCTTCATAGTCCTTCTCTATATGATTCCATTTCCTTAAGAATCTCACCCCAAATTTAATCTAATAGCATGTTTGATGGCTTGGATGGCTTGGGAATCTTGAGGTGCTCTCTGTTAGTGGAGTTGATGACCCACTCCTTCTCATGAGATTGACAGGTCTAATGTCGTATAATTCTTTAAGGGGGCTTCGCCAATATCGTGTACTTCAAAGTATCTCGCTGATCCTCCAGCTATGATTGTATCGTATTGATTATCACGATGAGGTCATTGTGAAAAATCAAATTGGCCATGTTGAAGCCGTGATTCGAGGTGCTATTGGGATATGGTATTCCCGACCCTCATACCATGTGGTTGTTGTCGACGAATCCAATTTGGAAGGAGAAATGAAAACACACCATGCGTCTATTGATTATATATACCGTTAAGTGGAACTTGAGCCTGAAGTGCAGCTGCCTGACATTCTCGAGCCTCAAGGTTTTCAAGAAGCTCATGTTGAGGAGCATGAAGATGAAGCCTTGATCGATGTGGAATGCTTGGCCCATGACAACAAGCGTCTCCACATGATCCCACC
This sequence comes from Eucalyptus lansdowneana, assembly GCA_017140395.1. Classification (NCBI taxonomy): domain Eukaryota; kingdom Viridiplantae; phylum Streptophyta; class Magnoliopsida; order Myrtales; family Myrtaceae; genus Eucalyptus; species Eucalyptus lansdowneana. The sequence goes on along the minus strand of CM029483.1, from coordinate 7,367,198 downwards.
TAGTTCCTAGGATTTTTGACATTCTTTTGCACATTCCTCTTTTCTTTTAAAGGGATTTCCTTTGTATCTTCGTCATTTCCATTGAGTTTTATTTGTATTTATTTTCATATTACATGTAAAATTGAATCACTTTGTAAGCTTCAAATATACAAGGACTTGTTCCTTGTAATTATTAGATGTAATAAATGAAATTCATGGAATCATTCATTTTTGTGTAATTTTTAGAAAAGGGGCATTCGGATTAAATATTTGTCGTTGTCATTTTTAATCGTATAATTTCTTTTGGGGAAATTTTGATGAGATATCTGATCTGAGATCATATATGCTTCTTGTCACTATTTTGTCTTAAGAAAATATAAAATTAACAAGCTTTTATATATTTTTTTGATTTCCTTGACTTGCATATTGACTTGAGTTCCTTCTTTCACAAAGATATTGAAAAACGACTGAGAAATGTTTAAACATATGTACTCGCCACCAAGTAGTGATGGAGAATGAAGATACTCACACTCATGTCATTACCATGGAGAATCAAATGGCGCAAATGATGGCATTATTGACCGATCTATCCAATCAAGTCAAAAACTTGACATCCGTAGCTCTTGCTGCTGACGTAACGAATTCGCCCGCCGTAACTGCTAACGTGCTGATGGATGAACCCATTGGGAAGGGAACTATTGAAGAGGTTCCTACTCCCACCGCGACTATCATCGATCTTTAGGCTCCATCCAAGGAGACCCCAACTCCCCACCTTAATGAGGAAAGCTCAAGACGACTTGCGAAGATCGAGGAATGCTTATGTATGCTGCAAGGCTACCAACTTCAAGGGTTTGACAAGTTGTCATCCTTCATTAAAGTAAAGTTCATTGAATTTTACAAGGAGCTTGAGTTCACGAGGAGGTATGATGGCATTAGGTGCTCGAAGACTAATTTGAAGTACTATTTGGGCAAGATGGTTTGCTATTCCGACAATCCTCCGCTTCTTATCAATTCATTTCAAGATAGCTTGGTTGGTTCTGCATTGACCTAGTTTATCAAATTGGATTTGGAGAAGATCCATACATGGGATGATCTTGCTGACGAGTTCTTGCAACAATACAAGTTCAACACCGAAATTGCCTTGACTCAAGAGGAGTTGGTCCAAGTTGAGGAGGAGGATGGAAACGTTCAGGGCAAAGGTTCAAAGGTGGAGAGCCACTGCATCTCAAGTAAAGCCACCTTGTTCGAGAAGGAGGCTATGAAACTGTTACTTCAAGCCATGCCTCGGGACTTCTTCTAGAACATTTATAACCATACCTGCATCAACTTTGTCTCACTAGTTGAGTTGGGAGAACACATCGAGGGAATCATGCAAGATGGAAGGCTGGTTGAGAATACGAATCGTAGGTATACCCCGAAGAAGGCCAAGGAATCTGTTGTGGAATTTACATACATTCAAAACTCTCCCACTCTATACATTCCTCCCACGCATAAGCCTGCCATGGAAGTTGGGAGCTCTTCTTGAAGTTTTGATCGAAAAGGAAGAATCTCATAGAGGCAATTCACCACATTACCAAGACCAATGTCTCAACTGCTTCCGATTCTAATTGAAAATCGTCTTGTGGCAAGAGAAGTCTCAAGGGACAACCTGTCGAAATTCCCTAGATTCAACCATAACAAGGTTTGTGAGTACCACATGGGGGAGAAGGAGCACCACGTGGACAATTGCTATGTTCTCCGTTCAAAGATCCAGAACTTGTTGGATAAAAAGTTACTTACCTTTAAGGACTCGATGTCAAATGTCCAACAAAATCCCCTTTCGAAGTATGCTGAATACGTCAATGTAATTTTTGGGGATGATGACAGGCGATCAATGAAGGACATAATTTACTCAAATTTATGCATATCCATGACGAAAGGCAACATCATTCGTGATGAGAAGATATATAGCCTGGCTAAGTTGGGAGTTCTTCAATATGAAGATGATGGAGCCACTCAAGAATCAATGACTTTAGATGAAGTTGATCTGTCTAGCGAAGGCATGATATCGAAAGTCATAAAGGAAGTCGAGAACCCGAGCAAGGATGATGCTCCGGAGGATGTTCAGCGAAACCTAAAAAAGAAAGCCCTTACGCATCAAGAAGACTTAAACATTGAAAGCGAGGGTGAACATAGAGCGTCCCACATGTACCGTGAGTTTGTTCAAAAAGCTCACAGGAGTAGCGAAGTGGCAAATACTACTTTAAGGTAAAGTTCACACTGCCACCAAACTTCTTTGTGAACATAGAAGACATCATCCTAAGTAGATGGGATGAAAAAGAAAATTCCATTCCCCTTCTGACCAAGGGTGAAGAAGTTCCCTCCAATGATGACGAATTCGAATAAAAGACTTCCCATTGGGACCGTGAGCTTGTAAGGAAGGGCAATGAGAACGGTGAAGTAGTGGATAATCTTGGGCAACTGAGTGGGAAGTATGACTTTATGGTCAAGTATACTCCTCCCTCAAGCTTCTTTCAAGATCCCAAGGACATTTTTCCTAGTGGATAGGAAGATGAATTTGAGATAACTTCATGGCTATGATTGAGCTTGTCATCATCGATCTAACTAAGGAGAATGTCCCTCGCGAGGCTTGCATGACCAACATGAGTTCCATCGAATTGGGTTTGCTAGTGGACAATCTCGAAGTGATGAAGATCTCGTGTGGGTTTTGAACTCATAGTCATAGAATTACCACCGCAAATGGGTGAGTGCTCAAAGACCAAAGTGCCTCTTGCTTATAGTACTAAGGCAGTCCTATGGAACTACGATGCTAATGAAATTGAAGCTGTCACCTGATCAAGTTGAGTCTACCCTCCTCGTGAGGGTTTTGAGAAGAAAGCCATAACCAATGAGGACACCGAGCAACTTCTCAAGATGCTTAGGACAAGTGAAGCTGAAGTAATAGAGTAATTGCGAAAGATGCCCGCTCAAATTTCCTTGCTAGAGCTTTTGAAGTCTTCTGAGAAGCATATAACACACTCCTCAAGATCCTGAATGAGTTCATGTGCTTGTGCTTGAGACCATTGGAGTGGTGCAATTGGAGGAGTTCCTAGGTGCCACACTCTTTAGAGATCAAATATCATCCTTTGAGAAGGATCTTCCTCTTGAGGGGCAAATGCACACTAAGGCGTTATATGTATCCACTCAACATTTCAGTACTGAGATCTCAAGGGTATTAGTCGATAATGGCTCTACCCTCAACATTTGTCCTCTATGCACTTTTTGTCAATTGGAGTTAAGCTTGGATAGCATTTGCCCTGTGAAGGCTCTCGTTAGATTTTTTGATGGGATGGGGAAAAAGCGTTAGGGAGATCGACCTACCATTGATGGTTAGCCCATCACCATTAATCATATTTTCCAAGTGCTTGATATCCCGAGCAACTTTAACCTGCTATTGCAACGTCCTAAGATTCATGCTACCGGGATCATGTCCTCTAGCCTTCATTAGATGATGTGTCTTGCTGTCGATGGTAAGATCGTAATCATTTGATACGAGAGGGATGTGGACACTTTCCACAATACTGCCATATCCTATATTGAGCTCGAAATCAAAGGAGAGTCGAGCTACTACTCATTTGAGCTCTTGTAGGTTACTGATGTACTTGCTGGAACGATCATGAGGAAGTCTCAATTCTCAAAGGCATCCCTAGTGGCAAGCAATGTAATGTTTAAGAATGGGTTCACCGCTGGTAAAGGATTGGGCAAGCTGGCCCAAGGCATTCCAAGTCCTAGCGAAGCAATCAAGAGGAACAAACGCAAAGGCTTGGATTACCATGGCGAACATGAGGGTCAAGGTAACCAAAAAAGCCCAAACATCAAGGGTGAGAGCTACTGACGCCTTTTAATTTCTCTATTGAAGGATTTCTTTTCTGGACCGCCAAAGCTCCTGCAAGAAGAGGAAGCCATTCTCCACCATTTTGTGACTTGTTTGAAGATAGCATGGTTGGTGCCATTGGCGAAGATGAAGAGCCCGCTGATCCCGCTTTGTAAGGGATGTTTCTATTTCTGCTTTTCTTTATAGTTGTATTCCATTCATTTCACCCCTGCAAGAGAATTTCATTTGTTTCATTTGTTCATATCTTACAATAGTCTAGATCACAAACTTTATTGATCCAATACAATGTATCCTGTAATGCTGTTTTTGCTTGTCAATAAAAATTCACTTTTTATTAATAGACACGTGAGGTATCCCAAACCAGTCTTATGATGATGCTTTGAGGTTTGGGCTTCCACACGATCTATGGTTTCAAAATGTCTTAGTGGAATGAGGATGTCCGATGACATGAGGGCGAGTTCCCAATTAATTTTTCAAAAGCCCAGAATTCGAAAATAACTTTTTTCATGACATGTACATGCATTGTATTTGTTATCCTTACATACTAACCATTTTTAGTTGCATCTCAAGCATGACATTTTACATCATTATTATAGTTATTTGCATGGCTCGGATTCGCTTTTAAAAGATTTTGGCGAACTCGGTTATTCCGACACAGAGGATGAAGATAACCCTAAGGTTATTGAAAGGGAGTGGCTCAAACATGAGGAATCCAAACCTCCTACTACTGAGCAACCAATCACTATGAATTTAGGAAATTCAGAAAACCCCAAAGAAACCAAAATTGGGGTATGTCTTTCTCAGACGGATGTTGGTAGACTGATCGAACTCCCGAAGGAATACTAAGATGCCTTTACTTGGTCTTATGCCGACATGCCAGGTTTAGATCTTGATATCGTAGAACACACACTACCAATCAATCTTGATATTCCACCCAAGAAGTAGAAGCTTAGAAGGACAAAACTTGAGTTATCTAAGAAAATTGAGGAGAAAGTCGTGACGTTATTGAAAGTGAGTTACATTGAGGTCACTCACTGTGTTGACCGGATTTTCAACATAGTCCTAGTCATGAAGAAAGATGGACACATCCGAGTATGTGTTGACTATCGCGACTCAAATAAGGCGAGTCCTAAAGATGACCTTCCTTTGCTACATATCGATATCTTGGTTGATAGTAGGACTCGATTCGAGTTATTCTCCTTCATGGACGAATTCTTCGGTTACAGTCAAATCTGGATGGAGGAAGAAGATAAGTCTAAAACGTCTTTTATCACCCTATGGGGAATATTATGGTACAAAGTTATGCCATTTGGTTTGATAAACGCTGAAGCAACTTGTCAAAGAATTATGGTGGCGTTGTTCCATGACATGATGCATAAAGAAATTGAATTCTATGTCAATGGCATGATTGCAAAATTAAGACAAGGTGAAGACCATGTCGAAGTCTTAAGGAAATTATTTGACTGACTGAGGAAGTTTAAGTTGAGGTTTAACCTCGCAAAGTGCATATTTAAGACAAAGTTTGGGAAACTTCTTGGATTCATGGTTAGTAGCAAGGGTATCGAAATAGATCCCTCCAAGGTGAAGGCCATATGTGACTTAAAATCTCATTCCACTGTTAAGGAAGTTCGAATCCAATTGGGAAGATAGAACTATGTGGCAAGATTCATCTCCTAACTATGAGAAACCGCTAAGCCATTCTTCAAGCTGTTAAAGAAGAATGCTAAAATTAACTGGGATGATGAATACCAGAAGTCCTTTGAAGAACTCAAGTGATATCTTTCACAACCACCTATTCGGGAACCATCTATTCAAGGCGTGCCTCTAATCTTATATCTTACAATCCATAACGAGTATTTAGGAGCTATGTAGGCACAAAAAGGACCGAAGGATGGTAAAGAACGTGCCATATACTTCTTAAGTAAGAAGTTCACAACCTTCGAGGTCCGATATCCCAAAGTGGAGAAGACGTGTGTAACCTTAATTTGGGTGTTACACCAATTGACGCAGTACACTCTTCACCACCGCATCCTACTAGTGACTGAGAACGACCCAATCAAGTACATTTTGGAGAAGCCTATATTGGTTGGGAGGCCTGCCAAATGGCAAATTCTACTTTTTGAGTTCAATATTTGAGGCATGGCATAGAAGTCCGTCAAAGGTCGAGCCATGATTGATATGTTAGCCGAAATTCCTAAGAAGTCTAATGATGGGATGAAGTCGATGAACAGATCCACCTAGTTGCACATGATAAGTGGACCATATATTTTGATGGTGCTGTTAATCTTTTTGATTTTGGCACTACGACGATTTTAGTATCTCCAATTGGCCAACATTACCCAATGGCCGCAAAGTTAGTATTTCCTTGCATCGATAATTTTTCTAAATATGAAGCATGTATCATTGATCTGCAGTGATTCCGCACTCATCATCCTCCAAACGGAAGGTGAATGGCAAATGCAAGACGTGAAGCTGATTCCTTACCACTAGTATCTAGAAGACCTGATTAAGGAAATTGATGAAATCTCTTTCAATTATCTACCAATATCACAAAATCAATTTACTAATACCCTGGCGATCTTGTTATCAATGTTACAAGTATCGACGACTTGAGCATTGATCCACTACAAATTGATATCTTGAGGAAGCCTATTTATTGCATGCTGATTAAAGAAGAGCCAGATGGTCAACCATGATATTACAACATCATGAATCATTGCCGTAGAAGGTAAATTTCCCCAAGGGAGTCAAGCTAATGATAAAAAATACTTGATAAAGTTGGCGTCCAAATTTTTCCTTAGTGGAGGAGGCATTTATAAGAGGTCTTTCGATTTAGTGTTGAAGTATGTTGATGCGCAAGAGATGAAATTATTGATGAAAAAGATACGTGAAGAAGAATATGATCCTCATATGAATGGTCATCTCTTGGTAAGAAAGACCATGAGGCTTAGTTACTACTAGTTAACCATGGACGATGATTACATTCAACATATGAGGTTATGTCACTAATGCTAAGTCTATGGAGACAAAATCAATCCTCCTCCTAATGAATTGCATCAAATGTCAGAGTTATGGCATTTCTCAATGTGGGGGCATCGACATTATTAGACTAATTAATCCCAAGGCATCAAATGGATGTTTTATCTTGGTGGCCATTGATTACTTTACCAAGTGGATTGAAGCCAGTTTCTATGCCCGTGCTTCTGTTTATTCGTTGTGATATTATTGCTCAATGTGGAGTTCTTGAGGTAATCATCATTGACAATGGATCAAACTTGAACAACAAGGTAATAGATGAATTACTCAGTGAGTTTCATATTCGCTATCTAAACTCTTCTCCTTTTGGGTCCATAAATGAATGGAACTGTAGAAGCGGCAAATAAGAATATCAAGAATATTTTGGCCAAAACGGCTAAAAACTATTATGACTGGCACGATCGGTTGCCATACACTTTGATGGCTTATCAAACTTCTATTCACACTTCAACTAAGGCAACGCCATTCTCACTAGTATATGGAATGGAAGTCATGTTACCCGTGAAAGTGGAAATCTCTTTACTGAGGATATTTTCTCAAGTCAAGCTTTTTGAAATTGAAATGTTCAATAAAGATTTGAACATCTCAACATGATTGATGAAAAGATGGTAAAAGCAATATTTCATGGACAAAGCTACCAAAGGCGAGTAGCTAAGTTATTCAATTGCAAGGTCCAATCGAAACACTTTGAGATTAATGATCTCATCTTGAGGAAGGTCCTACCTGTCATGCCAGATCCTCATGGAAAGTTCACCCCAAACTATGAAGGTCCTTATGTCATAAGAATGTGCTACCTGGTAGAGCATTGATTCTTATATAAATGGATGACCAAAAATTGTCGAGACCTATAAATACAGATGCTGTCAAGAAATATTATCCATGAATAAAGTGAAAAGCCTCTAAGCCACTTTTAGATTGAATCCGAACCATTTTAGGATACTTACATCATGCATTCCATGAATACAGTGCGCATTTGCATTGTTTGTTCATCTTGTAGGTACTGAATGGTCTCCAAGGAAGACTTCATCAATCCTTAGGCGATCAACCTCAAGAGAACTAAACTCCTAAAGTTCAACCACTTTCCACAGAACTTAGGAAATGTTTGCTCCATTAGAACACTTAAAGGGTCAATCAGAACTTTAGGAGTGAACCTCTTTGCAAACAAAACCTGTTTTGTTTATAAATTTCTTTTGACCTTGTTTCCAAAATCCTCCCTAGAAGAGTCAGGGGAACATATCTTTTGAAAAAAATTCTTCATATCTTAATTCCCCAAGGAGAGTAATTTATCCAATTGATGTTTTGAGAAACTTGAAAAGGATTGTTGAATGTGCCAAATGACAATGCCTAAGATGATGAGAGGCAAGCCTTTGACCAAATACATCCTTATACACTCTTTGAGAGAATTGAGCGGAAAGAACCATGTCTTAGGGCATATGATTCATTCACAGTGGATACATGGATGGAAATGATAAAGATATTTCTTTTTCAATCCCAAACACTACTGATATCCTTTGCAAGTCATTTTGAGCCAAATATGGAGCATTTCCAAAATAACCATATCAAGAATAACCCTCCATTAGGGCAAAATATGGGATCTTAATTGAAAATCATGGAGCAAAATATCAAGAAATATTTTATTACTTTCTCTTGCATCAATCTTCTTGTAACAACTTAAGGTGATTTTCCATGGAAGCTTAAAGCATCCCGAAGTGCATTCCGTTCAGTACTCCAAATGCAATTACCCTTTATTTAACTAACTTGAGCTTTATGCAATTTTTTCAAAACCCCAAATGGTGATTATCTCCCCACACTGGGACAGGGCATATGATTTATTGACAAAAGTGAGAATGTTGGTTATATTTGTGAAACCATTTGAGATTCCTAGATGCTTAAAAGAGAGTGCATACTAGGGGCATGAAAAAGTAGTGTACCTGGTAAAAGTAATGCCAATGCTTGGGAAAAAAATTTAAGTTAGAAAAAAACAAGATTAATGGTTGTGCAAAAACCCATTAAAAAAAAATAAAAGAAATGCTTCGCAAAGTGTGGCACCCCTTGACGGCCCCCGATCCGTTAGGGTCACCACAGGTACTTGTCACTCATCCTACTACATACCAAGAAGGGGTAACTTTTTAATTAAAGTGAAACCATAGTTCATAGGGGTTGATCACTAGAATTCTTTTCCATTTTTTTTTTGTAAAGGTCCCAGCGCAGTTCATCAACGGAAACATAAACGAGTCTCACCATTCCTCACTTCAATAATAATAATACAATGCACACCACCTATGCTTCAAATGAAAAGACAAAGCCGAGTCAATTTTATTTATATTTTCACGATGGATATTTCGGGTCGGTACAACAAAAGGCCAAGATTTTTAACTATACTTGGCTATAACTCAAAAGAGAACTCAACCCTACATCAAACATGTACACCCCTCCATCAACAAGCGTCGGCTATCCCCAAAAAATTTTAGCTCCCACTAGCTATACGTGCCATCACACCCAACTCGGTGCATTGGGTGGCGTAGGCGGTAGCATCCCTAGCATCACTCCACCACGTCGGACATGAACAGACAAAAACTCCCGAATAACCGAGCCATCAGCAAGAGCCACATCGTACATCACCAAGACACGGACTCGAACATACACCAGACGAGGTATACTAATACAAGAATGCTCTGTGCACTCCACCTCGACATCAGATGGCAATCCATAATAAGTACCGTGTGTATACCACCATGCACTTATACATACTTGCATTTCCATGACGTTCATTCCATGCCATATGATTCAATTTCTCAATCTTTATCTTTCAATTAGATCACATAATTTTCTTCTCGGGGACCAATGTTTGCATCCCACAATTTATCGCTCGCATCCAACCTGGCATCGCGAGGAGCCTCCGGCACACACCTCCGGGCATCCGGCACACACACTCCGGGCATCTCATACCCCAACTAGCATCATGAGGAATCCCCTCGGCACACACCTCCAGGGCTTCCGGCACACACCTCTGGGCATCCCAACACTCCCGGGGCATCCAGCACACACATTCTGGGCATTCCAACACTCCCGAGACATCGACGGTTCACACCTCCGACGGTCTCGTTATTATCTCAATTTATATTTACACATGTATCTCAATTTCAACATGGCATTTGATGCAACAATATCAAGGTTCTCAACCAGCTTTTGATGTCATATAACATGCCATATGTCACCACATATGCAGCATAATCAACCACTCAAAATATTATACCACATGGAGCAATTTCATTTATTTTTGAAAATACAGCAATTTCGGATAAAAACAGATTGCACTCTTTTGGTCATAATTCTTGAAAAATTAGTAAATATCCTTAATAAATTATAAAAATTTGACATGTTATATACAAGATCTAGAGAAAATTTTTCCGTGAAGGACACCATATCAAAAGAACATCATAAAATTTGGTACAGTCCACACATCAGAGTCTTTATAATTTCGGAATATTGCTATACACAGTTTTATTCACAAATTCAGTAAAAATCCTAAATCAACTCCAAAAAATCTGAAATTTTTATATATTATAGAAGAAATCCAGAAGTAAATATTTCATGAGAACTCAAAACCAGATTCGTGATAGATTAAAAACTATAATAACCATAACCGTTTATAACCCTCGGCACCAAATTGTAGTTCTAACCGTTTTGAATAAAGATTGTTTCACCAACCTAAACTCATCCATTTCCTCTAAATTTTTAGTATGTTACTCTTCAACATGTCATCTTCAACTTTCATTCAGAACACAGGATCGAATTTCAACTGGAGAATTTTATAAAATTCACAGAATCATACTAGGTCAGTGTTACGATTTCCAGATCTGACTTTTTCAAGGAAAAATAGTTTCACCGGTCTATACTTGTTCATTTCTTTGAAATTTTGATATGTTACTCTCCAAGAAATTTTCTACAACTTTCATCAAGAATTCGAAATGAAATTCCAGCTAAAATGTCGCATGCAGCTCATAAATTCATCAAAGGTCGGACTGCCTTTCTAGAAAATAGAATGCAAGGCTACCATATTTTTCCCTAGAGCTTCGAATTTCTTCACTTCTACCACAACCAAAGTTTACCATTCATCACACACATAACATAGCAAGCAAAGGGTAGGTTTATAGACTCTACTTGCCTCTAATCCGAGCACAACACAGCAAGCAAAGATGGCGGGGCAAGGCGGGACTTGGCAGCTCGACGGCGGTGACGAACGGCAGCGAATGGCCTCCCTCTTCCCCTTCTTCTCTCGCTCGCTCACTCTCTCCCTTTCTCTCTTCTCTCTTTCTCTTGAACGGTCACTCTCTCTCTCTTTCCCCCTTTCTCTTCGTGCGACACCCCCCTTGCTCAATCCACCCCTTCTTCTTTTCTTCCCCCTCATGATTAGCATGTAATCATTTCTTTGCATGCAGATGACACTTGGTAAGTCCCTTAAGCCACTTGTTAGTTGCCATGCAAGAGGATGGGCTGGTTGGGCCGGCCTCTCCCCTTCGGTCGACAGCCATTGGGCTCCTTGGGCCAGTTGGACGGCAGCCCTTTCCTTTGGGCTTCGCGGGCCAGGCCAAAAGGGCCGAATGGTGGGGCTGATCTTGGGCCAATAAAATTCAACACACTCTTCTAATTTTTCTCTTTAATCATCACCTAATTACCCATCATATGATTACCTAATTACACTTATTCACTTGGCCATAAAGCTTGGAACATAAATTAATAAATTCTAGCCTATAAACCACATAGCCAAGAATAGAATTTTCTTTCCTATCAAATAATTATCCATTAAAAGCTTAGCCATAAATCTTATTGCAAATCATGGATCAAATGGCTACTATATAACTTGATGGTACTTCCATCACCTATTCATAGGCCTTAATGTATCTGGAGGTCGCCATGAAATTTTGGGATGCCACACAAAGCATGCATTGTAAGTAATGTCATTTGAAAAAGAGAGCGAAGCTCTCATATCTCAAGACAAATAGTCAAAGGAACTCTTGGGATATGTTAGATTTCAAGAGTCAGACTTCTAGAAGTCATGTGTTAGTAATGATATCAAGAAAATCACTCACTTTTAACCCCTTAGTATTTGAAAAATGTCAAGCCTTTCAAAATCTCACTCGAACCAATGTTACAGCCCTTATTCAAACTTTCTTCTAATTGGGATGGTTTGAGTTGAAGTGAGAATTTCACATAGGAGCTACCGCTAAGAGCGGAAGCAATCCTACCTTATCTGATCTTCAGGGTTCTTGACTTGTAAACCTAATAAAGATATTCATTTAATATTTTTTTCTTGGCCTCAAAGTACATATCTTTTGTGTAAGTCCATGACCAAGCTACATTATGATCCTTTTAAAAGACCTCTTGATTAAAGAAATTGTATTCACCGTGAATGTTTCCGAAAATCTTCGACATAGGTTATGTGAGACATCTCTAGTGAGATTTAACTAGGTTTCTCACATCAAAGGATGGGAACAAAAACCTTTTTTGAGAGATAGTATGAAAGACATTTTTGATTCAATTATTTCCAAGTCAGCATATTTGATCTAACCCTTAGATGGTTAATCAAACTTCATTTAGTTAAAATCCTCTCGAAGGACAATTAGTATCATTTACCAAAACATGTTTGTGATTTTGCAAGAATGGCTCTCGAGGGATCTCGAAATTCCTTTTCAAAATATATATTCCCCAGTGAATAGGTTTTTGGTTATCCTAAGCCATACCCTTTGTCTTAGGTTCCCAGTAAACCTAAAACCTCATTTCTTAGGTTCCTAATAAACCACAAACCTCGTCCCTTAGGCTCCTGGTTGTTAGAGAAGACTCCTTATTGTTTTGAAACTGACAAAACATTTCTATTATAGTCAAGTCTGAAGGGTTGCAAACTCAAGTGTTATAGTCTGAAGAACTCAAGACTTATCTATCAAAGTCTGAAGACCGTTAGACTTTAAGCTCAAAGTCTGACCTCACTGAGTGTTTCCAGACTGACGAAGGAAGACTTACCCGGATGTAAATTTATCTTCAAGGATTTGGTTCGTAGGGTTTATGGAAAGATCTTATGGCTAGAGATAGCACCTTGTGATCAATTATTCCCATTGGAATTAATTCGGATAATCAAATCTTTTTATTAGCGAAGTATACTTGGAAAGTTCTACTTATGGAAACCGAGATCCTGATTGTGTGGGCAAGCAGCTTTGATGGGCTATCATCACATTCCTTAAATGATGCGAGATCTCCTTGATTGATTCTGTCCACCGGGTAGATTTGAGGAACTACTTTGGAAAGTGCCAACGGTTGTAGAGGCATGAAGGAGTATATAAGGATGACTCTCAAGTTATTCGAGTGTGTGCGTGAAAGAAAAATTCCAAAGTCTGAAGCTCTTAATTCTTTGCTATTTCAATCGTTGAGCTTTACTTGTAGACCTGACATTTTGTTTAATGTTTGTATTTATGCTAGATTTCAATCTGATCCCAAAGAATCTCATCTAAGTGCCACCAAAACACATCATCAAATACGTTGCAACTACTTCAAAATTAGGTTTGTGGTATCCAAAAGAGAGAGACTTTATTCTCCTTGGATATTCAGACGCAGATCTAGCAGGTTGCAAAATTGATAGAAAGAGTATTTCTGGTACTTGTCAATTGCTTGGCAACAGGACAATAGCTTGGTTCTCAAGGAAATAGAGTATTGTAGCCCTTTCAACAGCAGAGGCGGAGTATGTGGCTCTCGGAAGCTGTTGTTCTTAAATCTTATGGATAAAGCAATAGTTGAGAGACTTTGGAATCAAAGACTCATGCACCGAGATTAAATGCGACAACACTAGTGTAATCAATCTCACAAAAAATCCAATTCTTCATTTAAGAGCAAAGCACATAGAAATTTGACATCATTTCATTAGAGATCATTTCAGAATGGAGAAAAGTTTGTTTGAGTCTATTTGCACCAGACTAAACATTCTATCCTTTGTCGCCTAAAGTCCGAAGATGATCGTATTGAGCAACCACAAGTGGCGGCGTAAGTTAATTTTGTGCTAGTAATTTAATTTTTGGATAAAAATTTGAAAATGTATGTTTACTTTTTGAATCATTTCTTACTTAATTTATTTTTAGCAACTATCTTTTTTAATTTCGAATATATGGTAGTTTTTTCATTTTTGAGATGGCAGTTTTTCATTTTTTTCGAAATGACAATTTTTCATTTTCGAAATGGCAGTTTTTGTCATTTTCAAAAAGACAGTTTTTATTTTTCCTTACCGATGATCCGTATACCCCGTTTCATTAGTCTTTTTATACTGTAGATTCTCTTCTTCGTTTTTCCACAAACTCTATAATACAGAACTCCATTTTCTCTCACTATCTCTCTAGTTTATTCCATAAACAATTCATCTTTCTTCATGATCGAGTTCGAGAAATCCCTCAAAGAAAGCGACAATGTCTTTCCAAAGAAAGTCTTCCAGAATCGCAAGTAGGGGACCACAACATATGCGTGAGGGTCCTATGCACTTTGATCTTACCGAGGAAGAAGACTCTCCACAACAGTAACAGTAGAGTCAACAACAACATTCTCAACCGCGTCACTCTTCTCAGCCTAGAACTCAAATTCCTACGCAGCAACAAGCAGGGGAAGAAATCATCGAAGATGTTGAACCTGTAAGAGCACAGAAACCTCAATTTTTGTTCAGACTTTACTCGAACTTAAAAATGGGTGGTTCTACTATGACTTTGATTGATGAGTTTTTGAAGTGAAATGGTTACAAGAACAAAACTCTATTCTTGAATGCCATGGAAATGTTAGGCATTGTGTCTAGTGGTTATGTAGCAATGACTTTTGCTAACTTTCCAAGTGATCCGCAGTTTGGATCAATTAATCAGCCTGAACGGAAAGATGACAATGAAAGGATGTTTTTAAATTTCCAGCCTAGGATAGGCGTAGCTGCAAATATTCGTGGTGAAAGGACGGATCTTTTTCGTTCTAAGGACCACAAGAAAGCCTATTCTAAACTGTTGATGCGTGGGGTGATGAACCCTAGGAGTGTTGATTTTGATTTTCTTGACTCACTGAAAGTGAAGCTAAGGGAGAAGTTTGCACTTTTTCAACTCGAACATTTCTGCTCTAAGACAATTGTTGCTCACCTGGAACTTACAGCTTACTTCTATTCAAATCTATCCTTTTTAGATGCGAATAGATTTCCCTTTAGTGTTAGAGACAAGGATTTTGTGGTTGATGTGAACACTCTGGCTGATGTGATTGGGGTGGAAAGAGGGAGTTTCCAACCAATCAGTGTGGCCGTTGCTCATGCTACTTTGGAGCTTGTTCGGGATAGAATTACTGAAGGCAGGATCTCTTACTCCATGATGAATGCATCCAATATCCTGCTTGAAAAGATTGTGATTAATTATCTCAAACCCAAATCAACATCAAAGACTGATGTCTCAAACTCTAAAGCGAAGCTGATGTATGCGATCAACATCGGTTTCAAGTTTTCTTTGCCTCATACCATTCTTATGCACATGTATAGGACAGTGGTGAAGGACAAGGGACAACTCCCTTGTTATGCTCTTGTTATTCATTTATTCAGACATTTCAACATTCAGCCTCCTAAGATTCTCTGTGTTAGAACCATTGCTCCAATGGTAGCGGGACTGAAGATGGTTACCAAGATGCGTCTGAAAGTGCCGAACAAGGTTTTGGAGAGCATTATGGTGAAAAACCCTATCAAGGCAAGACAAGGCTCTGTAGCAGGCAAAAGAAAAGGTAAAGAGCCCATGGTTGAACCAGTTAAGAAGAGGAAAGCAGTCATCTTGCATGATGACCTCACACTCATTGCTTTTGCCTTAAAGAATTTACAGAGTTTTGTTAGCTTCCTAGAGACAGCAGCTCGAGAAAACAGAGATCGAGAAGAGATAGAATAGAGAGATGAAGAAGCAATGAGGATTGAGGAAGAGGAAGGAAGAACATATGAAGAAGAAAGAAGAAAAGGACAAGAAAAAGAAGAGGGTCATGATGATTCTCTTGCAGAAGAAGAAGGACAACATCAAATTGATGCTGAAGAAGAGCAAGATTAGGAAGAATAATACTTTTCTCCACTTGAAAGTACAGAAACAGGGGAAGCTGCTGCTAGAAAAGGTACTTCTTCACTTGCTCTTACTAATGATGATGTTAGTCGTTCTCCTGCCGATCCAGAGGATGTGTTTGCCTCTCAAGCATTGGCAGCGGTAATGACAACGGCAGTAGAGGTAGCTTGAGTGGCAGCGGCTTGATTCTGTGCCTACTGCCCCATCAGGTCTCTCATTGCCTTAAGCGTCTGCATGATCCCTTCGATCCTGGGATCACCAGGAGCTATTACCCCAGCACCAATAGGAGGCGGTGCTACACCACTAGCGCTAGCCTGAGCCGGAGCTCTACCACGACCCCTTCCGGTACCGACCCTCATCTGCGTCCTACCCCGAGTAACAGGTCCAATGGTTCTCTTTCTAGGAGTTCTCTTCTCCTGATAACTCATTATGCAGATTTTTTTTATAGAAACCTACTTTCCAATTCCACACACAATTAGAAGTTGAGTGATCACCATAAAATAATCTACCAACCAACTATCATTGACATGCACCAGTATAAGATAAAGGCCAATCCTACTAACTATCCCATAACTTATCGCACCTTATTTCTCCAACTATCGATTAGCTCTGGTACCACTTCGGGCGGGGATGTCACGCCTCGATCCTCGCGCATGTGCCCATCCCTTGGTGGTCAATAAATTTGCGACGTCCCAGCACGTGTCGCCAATCCATTCACTTTAATACACATGTGAAAGCGAATTACTAATCCCCTGACCACAATAAACGTGGCATAGAAAAGCAGGATAACAAATTTCAAATCAATCAACACAGCTTTTATAAACAATCTAGTTTACAATTAGAAGCCAACTCTAGGGTCTAAGTACAGGAGGTCTATGTCCAAATAGAACTTCTGAGCCACTCATGCTCCAGACCCTTACGCCTCAAGCTTCGGGTTCTTCACACTAGGACATGAAAAGTTAAGCCCACGGCGAGGTGAGACAATGTCTTAGGAAGTTCACCCCCTAAACCCCGACTAGGAAGCAAATACGCCTAGAGGTAGTCTATGCATACAATATAGATGACTTACCTTGCCTCAGTTCCTTCCTACATGTCAGTACAATTCATAAACTCAACCGATCAATTTAGTCCAATCAATATCATTTATCAATCAGTACTATCTATTAATCAATACTATATATCAATCAATACCATCTATCAATTTAGGACCATCTATCAATTCACTTCATCGATACGATAACTGCTCACACAAGCTGAAATAAATGGTAATAGCTCTCACAAGCTGATATAGATAGATAGTAGCTTGCACAAGCTAATATACAAGTCGTTGCTTTCACAAGCTGATAAACGACTATTGCTCACACAAGTTGATAAAGTATATTGTTCTCACAAGTTGACATATCAAGCTCATATAGGCTAATATAGTATACTACTCTCACAAGCTGATGATAATATGCTCACACAAGCTGATATACAATAAACCAATCCCGGCCAAGGACCTTGTGTTTTGCACACCAATTCCTCAATTAAATAACGAACTTTGGCCTAATTTCATCGTGTTAAAAGTACATGATACAAAATAATCGTGTGTGGGTAGACAGTCAGCATGAGCCAAAATGCAATATATTTCTTTTCAAAAATCCTACTATTTAATATAGTGTCTAAAAACATTTTTGGCGTTAAAACCGACACCGTGGTATTTTCTGATTAAATACCAAAATTATTTAATTTTGGGATAAATACCCAAAATTACAATCATCACTCAATTTGCACAAACTAACATTCAATTAAATAAACCAAGCACACCATTACAATCAGCTCGAATTCCGGTCATGGCTATCTTAGTATAATTTTTGAAAAATAGTAAATAATTCAATAAATACTTAAAATAATTAAATAAATATAATTAATTATCAAAAATAGAAACTTAAGCTGGAAATGCTTAACTAAACACTTAAATGGGCCTGAAAAATTTTCGAACCAATCTAGATAAATATCACAATCTATCTAGTCCCTAATTAAGCCGTTTTATCCACCTAGCATGCATAAATGAATAATTAAATTGCTAATCCGTTCTAACTAACCACCTAATCCTTAATTAACCTAATCTAAGAACTCCTTAAACATCATTAACTCCCTAAGCAGAGTTTAGTGAGTAAACTCACCGGTTTAGCGATCTAGTGAGTCCATGGCAATGGTGACGCAGAGACAGACGACAAATCTCCTTGCGGCGAAGCCAAGCAAGGCCCGGAAGCAGCCCAAAGTGAGCCTTGAAGAACATGGTTGGGCTGGGCTGCTCGGCTTTGTCCAAGGCCGAGCAAGCTGGAACCAAGGCTAGAAGCGGCAAGGGATAGGCGGACTGGGTTGTGGTGGTGGACGGCGGGTGACGACGGTGGCTTCGGCAGCTTGGACGACATCGAATGGTGGCTGACACAGTCGAACGAAGGCCTGGCTACGTCGAACAGGGGCGCGGGGACTAGCAAACATGAGTAGGGAGGCGAATGGCCAAGCGAGGCTGGTTCGGCTTGTAGCTGGAATGCGGTGGCTCTGGCTGCTCTGGTGGGCATCAACAGCAAGGGGGGAGGGCTTGGCTTGGTTTCTCTACAAATTTTGGAGCTTCAAAAGTCCAACAATGGAGAAAGTAAGGCTTGGGAGGAAGAAGAAGCTGCTGGTTGAAGAGAGGGACCCAATTTGGCCTTGAAAGTCCGCATTTCTATCCAATTCACTCATTAGAAAGGCCCCACTTATTTACCTCTATCCTCAACAAAATTTGTGCACAAAAAACCCCCTAGAACCAATCCTAAATGGTCCAAAAGTTTGAGGGAACCATGGCCTACGAATTTGGTGCCATTTTCCCTAAATTGAACCAATTCTCCTTCAATTAGATCCAATTCGGTCTCCACAAATTCCACCAAGGTGTACTCGACCAAATTAACATTTTTACTTACCAATTGAACTCACTTGAATCCCAAAAATACAATAAAAATGGTCCTCTCGATTTTTTTCGGTTAAAAATGGCTTACTTTGAATTTTCGCCAAAATCTCGGTTTACAGAAAAATCATTGGAGGATGAGTCGACGTTCCTAAAATAACTCGTGACATGATAGAATTTTCAATTTCTGCAATTGGGTTCAAATTCGCGGTTAATTTCAATTTGGCGCGATTTTAGTGTGACCTAGCTTACTTGGTAGCTTTTAGAAATTTTAGCGCATTTGACCCGTGGTTGATTATTTTTAAGCCACAACGCACATCTTCTAGACATTGGTGACTCTTGATTGTCGTGAAAATCTCAAGGTTTTGAATACGGACACAAGGTACAGAAATGATAGAAAAATCGGTTTACTGCCGATCGACATAAATTATGTAATTAGGTAGAATCACTCACACACTAATCATATGCATCTGTTGAATCGACCTATCTCCGGTCTCTAAAAATTTTTGACAGTGCCATAATGACCCTTGTAGATTAGCACGGTTGAGCAGTCGATTCCCGGTCGAATTCTCAAGTCTATTGCGTTAAAATCCCTTAACAGTTTTGCCATATAGATTAGTTATCTCGTGAGTGATCAGTTCAGGGAAAAGAATTATAGGCATGTCGATGAAAAGCCCAACTTGTCACGCCTCAATCCTTGAACGCGTGTCCATCCCTCATTTGGTCGATATAATAGTGACGTCCCATGACGCATCACCGACCCATTCATTTAATATGCGCATGCAAAAGCATATAATAAAATCCTCAGACAATAAAACAATGGGATATGAAAGTAGGACTAAATTCTGAACTTTTAAAAACAACCACACTTATATACATTGCAAACCAGTGCACATATATATATGGCAGACTACTGCACCGAATTCAATTTAAACAAGTTCAGAATCAAGATCTACAAGTAGGGGCAGGGGTTCCACAAACTACGAGTCCTCGTCCTCCTCTTCCCACTTACTAGCACATCTGACACTTGCAACCTGTCCAGCGATGTCTATCTTTATATCGATCTACCAATCGAGCTGGCGTTGATTCTGACCTACCTCACACTGTATGGTCAACTACTACAACTATTACAATGAATTCCTGACAATGTCTCCTCCTCAAGTTCCATACTTTTGACACCTATCGTCACTCACAACACTTCGGCATTCCCTTTTCTGAAATCTAAAAGTAAATATTTCTTTTACCAGTATCCTCTTACAAGATTTCTTGAACATTTGGGTCTGTCAACTGAAACGTGTTAACCTTAAACTGGACTTCTAGTTCAGTTCTGAGGGGGGCCATAAGATTCGAAAGGTGGCCTACCTCAAACTTGAAAACCGAATCTCGAGCTCTCTTGAGTAAATTTCACTCTCTGATCACCATCCGTGCAACTACAAGCTTCCCACTCAGTGCACCTGCGACTTAATGCGTCTTTCCAGGGTGACACAAGGCATCTCAATCAAAGTTCTTCTAAACTTCTAACTCATAACACTGTCTTCAATATAACTTTCTTCCTAATTCTCAACTGATGACATCTATTCTCAAGTCGACCCTTGAAAGTATCGATACCTTATGTACTAATCACACATTTCATTGATCTTCGACAATGAATACTTGTTCTTGATTGTCACTCGATCGAGTTAACGATAGTTGATGCATACTCGTAACGAACCGTCTTTCTTTTCCTCACAAACGAACTAATGTTACCCCAAGGTAATGCACTGATATGCATGAATTCCTTATTCAACAATCCTCATCTCCGCACCCTCGGTTCTAACAATTCAAACAACGACATCTGATAATAAGCCTTAGAGAGTGGCTCTGTCCTGGCTATTAATTCCATCACAAGTTCTATCTCTTTTTCTAATGACAGGTCTGACAATTCCTATGACAACTCGTCTATAAATTCTTGGATTACTGAGGTGTCCTCAACCTTTAGTTCTCCAATTTTTCTTATCTATGACAATCGCTACATAACCCTGGGCAACCTCCATCTAACAAATGGGTTACCACTCACAATGAGATTTAGGGAAATCGAGGGTCCTCCTCGACTTCTGATAAATTTGAAAAAAAAAAAAATTCTCCTTCAACGGATTAAACTGTATGACATTGCAACAACACTTCACTATAAAAAAATCTCTTCGAGCCAAACCTTTTTATATATGGTATCAAAGTTATACATAGGCAAAGGATTCAAGTACAACTATAACCAGTGACTCTCATTTCTATGACTTCATTACAACAACTGAAGTTGTATAAACTTAACCAAATTTCTGCTGCGCCACTCTAATAGCATTGTTCAGGGAACACTGTCCTTCCTTCTCAGTGCATAGCTCGATTCATCTCTAAGCTGGTGGTCCATTCAACAGAATCGTACCGGTGATCACGCCAGGTGTAGCTTCAGCCTGACCCTGTGTAATTGCATACATAGTGCCCTGAACTGGAGGCCTCAGCTGTCCTTCTTATGGCATGTTCTAAGGGGCATACCCTGTTATCTGTCCCCTCTGTGGTGGCGGTGGTAGCTATGGTTTTCCCCTTAGTTTCCTGGGACAATTTCTAGCTATGTGGCCCTGTTGGCCACACTCGAAACATGCTCCTATCCTAGCTGGGCACGGAGTTGACTCGTGTTGTCTTCCACACGAGCGACATGCACCATTATTACTGGGCATTGGCCTATTGAATCCACTCCTCTTGAAGGGTGGAGCATGGAATTTACCTCCAGGCATACTTTCTCGATGAGAACTAAACCTCAATCCAGATGAGGCAGCTCTCTCATTCTGATCCTTCTTAATTTTTTGGGCTCTCCGATATGTGTCGTTGTAAGTCCTCAGATCTAGGGAGACCAGTATGCTCCTCATGTTTGGCCTAAACCCATCCCTAAATCTTGTCACTCGGTTTGCTGGGTTTTTTATTAGCTCTGGGGCATATCACGAAAGTTCAGCGAACTTCGCTCATACTCATTGATAGTTAGGGAACCCTGGCGAAGATGTTGAAATTTGGCCATCTTCACCTCCTTGGTGGTCTCGAAGAAATACTTATCGTTGAAGGCTTCGAGGAAAGTGTTCCACCCCTGAACAACGCCTTCAGGAAAGATCATTTCTCAAGTAGTCATCCACTAAGTGTTCGCAACTCCCTCCAGCTGGTAAGTTGCTAAGACTACTTTCTCGGTCTTGTTGCACATCAGCAGTGCAAATGCTTTCTCCAACTTCTGAACCCATAAAGCAGCAGGTTCGGGATCTTCTATCCCGGTGAACAAAGGTGGGTTTAATTTTAGGAATTGCTCCACCAGCTTATGGATTGGTCTTTCAGTGACCACAATCCCTGGTGGAACTTCGACATTTACGACGACAGGAGCAACAACAGGGGTGGCTCTAGTAGTAGTTGCAACAGCAACAGTAGTAGCGGCTTGAATGGCGGCTTCGACAGCGGCGGCTTGATTCTGTGCTTGCTGATCCATACGATTCCCCATGACTTCTAATAAACGCATGGTCCCACCAAATCTAGGATCACTAGGGGCTTCTACCCCAGCACCGACAAGAGTGGGTGCTTCTCCACTGGCATTGGCTTGAGCCAGTGCCCCACCTCTGCCTCGGGTACCGACCCTGGTTGGCACTCTTTCGTGGGTCATGGCCCTACTGGCCCTCTTAGCAGGAGTCTTCGGCTTTTGATCGCTCATGGTGTTGCTTTAATCTACTGACACCTGTTTCCAATTCAATACTGAATTCAAAATAGAGCGATTCAAACAACAAGAAATTTTAGCACTCAGCTAACACAGACATGCAACATCATGAATTTAAAGGCCATCCTATTACTATCCCATGAACCATCGCTCCATATCACTCTAATTTTGAACTCCGCTCTGATACCACAAAAAAGGGGATGTCATGCCCCAATCCTCAAACGTGTGCCCATCCCTCACCTGGTTGATATAATAACGACGTCCCAGGACGCATCGCCAACCCATTCATTTAATATGAGCATGCAGAAGCATATAAAAAAATCCCCAGACAATAAAACAATAGGATAGGAAAGTAGGACTAAATTCCAAACTTTCAAAAACAACCACACTTATATACATTGCAAACCAATGCACATATATATGGCGGACTACTATGCCGAATTCAACTTAAACAAGTTCAAAATCAAGATCTACAAGCAGGGGTGGGGGTTCGATAAACTACGGGTCCTCGTCCTATTCTTCATTATCCTCCACACTCGAACTAGAGCCTTCATCAGACTACATTGGACTTTCGAGATCTTCAAAATCCAGGTCTGCCGCAGCTAGGGACTTGAAATATTGTCCCACAACCGGGATGAGACTACGTCTCAGCAAGTTCTACCCCCTAAGACCCGATTAGTAAACCAATACGCTTGAGCTGCCTATGCATATACGGGTCAGAGGACTTACCCTGGCCTCAGATTCCACCTGCTTATTAGCACAGTTTAATAGGCACTCAAAGAATCACATCAGAGATCGATGCCTTGATCAATCGACCTAGTCGATTACATGTCAGTTGGACCATCTCAAGGTCATTCACATCCATATTACACAACGTTCCCAATAGTATGCCTAATCACCAACCCACAGTAGTCTTTCGAGCGCCGTTTTTGCCTAGGTGATGTACAAGAAACACTTTATGTGCATAATTAGCAAACTAAGAAAGCATTAGTGAGTAAAACTCACTTGCGCAAAGCGAAGACCGGGACATTGCGACAACAACGCGAGGGCGGCCAAATTCCAAAATTTTGGCGGCGTCGATGGACCCTCGGGCTGGGCCCAAAGACCTTGCCTCGTGGGCTTGGGTTTCAAATGAACTTGTTGGACTTCACTGGATTATGAGCTGAATGAAGTGGGTTGAAATGCAACTTCAATGGACTGAGAATGGGCTGGATTTGCTGGCTTCAAAACTGGGCCTGAAGATGCCATTCACTTGGGCTGGCTTGTCCTCTTCGCTGTGCTGAAATTGTGGACTGAAGACTGCTGAAGATGGGCTACTGCGCGTGGGCTTTTGAGCTGGAATTTTTGGCCTTTTGGGCTGCTGGAAAATCACGGGTCTTGCGAGCTAGGCCGATCTCACGTGGCTAGAGACGCTGCAATTTGCTGGCTTTGCTGGGCCCGAAGATTGAATTCTGTTGGGCTCCAATTGTGAACTACAAGGAAAATGGACGCTGGCTTCTTCGGTCTTCATTGTAGCTCGGTGGATGCTGCTTTGTTGGCTTGACTCGGCTGACTCGGTGGCCGACAAAACTCGGTGGAGAAGGGGGCACAAACGGCAGCTGGGTTGATGGGCAGTAGATGCACGGCAGCTGGAGGTGTTTGACTTCGGCAGCCGTGAAGAAAAGAAGTTGACGTGGCTATGGAGAGGAGAGCAGCTTCAGAGTCAACCACTTGGGGCTTCGTTTGCTGAAGCTTGACCGAAGGAGACACAAGTAGTGCAGGTGCTGGCACGGGGTAGGGAAAACAAGCAAAGATGGAGAGAAGATGGGCCGAGAATTTTGCTTGCTTGGGACTGCTTTGGTCGATGTTCTGGAGCAGGGAAAAGAAGATACGAAGAAGACCGAAGATGGGTGGTCTTCGTGGTGACTTGAAACTCATGAGCGAAGGGGTTTTGATGGAGTAGAAAAATTGAAGAGCTTCGGTGGCTTTGGTTGAAGAAAAATCAAGGAAAGCAAAAGCAGAAGAGGATCGGATAAGGGAGAGGGTGGTGTGCAAGCTTGGAAAATGTGAGGAACAAAATCTAGCAAATCTTATCCAACCCATTAAACACTTGTCCCCTAAATACTTTCTTGAAATTAAATCCATAATTTGTCCAAATTAAGACCTAAAATACAGCCCTTAGTCCAAACTCCCATTTCCTCAAATTAAACTTCAATTTCCTCACAGAATTTCCAAATCGATGTCCGATTTCGCTGAAGAAAATCCTGAACAATTTTCTATAAATCCACAACACTCAAAAGGTCAACTTGAAAGTCTAAATTTCCTTCAAACTAGTCCATCCAAATTTCTGTTAATTTTTTGCGACGTCTGAATTGATTTTCAGTCAAAATCTCAAAATCTCCGAAAATTTTTCGAAGGATGAGTCGACGTTCCTAAAATAGATCGTGACATGACAAAACTTTCAACTTCTGAAATCAGACTTGAATTCATGATTAATTTCCACTCGACGCGTTTTTAGCGTGACCTAGGCTACCGGGTAACTTTCAGAAATTTTTAGTGCAAATGACCCGTGGTCGATTTTCTTCGAGTCACAATGAACCGACTCGACACATTGGCGACTAACGGTTGTCGTGAAAATCTCGAGGATTCAAATACGGGCACAGGGTACCAAAATGATAGAAAAATCAATCTAGTGCTGGTCGACGAGAATTTTTCCAATTTAGCGGTGTCACCCACGATTAGCCACACATATCAGTTGAACCGACCTATCTTTGATCTCAAATCGATTTATATCTATGTCGTAATGACCTCTAAAGATGGACACGGTCGAGAAGCCGATTTCTGGTCAAATTCTCAAGTCTATTTGCCTTAAAATTCTTAATGGCTTTCCTAGATAGTCTAGTTATTTCAAGAGTGATTAGCTCGAGAACAGCCCTATGAGCGCGTCAATGAAATGCTTGATTTATTCAGTAGAAAACATGGTTGAAAATCCGGGATGTCACACAACTTATTCAATCGAAGACAGAACCTGAAATTCAGAATGTCACAATTTCACTCTCTTGAAGGTAGGAAAACCAGGCCATCAAGCTTCAATCAAAGAAATTCAAGTTGACCCACTCAAGCCTAGGGTTTAATTGCATGAATCTAAGTCCAATTTTAATATTAGAACTTGATTCATTTTTTACCTAAGTTTTAGCATTTTAACTTAAAGTAAATTCAAATTCATTAGGTGACCTTATGCATGGGTAGTTGGTTAAATAGGTCAATTTCAACATTAATTGAAGTCAATTTCAATTAATTTGTAATTTTGGCCGATGAATTGCAAAATTGCTCATTTTAGTCATTTAGGTTCCGTCTTAAGTACCCATGATTTTAGTCCAATGCTTTTCACGTAATTACTCAATTAGGTCAATAGAGACTCTATAGATAACGTTTATGAAGTTTAATTGGCTTAATTGAACTGAAATTGGACAATTTCTCCTCAAATTGTGCAATTTTTCTCTTCAATTTGGTCATTGAGCGACCAAATTGCATAAATTTTGAATCTACAAAGGTCACAAATGCGTGAACCAACAAGAACTAGTTTGAACCGGTCAAGAATTGGCCAAACTGGTGTGAACCGGTTTAACCGGCTGCTGGTAGGGTAAGCCACATCGGTCCCTTAGCGGTCAATTCTAGATCTCTGGCAACCGGTTTCGGATCCCTACCATGCCATTTTCACTCCTAAGTCCTTGCATTCTCACAATTTTGCAAATTAGCCCTCGATTTTGTAAATTTACAGTTTGACACCTAATTAGGCCCTTATGCACAATTCCCATTTTAAACTCAGATTTTGTTATATCGAACCTATCTAATCGGTTGCTTGACACCTCTTATTGTTGATTGAGCCTTTAAAATTGTGATTTGGTCATTAAATTATGATTTCGACCGTCGGATCAAACCAATGGCCGAGATTGATAGATTTGGGGGAAGTACGCTTGTGATCCTTGGTCAACACCTACCATTAACACTTACCTTGCCACCTTCCTCCTTAGTCGCCAGATCAAATCACCATAGAGGTGATTAGAGCCTCCCGTCCGATCGCTTGTTCTAGCAGTTTGGAGGATTGGCACCAATGCCGGTCTTTAGACTGGCGCTTGTTTTCTCCATGACTAATGACCAACGGTCACTCCTCAGACCTTCGATCACTCCCGATCTAGTTCTAGGCAAGTCTCTGACCATCCAAAGGTCGGAGACTGACCAGATAGCCACTGGACCATCTCCGGTGGCTGGCTTCGTTCTAGGAGATCCAAAACCAGTTGGATTTGGATCGGTCCTTTCCATCGCCTGAATTGATTGATCAATAGGGGCACGCATGACAACCATTCCGTTCTAGAAATAGCTTCTGGAACATAAATTGATTTTTCTATTTTTATTTATAGAAGGGTTTCTAAGCAAAAATAACCGTTTGATAACAACATAAGATTTCTTCATTTCGGACGGTGGCGGATAGCGGTGACAAATGGTGGCGGTTGCGGTGGCGGCCGGCGGTCGGTGACCGGCGACCGGTGGCGGCGGTGGCGGTAGCGGCCGGCGATCTGCGGCAATAGCGGCAGTGGCTATGGTAGCGGGGGCAGGCGTGCGGCCAGCGATTGATGGACGGTGGTTGGCGGCAACGGATGAAGGACCGGTTGATGAACGATGAGAAAATTTTTTATTTCTTAATTCTATTTCAAAAATAGAGAAGTAGAAAATTTTAGTTTCTGATTTCTATTCCAAACCTATTTCTGGAATAGAAATCTATTCCAGAAATAGAAAAATGGAATAAGTTTATCAAATGGATTTCTATTTCAGAAACAGGTCTGGAATAGAAAAATTGTTTATGGAACAGAAATTCTGGTTTGTGATGCACCCCCTAGGCTTCTCACGTGGTCCGACCACCGTTAGCCTCCTCTTCCAAGAGTCCTCGACTTGCTGGTGATCAGGGCTTAAAGGATCAGTCATAGAAACTTAGCTGGTGGCCCCAATCTCCACCAGCAGTCCCAACTAGGTTCAAGCTTGGGCCTATTCTTCTTGTGGTTCAAACCGGTGGTTCAATCGGTCCGTTGCCAACCTTGTGGTGTTCTGTGGTGATCTGATCATGATCTTGGAGCTCTGATTGTGTTTTGGAGAGGTTGCTTCGTCTGATTACATCAAAATCGACAAAAATGTGCAAAGGTAAACCCTCTCAAACTCGAATCCGATGAAGTGAGGTTAGAATAGCTAGCCAATGCTAGGATTCGCACTTAGGGTTTTATGAGAGGGACAAATATGTTGTTGATTGGCTTAATCAATGATTTACTGAAGTTGAAGGTTGATTGAATGCATGTTTTTGGTTGAATGGTTGATTTGAATGCAAATATGGAAATTTCGAATGTCTATGACATGTTCGCTGTTTGGCCTTAAATGAGATCTTAGATGGCCTTATTTCAACTTGAAACCTTTAAACTTAGAATGTGCGTTTTGAGATCTTTGAATCGATAGGTCGCATGGCCCAAACGGCCAACATTTGACCCTCGAAAAACATGTTACAATCCGCTCGATTTCTGCAGATTCTTCATGCTCTTTAGGTTATATTCTTTGTCTACCTTAGCATTTTGCTATTTTTTTCCTAGCTTCTATGATGGATTCTTGATGAACCTATCTTCACGAAACTTGTTCCAAATTATCTTAAGAATGTCCTGTAATTTTTCAGATTTTTCGGACAAGTTTTGGTAGGTCAAAACCTCTTAAGTCTAAGTGTATGTTAATTTGCCCTGCATCGATCCGAGGTACATTTAACTAACATGGAGCGTGAAAATAAGCTTGTTTGATCTTATGACATTCACGAAGAACGAAATACATGCTATGTGCTTTTTATTGATGCATATCATTCGATATGTGAATCGCATGTGTAAATGTACATGGGTGCTAATGCAATTAGGATAGTTAATAATGCGCATCTGTTTTGTCATTTTTGTCATCATTTGTGTGATCGCAATTAGGTTTTGAGTTCTTAACGGAAAATGTTTGTCATCATTCATTCTGCATGACTCATTTTCGTTGGATTTGTGCATATTTTTAAGTGATCGAAATTATGCATGTTTTTTAGCTCTTGATATAGGATTAACACCTTATCATGTGCATGTCTCTTAGAGACCAAATTTCATGTTAGTGCCTTGTTGACTTTTAAACTACATATAGCAAGCTTTGTGTGCATACGTGATTCACCTTAATTGAGTGGCATTTTCTATGTGAAATTTGTGTCACAATTGTGCTAATTATGCTTAGGAACTTTCAAGCATGTCATTATAGGTTTTAAGATAATCTTGTACTGACATTGAATCGTATAACATTTTCACACATTGACTTAGGGTTTGATGTTTACCCTAATCTCTTGTCACATCTAATTCTTAGTCGTGTGTGTTTTTCATGTCATTTGTGCATTGCATGAGTGATTTTAAGGCTTAATAATGCATATTTGCATTCTTTTTTTTTTAATGGCTGACATGCACCCTTTTATAAACCTCCGTCTTAGAGCACTAAGTCGACCTTAATTGGACTTGGGCCCTTCTAGGAAGTTGTAAAGTACATCTAGAGCTTTCCACTGCCGTTGATTTCATGCCAATTGCTTGTTGTTAGATCTATTTTTATTTTTCCTAAATTGGGTTAGAATTCTGATTTAGGATCAAATTCGGAACCCTATTTTGACTCATATTTAGATAGACTTTTACCATTTTTGTATCATTTTTTCGGTAGGGATTCTCAAGTTGGTTCTTGAATAGTTTTTGTTTGTCATTTTTCGAAGTATGTTGTTGTGAATTTTCATGATGTTTAGACCTCATTTGGTAGGGAAAATCTTGGTTGCAATGACTTGATATCCTGCTGGTTTAGCAATTTCCTGATGCATTGTTACTTATTGTTAGATAATTATAAAATTATACTTAGCTCTTTCAGAGAAACTTTCTACATGAAAGTTGTTCCACATCATGTCATGCATGTTAGGTAATCTTTTTCATAGATAGATCATCAATGGGTGGCATTCATTTTTGTTGATTTGCTGTGCTTGGTCTGAAAATTCGTTATAAGTCTTTGATTGTGATTACTTAGTTAGGCTTCTTAGGCTAATTTGTGCATGGAATTAGGACATGTCATCTTCATGAAATGTGTTTTAAATCCTTTTGACTTTCGTTATCAAATGATTTTCAATGAGTGGATTTTCCAAATTGCACCTTGAAACGGCTTTGATACATGTGATATTTCCAAAAACAAACCTTCAGAAATCCTTTTCAATACTTGATTTGACATTGTGAAAATCATGGTTAGACCGTATTTAAAATGTCTGGGATGCTTGTGAGTGCATTTATTTGAGTCTCGAGCTAGCCTTGGCAATTAAATACGTTCCATAAGTAAGATATTACTTTGTCTCAAAAACTTTACTTTCTATTATCGATAATTCAAACTCATTTTTGAAACATCATAGATACCCACTCCATGCATATGACCACGTCATTCATTAGAAATGCTTGTGTTTGTAATTGGCACATGCCCTTGTAATAAGTGACCTACCGATGGTTTACTCACTTGCATGATTGCTTGAGCAATAAGATCCAAAAGACCTGTCTGTGTATTTAATTCATGCTTGTGCATGTGATTTCTAGATATATGTTAGGTAGGATGCATGATACTGAGGGAGAATCATGGGGAATCACTTAGAACATCTCTTTAGGAATTTATCAGCGTTATTAGTCATGCGATAACACAAGTGGTCAATAATGCCTATAAGTCATAAATGAATTGGGTAAGTGTCTAGAGGGACCTATGCATAAATTGCAAAGGCTGACCCCAAGGCCTAAGTTTGGTTGATTTTGAACTTTGCTTCACCTGATTTATTGATCTTGGCCATTTTGTCATGCTTTTGATTATTTTGATGTGTATGATCGTTTCCTTCTATTGTATGTACCTAGTTATAGTTTTTTTAGGATAGATCTAGATTAGGCCCATGCGGGTTCAAGATCATCGAGACATGAAGATGGTGAAAGGTCGAAGTCCATTTCAATTGTAATTTTGTATCATTCATCCTTGACATATGCCTCGGGTTTTCCTTTTATAAAAATCCAATGAGTTGCAAGTTCCTTTTTTGCTTATTCTTTCATTTTATTTTCCTTTTTACCTTTCTTAGAATTGTATGATAGATTTACTACTTTCCTTGGTTGTTTACTTACCGTATTATACATTCAATTCAATTGAGTGCTTTCTTTTATTTTTCCTAGAAATAGAATAGCACAAAAATGACCAACCACATGTGATCCCTCAGTTTAGGATCACTTACTTGAAAAAAATAAAAAGACACACATGATCACCTTACATAAACATGATAGTCCATTAGGTATCGAAAGGGCACTAATAGAGATATTAGCATAACCCAAGTCCCCAAATCTAGATATTTGGTTGCTTAGAAATCAATGGACCACTTTCGACCCTTGATTGGGGCTTTTAGCCGACCTCCCAAGAATGAGGCTAATGGTGATTCCCATCTTATTTCTAGATTGTTTTAAACAATTAGACCATTTAATAAACCCGTCGTGAGGGGTATGAACCATCAGAAAATGTTCACAATCCTGATTTAGCATACATGAGATGGTGAAGCCGATAAAGATGGAGTGTGTCATGCCCCGAACCTCGGGTACGCGCACATCTCTCGGTGGTTGACTGAAAATGCGACTTCCCAAGATGTATCGCCAACCCATTCTTTTCATCTTTCAATTAAGCACATGCAGAAGCGAATTAAATAAACCCCAGCCAACAAATAAACATAAGGATAGTAAAACACGGCAAACATTGCCGAAAACGACATATTCATTTATCAACTGTTAACTCTAGGAAGTTTAATACTTACAAGCCTTTCCACGGCCACTTCCTATCAACCCTCTCAAAAACCTCTAGGATTAGGGTTCAACCTAAACTTCTCTAGTGAAAGGGCCAACCAAAATGTGTCGCATCTCGTGCCCACCACATCTGCACTCAGCAGATCTCCAAGCTACAGCCCTAAAAAATGTTAATCACGACGGGATCAGCGAGTCAACAACCTAAACCCCGATTAGGACGCAAATTCGCCTTGAAGGCGGCCCTAAACACGCACGATACAAAACTCACATTGCCTCGGCACGTCCCTGCATATTAGCGCATCACATATGCCATTATAAATACGACAAGCACAATTAATAACCAGAACACAGGATTCTCATCCTCCAAACATTCACATGGGTCTCGATTATAAGGTAAAATCGTTATGACACGTCTCATACTATACCACACAATTTTGCCTCATAATCAGGCGCAAACTATCACAACCATTCAAGCGTGTTCTGGTTATTATGACCCATCAGCCACGGCCAACTCAAAAGTCAACGGTCATCCGGCGTAACCAGGCATCGTCCTGCCCTGTTGGGCATGGCAACGTCTAGAACCCTGCCTAGACGGCATTCCATAAAGGAGCATCGGTCCAACCTCGATCATGACTCGGCTTCCTGACTCCCGCCAAGCATCTGATAAAAATTGAGCATCATGCCCAAACTCCTGTCGGGTGACGGGTTCCATTAAGTGACCAAGAAAACCAAAATCCCTTTTCAAATAATAAACCTTGCAATTCTTTTTTTTTTTGTTCAAAACTTTCTGAAATAAATTCGTACGAGGTCACATATTTGAAATCAACCCGTCAAACTTTGCACACATCTAGTTTGAAATCTCACGGTTTTATTGAGCACATAAAACTTGGCGTTCAAACCTGACACCATATTTCTTTTCTATTTCTTTGTCCAACCACCCTTTCTGGAGACAATCTCTAATAACCCCTTTTTTTTTTCTTTAAAACTTTTGGAAAGAAATTTGTAGGTGCTTACGTACTCAAAATTAACACGTCAAACTTTGCACGAACCTAGTTTAAAATCTCATTGTTTTGTTGAGCAAATAAGTTTTGGTGTCCAAACTCAACACCTCATTGTTTTTCTATTTAAAAGCTTATAAAGCCAAAAGCCATATTTTGACATAAAAATCAGAACCAACATAGAGCAACCAATCTCATAATATCACGCATAAGTTCTCAGCATGCCAAAAATCAACCAAATCATAAAATATACATTTTCCAGCAAGTAAAACACAAAGAACAACCACAAGACCACAACCAGTCATCATCGGCAGAAACCGAGTCCATTCGCACGTCTCTAAGATTAATTCCAGAAACATAACCAAAAGAGTTCAGAAAATTCTCAAATTTAAATATGTTATAAAGGAAACTTAAAAGAAATTTTTTATGAAGACACCTTGACCCATATTTTTCTAGAATAAGAGCAGTAATTCGCTCAAACCGTTACCAAAACTGTGCCCGTGTTCAAAAATTATGTTTTTCAAAACCAGCTTGGTTCGAAATCCAAAACTTGTCCATTTGTTCTAAATTTTGATTATGTTAAACATCAAGATGTGATGATAAACTTCTATGAAGAAACTCTTTCAAAAATCGAACCCTAACAATTGATAAAAATCTTTTAAACACCAAAATGTCACTGGTTCCAGCACAAAAGGAGATTCTGCCTTCCATGCATCGAAACTGAAATCCTATTCTTTTAAATCCAAAAAATCTTGAGTAAAATATAAGTCATAACTGAAGATGTTTAGAACATTTTTCAAGAAGGAAGTAACTTCAAAATCGTAGCACATTTTAACCCACAAAAATAGTAAACAACAGTGTCCAGTAAAGAGATTTAAACATCACAGCATACATGACTTAATTAATCTAACCATGATTAGTTAACCTAACCATGGTTAACTAACCTAACTATTCTTAGTTAACACAAATCTGGGTTTAACTAAATAAATCATCATCAAGGCCAATCTAACCATGATTAGCACTAATCTAAACACCCCTTAAACGCAATTAATGGCCTAATTAAAGATTACGGGTTAACTCATGGTTTTCAATGGCAGTGGGCTCACGGCGATGGCAACGTGACGGCGACGAAAACACGAGACAACCACGACTCAAATGGACGCTCAATGGTGGCAGTTACGGTGCTACGAATGCTCTGCCAAGGGGAGGGAACTCGGCTACTCTGCGCTGGTCTCGATGGCTGTGTTTGGCGAGGCTGCGGGACACGGGGGTGCTGGACGGTGGGGGCTCCAGCTGTGGTGGTGGGAGCTGCTGGTCGGTGCAGATATGGTGATGGAGATGGGCGTGAATGGTGGCTCGGTGGAGATGGCTGAGCTGGTGGTGATGGAGCTAGACGTGTGGACTTCTGGTGGTGGGCTGCTGAAGATGGGATGATGAAATGATGGAGATGGCGGCAGCAAAAATGAAAGGAAGTGGAGGTTGCGGCAAGAAGAAAATTGGAGGAGGGAAGAAGAAGGGAGAGGGGGAATAAGGAACGTGACAGAAAGTTGAGTGTGAGGAAAAAGAAAAGACAGTGGGCAGAACGGGTGAAGTCGGCAGCAAGGGGGAATATGAACATGCATGAGAAAAGAGTGTTAAATAATGCCTCGAGTTTGGATTCGGATAACAATTTGTTAATAAAAATTTTCCAAGTAGAAGAAATATAAAATAAATTCAAACAAAGTTTCTTCTTTGTTGCGGAAACTTGCGGTATCCAAGACGGATGTAGATGAAGTCCACGTGCCTGAAGAAGGCAAAATCATGGTGGTCCCATGTCAAAGTTTCACCGGGACACACACACGTATTTAAAAAAAAAAATGAGGAAATTTGTTGCAGGTCTTTTTGTTTCTCCTTAGAAGCCGCTAAAACCCTACAAGGAAAGGACAGAGACGCACGTCCGCCGAGAGAGGAAGCCTGCACGTGGATGGTGGGCCCAATCAAGAATTTGACTTTTGGGGCACACATAAAAGGAAAATAAACCCTACGTATGTAGCCACACGTTCAACGATCTTTGAAGCCGCGAGGAGAAGCTTTTGAAGGGATATGCGAAGCTGTACATACCCAGACCAAATACAAACTCTGGAGAGCCTGATTTTGGTGTACGTAGAGCGTTTTGGTGGCATCCCAAAAATTCAAGACGACCTCTAAGGCATATTGAAGTCCATGATTAGGTAATGAAATTACCTGTGGTTTATGCTTTAGCCATTAGTTTTCTCTTAAGACTAAGTGTTATATGCTTGTGTTCATGAGTTCTTAAAATTAGTATTATAGGATAAATTAATAAGAAGAATTTATTCTTGGCTATGCACCTCATATATTTAATCCCTATAGATTAAATGTTACAAGATTATGGCCATACGAAATTGAAAATTTGGAATCTATAAACAAAATAATTAAAAGTGAATTATTAAAAGTAAATTTGGGGTTTAATTAGGCTTGGGACTTAGGCCCAATAGCATGGACCTTTGATGGGCCAAATGGCCAGCCCATTGAAGCCCAAGGAGGAGTTGTCGTCAGCCACAAGGGGGAGAGGCCGGCCCAAATTCCTCCAAGCCCACTCCCAAGCCCATCTTGCATGTCTTGCCAAGTGGCAAAAAGAAGACCCCATGCATTGGCCATTGGGGGAGGCTTCTCATCATTGCTAATGATGGAGTTTAGGGGAAACAAAAGAGGGAGAGTGGCCGGTTGAGGCGCTGTCACTCAAGCGAAGAGAGAGAGAGAGAGAGAGAGAGAGAGAGAGGAGAAACCGAGAGAGGAAGGAAAGGAGCTCGCTCGCCCGTCGCTCGCCGTCCGTCCGTCCGTCGCCGATCGTGTGCCTCGTTTGCTTGATTTTCGCGGCAAGTTGGGATCCATTTTCTGCTCTTGCATGTGTATCTTGTATGTGTGTTTGGAATGGTGTTGAATCTTGGGTGTTTAGGAGTGAGAAACCGAAGCTAATGTGTTTTGTTTTTGAAATAGCTTGCTGTTTTCGTATATACTGCCTGACCCAGAATTTTGTAAAGGCTTGCATGTGTGTTTTGAGTTAGATTTTCACTTCAATTCCTTCATGAACGTTGTAGAAAACATCTCAAAGTATGACATACTAAAATTTGAGACAAAAAGGCTGAGTTTTAAGGGGGGAAACCCTTGCTCTACGAAGACGCTAGATCTGGAACTATTTTGTCGACCTCTTGGTGGTTTTGTGTGTTGCATGTTACTTTTTACCGAGAATATCACTTCGACTTCTTCATGAAAGTTTTAGAGAACATCCTAAAGACTAACATACTCAAATTTGAGGTAAAATAAACAAGTGTAGCCTAGTGAAACGATTTTCTTTTTATGACGGTAAATCTGGAAATACGGTACTGGACACCCGAGACTTCTTAGACCTATATGGTGACTATTCTTTGAGAATCTCACTTATATCCCTTAATGAAAGTTTTAGGGGATCTTTTGAGGCAAAACATATCAAAATTTTAGAGGAAACGAAGAATTATAAGTAGGCGAAATCTCGATATTTCGGAGATAGCTAAACTGGACTGTTTGGTACTAGGAACAGGAGCTTCGACCGTCTATAGTTAATTATCTAGAGCGAATCTGGCCTAGATGTCTGCATGAAAAATCTACCTTAGGGTCTTGGCTATAACCTGGTAAAATTTCATATTTTTTGGAGGTCATTCGTGTATTTTAATCGAAATATTTCAAGAACTGCACAATCTGACTTTGTCCGAATTTTGCATGTTGTAATGTGTGAGCTATATCTTTTTGTGTGCAGCACTTTTGGGCATGTGTTCTTCATGAAATTGTTACCTTTATGTCTTGTCTATTACATGCTCTGATTTTGTGATTTTTGAGGATCATATGGATATTTAATTTAAATGTTTTCCAAAATTGTGCAAACTGGAATTTAGTAAAATTCAAAAAGGCATGATATATGGACTATTCTAAGTTGTATGGACCCCATGGATTGTCATTAGTGGTTGTATCTTGCTGCATGTATGATGATGATTGGAAATGCATATAAGAATTAAAATGATGAAAGTAATCTTGTTTGCCATTACATCATGTGCCATGCTGATTTTAAGACATAAATTGGAGAACATGAATTATGATAAATGAGGAAACTGTTGGAGGCGAATGATAATGCCCGGGATGGGGGGTGTCGGATGCCCGGCATGTATTGAGATACATGCCCAGATGTCCTCGGGAGTTTCAAGATGCTCGGAATGGTTGGGTGCCCGAAGCCCCAGAGGTTTGTGCCTGGGGGGATGCCTCGTGATGCCAGTTGGGATGCGAGATGCCCGGAATGTGCGGGTGCCGGATGCCTGATGGTGTGTGCCGGAGGTTTTTCTCGCGATTCCAGGTTGGGGTGCGAGTGATAAAGTGTGGGATGCAATTATTGATTCCGGAAAGGAGAGATGTGGTGATCAAATTGAAAGATAAAGTGGAAATTGAATCATGCATATATGATATGATGATGATATGTGTGACATGATGATGATCACTTATGGCATGATGATATGTGTATGATATGATGATGATCACCTTTGGCATGATGATATGTGTGACATGATTATGATCACCCATGACATGATGATATCTTTATGATATGATGATGATCACCCATGGCATGATGATATATGTATGATACGATGATGATCACCTATGGTATGATAAGATGTGTATAATATGATGATGATCACCTATGGTATGATGATATGTGTGTGACATGATAGTGATGAGTACATGAGGATGTAGGTACATATGATATGATGGCATATGCATGGCTGCAAGGTAAGTTATGCTTGGATGCATGGATGGTATGTACTATGTTATGATTGTTATGATTGTATTGTGTGATGCATTGAGTGGTTAATTGGATCTTTTACCTGCTGAGTGGCTGTACTCACCCCTTCGGGGACCAACATTTCATATTAGAAAGATGGCGCTCCCTACCGTCATGCGGGGCACCTTCTATGGCCTCCCATCAGATGTAGAGGTAGAATGTACGGAGATCGATTGCGTCACCATCCCTAGACTAACATTTGTGCGAGTGCGAGTGCTGGTTATGTACGATGTAGGCCTAGCTGAGGGCCCTGTCATTCAAGAGTTTCTATTAGTTCATGTCTGCCGAGATGGAGTGTTTAGGGGGATGTTGCCGCCACCACCGCCTGACGCACCAGGATGGGTGTGATGGCCGTGTGAGGGGTAGAGAGCTAATGTCTCTTTTTGGGAGTAGCCGCCACTGTTAGATGGAGAATGACACGTGATCACTTTAGGGGTCGGAATATCCTTTTGGGATGTGGCCAAGTGTAGCTAAAAATCTTGGCTTTCTTTTGTTGTATCGACCCAAGAAAATCCATCTTGAAAATATGTAAATAAAAGTGGCTCGGCTTTATCTTTTATGATGGTACTTAGTGGTGTGCATTGTATCATGATCGTTGGAGGGAGAGATGGCGATAATGAATTATGCTTCCGCTAATACGTTGTGCTGGGACCATGTTTTTCAAAAAAAGAGAGAGAGAGAGAGAGAGAGAGAGAGAGAGAGAGAGAGAGAGAGAGAAGAAATGTGTGTCTATGAAATACGATGCTCTTACTAAGAGATGTAATTAGTGTTCATTAGGTGTAGCGATAGGTAATTGTGACGACCTTAGGTGGTTTAGGGGTGCCACAGCCACTCTTTTTGGTATCAGAGCAATGGTTATAGGTGGAGTGATGAGAAGCCTCATTTGGAAATTGAGGAAGATGATGACAATGCGCACCATAGGATATAAAACGGAATAATTGATTAACTCTGAATAACGGGTCATGATTATTCACTCGTAGATCCCTAGTAGTTTATTTTGAGTTGTCTTTAGGTACCAGTAACATGTATATGTTACTTATGTAGTAGTAGTTGTTGTTTTGAAGGGAGACAGTGAGTCTCAGATATTTTCTAAGGCAATGCTTGGAAATTGCAGGAAAGTCATGGTGCGAGCTGGAAGGGCTCATCCATCGAGGGCTGAAGCCTCTGCTGCAAGGGCTGAACCCCGAATGGAAGACATCTTGCAGGCATTGGCCAATATTGGAAATATGATGGAAAGGCAGGCGCAGCAACAACCTGGAGCAGAACGCCATACTCAAGGATTGGTGGAACAAATTTTGAAGCTGAAGCCACCTAAGTTTAGTGGAATGGGAAGTCCTGAGGAGGTGGAACATTGGATTGATGGAATAGAGCAAATTTTCAGGTTGTTGGACTGTAGTGATGTTGAGAAAATAACTTCTGCAGAGTACCAGCTAGAGGGAAATGCAAAGTTTTGGTGAAGGGCTTCGAGGGACACCATCTTCCCACCAGTCTTTGAGGTTGGCTGGGAAGAGTTTGTGAGAACTTTCAACATAAAGCATTTTTTTGATTGTGTTAAGGATAGGAAAATTACATAATTTGTTCAACTAGAACGAAAGGAGCTGACGGTAGACCAGTATGAGGCTAGATTTTCTGAACTGTCTAGATATGTTCCTAGGTTAATTGAGGATCAAGAAGAGAAAGCTAAGAGGTTTCTGAAAGGGTTGAGGACTGATATCAGGAAACAACTGGTGCCTTTGAACATAAGAGATTATAATGAGATCTATGAAAGGGCACAGTTGGTGGAGCAGGAGCTAGTGAGAGAGCGATCAGAGTTTAAGAAGTAGCTAAACTTTAATGATGTGAGAAGGGGTAAGAGACCCTACTCTGGTCAAGGTCAGACTTGGAGTGTGAAGAAAAAGAGCAATTTTGGAAGTTTTGGGGGAGCAAGAAATGGTCTAAATATAAGGAAAGCACTCTATCAGCCTGATGTTTGTCAAAGGTGTAATGGGCGACATGGCTCAGGACCCTGCAATGGTCGACTAAAATGTTTTGGTTGTGGACAAGTGGGCCATCTTAGGAGAAGTTGCCCACAAGAAAGGTCACAAATGAGTGTTGGCTCGGTGCGACAGGGACAACAGAGTACGATTAGATCAAACCTTTCAAGGAATCCTCAAAGGCCACCAACACAAGGAAGGGTGTATGCAATCAGCCAAGAGGAAGCGGAAGCTTCCAAAAACGTTATCTCAGGTACGATCCTTATAAATGGTAAAAAGGCATATGCATTGTTTGATATAGGTGCTATGCATTCGTTTGTGTCTGAAACATATAGACATTTGAGTAAAATAAAAGTTATGCCTCTTGAGACGCCTCTTGAGACGCCTCTTTGTGTTTCCACGCCTTTAAAGAATATGGTATTTTCTACGCCGGTGTGTAGAAATTGTAAGATATCATTGGGAGGAAAGGACATGGAAATAGACTTGGTCGTAATGGCTATGTATGATTTTGATGTTATTATAGGAATGGATTGGCTTCGTAAGTATCGGCCAGAATGGATTGTTATAGAAGAGTGATCCAATTCGTGTTACTTGATCAGTCTATTTGTGAATTTTTAGGAGGTCGGACCCACCTACCTATAGCACTTATTTTAGCAATAGAAGCCCGTGCATTACTTGACAAAGGATGCCAAGGATACTTGGCCATAGTTAAAGATTATACTAGGGAGGAGCCTAAACTTGAGGAAGTTCGAGTAGTTAATGAATTTCAAGATGTATTCCTGAGGAGTTGCCTGGATTACGAGAAGTTGAGTTTGAAATCAAATTAATGCCTAGAACAGGACCAATATCTAAAGCCCCGTATAGGATGGCCTTAGTCGAGCTGAAGGAATTAAAGGTGCAACTACAAGAGTTGCTTGACAAAGGATTCATTAGGCCAAGTGCTTCACCTTGGGGTGCACCAGTCTTGTTTGTGAAAAAGAAAGATGAGTCGATGCGCTTGTGCATTGACTATAGGCAACTGAACCAGGTGACCATAAAAAAATAAATATCATTTGCCTAGAATTGATGACATGTTTGACCAACTCCAAGGAAGTCGATCTTCTCTAAGGTTGACTTAAGGTCGGGATACCATCAGCTAAGAATTAAGAGAGAAGACATTCCTAAGACTGCGTTTAGGACTCGTTATGGATATTATGAATTCCTGGTTATGCCATTTGGATTGACCAACGCGCCGGCTGCATTCATGGATCTAATGAATAGGGTATTTAAGCCTTATTTAGATCATTTTGTGATTGTGTTTATTGATGATATTCTGGTATATTCAAGAGGGCTTAAAGTGAATAAACAATATCTAAGGATAGTTTTGCAAACCTTGAGAGATCATAAGTTGTATGCCAAATTTAGCAAGTGTGAATTCTGGCTAGACCAGATAATATTCTTAGGGCATGTGGTGTCAGGAGAAGGAATTGCAGTAGACCCAGCGAAAGTTGAAATGGTAATAAATTGGTCGAGACCAATGACACCTACTGAAATACGGAGTTTCTTAGGACCGGCTGGTTATCATAGGAGGTTTATTGAAAGATTTTCACGACTAGCAGGTCCTTTAACTAAATTGACCCGAAAGAATGTGAAGTTTGAATAGAATGGGGAATGTGAAAGGAGTTTCCAGGAGCTTAAAAGGAAATTGACCTTGGCTCCAATCCTGACTATACCAACTGGACTTGATGGTTTTATGGTGTATATTGACACATCTCACAAAGGACTAAGATGTGTTCTGATGTAGCATGGCAAGGTCGTAGCCTATGCATCCAAACAATTAAAACCCCATGAACTGAACTACCCAACGCATGATTTAGAGTTAACAGCTATACTGTTCGCTTTGAAGATATGGAGGCATTATTATATGGGGAAAAGTTTGAGATTTATACAAATCAAAAGAGCTTGAAATATCTGTTCTCATAAAAGGAGTTGAACATGAGACAAAGGAGGTGGATGGAGTTGTTAAAGGATTATGATTGTGAGATATGATACCATCCAGGGAAAGCGAATAGGCTAGCGGATGCTCTTAGTCGTAAGTCAGCTATGGAGATGGCAAGTTTAAGAATGGCGGAGTGGAGTTTATTAAAGTCTGTAATAGACTTAAAGTTTAAACTGGAAATGGATTGTCTTACTGGTATGCTTAGTGCATTAAGAATTGAACCCGAGATTATTCAGAAAGTTAAGACATTACAAGGATCTGACCCATAAATTTTGAAAATGAAAGATGCAGTGTCTTTAGGGAAAAGACCAGAATTTCATGTCTCTGAAGATGGAGTGGTAAGATGCCAAGGACGACTCTGTGTTCCTGACAACGAAGAGATAAAGAAGGAAATTTTGTCGGAGGCACATAGGAGTAATTACAGTGTTCATCTAGGAAGTACAAAGATGTATAGGAATTTACGTCATCAATTTTGGTGGAATGGTATGAAAGCAGATACGGCTAAGCACGTTTCTCAATGTTTGACGTGCCAGCAAGTAAAAGCAGAACATCGCAAACTCGCAGGACTTTTGAGACCGTTAAACATACCAGAATGGAAATGGGAACATATAACGATGGATTTTGTGCAAGGATTGCCAAGGACATCAAGTGGTCATGACTCTATCTAGGTAATAGTAGACCGCTTAACCAAGTATGCTCATTTCCTAGCAGTTCACATAGACTACCCAATGGATAAATATGCGGATCTATATGTAGGTCAAGTGGTACGCCTACATGGTGTTCCAGTAACGATTACCTTAGATCGGGATTCAAGATTTACTTCAAACTTTTGGCGAAGTCTTCAAATTGCCTTGGGAACTAAACTCCAGTTTAGTACTGCTTTTCACCCTCAGACCGATGGACAAACAGAAAAAGTAATCCATACATTAGAGGATATGTTGAGGGCTTGAGGGCTTGTTTAATTGATTTCAAAGGAAATTGGGATGAAAGATTGCATGTGGTGGAATTTGCATATAATAATATTTTTCAGAAAAGTATAGATGTGGCTCCCTATGAAGCACTATATGGAAGGAGATGTAAGACTTCTGTCTGTTGGAATGAAGTAGGTGAAAAGAAATTGACAGGACCTGAATTGGTACAAGTTACCAGTGAAGCTGTTGAACTTATTAGGAAAAGACTTAAAACAGCTTAGAGTAGACAAAAAGACTATGTAGATAGGTGTAGAAGGCCTTTGGAATTTAGT
The DNA here is from genome assembly GCA_017140395.1 of Eucalyptus lansdowneana. NCBI lineage: Eukaryota > Viridiplantae > Streptophyta > Magnoliopsida > Myrtales > Myrtaceae > Eucalyptus > Eucalyptus lansdowneana. The sequence goes on along the minus strand of CM029483.1, from coordinate 7,324,647 downwards.
GTGGGAGATCATGTATTCTTGAAAGTATCTCCAATGAAATGAATATCTCGATTTGGAATGAGAGGTAAATTAAGCCTAGATTTGTTGGACCTTTTGAAATACTTGAAAGAATAAGATATGTGGCTTATCGTTTGGCGCTGCCTCATAAGTTGGGAAATTTGAATGATGTGTTTCATGTATCAATGTTGAGAAAGTACCGGCCGGATCCTGGTCACATACTCGATCATGAAGCCATCAAAGTGGATGAGAAATTGAGGTACATTGAAGAACCTGTGCAGTAAAGAAGGAAGTAACCTCAAAATCGTAGCACATTTTAACCCACAAAAATAGTAAACAACAGTGTCCAGTAAAGAGATTTAAACATCACAGCATACATGACTTAATTAATCTAACCATGATTAGTTAACCTAACCATGGTTAACTAACCTAACTATGCTTAGTTAACACAAATATGGGTTTAACTAAATAAATCATCATCAAGGCTAATCTAATCATGATTAGCACTAATCTAAACACCCCTTAAACGCAATTAACGGCCTAATTAAAGATTAGGGGGTTAACTCATGGTTTTCAATGGCGGTGGGCTCACGGCGATGGCAACGTGATGGCGACGAAAACACGAGACAACCGCGACTCAAACGGAGGCTCGATGGTGGCAATTACGGTGCTACAAATGGTCGGCCAAGGGGAGGGAACTCGGCTACTCTGCGCTGGTCTCGATGGCTGTGTTTGGCGAGGTTGCGGGACACGGGGGTGCTGGACGGTGGGGGCTGCAGCTGTGGTGGTGGGAGCTGCTGGTCGGTGCAGATATGGTGATGGAGATGGGCATGAATGGTGGCTCGGTGGAGATGGGTGAGCTGGTGGTGATGGAGCTGGACGTGTGTGGACTTCTGGTGGTGGGCTGCTGAAGATGGGATGATGAAATGATGGAGATGGCGGCAGCAAAAATGAAAGGAAGTGGAGGTTGCGGCAAGAAGAAAATTGGAGGAGGGAAGAAGAAGGGAGAGGGGGAATAAGGAACGTGATAGAAAGTTGAGTGTGAGGAAAAAGAAAAGAGAGTGGGCAGAGGGGTGAGGTCGGCAGCAAGGGGGAAAATGAACATGCATGAGAAAAGAGAGTGTTAAATAATGTCTCAACTTTGGATTCGGATAACAATTTGTTAAATCAAATTTGTAAATAAAAATTTCTCAAGTAGAAGAAATATAAAATAAATTGAAGCAAAGTTTCTTCTTTGTTGCGGAAGCTTGCGGAATCCGAAACGGATGTAGATGAAGTCCACGTGCCTGAAGAAGGCAAAATCATGGTGGTCCCATGTCAAAGTTTGACCTGGACACACACACGTATTAAAAAAAAAAGGAAATTTGTTGCAGGTCCTTTTGTTTCTCCTTAGAAGCTGCTAACACCCTACAAGGAAAGGAGAGAGATGCACGTCCACCGAGAGAGGAAGCCTGCACGTGGATGGTGGGCCCAAGTCAAGAATTTGACTTTTGGGGCACACGTATAAAAGGAAAATAAACCCTACGTATGTAGCCACACGTTCAACGATCTTTGAAGCCGCGAGGAGAAGCTTTTGAAGGGATATGCGAAGCTGTACATATCCGGACCAAATACAAACTTTGGAGTTCCTGATTTTGGTGTACGTAGAGCGTTTTTGTGGCATCCCAAAAATTCAAGACGACCTCTAAGACATATTGAAGTTCATGATTAGGTAATGAAATTACCTATGGTTTATGCTTTAGCCATTAGTTTTCTCTCAAGACTAAGTGTTATATGCTTGTGTTCATGAGTTCTTAAAATTAGTATTATAGGATAAATTAATAAGAAGAATTTATTCTTGGCTATGCACCTCATAGATTTAATCCCTATAGATTAAATGTTACAAGATTATGGCCATACGAAATTGAAAATTTGGAATCTATAAACGAAAGAATTAAAAGTGAATTATTAAAAGTAAAATTGGGGTTTAATTAGGCTTGGGACTTAGGCCCAATAGCATGGACCTTTGATGGGCCAAATGGCCGGCCCTTTGAAGCCCAAGGAGGAGCTGTCGTCGGCCACAAGGGGGAGAGGCCGGCCCAAATTCCTCCAAGCCCACTCCCAAGCCCATCTTGCATGTCTTGCCAAGTGGCAAAAAGTAGACCCCATGCATTGGCCATTGGGGGAGGCTTCTCATCATTGCTAATGATGGAGTTTAGGGGAAACAAAAGAGGGAGAGTGGCCAGTTGAGGGGCTGTCGCCCAAGCCAAGAGAGAGAGAGAGAGAGAGTTGCGAGAGAGAGAGGAGAAACTGAGAGAGGAAGAAGGAGCTGCTCGCCCGCTCGCCGTCTATCCGTCCGTTGCCGACCGTGTGCCTCGTTTGCTTGATTTGGGAGGCAAGTTGGGTCCATTTTCTGCTCTTGCATGTGTGTCTTGCATGTGTGTTTGGAATGGTGTTGAATCTTGGGTGTTTAGGAGTGAGAAACCGAAGCTAATGTGTTTTGTTTTTGAAATAGTTTGCTGTTTTCGTGTATACCGCCTGACACAGAATTTTGTAAAGGCTTGCATGCATGTTTTGAGTTGGATTTTGACTTCAATTCCTTCATGAACGTTGTAGAAAACATCTCAAAGTATGACATACTAAAATTTGAGACAAAAAGGCTGATTTTTAAGGGGTGAAACCCTTGCTCTACGAAGACGCTAGATCTGGAACTATTTTGTCGACCTCTTGGTGGTTTTGTGTTTTGCATGTTACTTTTTACCGAGAATATCACTTCGACTTCTTCATGAAAGTTGTAGAGAACATCCTAAAGACTAACATACTCAAATTTGAGGTAAAATAAGCAAGTGTAGCCTAGTGAAACGATTTTCTTTTGATGACGGTAAATCTGGAAATACGGTACTGGACACCCGAGACTTCTTAGACCTATATGGTGACTATTCTTTGAGAATATCACTTAGATCCCTTAATGAAAGTTGTAGGGGACCTTTTGAGCCAAAACATATCAAAATTTCAGAGAAAACGAAGAATGATAAGTAGGCGAAACCTCGATATTTCAGAGATAGCTAAACTGGACTGTTTGGTACTAGGAACAAAGGGTGTGACACCCCTCGATGGCCCCCGATCCGATTAGGGTCGCGAGAGTTCGCTTACCATTCACCTTGCTTATTAACATATCACTCTGATACCATTTCAAGTGCAGCGGGTCCATACCACTTGGGGGTTTACATTTTTTTTTTTTTTCGATCGATCCCTTGCGCAATTTATATGCGGAAGCACATCCAACAACTCCCTTCTCTATATTCGAAAACGATGCACACCTACTAAATATTTATAAGTAAAAGCCGTACACCTTTTATTTACTTAAATAAGATGGACATTGTTCATCGGTACATCAAAATGCCGTAGTCTTCTATATTCGGCTACACTCCAAAAGATGACCGACATTTCCTGCAACAGTCATACACTTAAAGTCCATCGATCAGTGTCGGCGTCCAAAAGCTCCTTCCCTTGCTATCCTCCTCCTCACGGTTATATCCAACCGTTCAAACCATCTACTAATCTGAAATGTTGGTCCCCAAAAGGGGTGAGTACAACCACTCAGCAGGTAAAGGAAATCCAATAACAACTCAATGCATCATGCAAATCATACATGCATTGCAGGCGTTACTTACCTTGAAGCCATGCGCATACTATCATGCATCATCATATCAGTTTATAACACATGTGTATCATCATCGTATCATACATGTCATCATCATCATGACATCATCACATTTCACATGTCATATCATATATCATCATCATTATCATCACCATGCATATCATCATGCATATCATATCATGGGTGATCATCATTATTTCACATCACATATCATCATCATTACCATGCATCCATGCATGTAACATCATGCATATCATATCATAGGTGATCATCATGTCACATCATATATCATCATCACATCATCATGCATATCATCATGCATATAATATCATGGGTGATCATCATATCACATCATATATCATTATCACATCATCATGCATATCATCATGCATATCATCATGCATATCATCATCATGCATTAATTTCCATTTTTATCTTTGGATTTGATCACCACATCACCCATTCTCAATTATCATCCCTTCGGGCAAAGACCTCCGACAGGGTTCCTCGCATTCAACCTCCCAGGCCACCGGGCTTCCGGCCCCCCACATTCCGAGCATCTCGCATCCCAACTAGCATCACGAGGCATTCCCTTCGGGCAGAAACCTCCGACAGGGCTTCCGGCCTTTACCCTTCTAGCTAGGCATCCCGCACCCACATCCTGGCATCGCGAGGCATTCCTTTCGGGCAAAGACCTCCGACAAGGCTTCCGGAATTATGTACAATCACTAAACAAATCATGGCCAATAAAATAATCCCTTTTTATTTTATTATAAATTCAATGGAATTCATGGCCAATAAAATAATCCATTTTTATTTTATTATTATTTTATTATATTATTATATTTATTTATTTTCATAAATAAATATTAAATTTAATATCTATGATTTTCCCAAAATCATAATATTCAAACAATCACTAAACAAATCAATAGGATGACAATTTCATACGAAATTCATGGCCAAATTGAATTTCACATAATTTCACAATTTCCATAAAATAGCACATGATATTCGGATAATGACCAGAATGCACAGTTTCCAAATAAATTCGATTAAAATACTCATATGGCTTCCAAAAATTACGAAATTTTACAGGGTGATAGCCAAGACATTTTCGTACAACTTTCACGAAGAACTCCAAGCCAGATTCTTTTTGGATTATTTTACACGACCTCACGAAGCTTCTGGAACCACTACCGCATTGTCCAGAATACACATCTCCGAAATATTAAGATTTCACCCATCTATTCTCTTTCGTTTCCTCTGAAATTTGAGTATGTTATGTACCAAGTTGTCCTTTACAAGTTTCATGAAGAGATCTAGGTCAAATAACCAAAGTATGGTCACCATTTAAGTTCATGAAGTCTCGGGTGTCTCGGAACACATCACCAGAACCATCGTCTCCAAGATCTAACCGATTTACTAGGCTATACTTGTTAATTTCTCTTCAAATTTGATTATGTTGTAGTTTAAGGTGTTACCTATAACTTTCATGAAGACATCGAAGTCAGATCTTCAACAAAAATCAACATGCAATCAAGAATCCAGCAAGAAGTCAGTGAAAACTTCACAGATCTGGGGTCTCCGTAGGATGAGACTTTAACCCCTCAAATGTCCATCATTTTCCACGAATTTCAGTATGTTGTAGTTCAAGATGTTAGCTACAACTTTAATGAAGAAATTGAAGCCGAAATCGGACTCTAAACACACATGCAAGCTCAAACAATTTTCTGACTCCAAACAGTTCATGCGAAAACATTGGTGCAAGAGTAGAAAGTGGATTCCCACCTTGCCTCTAGACCTCACGAACAGCACGAGCAGACGGCATACGGCGGCGAACGGGCTCCTTTCTCTCCCTCTCGGCTTCCTCTCTCTCTCGCACGATTCTCTCTCTCTCTCCCTCACTTGGCCTAATGGCTAACCAGCCATTCTCTCTCCTTTCCTTCCCTTTTATATTGCATGCATTCTAGGTTTGCATGAGGGACAAGTGTAATTGTGGAGGAAGACAAGTGTCCACCATGCTTCACCTCCTCCATGCCACTTGTCCTATTGCATGCATCATGGGCCGGCCACCTCTTCCTTTGGGCCTTAATGGGCCGGTCGAACTCCCTCTTGGGCCGACTAGCTTGGCCCATCAAGCTTAGGCCAAATGGGCTTAACGCCCATCCTAAAAATTGACCTTTTCCTCTTTTTTTTTTTTTGAATTTCTTTTATAAATATTTTAAACTTTAAATTTTCCACATGGCCAAAGTCTTTCGACATTTCATTTATTGAAATTTAATTTATAAAGTGCATGGCCAAGCATAGATTATTAATTTATCCTATAGTCCTAAATTCAAAATTCATAAACACAAGCACAATAACATCTAGCCTTAAGAAAACTAATGGCTAACACATAGACCATAGGTAATTTCATTACCTAATTATAGTCTTTATTTCTCTAGAGGATGACTTGAATTTTGGGATGCCACAATTCTCCCCTCCTTAGAGAATTTCGTCCTCAAAATTAGACATTTCCTATGTCTCTTGAAATAAGTGAGGGTACCTTTCCCTCATCTCATTTTCACTTTCTCATGTGGCTTCCTCCACATCTTGATATCGCCATAATATCTTAACCATTGGAATTCTCTTGGTCCTGAGAATTTGTTCCTTTCGATCCAATATCAACACAGGCTCTTTAATGTACCTCACTTCCTCATCTATTTTGATGGCTTCATGATCGAGTATGCAACTAGGGTCGGGTTGACACTACCTCTAAAGTTAAGGATGCAAGCTCTTAACACATCTTAATTTATCTCAACACCAAAAACAGTTTTAAAACAATAACCACATCTGAAATTTCTTTTGAATGCTTGATAATCTTCCTTCATGAAATCAAACAATACAACTGAGGTTTTCAAAAGCATTCAACGACAACAGCAAGCTTTGAAATCATATGTCATTTCCATGTCAAAACGTTTTGAAATCACCAATGTGGAAAATCCTTTGAGTTCTTGAAAATTCCACCTTATGATATAAAATAGGGATTTCAAAGGCACAGCAGTATAACATTGATAGTATTTGAAAATAGGTAAATCTCATACTGTTGAAATTAATTCACAAAATCAAAGCATGATACCAAATCCATAAAATCCATTATCACGTTTAAATTTCAAATGTTTTTCGGAATTCACATGTAAAGCCTTGAGTCGTACTTGCATCACGGCGCAAAATAAAATACTTTATCAAAACCCTTAGTAAAATTTAAATCGGTACGTTGGCAAAATTCCAATCTCAATCCCAACTCCAATGGGTTGGAACATTTTCTATAAAAAGTTCAGAATTCTTTGAAATAGAAAACATTTCTTAAAACATTTGGGCACGGTATCACAGTACTCATAAATTTTGATGAAATTCAAGAGATTTTGTAAAACAGTTCACAATCAAAATCTTTTAATAATTCCATCCACCTCCTCTGTCTCATATTCGATTCTTTTTGTGAAAACATCTATTTCAAGCTCTATCCTAAGTGCAACTATCAATGAGATTCAAATTTAAAGAATTCCACCTTCTCGACTCAATCGAATGCACCATTTAGCCAAATTATTCGTATACCTTTGTCACCACCAATTCAAGCCTAGAACCATCAAAATCAGCACCACCAATAACTCATTTGGTTCAGTCCAACAAAGACATTCACTACGCATTCACCGCAACATAGATTCAAGCCTAAATTATAGCATCATTCATTCGATTCAAATATCTATAGTCCACCAAGGCTCATTCAATTCAAAGATCGACAATCCACCAAAATAAAACTTGTCTAGTTTCCACCGAATATATCTCATATCTCATCCTAAATGATCATCACTTAGACTAATCATTCATCAAATCCACAACTTGAACTTCCACCATTTCACCTTGGAAAGACTATAACCACAATTGATCATGTTCACTAATTCCACCAAACCTTTTTCAAACTGAGATCATCACCTAAAATTGTAAGTTGATCATCGTCAATTAAACCTATTATTCCAATATATAATCCACAAATAATTTCGTGTCTCATATAACCACTCAAACTCATGACTTCCAAGATCAATCTATACTTACTAAATACCTTCATGAAATACATCAAGATTTCCAATGAGATCCTTTAGTAGGAAGTCGCTACTTAGCTCAAATGATCATAACTTAATCCTCAAATTTATAATTCACTTCTTAAGCCTTGCTTGCAGCACTACGCTTAGATGCTACGCATGTCCTTTAGTATATATCAGGATATCATCAAATGAAGACAATCACATTTTATCCAAATAAGGCTTAATTATCCTATTCATTAAATCCATAAATGCAGCCGGGGCGTTAGTCAATCCAAATGGCATAACAAGGAACTCATAGTGTCCATAATGAGTTCTAAACGCAGTCTTAGGAATGTCCTCCTTTTTAATTCTCAACTGATGGTATCCCGACCTCAAATCAATCTTAGAGAAGATCGAACTTCCCTAGAGTTGATCAAATAAGTCATCAATTCTAGGCAAAGGATACTTATTCTTAATGGTCACTTGATTCAACTGCCTATAATCAATACACAAGCGCATCGATCCATCTTTCTTTTTCACAAACAAGACCGGTGCACCCCAAGGTGAAGCACTTGGTCTAATGAATCCCTTATCAAGCAATTCTTGCAGTTGCACTTTCAACTCCTTCAATTCAACTAAGGCCATTTTATACGGGGCTTTTGATATTGGTCCTATTCCAGGCATTAATTCAATTTCAAATTCAATCTCCCGCTCTGGCGGCAATCCAAGCAATTCCTCAGGAAATACATCTTGAAATTCGTTAACTACACGAACTTCCTCGAGATTAGGCTCCTCCCTTGCATAATCTCTAACTATGGCTAGGTACCCTTGACATCCTTTGTCAAGTAACTTACATGCTTCTACTGCCGAAATAAGAGCTACAGGAAAATGGGTCTGACCTCCTAAAAATTCACAACTAGACCGATCAGGTAAAACGAATTGAACCACTCTTCTATAACAATCCATTCTAGCCCGATACTTATGAAGCCAGTCCATTCCTATAATAACGTCAAAATCATACATAGTCATTACAACCAAGTCTATTTCCATATCCTTTCCTCCCATTGATATCTTACAATTTCCACACACCAATGTAGACAATACCATATCCTTTAAAGGCGTGGAAACACAAAGAGGCGTCTCAAGAGGCATAACTTCTATCTTATTCAAACATCTATATCTTTCAGACACAAACGAATGCGTTGCACCCGTGTCAATCAATGCATATGCCTTTTCACCATTAATAAGAATCGTACCTGAGATAACATTTTTGGAAGCTTCCGCTTCCTCCTGGGTAATTGCATACACCCTTCCTTGCGCAGGTGGTCTCTGAGGATTTCCTTGTGGATTTGACCTAACAGCACTCTGATATCCCTGTCGCACTAAGCCAACACTCACTTGCGACCTCTCTTATGGGCAATTCCTCCTAAGATGACCTACTTGTCCACAGCCAAAATAGTTCTGTTGTCCCGTGCAAGGTCCTGGGCCATGTCTCTCATTACACCTCTGACAAATACCAGGCTGATAGGGTGCTTTCCCTATATTCAGACCACTCCTCGCTCCTCCAAAATTTCCAAAGTTACTCTTTTTCTTAACATCCCAGGTCTGACCTTGACCAGGATAGGGTCTCTTACTCCTTCGAACATCATTAAAGGTCATTTTCCCCTTAGATTCTGATTGCTCCCTCACTAACTCTTGCTCTACCAACTGTGCCCTCTCATAAATCTCATTATAATCTCTTATATTCAGAGGCACCAGTTGTTTCCTAATATCAGTCCTTAATCCTTTCAAAAATATTTTAGCCTTTTCCTCTCGATCCTCAACCAACCTAGGAGCATACCTAGACAATTCAGAAAATTTTGCCTCATACTGGTCTACTGTCAGCTCCCTTTGTTCTAACTGAACAAATTCAGTGATCTTTCTATCCTTGGCACAATCAGAGAAATGCTTCCTATTGAAAGCCCTAACAAACTCATCCTAGTTCACATCAGTACCTGGTGGAAAGATCGTATCCTTCGAGGCTCTCCACCAAAACTTTGCATTTCCCTCCAGCTGGTACTCTGCCAAAACTATTCTCTCAGCATCACTGCAGTCCAACAACCGGAAAATTCGTTCCATTCCATCGATCCATTGTTCCGCCTCCTCAGGACTTCCCATTCCACTAAACTTAAGTGGTTTCAACTTCAGAAATTGTTCCACCAGTCCCTGAGGGCGATGTTCCACTCCGGGTTGTTGCTGCGCTTGTCTATCCATCAAATTTTCAATATTGGCCAATGCCTGCAGGATATCTTCCATTCGGGGTTCAGCCCTCGATGGATGAGCACTTCCGGCTCGTACCATGACTTTCCTGAAATTTCCAAGCTTTGCCTCAGGAATAATCTGAGACTCACTGTCTCTATCCAAAGCGACTACTACTACTACATAAGTAACATATACACGTTACTGGTACCTAAAGTCAACTCAAAGCCAACTACTAGGGATCTACGAGTGAATACTCATCACCCGTTATTCAGTTATTCCGTTTTATATCCTATGGTGTGCATCATTCTATCCTCATTTCCATCTGAGGCACCTTATCACTCCAAATAAACCATAGCTCTGATACCAACAAAGGGTGTGACACCCCTCGACGGCCCCCGATCCGATTAGGGTCGCCACAGTTCGCTTACCATTCACCTTGCTTATTAACATATCACTCTGATACCATTTCAAGTGCAGCGGGTTCATACCACTTGGGGGTTTACATTTTTTTTTTTCGATCGGTCCCTTGCGCAATTTATATGCAGAAGCACATCCAATAACTCCCTTCCCTATATTCAGAAAACGATGCACACCTACTAAATATTTATAAGTAAAAGCCGTACACCTTTTATTTACTTAAATCGATGGACATTGTTCATCGGTACATCAAAATGCCGTAGTCTTCTATATTCGGCTACACTCCAAAAGATGACCGACATTTCCTCCAACAGTCATACACTTAAAGTCCATCGATCAGTGTCGGCATCCAAAAGCTCCTTCCCTTGCTATCCTCCTCCTCACGGTTATATCCAACCATTCAAACCATCTACTAATCTGAAATATTGGTCCCTAAAAGGGGTGAGTACAACCACTCAGCAGGTAAAGGAAATCCAATAACAACTCAATGCATCATGCAAATCATACATGCATTGCAGGCGTTACTTACCTTGAAGCCATGCGCATACTATCATGCATCATCATATCAATTTATAACACATACATGTGTATCATCATCGTATCATACATGTCATCATCATCATGACATCATCACATTTCATATGTCATATCATATATCATCATCATGATCATCACCATGCATATCATCATGCATATCATATCATGGGTGATCATCATTATTTCACATCACATATCATCATCATTACCATGCATCCATGCATGTAACATCATGCATATAATATCATGGGTGATCATCATATCACATCATATATCATTATCACATCATCATGCATAACATCATGCATATAATATCATGGGTGATCATCATATCACATCATATATCATTATCACATCATCATGCATATCATCATGCATATCATCATACATATCATCATGCATATCATCATGCATCACCATCATGCATTAATTTCCATTTTTATCTTTGGATTTGATCACCACATCACCCATTCTCAATTATCATCCCTTTGGGCAAAGACCTCCGACAGGGTTCCCAGCATTCAGCCTCCTAGGCCACCGGGCTTCCGGCCCCCCACATTTCGGGCATCTCGCATCCCAACTAGCATCACGAGGCATTCCCTTCGGGCAGAAACCTCCGACAGGGCTTCCGGCCTTTACCCTTCTAGCCAGGCATCCCGCACCCACATCCTGGCATCGCGAGGCATTCCTTTCGGGCAAAGACCTCCGACAAGGCTTCCGGAATTATGTACCGACATACCACCAGGCCTCCCTTGGAATTACGTACCGTATACCACCGGGTATCCCGACACTCCCGGGGAATCTTCGGAATTACGCCACTAGGCCACCGAGCATCATCATCCACCACAACCACTTCCTCACTTATCATTTTTCACATTCACCATCCTTTTAATCTCATTATTACATGGCATACATACATTTATGATCATACATACACAAATGTCATATAACAATGCATAATAAATTCAATGGAATTCATGGCCAATAAAATAATCCCTTTTTATTTTATTATTATTTTATTATTATTTTATTTTATTATTATATTTATTTATTTTCATAAATAAATATTAAATTTAATATCTATGATTTTCCCAAAATCATAATATTCAAACAATCACTAAACAAATCAATAGGATGACAATTTCATACGAAATTCATGGCCAAATTGAATTTCACATAATTTCACAATTTCCATAAAATAGCACATGATATTCGGATAATGACCAGAATGCATAGTTTCCAAATAAATTCGATTAGAATACTCATATGGCCTCCAAAAATTACGAAATTTTACAGGGTGATAGCCAAGACATTTTCGTACAACTTTCACGAAGAACTCCAAGCCATATTCTTTTTGGATTATTTTACACGACCTCACGAAGCTTCTGGAACCACTACCTCATTGTCCAGAATACACATCTCCGAAATATTAAGATTTCACCCATCTATTCTCTTTCGTTTCCTCTGAAATTTGAGTATGCTATGTACCAATGTGTCCTTTACAAGTTTCATGAAGAGATCTAGGTCAAATAACCAAAGTATGGTCACCATTTAAGTTCATGAAGTCTCGGGTGTCTCGGAACACATCACCAGAACCATCGTCTCCAAGATCTAGCCGATTTACTAGGCTATACTTGTTAATTTCTCTTCAAATTTGATTATGTTGTAGTTTAAGGTGTTACCTACAACTTTCATGAAGACATCGAAGTCAGATCTTCAACAAAAATCAACATGCAATCAAGAATCCAGCAAGAAGTCAGTGAAAACTTCACAGATCTGGGGTCTCCGTAGGATGAGACTTTAACCCCTCAAATGTCCATCATTTTCCACGAAATTTCAGTATGTTGTAGTTCAAGATGTTAGCTACAACTTTAATGAAGAAATCGAAGCCGAAATCGGACTCTAAACACACATGCAAGCTCAAACAAGTTTCTGACTCCAAACAGTTCATGCGAAAACATTGGTGCAAGAGTAGAAAGTGGATTCCCAACTTGCCTCTAGACCTCACGAACAGCACGAGCAGACGGCACACGGCGGCGAACGGGCTCCTTTCTCTCCCTCTCGGCTTCCTCTCTTTCTCGCACGATTCTCTCTCTCTCTCCCTCACTTGGCCGAATGGCTAACCAGCCATTCTCTCTCCTTTCCTTCCCTTTTATATTGCATGCATTCTAGGTTTGCATGAGGGACAAGTGTAATTGTGGAGGAAGACAAGTGTCCACCATGCTTCACCTCCTCCATGCCGCTTGTCCTATTGCATGCATCATGGGCCGGCCACCTCTTCCTTTGGGCCTTAGGGACTTGGATGTTCTAGTGACTTGTATGTGATGTTCTAGTTGAAGTTTGGCTTTGGCCTCTAAATGAAAGTTGTAAAGGACTTCTTGGAGTATAACATACTCAAATTTGGGACAAAACAAACAAGTATAAGTGGGTGAAATCGTTATTCTTTGGAAAGACTGGATCTGGAGATTTTGGGACCGACCCTTGATGAATGCATGGACTGTAAGGCAACGTTTTTGTCGAAATTTCACTTTGGTTTCTTAACAAAATTTGTCAAGGACATCTTGAGGTACCACATATCAAAAATTTAGATAAAACAAACAGGAATAGGTAGGTAAAATCGTGGTCCTTTGGAGATGGTTAGATCTGGAATTATGGTACTACGAACAGGGATTTTAACCATCCATATTTAATTATCTAGGACGAATTTGACTTCGATGTTTGCATGAAGTATCTACCTTATGGTCTTGGCTATCACATAGTCGAATTTCATAATTTTTGAAGGTCATTTGGGTATTTAATCGGAAATGTTTCTAAAACTGTGCAATCTGATGTGTTCGGATCTTGTAAGTTGCAATGCGTGGACTATATCATTTTGTATGAGGTTCTTTTGGAAATGTGTTCAGCATGAAATATCTCTCTTCATGTCTTCCCTACAACATATTTAAATTTCGTAATTTTTGTAGTTCATTTGCCTATTTAACCAAAAAATTTTCAAAAACTGTGCAAGTAGAGAAAATGAAAAAGTAAATCGATTTTATCTTTTAATCCAGAATGAATTGGACTATGATTTCTTCATGAAACTTGTACCTCTAGGTCTTAAATACAACGTGTCCAAATTTCAGAATTTTCTGAGTTCATTTAAGGCTTTAATCGAAATTGTTTTCAAAACTTGTACCTCTAGACATTCTTGTTCTAGTGGTGTTTTATTTCTACTTTCTAGTTTGCTATTTGTTTTGAAATTTCTAATTATATGCTATTATTGTTGTGCAGTGTGAAGTTAATGTATCAAGATAACATGTCAATGGGAAGTTACCGTGTAGTATACACGTACATTATAGTTTTTTTATGGTAACGTGCGCATACGTTATATTTTTTTTAGTAACGTGCGTGCACGTTATAGTTTTTTTTGGTAACGTGCGCATACGTTATATTTTTTTTGGTAACGTGCGCATATGTTAGAGTTTTTTTTTTTTTTTTTTTTTTTTTGGTAACGTGCGCGTACATTATAGTTTTTTTGGTAACGTGCGCGTACGTTATAGTTTTTTTGGGTAACATGCGCATATGTTATAGTTCAAATCTAAAAAAAAAAAAAAAAAGGAACTTGTTGGAACCTTGAACCGACCCTGGAACCTGTGACAGGGTAGGTTCCAGGTTCTCGGTTCCCACGGGTAGGTTCCAGGTTCCTCATTTTGAGGAACCTGTACCCGAGGGTAGGTTCTAGGTTCCAGACAGAACCGAACCGGAACTTGGAACCGCTCACCCCTACCCTCGACGGCCCCCCGATCCGTTAGGGTCGCCACAGTTCGCTTACCTTTCACTTTTCCTATTAACATGTCACTTTGATACCATTTTAATTGCAGCGGGTCCATACAACATAGGGGGTTTACACTTTTTTTTTGGTAGGTCCCTTGCGCAATTCATACACGGAAGCACATTCAACAAACTCCCTTCCCTATATTCAAAAAACGATGCACACCTACTAAACATCTTATATAAGTTAAAGCCGAACACGTTTATTTACATAAAGTAGATTGACATCTTTAGTCAGTACATCGAAATGCCAATGTTTCTATACTCGGCTATACTTCAAAAGATGACCGACATCTCTTCTAACAGTCGAATACTTAAAGTCCATCGGTTAGTGTCGGCGTCCAAAAGTTCCTCCTTTTGATATCCTCCTTCTCGCAATCATATCCAACCACTTGATTCATCTACTGGTAGTAGTGGTAGCAGAGGGATCTTACCTAGTCTGAAATGTTATTCCCCAAAAGGGATGAGTACAACCACTCAGCAGGTAAAGGACCAATAAACCACTCAATACATCATGCCATGCAATCATCACAATCATAGCATCACATGTCATACAAGCATCCATGCACAACATACCATGGCATCATGCACATGTCATCATACCTCATGTACCATCATCATCATATAGACATCACCATCATATCATACACTTACCATCATCATGTCACATATGGTATCATCCTTACCATGGATCCATGCGTATAACATCATCATCATATCACCATATCACATGTACCATCATCATTACCATGCATTAATGCATGTAACATCATCATCATATCATCATATCACATGTACCATCATCATTACCATGCATCCATGCATGTAACATCATCATCATATCATCATATCACATGTAACATCATCATTACCATGTATCCATGTACATCTCATCATCATATCACATGTACCATCATCATTACCATGCAACCATGCACATCTAATCATATCATGCATATATCATGCATATATCATCATGTATAATTCAATTTCAATTTCATTTTGGACCGCCACATTTCTCCTTCCCGGGACCAATGTTTGCATCCCACATTCATCACTCGTTCCCAAATCCTAGCATTGCGAGAAACCTCTGGCATTCAGCCATTTAAGGCCACCGGGCATCCGGCCCCCCACATTTCGGGCATCTCGTATCCCAACCGGCATCACGAGGCATCCCCTCAGGCAAAAACCTCCGAGGCTTCCGGCATTTACACTCCTTGGCCGGGCATCTCACATCCCAACTAGCATCGCGAGGCATCCCCCCCGGGCACAAACCTCCAAGGCTTCCGGAATTATGTACCGCCAGGCATCCTCCCCTGGAATTACATACCATATACCACCAGGCATCTCGAAACTCCCGAGGAAATCTCCGAGGCTCGCCATGAAAATGGTTTCCCCTATCCTCCGGAATTACGTACCGACATACCACCAAGCCTCCCCTGGAATTACGTATTGTATACCACTGGGCATCCCTACACTCCCGGGGCATCGTCGGCTCACACCTCCGACGGTCTTCTCATCACCACAATGCATGTTCTTATACATCTCATTTTCAATTTCACATTCACAATTATGGCTTAATTTCAACATGGCATGTGATGTGATGGCAACCAAGATCATATTCATCATTGAATTCATACATGCACCTCAAATCATTATCATGCATGCAGCTAGACACCATCATCCATCACAATACAATTCATGGAGTCCATGCAATATAAAATGGTCCATATCTCATGCCTTTTCAAAGTTTACAAAATTCCAGCATGTACCATTTTTAGAAAATATTTAAATTAAATATCCATATGCTTCTCAAAAATCATGAAATTAAGGCTAGTGATAGACAAGACAATAGGGTAATAATTTCATGAAAAACACAAGGCCAATCAAATTCCACACAAAATTATAATTCACACAAATACAGCATGTAATTTCGGATAAAAAAGAATGTACAGTTTCCGAAATAATTTGATTAAAATATCCAAACGACCTCCGAAAATTATGAAATTTTACCAGGTTATAGCCAAGACACTAAAGTGGATTTTTCATGAAGACTTCTAAGCCAAATTATTATTATATTATTTTCTACAGTCACACAAACTTCTGGATCTAACACCAAAACGTCCAGTGCATGCTTCTCCGAAATACTGAGTTTTCACCTACCTATTCTTCTTCGTTTCCTCTGAAATTTGGATATTTTTTTACTTCAAGAGGTCCCCTACAACTTTCATGAAGGGATCTAAGTCAAACTTCCAGAGTATAGTCATCATTCGGGTCCATGAAGTCTCGGGTAACCTATACCGCGTCTCCAGATCTACGGTTTTCAAGAGTAAGTTGATTCACTAGGCTACACTTGTTCATTTTGCTTCAAATTTGAGTATGTTAAACTTCAAGATGTTCTATACAAGTTTCATGAAGAAGTCTAAAAGTGATTCTTAGTAAAAATCAACATGCAACCACAAATCCACCGAAAGGTCAGTGAAATCGTTCCAGATCTGGTGTCTCCGTAGGATGAGAGTTTGACCCCACAAATCTCCATAATTTTGTACGAAATTTCAGTATTTTGTAGTTCAAGATGTTAGCTACAACTTTCATGAAGAGATAAAAGTCAAAATAGAACTCAAAACATGCATGCAAGCTCTCACAAAGTTCTGACTCAGGCGGTTCATGCGAAAACAGCAAGCATCTCCAAGAACAAACCTCAAGTACTTCGATTTCTAGCCTCTAAACATCCAAGAATTCAACCACACATGCAAAACACACATGCAAGAGTGGAAATCAATCCCAACTTGCCTCTAAGACCAAGCGGACATCGACACACGAATGGCACACCGGCGATGGACGGACGGCATGCGGGCGGCGACGGGCGAGCTCCTCCTCCTCAACCTCCCTCTCTCTCAGCAACTCTCTCCCTCTCTCTCATGCTCTCAAAACCAGCTACTCTCTCTCTCTCTCTCTTTCTTTTTGGTGGCTTATATATTGCATGCTTTCTTCTCTTGCATGGGGGACACTTGTCCCTAAGAAGGAGACAAGTGTCTCCTTTGTTGAAGACACTTGGAGGCCATGCGGCTCCTCCTTCCTCCCCCTCCATGCGCCGGCAGCCCAATGGGCTTCATGGGCCAGGCCTCTTGGCCCACTTTAGGCCCATCTCACTTGGGCCTAAAGTCCAAGCTTAAATGGCCCAAAATTTTCTCAAATAAGTCCATTTTTACTTTTAATAATTTACCTTAAATCCCAACTTATATAAATACTAAATTACAATTTCATATGGCCATAAAACTTGAAATCATAAATCCATAAATTCCAATTTATAAAACACAAGGCCAATGATAGAAGTTTCTTTCCTATCACATAATTATTCATTAAAAGCTTGGCCATAAATCTTATTGCAAATTATGGATTAAATCTTATTTCCATCACCTATTCATAGACTTTAATGTAACTAGAGGTCATTATGAATTTTGGGATGCCACAATAGTCGTACGCTTAAGGTTCATCAACCAGTGTCGGCGTCCAAAAGTTCCCTCATTTGCTATCCTCCTCCTCGCGGTCATATCCAACCGCTCAATCCATCTACCAATCTGAAATGTTGGTCCCCGAAGGGGTGAGTACAACCACTTAGCAAGTAAAGGACCAATAAATCACTCAATACATCATGCCATGCAATCATCACAATCATAGCATCACATGTCATACAAGCATCCATGCACAACATACCATGGCATCATGCACATGTCATCATACCTCATGTACATCATCATCATATAGACATCACCATCATATCATACACTTACCATCATTAAGTCACATATGGCATCATCCTTACCATGCATCCATGCATGTAACATCATCATCATATCACAGGTACCATCATCATTACCATGCAACCATGCATCATCATCATATCACATGTACCATCATCATTGCCATGCATATATCATCATGCATAATTCGATTTCAATTTCATTTTGGATCACCACTTTTCTCTTTCCCGGGACCAATGTTTGCATCCCACATTCATCACTCGCGCCCAATCCTGGCATTGCGAGGAACCTCCGAGCATGTATCCAAGATACAACCAGGCATCCGGCACCCCCACATTCCGGGCATCTCGTATCCCAATTGGCATCACGAGGAACCTCCGGGCATGTATCCAAGATACAACCAGGCATCTGGCATTTACACTCCCTGGCCGGGCATCTCGCACCCCAACTGGCATCATGAGGAATCTCCGAGGCTCGCCATGAGGAATCATGATACAACCCCTCACCCTCCGGGCATGCATCATAATACAACCGGGCATCCCGACACTCCCGGGGAAAACCTCTGGGCATGTATTCGTAATACAACCAGGCATCCAAAGGGCATCGACTCATTTGAACCTCTGGGCATCCCGACTCCTGGGGCATCGTCGGCTCACACCTCTGACGGTCTTCTCATCACCACGATGCATGTTCTTATACATCTCATTTTTGATTTCACATTCACAATTATGGCTCGGTTTTAACATGGCATGCGATGTGATGGCAACCAAGATCATATTTATCATTGAATTCATACATGCATCTCAAATCATTATCGTACATACAGCAAGACGCCATCATCCATAAAATACAATTCATAGAGTTCATGCTATTTAAAATGGTCCATATTTCATGCCTTTCGAAGTTTACAAAATTCCAGCATATACTATTTTAGAAAATATTTAAATTAAATATCCATATGCTTCTCAAAATCATGAAATCAAGGCATGTGATAGGTAAGACAATAAAATAATAATTTCATGAAAAACACATGTCCAATAAAGTTCCACACAAGAAGATATAATCCACATAAATACAGCATGCAATTTCGGATAGAAACAGAATGCACAGTTTCCGAAATAATTCGATTAAAATATCCGAACGACCTCCGAAAATTATGAAATTTTACCAGGTTATAATTAAGACACTAAAGTAGATTTTTCATACAGAATTCTAGGCCAGATTCGTTTTAGATCATTTTCTATAGTCGTACGAAGCTTCTGGTCCTCATACCGAAACGTCCAGTGTAGTCATCTCCGAAATACCGAGTTTTTACCCACTTTTTCCACTTCGTTTCCTCTGAAATTTGGATATGTGTTACTTCAAGATGTTCTATACAAGTTTCATGAAGGGATCTAAGTCATATATCCAGAGTATAGTCATCATATGGGTCCATAAATTCTCCGGTGTCCTGTACCGTGTCTCCAGATTTACCATCTTCAAGAGTAAGTCGATTCACTAGGTTGTACTTGTTCATTTTACTTAAAATTTGAGTATGTTATATTTTAAGATGTTCTCTACATGTTCCATGAAGAAATCTCAGAGTGATTCCTAGTAAAAATCAACATGCAACCACAAATCCACTGAAAGGTCAGTGAAATCATTCCAGATCTGGTGTCTCCGTAGGATGAGAGTTTGACCCCTCAAATCTCCATCATTTTGTACCAAATTTTATTATGTTGTATTTTAAGATATTAGCTACAACTTTCA
This sequence comes from Eucalyptus lansdowneana, assembly GCA_017140395.1. NCBI lineage: Eukaryota > Viridiplantae > Streptophyta > Magnoliopsida > Myrtales > Myrtaceae > Eucalyptus > Eucalyptus lansdowneana. The sequence goes on along the minus strand of CM029483.1, from coordinate 7,304,425 downwards.
TGAAGAGATCAAAGTCAAAATCGAACTCAAAATATGCATGCAAGCTCTCACAATGTTCTGACTCAAACGGTTCATGCGAAAACATTCCAGATCTAGCATCTCCGTAGGATGAGAGTTTGACCCCTTAAATCTCCATCATTTTGCACCAAATTTTAGTATGTTGTATTTTAAGATGTTAGCTACAACTTTCATGAGAGATCAAAGTCAAAATCGAACTCAAAACATGCATGTAAGCCTTCACAAGATTCTGGGTCGAGCTGTTCATGTGAAAACAGCAAGCATCTCCAAGAACAAACCTCATGTACTTCAATTTCTAGCCTCTAAACATCCAAGAATTCAACCACACATGCAAGACACGCATGCAAGAGTAGAAATCAATCCATACTTGCCTCTAGAACCAAGCGGACAGCAGCACACGAACAGCACACCGGCGACAGACGGACGGCGTGCGGGCGGCGATGGGCGAGCTCCTCCTCCTCGGCCTCCCTCTCTCTCGGCAACTCTCTCCCTCTCTCTCACTCTCTCAAAACCAGCCACTCTCTCTCTCTCTCTCTCTTTCTTTTTGGTGGCTTATATATTGCATGCTTTCTTCTCTTGCATGGGGGACACTTGTCCCTAAGAAGGAGACAAGTGTCTCCTTTGCCGAAGACACTTGGAGGAAGCCATGCGGCTCCTCCTTCCCCCTCCATGCGCCAACATGGGCCGGGCTTATGGCCCACTTTAGGCCCATCTCACTTGGGCCTAAGGTCCAAACTTAAATGGCCCAAGTTTATTTTATTTTATTTTTATATAATATATATCTTAATCATCATTTAAATAAATATCTAATTGCATAAATAATAAGGCCATTAAACTTATAGTCACAAATCCATAAATTCCAATTTATGATGCACATGGCCAATGATAGAATTTTCTTTCCTATCACATAATTATCCCTTAAAAGCTTGGCCATATATCTTATTGCAAAATTATGGACGAAATGGCCATAAAATAACTTGATGGTACTTCCATCACCTATTCATAGACTTTAATGTAACTAATCTTGTGGCATCCCAAAATTCATGACGACCTCTAATTACATTAAAGTCTATGAATAGGTGATGGAAGTGCCATTAAGTTATTGTATAGCCATTTAATCCATAATTTGCAATAAGATTTATGACCAAGCTTTTAATGGATAATTATGTGATAGGAAAGAAAATTCTATCATTGGCCATGTGTATTATAAATTGGAATTTATGGATTTGTGACTACAAGTTTTATGGCCTTATTAATTTTGCAAGTTAGGCATTTATTTAAGTCGAAAATGTTAATAGATTATTAAAAGGTTAGTGGGCGAAAATTCTAAGGCCAAGCATTGTAAAGGATGATTGTTTGGATGGAGGTGTGTCTTCAAGTGACCCAAGGAATCATTAAAGTGCAAATTGATATAGAAAATCTTATTCTTGGTGGTGCACTTTATAAGTAGAATTTTATTGATTTAAATTATAGAGTTTTGTGGGCTTATAAGTTGAAATTAGGTGTTTATTTAATTGGGGATTAAATGGAATAGGAATAGGAGGGGGTGGGCTGATTTTTAGGCCTAAAGCCCATCCAACCAGCCCACAACAGCCCCCTATTCGACCAGCCCATGAAGGTCCAAGCCCAGCCCATTGAGGGCCATCACCCTTGCATGGAGGTTGACAAGTGGCATGGGGGATTCTCCATGTGTCCCTAACATGCAAAAGGCTACTCACCACTTGTCCATGCATCTTCCACTTGTCCCTTACATGCAAAAATAGAGATAAATTGTTAAATCAAAGAACAAAAGGGAGAGAGGCTGGCTGATGGAGGGTTTGTCGTCCAAGTGAGAGAGAGAGAGGGTTGCGAGAGAGAAGAGAGGAACCGAGAGAGGAGAAGGAGCCGTCGTCGCCCGTTCGTCCGTTCGTCCGTCGCCGGTGTGCCGTTCGTGTGTCGCTGTCCGCTTGGTCTTTAAGGCAAGTTGGGAGTGATTTCCACCCTTGCATGTGTGCCTTGCATGTATGATTTGTTAGTGGTGATTTTTGGATTTAGGGTAGGCGAAACCGAAGCAAAAATGTGCTTGGTTCTTGAATATGCTTGCTGTGTTCGCATGAACCGCCTGAGCCAGAATCTTGTGAGAGCTTGCATGCATGTTTTGAGTTTGATTTTGACTTTTATTCCTTCATGAAAGTTGTAGAAAACATCTTAAAATACAACATACTAAAATTTGGTGCAAAATGGTGGAGATTTAAGGGGTCAAACCCTCATCCTACGGAGACACTAGATCTGGAATTGTTTTGCTGACCTTTTGGTAGATTTGTGGTTGTATGTCTATTTTTATCAAGAATCTCTCTTCGACTTCTGCATAAAACTTGTAGATAACATCATAAAGACTAACATACTCAAATTTGAAGTAAAATGAGCAAGTGTAGCCTAGTGAATCGACTTACTCTTGAAGACGGTAAATCTGGAGACGCGGTACAGGGCACCCGAAACTTCATGGACCCATATGGTGACTGTTCTTTGGAAATTTGACTTAGGTCCCTTCATGAAAGTCGTAGGGGACCTCTTGAAGTAAAACATATCCAAATTTCAGAGGAAAGCAAGAAGAATGAGTGGGTAAAAACTCGGTATTTCGGAGATGACTACACTGGACGTTTCAGTGTGAGAACCAGAAGCTTCGTACGACTATAGAAAATGACCTGAAACGAATCTGGCCTAGAAGTCTTCATGAAAAATCTACTTTAGTGTCTTAACTACAACCTGGTAAAATTTCATAATTTTCGGAGGTCGTTCAGGTATTTTAATCAAATTATTTCAAAAACTGCACATTCTGTTTCTATCCGAAATTGCATGCTGTATTTGTGGGAATTATATCTTCTTGTGTGGAACTTTATTGGGCATGTGTTTTCACGAAATTATTATCTGATTGACTTGTCTATCACAAGCCTTGATTTGAGAAGCATATGGATATTTAATTTAAATATTTTCTAAAAATGGTACATGCTGGAATTTTGTAAAAGGCATGAAATATGGACCATTTTAAATTGCATGGACTCCATGAATTGCATTGTTATGGATGATGGTGTCTTGCTGCATGCATGATAATGATTTGAGATGCATGTATGAATCAAAGAACGAAAGTGATCTTGTTTGCCATTACATCATGTGCCATGCTGAGTTGAGACATAAATTGGTGACCATGAATAAAAATAAATGAGGAAACTGTCTGTGGCGGATGATAATGCCCTGGGAGTGTCAAGATGCTTGGGATGGGGGGTCCCGGATGGCCCGGATTGTATTGAGATACAAGGCCGGATGTCCTCGGGAGTTTCGAGATGCCCGGAAAGTGGGGGTGCCGGAAGCCCTGGAGGTTTGTGCCTAGGGGGATGCCTCGTGATGCCAGTTGGGGTGCGAGATGCCCGGCCAAGGAGTGTAAATGCCAGAAGCCTCGAAGGTTTTTGCCTGAGGGGATGCCTCGTGATGCCAGTTGGGATATGAGATGCCCGGAATGTGGGGGTGCCGGATGCCCGGTTGTATCTTGGATACATGCCCGGATGGTTCTCATAATGCCAGGATTGGGCGCGAGTGATGAATGTGGGATGCAAACATTGGTCCCGGGAAAAAGAAATATGACGGTCCAATATGAAAAGATGAAATTGAGAAATTGAAATTGAAATATGCATGATGATATATGCATGACATGATGATAAGTGGTAACGATGATGGCACATGTGATATGATGATGTTACATGCATGGATGCATGGTAATGATGATGGGACATGTGATATGATGATGAGATGTGCATGGATGCATGGTAATGATGATGGTACATATGATATGATGATATGATGATGATGTTACATGCATGGATGCATGGTAATGATGATGGTACATGTGATATGATGATATGATGATGATGTTACATGCATGAATGCATGGTAATGATGATGGTACATGTGATATGGTGATATGATGGTGATGTTATACGCATGGATGCATGGTAAGGATGATGCCATATGTGACATGATGATGGTAAGTGTATGATATGATGGTGATGTCTATATGATGATGATGGTACATGAGGTATGATGACATGTGCATGATGCCATGGTATGTTGTGCATGGATGCTTGTATGACATGTGATGCTATGATTGTGATGATTGCATGGCATGATGTATTGAGTGGTTTATTGGTCCTTTACTTGCTGAGTGGTTGTACTCACCTCTTCGAGGACCAACATTTCAAATTAGTAGATGGATTGAGCGGTTGGATATGACCATGAGGAGAAGGATAGCAAATGAGGGAACTTTTGGATGCCGACACTGATCGATGGACTTTAAGTATTCGATTGTTGGAGAAGATGTTGGTCATCTTTTGAAGTATAGCCGAGTATAGAAACATTGGCATTTCGATGTACCGACTAAAGATGTCCATCTGCTTTGTGTAAATAAATGTGTTCGGCTTTAACTTATATAAGATGTTTAGTAGGTGTGCATCATTTTCTATATATAGGGAAGGGAGTAAATGGATGTGCTCTGCTATATGAATTGCACAAGGGACCGATCAAAAAAAAAAATGTAAACCCCCTAAACTGTATGGACCTGCTGCAATTGAAATGGTATCAGAGTGACATGTTAATAGGGAAAGTGAAAGGTAAGCGTATTGTGGCGACCCTAACGGATCAGGGGCCGTCGAGGGGTGCCACAAATCTGGCCTAAATGTCTTCATGAAAAATCTACCTTAGGGTATTGACTATCACCTGGTAAAATTTCATAATTTTGGAAGGTCATTCGAGTATTTAAATTGAAATATTTCAAGAACTGCGCAATCTGATTTTATCCGAATTTTGCAAGCTGTATTATGTGAGCTATATCTTTTTGTGTGAAGTTCTTTTGGGCATGTGTTCTTCTTGGAATTGCTACCTTTATGTCTTGCCTATCACATGTTCTGATTTTATAATTTTTGAAGATCATATGGATATTTAATTTATATGTTTTCTGAAATTGTGCAAGCTGGAATTTGGTAAATTTCAAAAAAAAAAAAAAAGTCATGATGTATGGATTATTCTAAGTTGTATGGACCCCATGGATTGTATTGTCATAAATGATTTAATCTTGCTGCATATATGATGATGATTGGAACTACATATAAGAATCAAATGCTGAAAATGATATTGTTTGCCATCATATCATATGCCATGTTGAAATTGAGCCATAATTGTGAATGTGAACTAAGATAAATGAGAAGGCCGTCGTAGGTGTGAGCCGATGATGCCCCGGGAGTATCGGGATGCCCGGCCAGGGAGTGTAAATGCCGGATGCCCGGTGGCCTAGTGGCGTAATTCCGGAGGGTCCTCGGGAGTTTCGAGATGCCCAGAGAGTGGGGGAGCCGGAAGCTCGGAGGTTTGTGCTGGGGGATACCTCGTGATGCCAGTTGGGGTACGAGATGCCCGAAGGGTGTGTGCCGGATGCCCGAAGGTTTGTGCCGGAGGTTCCTCGCGATGCCAGGTGGGGTTCGAGTGATAAATGTGGGATGCAAATACTGGTCCCGGGAAAGAGAAATGTGGCGGTTCAAAATGAAAGAATAAAATTTGAAATTTTGAAATTGAATCATGCATTGTATGGCAACATGTATGCATTGATGTATGATGATGAGTGCATGGATGTATGTGCACCTATGGCATGATGGTATACGTGACATGATGATGGTGAGTGCATGGATGTATGTGCACCTATGGCATGATGGTACATGTATGACATGATGGTGATGATTACATGAGGATGTATGTACATGTGGTATGATGACATATGCATGGCTTCAAGGTAAGTTATGCATGGATGCATGAATGATATGTGTTAGGCTATGATTGTTATGATTGTATTGTGTGATGCATTGAGTTGTTTATTGGATCTTTTACCTGCTGAGTGGCTGTACTCACCCCTTCGGGGACCAACATTTCAGATTAGAAAGATGCCGCTCCCTACTGTCACGTGGGGCGTCTTTTACGGCCTTCCTTCGGACGTGGAGGTCGAGCGTGTGGAGATCGACTGTCCCACCATGTGACATCCAGATTTTCGAGTTCTAATTTCGACTAGATAAATAGAGCCGTTTTCGTTCAGTTGAAGCAGGGGATTGTGAAATTGAAGAGTATGAGGGATTCTTGGATGCGGAAAATAATCAATTTGATAAGTAAGACATCAATTGATTTTTAGAGTCATTTAAGAGAAATTCAAGAGGGAAATTGGATGCAATTGCAAGTGGGGATCAAGAACTCTAAGTTGGAAAATCCTTTTGAGAATCTATGAGCTTATTTAAAAGAAATTGGGATTAGGATTTTCTATTTGAAGAAATCCTTTTATTTTGTGATCTTCCCATTTCTTTTCCATTTTTAGCCAAACACTCTCTTTTTCATCTCTCTCTCTCTCTCTCTCTCTCTCTCTCTCTCTTTCTTTCTTCTTTTTCTTTTTTTCTCTCCCTTCCCCTCTCTTTTTCCCTCGTGCGTGAGCCTCTCCACTGAATGCCCCCTTGCTGTCTTCCACTTTGCTTCCTCCACTTTTCCTTTTTGACTTTTCATCCTGACACATTCTCTCTTATCTCTAACTCTCTCTCTCTCTGGACTCCCTCACTCTCTCGACACTCTCTCTCCTCCTCTCCCTCTCTGTTTCGTTCGATTGAAGAGAAGCAGAAACAGAAGCAAAACAACAGCACCGAGAGAAGAAAACTAGAGCTACCGTCACTGCTCTGCCTCGCCCATGTGTCGCTTGCGTGCTCCATCGCTCGCCGGTTGCCCTCCGTGCGCCTTGGTCGCTCTCTCGCTCGGCTCCGTCCCTCTCTCTTTCGACCCTCTTGTTCGAACAAAGCAGAAGCAGAAACAGAGGCCAGCTGCGTTGAAGGGCTACAACCGCGCCGGAGCCAAGACCGTCGTCGCCACCACATGCCACACGCCGTTGTTGCTCCTCGGTTGCACGCGCTTGCCCTCCGGCTCTCCTCGTGCACGCTACCCCGCGCGTCTCCGCCTCCAGCTGTGTCGTCCTTGGCTTGGTTGATGTCCAGAGCTGTTGTCTGGCACCGTGAGCCATCGCCGGAGTTCCTTTCGCCGCCGCACACCGCCGCCTGGACCGCTGAAGCTTCGCCGGACCACCACCGGCCTTGTCTAGCTCGAATCAGCCCTAGAATCGCCCCTTCCAGCAGCGATCAGAGAAGGCAGAAAATGGGTATCGCAGTAAGGTTTGGCCCGTTTTGGTCGCCTTCCCGAGCCCGGATGCTCGGCCCGCTTTGAGGAAAGTCGATCCTCACGTCGAGCCCGTCGTTTTGAGTGAGTTTTACTCACTAATGCCTTCTTAGTGCGCTAATTATACTTAAAGGTTGATTAGCGTTAATTAAGTGTAATTAGGTGGTTAGATTATAATTGATTAGTGATTATTAGTTAATTGCGATGCATATTAGTTGTGTGATTAGTATAATTTGATAGAGAATTGTCTATAGTATTTATTGGATGATTCTTGGGATTTTTTTCCGTCCCCTATCGGGTGTTAATTAAGCAATTCGAGTCTAAGTGGAATTTTTAGGAATTAAATATTATTTTCGAAATTAATTATTTAATTATTTATTTTTCCGAAAATTATGCTGATGATCGTGGCGCAGTCCGTTTATTTAATTGAGTTTTATATTGTACCAAATTGAATTTATTGTATTTATTTATTTAATTTTCGAAATTATTTATTTAATTATTTATTTTACGGAAATTCAACCGGGATGGGCGGTGACCGGAATTTCGTGCTGATTGTCGTGGTGTAATCCGTTTATTTATTTGAACTCCACGTTGTGCTTAATTAAATTGATTGTGCCATTTATGGAATTATTTTTTAATTGATTGAATTTGAGTGGAATTGAATGATTAATTTGTAAATGGCCGAGTTTGTTTATTTAACCTTTATAATGCTTTGATGAGCTGTAAAGTGGAGAAAGTGGTGAGAGCTAACTGAGAATTTTATTGGCTTAGACCGATCAAGTACGAAATATAGACAGCGTGGTTCGGTGATAAAGTACATCGCAAAACGGCGCCTTAAAGAACGCACGTAGACTGTCTATGACTTATGGCAGGCGTGGTTCGGTGATTAGGGAGATCACTGTGCGAAAACGGCGCCTTAAAGAACGCATGTAGACTGCCTATGAATCATGACAGGCGTGGTTCGGTGATGAAGGACATCACTGTGCGAAAACGGCACCTTAAAGAACGCACGTAGACTGTCAGTGATTTGTGACCTATGACGGGCGTGGTTCGGTGATGAGGAATATCACTGTGTGAAAACGGTGCCTTAAAGAACGCACGTAGACCGTCTGATACTTATGTCACCTTGGCGAAATCGACATCCGAGAGCATTGATGGAGCTCTGTGACTAAGTGTACTAGTTGAGGTTATGTGAGATGGAGTGAATGACCTATAAATGATTCAACAGACTTGTAATCGACTAGGTCGATTGATTGATGATTCGATCTGAGTGTGATTTAATGTGATTGATCATCACCTTGATTTGATGTTGCGAATTGATTGATTGAATGGAAATGACCGTGAGTGGTCTTGTTGGCGTGTAATCGATTAAGTCAATTAGATCGATGCTTCGATCTATGATGTGATTGCTTGGATGCCTATTTGATCTATGCTAATATGCAAGTGGAATCTGAGGCCAAGGTAAGTCCTCTGACTCATGTTGTGCATAGGCAGCCTTAAGGTGTATTAGTTTACTAATCGGGTCTTAGGGGGTAGAACTTGTTGAGACGTTGTCTTAGTGGTTATTGAATAACCATTTTAGGACCTGGATGAGGAGCCTAAGGAGCATGAATCTGATGAGGAGATCCCTGTTGAGGAACCTGAAGAGGAGTACGTGGAGGTGGACCCCAAAGATAACCCCGAGTACGACTCGAATGAGGACTGAGATCCCGTCCTGTCTTGTCAGACCTTGTGTGCATGTGAATAGATGTTAGACCAGAGTTGCGTATATATAGTATTGTAGAATACTATGAGATGCATGTAAAAAGGTGTGGTTGTGAATTTTCAATATGAAAAATATATGGCCTGCTTTTCTATCCCATTGCTTTATTGTCTGAGGAATTATAACTGCTTCTGCATGTGCATATATAAATGAAAGGGTCGGCGATACATAGTCCTGGGATATCGCATTTTAAAATCGACCAAAAGTAAGGGATGTGTGCGTGCCTGAGGATCGGGGCGTGACACACCATCCCTGGTCTGACGTTCATTTGGGTTCGTGCATTAGTGATGTATGACGTGGGCTTGGCTGAGGGCCCGGTCATTCAGGAGTTCATTTTTGTTCACGTTCGTCGAGACAAAGTGATGTGGGGGATGTTGCCGCCGCCACCCCCTGACGCACTGGGATGGATGTGACAGTCCGTGCGTGAGGAGTAGGAGTTGCAACTTTTTGGACAATAGCCGACACTAGTGGATGGAGGATTTTGCATGATCGACATAGTGGGTCGAGTTGTCTCTTTTTGGGGTTAGGGCCGAGTGTAGTCAAAAGTCTTGGCCTTTCTTTTGTTGTACCGACCCGAGAAAAATCCATCATGAAAATATGCAAATAAAAGTATCTTGGCTTTATTTTTTCTTATGGTGTTTAGTAGTGTGCATTGTATCATGATTGTTGGAGGGAGAATTGGTAAAACTTGATTATGCTTCTGCAAATATGATGCGCGGGGACCGTTATAAAAAAAATAATAAAAAAAATAAAATACCTAGGAATTAAGGTTCTTCTTTGATAATCTTTGGTGACCTTAGGCACTTCGGGGTGCCACATAAGGAGATTCGAAAGATTCCTTGTAAGTCAAGAATATTAATAACTTTAAATATATTTATGTTTATTTAAATTTACATAGAGATATAGTGAATTAATAAACTGAGTAGGTTTGTTATACCTAGAGATATGATAGTAAATAGATTAGGAAATTCCACTGTCACATGTTTGATATCGTTCTTGTACGTGTAACAATATGAAATTTATTTTAAGTGGTGATGGTGAAATCGGATGCTGTAACATATTTATTTGATTGATTTATTGCATTCAATTTCTAAATTTTGCTTTTAAGATTTTTAGTTTTAATTTATTCTCAATTCTATATTGATCTATTAGATAAATTTTAGAATTAATCTATTTTAAATATTTAATTGGTCTGTTATTCATCAATCTCTGTGGGACGATATTCTTTTCCTATCATTATATTACTTTTTTGACAAATTCACTCGTGTTTAGAATTTTATGAACATTAACAAGTTCCTTTACAAGATTACCAATGGGTTTTTAGTTGTTCTAAATTGCTCGACGAGGATAGGATGCTTTTAGACATTTGTGAATGTGAGCACAAAATCCTAATATTCCTAATTTTATAGCCTGTCTATTGGAACATTATCTATTATGTAAATTTAAAATCTGCATTTTTTTCTAAGAAGCACTACTCATTAAATTATTTTAATAGAATTATAAGCATGAACTGATTTTTTACTATCCATACAAGTAGGCCTGTGCACGGCTTGCTAGGAGGAGTAAGAATCCATTTATTCTCCACATGAGTCACAAAGATACAACAAGCCGGTAAATTCTATTCAAAGGAACATCTGTAGAAATGCCGCAAAGATGGTAAATAAGACAATTGATGTAGATGAAATATCTAAGTAGAGTATTCGTTATTGTCAATACTCGCATCGCTATCATCGCTATCCCTCTCATCCCAAAATTCACGATACATGCTCAATCCAGGTTTGTAGAAGCAACCGAAATGAGCCATCAACAACCAAACAAAGGTTAGAAGCTCTCCACCTTTTCTCAATTCCTGCACATGTGCCACTCCTTTAACATGCATTGCTGCATATGACAACATCTCAACCCACACCCCGCTTATCACCTTCCACTTCAATTCCCCGAGCCTTTCCATCTCTCGGGCCAAATTGATTCCCTCGCCGAGGGGGTATTTCAAAGAGGTTTCGCTGGAAGCATTATATAATTTGTCGCATAGATCCTCTATATCCTTGATCATTGCACCACTAATATAGCACCCTAGATTGCGCAACGTTTTTGCTGATGTGACTTGGGAAACACCCACCACAGGGAATATCATTTTATGTTTATTAAGTGAAAGATACAACATATAGTCGGAGAGAATTTTACTGAATTCCCTTTCATCATTTCTCTCTTCGGGCTTCTCTCTATTGTAACAGATTTCAGTAGCCAGATGCCAAATTATAACACTGGTGTCATAATTAGCCTCAGTGACATACTTTAAAAGATCTCTACAATTGATCCCCCACGAGCTATTCTTGAGAAATAGATCACCTCTAGCTTCGAATATCTTCCTCGAATCCTCATGCTCGGATTTACGTTTCACCTCGTTGAAGATAAAGATCCATAGTTCCTTAATAAAGGCTCTCCTAGACACGCACGTAGGTGTAGTAATATATTTAAGGACCCTGCAAAAACAAGGGAGACTAGAGAGAACGATAATCTCCCAGAGCCGACCACACTTAAACATCTTTCTTGCATCACTCAAGCTCTCGGATAAAAGATTGCACGCGCATATGGTTTCTGACCACCTGCGATACATAAATGGCGTATCTAAGACCGTGTAAGTAACATCGGTACTAGATTCTGCTTCAGGTATGACAAATCGAGGCTTTCTCCAGTTATCCCTGGCGGATACCAACTTGCGGAGAAATGAATCTAGTTTAGATGATCTTGTCTTGTAGCCCTTGATTCTAGCAATAGTCCAATCAGAGGAAATGAGCATGAGTAGAGATATAACGTCAAGAACAATCCCTCCAAAAAGAAGGGCATTAGTGATTTTCACATCAAGGTCTGGGAGCTGATTCTTCTTCAAGCGATTGAACAAGATGTAAGCCACCACAATGTCAACGAAGGCTATGAAGCGAAAAATATAGCTCCATTTGGAATGTATTGCCAGAAATTTTGTGTGGAGCACCTGATACATAAATTGGAGTTCAACTGATATGATCCTCATTGCATCCAACGCAGAAACTTTGTGGAAATATTCGTAGCTCATTTTGCGTTGTCGACATGTGAAGATGAGATCTGTGAGGAAGATCTTAAAGATTTAAAAGAAGTAGTAAGCATGCTTCACCACAATGCTATCAAGAAGCAAAGCTTCCTCTTCATTAGAATATTTATCCACTGAATCATTGAGTTCTTCAATTAACTTGTTGTCTACATCAGAAAAAGTGTCCTCTGAGAGCACCCATTTCCTAAGCCTTGAGTGGTTTGTGAGATAAAGTGCCCATAACCTCTCCACATTTTTTATGAATGCAACAAATAACACTAGTATCGTTGGGATCATCAACGACTTGTCACTTGGACATATCTTCACAAATACATAGATGGTAGCACCGACTTGGAAGATGAAACTTGCTAGGTACCGTCCCCAAAGCGCACTGTCTGCTATAGAGAAGGCACCCATGATATCCAGACCACCAAAATGTAACAAGAGAAATGAGGCCCAAAATACCTGAAGTGCTCCCTCTACTTCAGCTGCGCCAGCACTCGAATTGCCTTGGTTGCGAGAGATGAGCCCAATCACAAATGGAGCTACCCAGTTAGCCGTCAAATAGGCCCACCACCAGAGGGGATTAATAAGGTTGTTCGCGATTTTCTTTCTAATGGGTGCACATAGAATGAAAAAGAACTGAAGCAAGAGGCTTAGTAAGACGAAACCTTGGATGTTCCATTCGTCCCATAAATCCAAAATGACCCTCAATGCCATGCTTTTGGTTAAATTGAATTTGCTGACTTTATAAGGATGCCTTGAAGTAGAAATTCACAAGTGTAGAGTAAAGACAATGGTTAGGAGGCGGGGGTGGGTGATGCTGGCACGGGTCAATGCTTGGGACTCTGGGACTTGGGCGGACGAAGCAGCACACTTTACTGCTCGCGAAATCAGTTTGCTCTGCCTCTGCTTGTCGTTTTATGGGAAAGATTGAGTGTGCAGTTAGATTTCTGGAGGGATCACAAGAATCTATATATCTGGCCTTTTACTGTGTAGTTTTCCTTTTTCCTGCGTTAGATTCGAAAGTATTACCATTCTACCACCGTCGTATAAACAAATATATTTGCATGTCATTTTTTTTGTTGATTGAAGCTTGAATTTTAAATCATATGCAGATGGGCATTAACAGTCGTCTAAAAGTCCATCGTTCTTTTAGCAATTAGAAGTAGTATATAATTTGGGACAATTTCAATATTCTTATCTGAAGTCGCCCATAATCAAATATAATTATTATTCAATACTGAACGCCCTTAATCCTTCCTTAGAAAAGTTAATATGAATATTAAAAAAAAAAAAAACTTGTCAAGAGAATGCCTACCTTAAATAGGTAAAATCCGGGTCCATATATACCCTAATAATATCATGATTTTAACTAAGATGCAAGCCAAATTGTAAATATTTTGGGAGCCAAGGCTTTAAGAAGACCTGCACTGAAATGCTCCGTATAACGGAATCCCATAATTGAGCTCAATGTTAATAAATCCATCCATTATCACGTACTTCACAAGATGACGGCAATGTCCTTCCACTCAATTATGATCTTGATTCAACCAGTGACAATATTCCACCAAAGCCAACTTGGAGTTAAATATAAGTGGGACTCTGCAAAATAAAATCTCTTTCTCCCGCCAAAGCAACTGGCAACACGTTTTCCACAAAACCTGGCAATCTGGGTCCAACAAAGCGAAAAAGGAAAAGTTCATCTGTACAATTAAAGAACTCTGTCACGAGGTCTGCCTAGAAAAAGGAAAATCCGAGCCCTCATATACCTCAAGCGATGCTACATAAAGGCATGTCCGCGTCCAACGGAAGTTTGTTTCCAGAAGTGACCGTCCGACAAAGCGATGCTCCAACCAGACCCAAAAAGAAAAAAACAAAGCGATGCTTCAATCCTTAAGCCTGACTCATTTTCTACTTTTGCCCTTTTTCTTTAACTTGCACGAAATCGCATAATTCGTGAAATCACGTAATTTGTGATTCACGTTTTCTGTCTTAAAAGATTTTCGTAGAAGCTGAGAGCCACCTTTGTGTCCTATAGTTGATAAACAGCTTGTATCGCCATTCAAAAACGACTGATTGGATGTCTGTTGGTGAAGTTCCCGTTTTTCAATTATTCCACGGACAGTTGAGAAATAAACTTATAGAATACTTAAAATAGCCTATTTGATGGTACTCGAAAGGATTTACCATTTCCTTTGCAAAATTTGGAATCAAGTAGGTGTTCTACGCTTCGAAAAATTATGGAAACTTGTATTGGACATTCTAGTACATTTTTGTAGATCTCATATATTAGATGTTAAATATTCTTGAATTGCAAGGGCCATAAGAAAATAAACATGCAAAAAAAAAAAAAAAAAATTGTTAAGTACTGTCATTTTCTTCCTCAAATCTTCATTTGAGATAATTTTAGATATAGAAAAGATAAGGATGAAGTACATTCTCCACACCCGTTAAAAGCAGAGATTTCTTTGTTCTTCTTGTCATCTTTTAAGTTTCTATGAAAATAATTCTAAAATCACCATTAGTAGCTTAGGTTACGTGGATAAGATTTTTGTTTATAATAAATAAACTGGAAACCAAAAAAGTCTATCCGAAGGGGCTACTACTTGTAGATCAAGCGAATAACTACACGTATGAAACTTACTTGCAGACTTTTCTTCATCTGATGTTAATTTTATGAGATTAGTATCCATACCAGTAGATTTCATTAACGCATGACGTTGAAAATTTAGTTCAACTAATCGAACTAATTGCTCAAGTAAAATTGAGCGTCATCTTTTTGCTTATTTTGAAACTTTGTTGTTCCTCTCTGTCGTGACCCAGGCCTTCGCCTCCAGCCTCGACCTCGAGTGGGTGAGAGGTAAAAGATCGGGTTTAGGGGTAGTTGACCACGAGAGCTCCCTCATGGTTCTCATTTACAAAGACGTCATCGCCTCGTCTTCCGGGCAAACCATTTGTGAGTTCACTCGATCATGGTCATGAGCTCTCCTAAGCTTATACCCCATGTGATAGCGGAGTATTGCGATTCGTACTCACATGGGCGACACACATTAGAGAGAGAAGGTCGGGTGTGAATATCGGATTTTGGGGTATCTTTACCATGATAGCTCTCTCGATAGTATGCTTCACCTATAAGGATGGTGTGACATCCTAATTTTCGACCCGTCCCGATAAAACGAAATAGGCTTTTCGTCGGTGCGCCTATGGTCCTTTTTCTCTGAGCTGATCACTTGCGAGTTAACTAACCTATTAGGTGAAGCCGTTAAGGGATATATCCATGGTAAAATCTCAAAAAGCCACCTAATTGGTTTGATTGGACTAAAATCACGTCTAGCCGATTTTAACCACAAAATTAGATTCGGTTTCAGGAATCGGACGTTCGAGCGTGTCACTATTCAATTATAGGACATTGTCATGTCTTTTGGAGAAATTCCGTCAAGTTCGGGATTTTTACCGAAAATCAATTCGGACGATTTGGAAAAGAACGGAAATTTGGATGGGCCAAATTGAAGGGATTTTTGGCTTCCAAAAAGAGCTATTTGGTGATGGGAACTTGTGGAAATTATGTAGGCTTCCTCCGCAGCAAAATTGGGCCATCAAATTGGAGAGATTTGTTAAGAAATTGAATTTTAGACATTTCGGAAAAAGGAAATAGAATTCGGATGGGTGAGGGAAATGGCCGATTTTGCTGTCCAAAGTATTGGGGGAATTTACATGTAGGAAATTAAGTGGGGACCAAGTATGTGGCATCCTAGAATTCCTTGCCACTCATTAGGGGTGCTCAAATTAATGTCTTGTATTAAGGAATATGGTCGAGTTTTAGTGGATAAATCTTGGAAAAGGGTGACCTATCTTTGGCCATATGTATTGTGGATTAGAATTTATGGATTTGTGATATCAAGTGTGTAGTTATTTAATTTTTTTCTTACACTATAGTACTTTGGTTCAATAAAGATCTAATTAGTATTAAAAAGGGGTTAAAATTTGAATTAATTAAGATTGAACTTTAGGCCCAAGGGTGTGGACCTATGATGGGCCAAAGGCTTGGCCCATGAAGCCCATGAAAGGGGCTGCTGTCAACCACAAGGGGGAGGAGCCGGCCCATCTCAAGCCCATCATGCATGGGATTTGCCAAGTGGCAAAAAGAGGGCTTAACCTATTGGTCATCGTGGGTGGCTTCTAATGATGGCTAATGATGGTTTTGAGGGGGGAAATAAAAGGAAGAATGGCCGGTTTAGGGGGCCGTCATCCAAGCCAAGAGAGAGAGAGAGCTGCCGAGAGAGTGAGGAACCGAGAGAGAGGAGGAAGAAGCCGTGCGTCCGTCCGTTCGCTCGTCCGTCGCCCGTCGCCATGCGTCCGTTGTCCGCCCTGTTGCTTGTGCTTGCTCGGTACAAAGGCAAGTTGCGATCCATATTCTGCTCTTGCATGTTGTATATTGCATGTGTGTTTGAATGGTGATGAATCTTGGACGTTTAGGGTGTGAGAAACTAAAGCTTTGAGTGTGTTGTTTTTGAAATAGCATTCTGTTTTCGAGTATACCGCCTGACCCAGAATGTTGTAGAGGCTTGCATGCGGGTTTTGAGTCAGATTTTGGCTTTGACTTCTTCATGAAAGTTGTAGACAACATCTCAAAGTACAACATACTAAAATTTGAAATAAAATTGTTGAGTTTTGACGGGTAAAACCCTTCCTCTACGAAAACGCTAGATCTGGAACTGTTTTGTTGACCTCTTGGTGGTTTTGTGTGTTGCATGTCACTTTTTGCTGAGAATTTCATTTCGACTTCTTCACAATAAAAGAAATTTATAGTTGAGTTTTGGGGGTAAAACATCATAAAGACTAACATACTCAAATTTGAGGTAAAAACTTCGAACAATAGTGAAGCCTAGCATACTCTAATGAAACGAACAATTTTTCTAGTGAAACATTTTTCCTTCGAAGACAATAGATCTGGAAAATTGTACTGGACTCCAGCAACTTCGTGGACTATAAAGTGAACTATCCTTTGAGAATCTCACCTAGATCCTTAATGAAAGTTGTAGAGGACCCATTGAGGAAAAACATATCAAAAAATTCAGAGGAAATGAAGGAAGATAAGTACGCGAAATCTTGACTTTTCGGAGACAGCTAAACCTGGAATGTTCGGTACCAGGAATAGGGGCTTCGACCATCCTATCTAGGACGAATCTGGCCTAGATATCTTCATGAAAAATCTACCTTAGGGTCTTGACTATCACCTGGTAAAATATCATAATTCTTGGAGGCCATTCGGGTATTTAAATCGAAATATTTCAAGAACTGCGCAATCTGATTGTATCCGAATTTTGTAAGCTGTATTGTGTGAGCTATATCTTTTTGTGTGAAGTTCTTTTGGGCATGTGTTCTTCATGGAATTGCTACCTTATGTCTTGCCTATCACATGTTCTGATTTTATAATTTTTGAAGACCATACGGATATTTAATTTATATGTTTTCTGAAATTGTGCAAGCTGAAATTTGGTAAATTTCAAAAGTCATGATGTATGGATCATTCTAAGTTGTATGGACCCCATGGATTGTGTTGTCATAAGTGATTGGATCTTACTGCATATATGATGATGATTGGAAATGCATATAAGAATTATATGCTGAAAACGATCTTGTTGCCATCATATTATATGCCATGTTGAAATTGAGCTATAATTGTAAGTGTGAACTATGATAAATGAGAAGGCCGTCGGAGGTGTGAGCCGATGATGGTCTGGGAGTTTCGGGATGCCCGGCCAGGGAGTGTAAATGCCGAATGCCCGGTGGCCTACTGGCGTAATTCTGGAGGGTCCTCGGGAGTTCGAGATGCCCAGAGAGTGGGGGAGTCGGAAGCCCGGAGGTTTGTGCCGGGGGATACCTCGTGATGCCAGTTGGGGTACGAGATGCCCGGAGTGTGTGTGCCAAATGCCCGGAGGTGTGTGCCGGAGGCTCCTCGCAATGCCAGGTTGGGTACAAGCGATAAATGTGGGATGCAAATACTGGTCCCGGGAAAGAGAAATGTGGCGATTGAAAATGAAAGAATAAAATTTGGAAATTGAAATTGATTCATGCATGGTATGGCAACATGTATGCATGGATGCATGATGGTGAGTGCATGAATGTATGTGCACCTATGGCATGATGGTATATGTGACATGATGAGGGTAAGTGCATGGATGTATGTGCACCTATGGCATGATGGTATATGTGACATGATGATGATGAGTGCATGGATGTATGTGCACCTATGGCATGATGGTATATGTGACATGATGATGGTAAGTGCATGGATATATGTGCACCTATGACATGATGGTATATGTGACATGATGATGGTAAGTGCATGGATGTATGTGCATCTATGACATGATGATAAAGGTATGACATGGTAGTGATGATTATATGAGGATGTATGTACATGCGGTATGATGACATGTGCATGGCTTCAAGGTAAGTTATGCATGGATGCATGAATGATATGTATTATGCTATGATTGTTATGATTGTATTGTGTGTTGCATTGAGTGGTTTATTGGGTCATTTACCTGCTGAGTGGTTGTACTCACCTCTTTGGGGACCAACATTTCAGATTAGAAAGATGCCACTCCCTGCTGTCACGCGGGGCGTCTTTTACGGCCTTCCTTCGAACATGGAGGTCAAGTGTGCCTTCCCACCATCCCTGGTCTGATGTACATTCAGGTTCGTGCATTAGTGATGTATGATGTGAGCCTGGCTGGGGGTTCGGTCATACAGGAGTTCATATCTGTTCACGTTCGTCGAGATAGAGTGATGCGGGGGATGTTGCCACCGCCACCGCCTGACGCACCGGGATGGGTGTGACGGCCCGAGCGTGAGGAGTAGGAGTGCTACTTTTTGGACAATAGCCAACACTTATAGATGGAGGATTTTGCATGATCGACATAGTGGGTCGAGTTGTCTCTTTTTGGGGTTATGGCCGAGTGTAGTTAAAAGTCTTGGCGTTTCTTTTGTTGTACCGACCCGAGAAAATCCATCATGGAAATATGTAAATAAAAGTGTATTGTCTTTATCTTTTCTCATGGTGCTTAGTGGTGTGCATTGTATCATGATTGTTGGAGGGAGAATTGGTAAGACTTGATTATGCTTCCGCAAATAAGATATATATATATATACCGTTACATATATAAAAAAAAATGCCTAGGAACTAAGGTTCTTGTTTGGTAATATGTGGTGACCTTAGGTGTTTTGGGGTGCCACAGTCCCTTTTTGGTATCAAATCAATGGTTATAGATTGGAGTGATAAGGAGCCTCATTTGGAAATTGAGGAACATAATGACAATGCACACCATAGGATATAAAACGGAATAATTGATTAACTTTGAATAACGGGTGATGAGTATTCACTCGTAAATCCCTAGTAGTTTATTTTGAGTCGTCTTTAGGTACCAGTAACATGTATATGTTACTTATGTAGTAGTAATAGTTACTTTGAATGGAGACAGTGAGTCTCAGATTATTCCTGAGGCAATGCTTGGAAATTATAGGAAAGTCATGGTGCGAGCTGGAAGTGCTCATCCATCGAGGGCTGAAGCCTCTGCTGCAAGGGTTGAACCTCGAATGGAAGACATCCTGCAGGCATTGGCCAATTTTGGAAATCTGATGGAAAGACAGGCGCATCAACAACCTGGAGTAGAACGCCGTACTCAAGGACTGGTGGAGCAGTTTTTGAAGTTGAAGCCACCTAAGTTCAATGGAATGGGAAGTCCTGAGGAGGCGGAACATTGGATTAATGGAATGGAGCAATTTTTCAGGTTGTTGGATTGCAATGATGCTGAGAAAATAACTTTGGCAGAGTACCAGCTAGAGGGAAATGCAAAGTTTTGGTGGAGAGCTTTGAGGGACACAATCTTCCCACCAGGTATTGATGTTAATTGGGAAGAGTTTGTGAGAGCTTTCAACAAAAAGCATTTTTTTGACTGTGCTAAGAATAAGAAAATTACAGAATTTGTTCAACTAGAACAAAAGGAGCTGACAGTAGACTAGTATGAGGCAAGATTTTCTGAACTGTCTAGATATGCTTCTAGGCTAATTGAGGATCAAGAAGAGAAAGCTAAAAGGTTTCTGAAAGGGTTGAGGACTGATATTAGGAAACAACTGGTTCCTTTGAACATAAGAGACTATAATGAGATCTATGAAAGGGCACAATTGGTGGAACAGGAATTGGTAAGGGAACATTCAGAGAATAAGAGACCATTGTCTTTTGGTGATGTGAGACGGGGTAAGAGACCCTATACAGGTCAAGGTCAGACTTGGGAGTCTAAGAAGAAGGGGCAATTTCGTGAACTTTGGAAAGGGCAGGGGTGACCTGAATTTAGAAAGGGCACCTTATCGAAATGAGAAGTGTCGAAGGTGTGATGGGCGACATGGCCCAGGACCTTGCAATGGGCAACTGAGATGTTATGGTTGTGGACAAACAGGTCATCTTAAGAAAAAATGCCCACAAGAAAGGTCGCAAGTGAGTATTGGCTCGGTGCGACAGCTACAGCGGAATGCTGTTAGACCAAACTTCCCAAGGAATCCTCAGAAGCCACCAGCACAAGGAAGGGTGTATGCGATCACCCAAGAGGAAGCGGAAGCTTCCAAAAATGTTATCTCATGTACGATCCTTATAAATGATAAAAAGGCATATGCATTGTTTGATACGGGTGCTATGCATTCATTTGTTTCTGAAAGATATAAACAGTTGAATAAGATAGAAACTATGCCTCTTGAGATGCCTCTTTGTGTTTCTACTTTAAAGGATATGTTATTGTCTACGTTGGTGTGTGGAAATTGTAAGATAACAATGGGAGGAAAGGATATGGAAATAGACTTAGTCGTAATAGCCATGTATGATTTTGATTTTATCATAGGAATGGATTGGATTCATAAATATCGGGCCAAGGTGGATTGTTATAGGAAAGTGACCTAATTTACTTTACCTAATTAGTCTAGCTGTGAATTTCTGGGAGGTCAGACCCACCTATCTGTAGCACTTATTTCAGCAATAGAAGCCCGTGCGTTACTTGACAAAGGATGTCAAGGGTACTTGGCCATGGTTAGAGATTATACTAAGGAAGAGCCTAAGATTGATGAAATTCGGGTAGTTAATGAGTTCCAAGATGTATTTCCTGAGGAATTGCCTGGATTACCGCCGGAACGAGAAATTGAGTTTGAAATTGAAATTATGCATGGAACGGGACCTATATCAAAAGCCCCATATAGGATGACCTTAGTCGAATTGAAGGAATTGAAAGTGCAACTACAGGAGTTGCTTGACAAAGGATTCATTAGGCCAAGTGCTTCACCTTCCGGTCTTGTTTGTGAAAAAGAAAGATGGATCGATGCGCTTGTGCATCGATTATAGGTAGTTGAATCAGGTGACCATTAAAAATAAATATCGTTTGCCTAGAATCGATGATCTTTTTGACCAACTCTAGGGAAGTTCGGTCTTCTCTAAGATTGACTTAAGGTCGGGATACCATCAGCTAATAATTAAGAAAGAAGACATCCCTAAGACTGCGTTTAGGACTCATTATGGACACTACGAGTTCCTTGTTATGCCATTTGGATTGACAAATGCACCAGCTGCATTTATGGATCTAATGAATAGGGTATTTAAGCCTTATTTAAACCAGTTTGTGATTGTTTTTATTGATGACATCTTGATATACTCGGGAGGACCTAAATAGCATGAACAACACTTAAGGATAGTTTTGCAAACTCTGAGAGAGCAAAAGCTATATGCCAAATTTAATAAGTGTGAATTTTGGCTGGACTAGATAATATTTTTAGGGCATGTAGTATAAGGAGGAGGAATTGCACTAGACTCGGCGAAAGTTGAGATGGTAATAAATTGGTCGAGACCGACAACGCCTACTGAAATACGGAGTTTCTTAGGATTGGCTGGTTATTATAGGAGGTTTATTGAAGGATTTTCACGACTGGCAGGTCCTTTAACTAAATTGACTTGAAAGAATGTGAAGTTTGAATGGAATGGGGAATGTGAAAGGAGTTTTCAGGAGCTTAAAAGAAAATTGACCTCGGCTCCAATCCTGACTATACCAACTGGACTTGATGGTTTTACAGTGTATAGTGATGCATCTCACAAAGGACTGGGATGTGTTTTGATGTAGCATGGCAAGGTCATAGCCTATGCATCTAGACAATTAAAACCCCATGAACTGAACTACCCAACGCATGATTTAGAATTAGTAGCTATAGTGTTCGCCTTGAAGATCTGGAGGCACTATTTGTATAGGGAAAAGTTTGAGATTTATACGGACCATAAGAGTTTGAAATATCTATTCTCACAAAAGGGGTTGAACATGAGACAAAGGAGGTGGATGGAATTGTTAAAAGATTATGATTGTGAGATAAGATACTATCCAGGAAAGGCGAATAAGGTAGCGGATGCTCTTAGTCGTAAATTGGCTATGGAGATGGCTAGTTTAAGAATGGCAGAATGGAGCTTGTTAAAGTCCGTCACGGACTCAGAGTTTAAATTAAAAGTAGATTGTCTTACCGGTATGCTTAGTGCATTAAGGATTGAACCTGAAGTTATTCAGAAAGTTAAATTATTACAAGAGTCTAACTCGGAGATTATGAAAGTGAAAGATGCAGTGTCTTTAGGGAAAACACCGGGATTTCAAGTCTCTGAAGATGGAGTGGTGAGATGCCAGGAACGACTTTGTGTTCCCGACAATGAAGAATTAAAGAAGGAAATTCTGTCGGAGGCACATAAGAGTAATTATAGTATTCATCCGGGTAGTACAAAGATGTACAGGAACTTACGTCAGCAATTTTGGTGGAATGGTATGAAAGCAGATACGGCTAAGCACGTTTCTCAATGTTTGACATGTCAACAGGTAAAAGCAGAACATCGTAAACCTGCAGGACTCTTGAGACCATTAGACATACCAGAATGGAAATGGGAGCATATAATAATGGACTTTATATAGGGATTACCAAGGACGTGAAGTGGTCATGACTCTACCTGGGTTATAGTGGACCGTTTGACTAAGTCTGCTCATTTCCTAGCGGTTCGCATGGACTACCCAATGGATAAATATGCGGATATATATGTGAGTCAAGTGGTACGCTTACATGGTGTTCCAGTAACTATTAGTTCAGATCGGGATTCGAGATTCACCTCGAACTTTTGGCAGTCTTTAAATTGCATTAGGAACTAAATATTCCAGTTTAGTACTGCATTTCACCCTCAGATAGATGGACAAACAGAAAGAGTAATCCAGACATTAGAGGATATGTTGAGGGCTTGTGTAATTGATTTCAAAGGAAATTGGGACGAAAGATTGCATTTGGTGGAGTTTGCTTATAATAATAGTTTTCAGAAAAGTATAGGCATGGCTCCTTATGAAGCATTATATGGAAGGAGATGTAGGACTCCTGTCTATTGGAATGAAGTAGGTGAAAGGAAACTGACAGGACTTGAATTGGTACAAGTTACCTCTGAAGCTGTTGAAATTATCAAAAAAAGGCTTAAAACAGCTCAGAGTAGGCAGAAAGACTATGCAGATAGGCGTAGAAGGCCTTTAGAGTTTAATATAGGAGACCATGTATTCCTTAAGGTATCTACAATGAAAGGAATATCTCGATTTGGAATGAAGGGTAAGTTAAGCCCTAAATTTATCGGACCTTTTGAGATACTTGAAAGAATAGGGGAAGTAGCTTATCGTTTGGCGCTGCCTCCTAAGTTGGGAAACTTGCATGATGTGTTTCATGTATCGATGCTGAGAAAGTACTAGCCGGATCCTGGTCACATACTCGATCATGAAGCCATTGAAGTGGATGAGAAAGTGAGGTACATTGAAGAGCCTGTGCAAGTCTTGGATCGAAAGGAACAAATTCTTAGGACCAAGACAATTCCACTAGTTAAGATATTATGGTGACATCATGATATGGAGGAAGCCACATGGGAAAGTGAAGATCGGATGAAGGAAAAGTACCCCTACTTGTTTCAAAAGGGCATGAGTGGTGTCTAATTTCGAGGACGAAATTCTCTAAGGAGGGGAGAATTGTGGCATCCCAAAAATTCAAGGCAACCTCTAGATGTATTAAAGTCTATGATTAGGTAATGAAATTGCCTTTGGTTTATGCTTTAGCTATTGATTTTCTTTTAAGACCAAGTGTTATGTATCATGTGTTCATGAGTTATTAAAATTAGTATTATAAGATAAGTTGATAAGAAAAATTTGTTCTTGTATGCACTTCATAGATTTGATCCCTATAGTTAAATGTTACAAGTTTTATGGCCATATGAAATTGTGAATTTGAAATTTATAAAAGAGGGAATTAAAAAATTATTAAAAGTGAAATTTGAATTAATTAAGATTGAACTTTAGGCCCAAGGGTATTGGACCTAAAGTGGGCCAAATTGGCTTGGCCCATGAAGCCCATGAAAGGGGCTGTCGTCGACCACAAGGGGGAGGAGCCGGCCCATCTTCAAGCCCATCATGCATGGGATTTGCCAAGTGGCAAAAAGAGGGCTTCACCTATTGGTCATTTTGAGTGGCTCCTAATGATGGCTAATGATTGAATTGAAGGGGAAATAAAAAGGAAGGGGCGATCGGTTTAGGGGGCTGTCATCCAAGCCAAGAGAGAGAGGGCTGCGAGAGAGTGAGGAACCGAGAGAGAGGAGGAAGAGGCCGTGCGAAGGAGTCCGCTGCTCGTCCGTCGCCCGTCGCCATGCGTCAACCGTTTGCCGCCATGTCGTGTGCGTTGCTCGGTTTGGAGGCAAGTTAGATCCATTGATCTGCTCTTGCATGTTGTATCTTGGATGTGTGAGAAAGGTGATGAATTCTCGATGTTTAGGGTGTGAAAAACCGAAGTTGTATGGGTGTTGTTTTGAAATAGCATTCTGTTTTCGAGTAAATAGCTTGACCCAGAATGTTGTAGAGGCTGGCATGCGGGGTTTGAGTCGGATTTTGGTTTCGACTTCTGCACAAAAGTTGTAGAAAACATCTTAAAGTATAACATACTGAAATTTGAGACGAAATGGTTGATTTTTGAGGGGTAAAACCCTCCCTCTACGAAAACGCTAGATCTGAAACTGTTTTGTTGACCTCTTGGTGGTTTTGTGTGACCGATTGGTGGTTTTGTGTGTTGCATGTCACTTTTTACTGAGAATTTCACTTTGACTTCTTCATAAAAGTTGTAGAGAACATCTTGAAGCCTAGTATACTAAAATTTGAGGTAAAACGAACAAGTGTAGCCTAGTGAAACGAATTTTCCTTTGAAGATGATAGATCTAGAAATGTTGTACCGCACTCCAGCGACTTCGTGGACTATAAAGTGAATTTCCTTTGAGAATCTCACCTGGATCCCTTAATAAAAGTTGTAGTAGACCCCTTGAGAAAAAACATATCAAAAATTCAGAGGAAATGAAGGAAGAAAAGTAGGTGAAATCTTGATTTTTCGGAGACAGCTAAACCTGGAATGTTCGGTACTAGGAACAGGGGCTTCGACCGTCCATAGTTAATTATCTAGGACGAATCTGGCCTTGATGTCTTCATGAAAAATCCACCTTAGGGTCTTAAATATCACCTGGTAAAATTTTATAATTTTTGGAGGCCATTCGGGTATTTAAGTTAAAATATTTCAAGAACCGCGCAATCTGATGTGTCCGAATTTTGTAAGCTGTAATGTGTGAACTATATCCTCTTGTGTGAAGTTTTTTTGGGCATGTGTTCTTCATGGAGTTGCTACTTTATGTCTTGACTATCACATGTTTGATTTTATAATTTTTGAAGATCATGTGGATATTTAATTTATATGTTTTCTGAAATTGTGCAAGCTGGAATTTGGTAAATTTCAAAAGTCATGTTGTATGGATCATTCTAAGTTGTATGGACCCCATGGATTGTGTTGTCATAAGTGATTGGATCTTACTGCATATATGATGATGATTGGAAGTGCATATAAGAATTAAATGCTCAAAAGGATCTTGTTGCCATCTTATTATATGCCATGTTGAAATTGAGCTACAATTGTAAGTGTGAACTATGATAAATGAGAAGGCCGTCGGAGGTGTGAGCCGACGATGCCCCGGGAGTTTCGGGATGCCCAGCCAGGGAGTGTAAATGCCGGATGCTCTGCGGCCTAGTGGTGTAATTCCGGAGGGTCCTCGGGAGTTCGAGATGCCCGGAGACTGGGGGAGCCAGAAGCCCGGAGGTTTGTGCCGGGGGATTTCTTGTGATGCCAGTTGGGGTACGAGATGCTCGGAGGGTGTGTGCCGGATGCCCGGAGGTTTGTGCCGGAGGTTCCTCATGATGCCAGATGAGGTGCGAGCGATAAATGTGGGATGCAAATACTGGTCCCGGGAAAGAGAAATGTGGTGGTTCAAAATGAAAGAATAAAATTTGGAAATTGAAATTGAATCATGCATGGTATGGCAACATGTATGCATGGATGCATGATGGTGAGATGGATGTATGTGCACCTATAGCATGATGGTATATGTGACATGATGAGGGTAAGTGCATGGATGTATGTGCACCTATGACATGATGGTATATGTGACATGATGATGATGAGTGCATGGATGTATGTGCACCTACGGCATGATGGTATATATGTGACATGATGATGATGAGTGCATGAATGTATGTGCACATATGGCATGATGGGTACATGCATGATGGTATAAGACATGATGAAGTGCATGGATGTATGTGCATCTATGACATGATGGTAAAGATGAATGATGGATGATTATATGAGGATGTATGTACATGGTATGATGACATGTGCATAGCTACAAGGTAAGTAATACTTGGATGTATGCATGATATGAACT
The DNA here is from genome assembly GCA_017140395.1 of Eucalyptus lansdowneana. NCBI lineage: Eukaryota > Viridiplantae > Streptophyta > Magnoliopsida > Myrtales > Myrtaceae > Eucalyptus > Eucalyptus lansdowneana. The sequence goes on along the minus strand of CM029483.1, from coordinate 7,277,515 downwards.
ATACTATGATGTCTTGATTGTTCTGTGTGATGCATTGAGTGGTTTATTGGATCTTTTACCTGCTGAATGGTTGTACTCACCCCTTTTGGGGACTAACATTTCAGATTAGAAATATGCCGCTCCCTACTGTCACACGGGGCGTCTTTTACGGCCTTCCATCGAACGTGGAGGTCGAGTGTGTGGAGATCGACTGTCCCACCATCCTTGGTCTGACGTTCATTTCGGGTTCGTGCATTAGTGATGTATGACGTGGGCCTGGCTGGGGGCCCGGTCATTCAAGAGTTCATATCTGTTCACATTCATCGAGACGGAGTGATGCGGGGGATGTTGCCGCAGCCACCGCCTGACGCACCGGGATGGGTGTGACGGCCCGTGCGTGAGGAGTAGGAAGTGCTACTTTTTGGACAATAGCCGACACTAGTAGATGGAGGATTTTGCATGACCGACTTAGTGGGTCGAGTTGTCTCTTTTTGGGGTTAGGGCCGAGTGTAGTGAAAAGTCTTGGCCTTTCTTTTGTTGTACCGACCCGAGAAAATCCATCATGAAAATATGTAAATAAAAGTGTCTTGGCTTTATCTTTTCTTATGGTGTTTAGTGGTGTGCATTGTATCATGATTGTTGGAGGGAGAATTGGTAAGACTTGATTATGCTTCCGCAAATAAGATGCGCTGGGACCGTTATATATATAAAAAAAAATGCCTAGGAACTAAGGTTCTTCTTTGGTAATATGTGGTGACCTTAGGTGTTTTGGGGGGCCACAAAGTATATTGGCATATGCATGAGGACTTTGAGGGCTAAGTAGTGATGAAATTAGATTTTTAATCTTGATTTTTGGCTCCCCTCATCTTCAACTTCTCCAGCATGCTTCAACTGCTTCCCCCCTCCTTGACCGCCTATGTCCCTTTCCCTTTTCCTTCGAAGAAGACGTCTAGCTGCTTCCCACCTTTGCTGCCTCTCTTTCGTTTCCATCGGCACTGCCCTCTCCACGTCGATCTCTCTCTCTCTCTTGCTGCCCATCTTCTCCACCGTTCGAACGCCACACAAGCCCCACTTCTCCCTCACGCCAGCACTCATCTCACACCTGCTGCTCCACCATCGAATTCTCCTCCATCACTTTCTCCACTGAGTAAACCTTTTTCCCTTAATTTTGACTCCACAGAATTCCCCAGCTGCTGCCGCGCATCCTCCTTCATCCCCTTGCTGCTTCACTGAGTCAACTTCTCTCCTTCGAAGCTCCCTCATTGACCCTAGCAGCAATGCTTGCTGCTTCCCCCTTTGGGCACCAGTGGCCACGTCCTCACGCCTCCCATTTCCATCTTTGTGCAGCTCACTCCACCGAAGCCACCATCCACCTACCAATGTCTCACTCCATTGACGGCCCAAGTCCTGCGTCCACCGTCTTCAGCCTCCACAAATTTTCCAGCCCGTCAATTGAGCTCGGTCCAGCCCGCATCTTTAGCCCGGTTCCACAGCCAAGCCAAGCCCGCAACTCAGCTGCAAGACCAAGGCCGAAGCTCAGCCTTGTTGAGCTGTCTTGGGCCGTTTTTGGCTCGGTCCAAGCCTCCGTTGGTGCCGTTGTAAGCTCAAGTTTCGGCCGCCGTCGCGGTGAACCGGTTTTCGCATTAAACTGGTGAGTTTATTCACTAAACTCTACTTAATAGGCTAATGATGTTTAATGGGTGTTTAGATTAAATTAAGATTAGATTAGTGTAGTTATTAGTTTGTCTAATTAAATTAGGTTAGTTAGATTAGTGAATTAGGTGGTTAGAACTTGTAATTAGTTAGTTTATTATGTAGCCGTATAGTTAGAATGGTTAGGATAATTTAATTAGTTCAATAGGTGGTTAGATTAGCATTGTTTGGCCTAAGTATTTTTTTATGGAATTAATGTACATTTATTTAATTAATTTCAGTAATTAATTAACTATTAAATTATTTTCCGGAAATTAGACCGGATAGTCGGTGATCGAATTCGGTGCTAATTGCAATGATGTGGTTAATTATTGCAATTGAGAGTTGATTTGTGCAACTTGAGTGGAAATTGTAATTTGGGTAATTATCCCAAAATTTAGTAATCTAAGTAATTAATTAGAAATTACCGAGACGTCGGTTTACAACTCCAAAAATGTTTTTAGACACTACATAAATAGTGGGATTTTCTAAATTGAAGATATTGAAATTTTTGCGCAGTTGACCATATACCCACACACAATTATTTTATCTGGTATTATTAACATGATGATAATAGGCCAAGCATATTATTTTAATTGAGGCGTTTAAGTGCAAAGCACAATGTCCTTGGCCAATATTGGATAATCGTGTGCTGGTTAAGAGAATTCATCACCCGCTATGTGCGGGGTGAACGATGCTTTCATGTGGAAAGCCGTCTTGAGGTAGACGTTGTTGTTCTCAATGGGGCGAGATGATGCCTAGCTAGGTGACAGAAAGATCCACTACGTGATGGATAGATCTGCTATATGTCAGTTAGATCTGCTATGTGATAGAAAAATTTGCTACACGATGAATAGATCTGCTACGTGACGGATAGATCCGTTGTATGTCAATTAGATCCGCTAGGTGACGGTTAGATCCACTATGTGATGGATAAATTCGCTATGTGACGGTTAGATCGTGCCTGTCTAGCTGTAATCAATTGAAATGCATGATAGGTTGTGCTTGTGTAGCTGTAATCACTTGGAATGCATGATTGACGGAGATGTGATTTGAGACGCTCCATTGGGTCGAGGGTTATTGCTACATATATGGTTATGATATGAACTGTGCTGACCTGCAGGGATGATCTGAGACGAGGTAAGTCTCTATGGTTATATGATTGTGTGGTTAGGACGCCTCTAGGGGTATTACCCTCCCAATCGGGGTTTAGAGCGTGAACTCGCTGAAACTTATATCTCACCCCGTCGTGGGCTTTAACTTTTCAGGACCGTAGAGTGGGAAACCTGGAGCCGAGCTGAGGTGATATGAAGTGTAGGTCAGATAGGATCAGTCTTTTGAAGTCTTGTGGGTGTAGACTTTTGTACTTGACTCAGTGTGTATTTAAAAGCATATTTTGTTTGAGAATATGTTGTCCTACTTTTCTATCTTGAGATGGTTACTGTCAGAGAATTGTTATTCGCTTCCGCATGTCCAATAAAATGAAAGGGTCGGCGACTCATCTTAGGAAGTCGCAAATTTTATTGACCACCGAGGGATGGGCACGCGCTCGAAGGTTGGGGCATAACATCCTCGTTTAAGTGGTATCAAAGCTTAGGTCTGTGTATGGAGTGATAAAGTGCGAGGGATTCTTGGGATAATTAGTAGGAATGACCTCTATTATATGCTGATGCATATGAGTGATAGCTGATTGGTAGTTTGTCTTATGTGGTCACTCAATTTCTAATTCTGTATGGAATTGGAAAGCAGGTTTCTCTAAAGAATCTGCAAGGTGAGTGACCAGGAGTAGAGGACTCCTAGGAAGAGGGCGGTAGGCCTTGTGACTCGAAGTAGGATGTCGACAAAGAGTCAGTACCCAAGGCGGTCGTGGTAGAGCACAAGCTGAGGCCAGCGCAAGTGGAGTAGTACTGCCTCTAGTCGGTGCTAATGTAGCAACACCTGGTGATCCGGGAACTGTTGTGATCATGTAGGCGCTAGAGGCGATGAGAGATCTGATAGGGTAATAGGCTTAGAATTAGGCCGCTGCCATTATCGCCACTGCTACAACTACTGCTATTGCCATTGCCAACGCTGCTGTTGCTGCCGCACCAGCTGAGGTTCCACCTGGGAACATGGTTGCTGAGAGAGTGAGGCTAATGCATAAGCACGTGGAGCAGTTTTTAAAGTTGAAACCACTGAAGTTCACTAGTGTAGGAGATCCCGAGGTTGCAACCCTTTGGATTGAGGAATTAGAAAAGGCCTTTGCATTGCTGATGTGCAGTAAGGTAGAGAAGGTCGTCCTTGTAGTCTATCAGCTGCAGGGAATTGCAAGCTCTTGGTGGAGAGCCACCAAAGGGATAGTTTTCCCAGAAGGTGTGGTCCCGAAGTGGAATGCCTTTGTCGAAGTCTTCAATGGAAAATACTTCTCTGACTATACCAGAGAACTGAAGATGGAGGAATTTTAGTGCCTTCGCCAAGGTACAATGACTATAGATCAGTATGAAGCGAAGTTCACTAAACTATTATAGTACACCCCCAAACTGGTCAAGAATCCGGTAAAACGAGCTAGAAAGTTTAGAGATGGGCTTAGACCGGAAGTGAGAAGCCCGCTGGTGCCATTGAATATGAAGAACTATAATGACCTTTATGAATGGGCGGAGTTGATAGAGAGAGACCAGAACGAACAAGCTGCTGCATCGGGATCATGGTTTGGTTTGAATAGAGATGGGAATTGGCTTGGGAAGGAGCCTATGACTGTAGGAAGATATCCTATTCCACCCAACAGGAAGGGTGGGATAGATAGGTCAGCACCGAATCAGAATGGAGTATGTCGTTTTTGTGGGAAATGACATGGATTAGCCTCGTGTTTTCAAGGACGAGAATTTATTACGGGTGTCGCCAGTGTGGCCACCTGGTCAAAGATTGTCCACACAGGTCGATGGGATCTCAGTGGCTACCGCCATTGATGGGACAGAATAGAGGGAACGCATCGCAAAACGCATCGCAGATAGAACACCACTAGGATGGCGAAGGGGATAGGAACAAACAGAGCTATGCATTGATCAGGAGAAAGAATGTTTTTGGGTTAATTTGATCAGAGTGGCACAGCAGAATTTTGGTTAAGTTTATAGAATCTCAGTTGTTGTGATGAAGTCATAGAAAGGAGAATCACTGGCAATAGTTGTACTTGACTAATTCACCTATGTATAACTTTGATGTCATGTATAAAAAGGTTTGGCTCAAGAAGCTTTTGTTGTAATGAATTGTTGTAGCAATGTGATTCAGTTTGACCTGTGGACGGATAAAGGTTTCGAATTTATCGGAAGTCGAGGAGGACCCTCGATCCCTTTAATCTCGTCGCTTGAGGAAACCCGTTTGTTAGACGCAGGTTGCCAATGTTATTTGGCGGCTGTTGTGGATAAGACAGTTGAGGAGCACGAAAGACAGTTAAGGATAGTCCTCCAGACTCTGAGGAATCATGAGTTGTACGCTTAGTTTAGCAAGTGCGAGTTTTGGTTGACTTTTGTTGCTTTCTTAAGTCATGTAATTTCAAGCGAAGGAATCTCCGTGGACCCGTCCAAGATCAAAGCAATGATCAGTTGGCCAAGACTGACTACCATGACAGAGATCAGAAGTTTCTTGGGTTTGGCAGGGTATTACAAACGGTTTGTGGAAGGATTTTCAGCATTAGCTTTGCCGTTGACTCGACTACTGAAGAAGGAAGAGAAATTCGTGGGGACAGATAAGTGCAAGCGTAGTTTCCAAGAGCTTAAGCAGAAGCTGACTACGACACTCGTATTGACCATACCATCTGGTCTTGGAAGATACGAGATATATAGTGATGCGTCGTTTAGAGGATTAAGTTGTGTGCTGATGCAACATGGTAGGGTTATTGCATACGCGTCCCGTTAATTGAGACCTTATGAACTAAATTACCTGACGCATGACTCAGAACTCGGAGCAATCATTTTCGCTCTAAAGATTTGGAGACATTATTTATGTGGAGAAAGATTCCAGATCTTCATAGACCATCAAAGTCTTAAGTATCTATTCTCTCAGAAATAGTTGAATATGAGACATTGTTGCTAAATGGAACTCTTGAAGGACTACGATGGTGATATCTTGTATCACCCTGGAAAGGCTAACAAAGTTGCAAATGCTCTAAGTTGGAAATCTTCAATTGGGCAGATGTTGCTCAAGGAATGGATTCTACTCGACAGGGCTCGAGATTCGGTTTTCAAATTTGAGGTAAGCCACATTTCAAATCTTATGGCCACCCTTAGAATTGAACCGGAAGTACAGATTAGAATCAAGTTGCTTCAGTCAACAGATCTAGAGATTCAGAAGATCCTGCAAGAGGATACCGATAAGAGAAAGGCTAATTTTCAGATTTCTGAGGATGGAACACTAAGGTTTCGAGGACGATTGTGTGTACCTGATGATGCAGCACTTAAGGAGGAGATATTGTCAAAAGCTCATCATAGCAGTTACAGCATCCATCCTGATAGTACGAAGATGTATCAGAATCTGCGTCAACATTATTGCCGGTCTGGTATGAAGGCGGACATCGCCAAGCATATCGCCAAGTGTCTAACGTGTTAGCAAGTGAAGGCACATCATTGTAAGCCGGGAGAACTTCTGCAATCTCTCGAGATTCTCGAGTGGAAATAGGAACACGTTACAATGGATTTTGTGATGAGCTTACCAAGGAGTTAGAGAGGTAACAATTCCATTTGGGTAGTGGTCGACAAACTAATGAAGTCCGCTCACTTCATCGTAGTACGAAAGGACCTTGATTTGGACAGGCACACTAAATTGTACGTGTGTTAGATAGTTCGTTTGCATGGAGTGCCATGAACGATTACTTCAGACCGAGACCCGAGGTTTATAGCTGCCTTTTTGGAAAAGTTTATAGATCGCTTTAGGAACGAAGCTGTAATACAGTACAGCATATCATCCTCAGACAGATGGCCAGTTTGAGGGGACGATTTAAACCCTCGTAGACAAGCTATGAGCTTGCGTGTTGGATTTCAAGGGAAGCTAGGAGGAACAGCTTCATCTTGTCGAGTTCACTTACAACAACAGCTACCAGGAGAGTATTCAAATGTCTCCTTTTGAAGCGTTGTATGGCAGAGTGTGCATAACGCCAGTGTGTTGGATTGAAGTTGGGGAACGAAATATCACAGGCCCAGAGTTGGTTCAATAGTCAGTGGATGCAGTTGCCATTATCAAGGACAGATTAAAGACCGCTCAGAGTTGCCAGAAAAGTTACGCTGATATGCGTCAAAGGTCATTGGAACTCCAAGTTGGTGATCACGCCTTTTTAAAGGTATCACCAATGAGAGGTACTTCATGCTTCGGCAAGAAAATGAAAGCTGAGTCCGAGGTACGTAGGTCCCTTTGAGATTCTTGAAAGAATCGGGATCCTAACATATCGTTTTGCATTGCCGCCGAGGTTGGCACAAGTGCATGACTTCTTTCATGTGTCGATGTTGAGGACATATGAGCCTGACCTGACCCACATGCTAAATCTTGAAGAATTAGATGTGGACGACAGAGTGTCGTACATGGAAAGCTCGATTCAGATTGTGGATCGCAAGGTAAAAGTATTGTGCACCAAGACGACCTCTTTTGTCAAAGTAGTCTGGCAACATCACAAGATAGAATGAGCTACTTGGGAAAGTGAAGAATAAATGAGATGACAATCCCCCCACCATTTTGAAGAAGAATTGTAATGGTTTAAATTTCGAGGACGAAATTTTCATAAGAGGGGAAGAGTTGTGACATCCTGAATTTAAGACCCGTCCCGATAAAACGAAATGAGCTTTTCGTCGACGCGCCTATGGTCCTTTTTCTTTGAGTTGATCACTCACGATTAACTAACCTATTAGGTGAAGCCATTAAGGGATATATTTGCTATTAAATCCTTAAAAGCCACCTAATTGGTTAGATTGAACTAAAATCGCGTCTGGTCGATTTTAACCACGAAATTAAATTCGATTTTGGGAATCGGACGTTTAAACGTGTCACGATTCAATTATAGGACGTCATCATGTCTTTTAGAGAAATTCCGTCGAGTTAGGGATTTTTACGGAAAATCAATTCGGACGATTCAGAAAAGAAAGGAAATTCAGATGGGACAAATTGAAGGATTTTTGGCTTCCAAACTGAGCTATTTGGTGATGGGAACTTGTGGAAATTATATAGATTTCCTCTGCAGCAAAATTGGGCCATCAAATTGGAGAGATTTGTTAAGAAATTGAATTTTGGACATTTTGGAAAAAGGTAATAGAATTCGGATGGGTGAGGAAATGGCTGATTTTGCTGTCCAAAGCTGATTATTTGGGGGAATTTACATGTAGGAAATTAAGTGGGGACCAAGTATATTAGCATGGAGATTTTGGGGACCAAATTGGATGGAAATGGAAGTCCAATTTGTGAAATTCGGAGCTAGGTTTGGGGCTGCAACAATTGGCACCAAGGTGGATTATTTGTGGAAAATTATGTGCAAGAAAGTAATGGGGGAGATAAGGGGATATGCATGAGGACTTTGAGGGCTAAGTAATGATGAAATTAGATTTTTAATCTTGACTTTTGGCCCCCTCATCTTCAGCAAGTCCAGCACGCTTCAACCGGTTCCCCCCTCCTTGACCGCCTCTGTCCCTTTCCCATTTCCTTCAAAGAAGACGTCCGGCTGCTTCCCACCTTCGCTGCCTCTCTTTCATTTCCCTCGGTGCTGCCCTCTCCACGTCGATCTCTCTCTCACTCTTGCTGCCCATCTGCTTCACTGTACGAACGCCACACAAGCCCCACTTCTCCGTCTCGCCAGCACTCATCTCACACCTACTGCTCCACCATCGAATTCTCCTCCCTCATTTTCTCCACCGAGTCAGCCTTTTTCCCCCAACGTTGACTCCACAGAATTCCCCAGCTGCTGCAGCCCGTCCTCCTTCATCCCCTTGCTGCTTCACGGAGTCAACTTCTCTCATTCGAAGCCCCCTCGTTGACCCCAGCAGCGACGCTTGCTGCTTCCCCCTTCGTGCGCCAGCGGCCACGTCCTCACGCCTCCCACTTCCATCTTCGTGCAGCTTACTCCACCGGAGTCACCATCCACCTGCCAATCTCTCGCTCCATCGACGGCCCAAGTCCTGCGTCCACCGTCTTCAGCCCCGCAATTTTTCCAGCCCGTCAATTAAGCTCGGTCCAGCCTACATCTTCAGCTCAGTTCCGTAGCTAAGCCAAGCCCGCAACTCAACTGCAAGACCAAGGCCGAAGCTCAGCCTTGCTGAGCCATTTTCGGCCGTTTTCGGCCCTGTCTAAGCCTCCGTTGGTGCCGCTGTAAGCTTGAATTTCAGCTGCCGTCGCGATGAACTGGTTTTCGCGTTAAATCGGTGAGTTTATGCACTAAACTCTACTTACTAGGTTAATGATGTTTAATGGGTGTTTAGATTAAATAAGGATTAGATTAGTGTTGTTATTAGTTTCTTTAATTAAATTATGTTAGTTAGATTGGTGAATTACGTGGTTAGAACTTGTAATTAGTTAGTTTATTATGTAGCCTTATAGTTAGAATGGTTAGGATAATTTAATTAGTTCAATAGGTGGTTAGATTAGCATTATTTGGCCTAAGTATGTATTTATGTAATTAATGTACATTTATTTAATTAATTTCGGTTATTAATTATTTAATTATTTTCCGAAAATTGACCGAGATAGCCGGTGACCGGAATTTCGTGCTCATTGCAATGATGTAGTTAATTTATGCAATTGAGTGTTGATTTATGCAACTTGAGTGGAAATTGTAATTTGGGTAATTATCCCAAAATTTAGTTATTTCATTAATTAATTAGAAATTACCGGGCGATCGGTTTACAATGCCAAAAATGTTTTCAGACACCGTATAAATAGTGGGATTTTCTAAAGTAAAGATATTGAAATTTTGGCTTAGGTCAACCGTGTACCAACACATGATTAATTTATCGGGTATTATTGACATGATAAAAATAGGCCAAGCACATTATTTTGATCAAGGCGTTTGAGTGCAAAGCACAATGTCCTTGGCCGGGATTGGATAATCGTGTGCTGGTTAAGAGAATTCATCACCCGCTATGTGTCGGGTGAACGATGCTTTCATGTGGAAAGTCATCTTGAGGTAGACGTTGTCGTGCTCGATGGGGCGAGATGACGCCTAGCTATGTGACGGATAGATCCGCTATGTGACGGATAGATTCGCTGTATGTCAGTTAGATCCGCTATGTGACCGTTAAATCTGCTACATGACGAATAGATCCGATGTATGTTAGTTAGATCCGCTATGTGACGATTAAATCCGTTATGTGACGGATAGATCCGTTATGTGACGGTTAGATTATGCCTGTCTAGCCGTAATCAATTGAAATGCATGCTGGGTCATGCTTGTGTGGTTGTAATCACTTGGTATGCATGATTGACGGAGATATGATTTGAGACGCTCCATTGGGTCAAGGGTTATTACTGCATATATGGTTGTGATATAAACTGTGCTGACCTGCAGGGAGGATCTGAGACGAGGTAAATCTCTGTGGTTATATGATTGTGTGGTTAGGACGCCTCTAGGCGTATTACCCTCCTAATCAGGGTTTAGAGTGTGAACTCGCTGAGATTTACATCTCCCTCCATCGTGGGTTTTAACTTTTCAGGACCGTAGAGTGGGGAACCTGGAGCTAAGCTGAGGTGATCTGAAGTGTAGGTCAGATAGGATAGTTTCTTTTTTTAGAGTCAGTCTTTTGAAGTCTTGTGGGTGTAGACTTTTGTACTTGACTTAGTATGTAATTAAAAGTATGTTTTGTTTGAGAATCCATTGTCCTGCGTTTTTATCCCGAGATTGCTACTGTCAAGGGATTTGTTATTCACTTCTGCATGTGCAATAAAATGAAAGGGTCAGCAACTCAACCTGGGAAATCACAAATTTTATCGACCATCAAGGGATGGGCATGCGCTCGAGGATTGGGGCGTGACAAATGGCATCACTTCATTCTTAGGGCTACTACCACATCAAGTATGCTAAATCATGGTGAGACTCATAAAGACCCATACCCCTAGTGATGGGTTTATTAAACGATCTAGTTGTTTAAAATAACCTAAAAGATAAGACGAGAGTTGCCACTAGCCTCATTTTTTGGGGGTCGGCTAGAAAATCCGATCGAGGGTTGAGAGTTGTACCTCGATTTCTATGCAACTAGATATCTAGGTTCAGGGACTTGGGTCACACTGATATTTCCATTAGCGCATTTTAGTACCTAACAATTTGTCATGTTCCCTAAGGTAACCATGCATTTCCTTTTACTTTTTCGGGGTCATTGAACCTAAACTAATTGATCATGCGTGGGTGGTCATTTTCATGCAATGTTATTTCTAAGAAAGGAAATGAAGGTATACAATTGAATTTAAAGGATGAGACGATAAGTAGACAATTAAGTAAGCAATATAAGAAAGCGAGAAATCTAACATGCAATCCTAATTAACGGATGAAGATAAAATGCAAGAAATGAAACCCGCACTTCATCAGTTGTTTATACAGATGAAGAAACCAAAACATATGATGGGATGAATAGTACAAAAATACGGTCAAAATGAACATCAACCTTTGCCATTTCCATGTCTTGATGAGCTTCAACCTCCAAGGACCTAATCTAGTCCTAAACTAAATCTAAGCTAAGTACATACAATGGAAAGAAACACTCATACGCGACAAAACAGCCAAAAGCATAGGAACAATCAATGACAATTAAGAATATAATGTCATACGTAACTAATGAACAAATAATGCCTTAGGATCGGCCTTTGTAATTCATGTGTAGGTCCCTCTAGACACCTACCTAATTCATTTTATGACTTACAACTATTAGTGATCATTTATGTTCTTGCATGGCTGATAACGCTTATAAGTCCCTAAAAGGATGTTCTAGGTGAATCCTAAGATCTAGCCACGATATCAAGCATCGCACCTAACATACATCTAAATTCCATATGCATCAGCATGAATAAAATGCATAGGCAGGCCCTTAAGCCTTGTTTCTCAAACAATCAATCAATTTGAGTGAATTGTCAGTGGGTCACTTTTTCAATGGGCACACGTCAATCACAATCACAAGCATTTTCTAGTAAATGACATGGTTTCATGCATGAGTGGTTCATGTGATGCTTCAAAGATGAGATTGGAAACATTGATAACCAGAAGTGAGGTTTTTGAGATAAAGAGACATCTCGTTATGGAACATATTTAATTACCAAGGGTAATCTGGGGCTCGCATATTATCAACTCACACACATTGCATGCATTTTAAATACGGTCCAAATCATGACAACCACAATGCCAAATCAAAAGTTCAAAAAGATTTGAAAACATTAAGACAAAGGAATATCTTGGTTATGGAATGCATTTAATTGCCAAGACTAGTTTGTGCCAAGACTAGTTTGAGGCTCACATATTATGCACTCACAGACATTGTAGGCATTTTAAATATAGTCCAAACCTTGACCTTTCCAATGTCAAGTCAGGCATTTAGAAGAATTTAAAAATTTAATATTGGAAGCATCACATTTACCAAAAACATTTCGATATGCAAAAAATGGGCATTTCCAATCAATATTGAGAAAAATGTGATAAAAAGATCAATGTATTCATCAAAAACCTTTTAACAACGAAAATCACGTAATTTGAAACAAATTTCATGTAGATGAAGTGTCCTAATTCTACACACAAGCTATCTTTAAAAAATTTAGATAAGCATCACAACAAAGGCTTACGACAGAACATTTCAGACAAATCAAGTCAAATCAGAAAAATTGAAAGGCACCCATTGATGATTTGTCCTTGAGAAAATTACATAATATGCATAACATCATGAGGAACAACTTTCGTGAAGAAAGTTTCCTAAGAAAAGCTAAGTATGAATTTATAAAAATCTGACAATGCACATCATCGCATTAGAAAATTAACAAAACAGTAAAAGATTAAGCCATTGCAATTGAGAATTGCCCCATCAAACTATGTTAAAGGTCCAACTCAAGAATCCCTACCAAAAAATCCACACAAAAATAGCAAAAGTCTGCCTAAACAGGAGTGAAAACAGGGTTCCGAATTTACTCCTAAGTCAAAATTCTAATCTAGTTTAGGAAAAATGGAAAATGTGTCTAACGACAAGCAAATTGTGCGAAACCAACAAAACTTGAAAGGTCTAAAAGAGTCCTACCACGTCTTAGAAGGGGCTGGGTTCAATTGAGTTATTTTGGTTCTCAAAAATCGAGGTTTGTGAAGATGTACACATTAGCCATTAACAAATTAGAACATAATCGCATTAATAAATCCTAAAATCATTTAAACGATGCATGAGCAGCATGAAATTCATATATGGAAAAGAATTGGATGTGACAAATGATTTGGGTAAACATATAACCCTAAGTCGGCGTGTGAAAGAATCATAAAAGTCATTGACATTGCAAATATAACCTAGGACTATAATGACATGCTTGATGATTTCAAAGTGCAACTAGCTTAATTGAGGCATAAAATTCACATACCAAATGGTGCTCAATCATGACGTGTCACATATGAACACAAAGCTTGTAATGCACACTTTGAGAGTCAAGAAGGCATTAGCGCAGGATTTGGTCTTTAACAGACCCAAACAAGCATGATTAAGTGCACACATTATAAGCCCTTAATCTAACCTTAACGTCACAGAACATGCTTGATTTCAGTCACCTAAGGAAATGTAAAAATCTAATAAAAAGATTGGCATATAGAATGTACAATACAGAATGTACAATGGCAAATGTTTTTTTTGTAAAGACATCAAAACCTAATTGAGATCACACAAATCTTGACGAAAATAGCAAGTTATGCAACGTTCTAATTGCAGCAGAACCCTAACATGTTCAAACATGCAATCGACATACTGAATGACAAGAAAATCATGCAAATCATGCATCCTTGGAACGTACACAACATGTGTTTCAAGTCCAATGAAGACTATGAAGCCAAATAAACACATTTACAAGCTCAAATTCACACAAATATGACTTGGATTAGGTGCAGGGCAAATCGACCTAGGCTTAGTTCTAAGCAGTTTTGATCAACCAAAATATTTCCAAAAAATCTAGAAAAAAATATGTTACACATGAGATGAATTGGAACAAATCTTGTGAGAAAAATTTTCCAAAAATTGATCACCAAAATCAGCACGAAAATAGAAAAATCAATAGTCGGAACAAAAGCAAAACTTAAAACAGACCAAAAATACTGCAGAATTGAGCAATTTCTGAGGTATTTTTGAGAGACAAACGATCTCCGTTTTGGACGTGCGGCCTATCAAATCGAAGGTCTCGGAACGTATCTTCTAAGCCTAGAAGAAGTCGAGATCAAATAAGCTCATCTAATGCCTCATTTTAGGCTAAACTGTAGCATAGGTACTGTTGCACGAAAATTGCATATTAGCACACGTCACATTCAAACAACATTAAGTTCAATCTCAATGAACTTTAATCTCACCTAATCATCAAATAAGCTCATCAACATCTGATCTAATCATTTTGTATAGTTCTAAGCTTGAATCTTAGCCCCGATTGGATATGCCGATCTTTCTTCATCAGATTCGAGATCGAGGAACCAACCTTTTAGCGTTTTCTTCGATTTTTGATGCAATCGGACAAAGTGATCACTGCCGGTGCACGAATGGGACTCTGATGAGCAAATCTAGCTGCTATGGACCACCAAGAGAGGCGACTGGATTGCCTAATCGCCTAGAACAGAACCGGTCCCCATCTAGATCGGTTCGAGATTGCTGGAGCTAGATTGGGCCACCGGTACTCCTCCAGTGGCCGATCGGCCAGGTTTTGACCACAACTGGGTCCAAGATGGTCCCAAGGAGGGATTGGATGAGGTCAGACGACCATTGAGTAGCTGCCAACCGCTGGATCGAGTGACTAAAAGAACTAGTTCAAATCGGACTGGTTTGAGCAGCAACGAGACTTGGCTTGATTGGAAAAGCTCTGATCAAGCCTCAGCTGACCTCCGATCACCTGGAGGAGTTTGGACGGGAGGAGAGGGCCAATGAGAGGGCTAATCGGCAGTCAGTTGGCCGTTGGCATGAGGTCGGGGAACTGAAACTGGCAGAGGTCTGATTCAGTTAGGGAGAAGAGAGAGGCAGGATGAGAGAAATGAGAGAGAAATTTCTATAGAGAGTGAGAGAGTTTGTAGGAAATGAGCCCCCCTTTGAAAATTGGAGAGAAACTCTTTTATACTAGTCCCAAATCGGCCCACCTTGGCCATCGGTTTAATTCGATGGTCAAAAAATTGATTTATTGGCCAAATTAAATTTTAATAGGCTAATCACCCTTAAGGTATGTCGTATGACTAATAAGATGAGTCTGATTTGCGAAAATTGACATCTAAAACAAGAATTGCGCTTAAGGGCCTAATTAAGGGTTAAATTGTAAATTTCTCAAATTCAGGGGTTAATCCGCAAAATCATGAAATAATGAGGGTATAGAGATATAATTGACGAGGCAAGTATCCTAGAACCAGTTGCCAGAGGTCTAGAATTGACGATAAGGGGTTGAACTAACATGCCTTGCCAGCGATCGGTTGGACAGATCAAACCAGTTCATGCCAGTTTGACTGGTTCAGGTTGGTTCTTACTAGTTCTAGTTCCTGTGGTCCTTGAGGGTTTAGAATTTATGGAATTTGGTCTAGGACCAAATTGAAGAGAAAACTTGCACGATTTGAGGAGAAATTGTCTAATTTTGAGCCAATTAAGCCAATTAAATCCTATAAATGCAATCTATGGACCCTCTGTTGACTTAATTGAGTGATCATACCTAAACCGTGGGTACATGAAATCGAGCATTATAAGCTAAAATAAGCAATTTTACAATTCTTTGGCCAAAATTACAATTAATTGAAATTGAATTCAATTAATATTGTAATGCACCTATTTGACTAATTACCCATGTTTATGATTATCTAATGCATTCAAAGTGATAGGATTTAGGCCAAAAATGAATCGAGGTTTAATGTTAAAATTGGACCTAAATTCATGAAATTGAACCATAGTTTTGAATTGGTCCATCTAAATTTCCTCAATTAGAGCTCAACAGCTCGATTTTCTCACATTCAAGGGGGTGAAGTCCCTCAAATTGGGAAGTTCTTATGTGAATTTCTCAGAAAGGACCCCAGATTTGGACTTATCTTAACAAAATGAGAGGAAAACAATTGTCCATTCGTAAATCATGAAGAATCGATTTTCACCCCCTAATTAGGACTTAAAATGGTAATTCGCCTTTCAACATGGCAATTCTTGAAATTAAATGAACGAGTGGGTTAAAAATAGTCCCTAGACCAAATGTTGTAAATGGAATTACACCTAATTATGGTTAAAACAAAAGTAATTTTATTTTTGGTCAATTTAGAACTTAAAACCAAAAAAATTTGGAAGACAGGTTCTTAATCGAATTTTATTAAATTTTTGACACACAAATCAAATTGACGCTAAAAACAAGTATTTTAGAGTTTTTTCATTTTTTTCATTTTTTGGTCAAAGGTTTGACCAAAAGTTAACATTTCAGTTGATTTTTCCTAAAATATCGATTTTTAATTTTTTAAAAATTAAGGTAAGAAAAGTGAAATTAAAGTTAATTAACATCTTATTGGGAGAAAAGTTAATTTTTGACCCAATGTTGACTTTTGGTTAAAGGGTTGACCAAAAAGTCAATCCAAAAGTCAATTTTTTGAACTTTTTTTTCAGATTTTTCTTGAAAATGAATAACAAATTACTTAAAAGAGACAATGCAAAAGAAATAAATGAAAAAACAACAGTTATTAGTCAATAAATAGGTTTCGTTACAATTGAAAACTCAAATCTTGATTTTTTTTTTTTATATCTTTTTAACGCGTTGACTAAAAATCGGGTGTCAATAGCTAACCCTCTTTGAATGGAAGTTCGAAGAGATTCCTCTCAAAGATAAATTAATACTTGCAATTTTTAATTGACTCCATTTTGGGGAAAAGAAAAAAACGAAGGGAAATGATATTTGGCTAGGAACATATCTAGATACTTACCTTCGTTCATTGAAAATGTTTGAACTCATACTTGGGATTTTTCTCTCTATCTCCTTCGTGGAATGGAATGGAATAAAGGAAATGAGATTGTTAAGGAGCGGGACTAGTTTAAGGATGAGCACTAACCTAAGGACAATGTTTAAGGATAACTTAGAACCTAAAGTCAAGGTTTATCAGGATAACTTAAAACCTAAAGTCAATGTTTATGAGAATAACCTAGAACTAGTCAAGGTTTATGAGAATAACCTAGACCTAATAACCTAGACCTAAAGGATGAGATTTATGAGAATAGCCTAAAACCTAAGGTCAAGGTTTATGATAATGACTTAGAATCTATAGTCAAGGTTTATGAGGATGACCTAGAACCTAAAAGACGAGATTTAAGTTTTACCAAGAACCTAAGATATATGGCTTAGGCTAAAAAAAAAAAAAAAAAACCGGAGACAAAGGTTATGGTTTAGGATGATCAAAAACCGAAAACAAATGATATGGTTTAGGTTGATCAAAAACTGGAAACAAAAAGTATGGTTTGGGCTGACCAAAAATCGGAAACAAAGAGTATGGTTTATGCTAACCAAAAACCTAAAAAAAGGGGTATGGTTTAGGCCAATCGAAAATAAGAAACAAAAGGGTATGGTTTAGGCTGACTAAAAACCGATTTACTAGGGAACATATATTTTGGAAAAGAATTTTGAGATTGCTCAAAGGCTAATCTTGCGAAAGCATTGAAACTTTTCTTGGTAGATAATACCAATTGTCAACTTCCTACGAAGATGATTTTAACAAAATGACGTTTGGTTAACTATCTAAGGGTTAGGTTAAATATGTCGAACTAAAAATAACCTAATCAAAAAGGTCTTTCACACTGGTTTTCAATAAAGGCTTTTAGTCCCAACCTTTGATGTGGGACAGTTGTTCAATTCTCACTAGAGTGGTCTCATAATCTATATCTAAGGTTTTCGGAAACGTTTATAGTGAATACAAATTTGTTGATCAAAAAGTCTTCTGAAAGGATTGTAATATAGGCTTGGTCAAGGGCTTACATAAAGGATACCTGTTTTGAGGCCAAGTAAAGAATATTTAATCAATATCTTCATTGGGTTCTCAAGTCAAGAACTTTAAAGATAAGATATTTAATCAGTATCTTCATCGGTAGCTCCTATGTGAAACTCTTATTTCAACTCGAACCATCCTAATCAGAAGACACTTCGGATAAGGGATGCAATGTCGGTTCTAGTGAGGCTTGAAAGGTTTGAAATCTTTGAAATATCGAGAGTATAAACGTGGGTGATTATATTGGTATTATTACTACCACAAAACTTTTAAAAGGTCACGACTCTTGAAATTAACCTATCCGGAGAGTCCTTTTGATTGTTTTGTTTTGAAATATGAGCGCTTTATTTTCTTTTCTAATGACATTGCTTGCAATACATGTGTTTTACAAAGCATTTCTTTTGTTTTTGAATGAATGGTATTTTGCACGATCATTGATCTTGTTTTTCTAACAATGAATATTTTATAGGCATCGGCCTTACTTTTACTAGGCACATTGTTTTCTCTTGCTCTTTAGCTTTCACTCTCTTTTGATATCTATGACTCTCCTGTGGTTCTACAAATGTGACCACCATTCTCAATTTTTGTTGACAAACCACATGCTTTGCCCCAATATGGGGAGATAATAACCGCTTTGGGGTTTTGAAAAGAACCATATAAGGCTCGAATTGGCTAAGTAAATGGTAATCGTGTTTGGATAATGAACGAAATGCTCTTCGTCACTTTGGGATGCTTTAAGCTTACATTAGAATTCACCTGAAGCTAACACAAGAAGATTAATGCGAGTAAAAGCAATAAAATCTTTCTTGATCTTTTGCTCAATAATTTTCAACCAAAACCTCCTATTTTGCCCCAATATAGGGTTGTTCTTGATAGGGTTATTTTGAAAATACTCCCTAATTGGCTAAATGTGGCTTGCAAGGAATATTAATAGTGTTTGGGACTGAGAAAGAAATGTCTTTATTGTTTCAATCCATGTATAAACTGTGAATGAATCCTATACCTTAAGACCATATTCTATTCACTCAATTCTCTTAGAGTGTGTATAAGGACATGTTTGATCAAAGGATTGCCTCTCATCATCTTAGGCACTACCATTTGGCATGTCTGATAATCATTTTCTAGTTTTTCAAAACATCAATTGGTTAAATTCCTCTCCGTGTGCAATTAAGATATGAAGAATGTTTTTCAAAATATATGTTCCTTTGACTCCTCTAGGGAAGATTTTATAAACAAAGTTGAAAATTTTTGGACAAAATAGGCTTTATTTGCCAAAGAAAGCGTCACTACTCGAGTGTTCTAACTGATTGGACCTTTCCTAAGTTCTGAGGAAGGTAGCCTAGCTTGGGAGTTTTGCTTTGTTGAAGTTGATCTCTTAAGGATTGATGAAGTCTTTCTTGGATATACTTTGGTACCTACAAGATAAGTAAACATGCAACTGTGTCATGTATGCATGAGATGCATGATGCAAATATCCTAAAGTGGCTCGGATTTAATCCAAAAGCGGCTGAAAAGCCTTTCACGTTATTCATGGATAATACTTCTTGACAGTATTAGCATTTATAGGCTTTGACAACTCTCGGCCATCCATTTCTACAAGAATCAGTGCTTCACAGGTAGTACATTCTTTACAACATATGAACTTTCATAGTTTCGAGTGAACTTCTCATGAGGATCTAAAATGATAGGCAGGACCTTCCTCAGGATGAGATCGTTGATCTCAAAGTGTCTAGGTCGGACCTCGCGATTGAATGACTTGGCTACTTGTCTTTGGTAGCTTTGTCCATGACATAGGGCTTTTGCCCTTTTCTCATCAATCACGTTGAGTTGTTCGAATCTTTGTTAAATCCATTCTTCTTCGAAAAGCTTGACTTATGAAAGTACCTTTAGTGAAGGAATCTCCATTTTCACGGGTCATACGACTTCCATTCCATATACCAGTGCAAGTGCAAATTGAAGTTTGATAAGCCATCAAAGCATATGGCAATCAATCATGCCAATCACAATGGTTTTTTGCGATCTTGCCCAAAATCTTCTGGATGTTTTTGCTTGCTACTTCCACAATTCCATTCATTTTTGGGCTGTAAGGAGAAGAATTCAAGTGGTGAATATTAAAATCCTTGAGTAATTCGTCCACTAACTTGTTGTTTATGTTTGATCCATTGTCGGTGATGATTGCCTCAGGAACTCCATATCAAGTGATGATCACAACAAATAAATTTTGCCACAATTTTTGCAGTGACATGGTCATAAGAATTGGCTTCAATCCATTTGGTGAAATAATCAATGGCCACTAGGATAAATTGATATCCATTTGACACCTTAGGATTACTTGGTTCGATGATGTCAATGCCCCACAATGAGAAAGGCCGTGCCTCAAACATTTGGTGCAGCTCATTAGGAGTAGCGTTGATTTTGTCTCCCTAGACTTGACATTGGTGACAACACCCCACATGTTGAATGCAATTGGCTTCCATGGTCAACCAGTAGTAACCTAGCCTTATAATTTTCCTTGCTATGAGATGGCCATTCATATGAAGACCACATTTTCCTTAGTGTATTAACAATTTGGCTACTTGTACGTCAACGCACTTCAGCAAGATTGAATTGAAAGACCTCTCATAAAGGGTTTCTCCATTGAGGAAGAATTTGGATGCCAATTTCATCAGGTATTTTTGATCATTGGCTTGACTTTCTTGTGAAAACTTGTCTTCTCGGAGGTAATTCATGATGTTGTAATACCATGGTTGACCATCTGGTTCTTCTTCAATTACCATGCAATAAGCAAGCTTCCTCAAGATATCTATTTGTGAGGAATCAATGCTTAAGCCGTCAATTACTTGTAACATTGATGATAAGGTCCCTAAAGCATTGGCAAATTGATTTTACGATCTTGGCAATTAATCAAAAGAGATCTCATCGAACTCCATGCTAGGTCTTCAAGATATTCATGGCAAGGAATCAGCTTCGCATCTTGTGTTTGCCATTCACCTTCCGTCTGGAGGATGATGAGTGTGGAATCACCATAGACTTGGAGTTTTTTTACTTTCATATTGGTGACTAATTGTTGTTGCGACCCAACCTCGCTGCCAATCCCACGCGAGGAAATGAAGGGGAAATGTCAAATTTAGGGGTACTTGATCATGTAAGTTCCCTCATGGTTCTCAACCACAGGGATGTCATCACCTTACCTCTTCGATGAACCTTATGTGAGTTCACTTAATCGTAATCACGAGTTCTCCCAAACTCGTATCCCGCATGACAGTCGAGTGCTGCGACCCTACCTCGATGCCACGGTACGTCTTGATCAACAGTTTTAAGGTCGAAAGGAATCCAGACACAGGTGGGTTTAGGGGTACTTTTACCATGATATCCCGCATGACGAATTCATTTAATATTTAGTTGGTTAAGACAACCTAGAAATAAGACGGGATTCGCCACTAGCCTCATTTTTGGGGGTCGGCTAGAAATCCAATTAGGGATCAGGAGTGTTCCCTCAATTCCTATGTAACCAGATATCTAGGTTCAGGGACTTGGGTTACGCCAATATTTCTATTAGTGCCCTTTTGGTACCTAACAATATGTTGTATTTATCTAAGGTGTCCATGCATTTCTTCTTTAAGTTTTCAAGATTGTTTGTCCTAAATTAAGCGATCATGCATGGTTCATCGTTTTCATGTTTCTATTTCTAAGAGAAGTGGAAAAAATACAATCAATTATATTGAAATTGCAAGATGGTAATTAAACAACCAAGGAGAGCAATAAATTTACCATTTAATCCTAGGAAAGATAAAAGAGAAACACAATTAAAAGAATAGGAAAAGAAATAGAAGAAACCCACAATTTGTCTGGTTTTTATACAGACAATAAGAAACCCGAGATGTATGTCGAGGATGAATAGTACAAAGGTATGGTCGGATTGGACATCGACCTTTCACTATCTTCGCGTCGTCTTCATCTTCAAGATGCTAATCTAAACCTAGTCTAAGAATTATAACTAGGTACGTACAATGGAAAGAAACAGGCATGTACGTCAAAATAACCAAAAACACAACATCATGCCAAAATCAATTATTCAAAGGAAATTCAATTAAGAAATTAGATTTGGACTTCGGGGTCAACCTTTGAAGTGCATGCATAGGTTCCTCTAAGACACCTACTCGATTCATTTTTATGACTTACATCCATTATTAACCAATTGTATTCTTGCATGGCCAATAACACTTGTAAGTCCATAATAAGGCATTTTATGTGATCTCTAGGGTTTACCCTCGATAACATGTATTGGCCCTAACATATATCTAGAAATTACATGCGTTGCAATAATTAAACATGCCTGCGGGTCTTTTGGACCTTATTTTTTTAATCAATTAAACAAGAGAGTGAACATTGGCAGGTCACTTATTATCAAAAACATGCGCCAATCATGAAAACATGCATTTCTAATGAATGGTGTGATTACATGTATGGAGGTACATGTGATGTTTCAAAGATAGATTTGAAATTATTGAAAAGGTTTTTAAGATAAAGTGATGTCTTAGTTATGGAAGGCATTCAATTGCAAAAGTTACCCCGGAACTCACATAAATCCATTTACAAGCATCGCAGACATTTTGACTACAGTCCAAACCATGACTTTCATAATGCCGAATCGAGGTTTAAAAAAGGATTTGAAAATGTATTGGATTAAGGAATATCTAGTTTATGGAATACATTCAATTGCCATGACTAACTCGAAACTCGCATAAATACATTAAAAAACATCACAGACATTTCAAACATGGTCCAAATCATGATTTTTCCTAAGCCAAATCAACCTTTGGAAAAGAATTTCTACAAAAGGTTGCTTTGGAAACATCAATGTACCAAAGCATTTTCAAGATGCGATTTGAAAATTCATTTATCAAAAGTCGATTGACAATGAATATCAAAGCATTTAAAGCAACTTTCATGAAGATGGCATGGCCCAAATTCATGCATGAACTAACCTAAGTAGGCTAACTAATCAGTCACAACCAAGTTCATGTCAAGGAATTTCAGATCAAGCGTGACAAATCAGCAAAATTGATGATACCCACTAACAATCTAACCATGAAAGAATTTCCTAATATCGTGCCATGATGATGACCAATTTAGTTACGAAAGTTTTCTTGAATGAGCTAAGCATGATTTTATAAAAATCAAAACACAAGCGATAGTGCATCAAAAAATCACTTAGGTAGCATATATTTCTAGTTGATTTAGAACTTAAAACGGAATTATTCGAAAAACAAAGTTCCTAATCAAATTTTATAAAATTTTCAACACACAAATCAAATTGACACTAAAAAGAAGTGATTTTTTGGATTTTTGGTTTTCCATTTTTTGGTAAAAAATTTGACCAAAAGTCAACATTTTAGTTGACTTTTCCTAAAAGGTTGATTGTTTGGTCAAATCTTTAGATTTTTGAAAAATTGATTTGAGAAAAGTGAAATTAAAGCTAATTGACATATTTTTGGCTGAACAGCAAATTTTTGACCGAGATTAACTTTTGGTCAAAGGGTTGACCAAAAAGTCAATATAAAAGTCAACCATTTGACTTTTCAGGTTTTTCTTGAAAATGAATAGAAAATTGTCTAAAATCTACAATGTAAAAGAAATAAATGAAAAACAACACTTTTTGATTAAGAAGCGGGTTAATGTCGCGATCAAAAATCAAATCTCGATATTTTTTATCATTTTCGACGCGTTGATTGAAATTTAGGTGTTAATAGTTGTCCTTTTTTTAGTGTGAGTTTGAAGAGGTTCCACTCAAAGATAAAATCCATTTGGAGAAAATAAAATAACAAAAGAAAATGACCTTTAGTTTGGAACATACTTAGATACTTACATTCACTCATTGGCATGTCCAAACTCATGCTTAGGGTCTTTCTCTCCATCTCTTTCATGGAATGGAATGAAGGAAATGAGATTGTTAAGGAAGGGGAATGGTTTAAGGATGATCATTAACCGAAGGATAAGTTTTATGGATAACCTAGAATCTAAAGACAAGATTCATGAGGATAACCTAGAACCTAGAGTCAAAGTTTATGCGGACAACCTAGGACCTAAAGATAAGATTTATGAAGATAAACTAGAACCTAAAGTCAAGATTTATGAGGATAACCTAGAACTGGATGTCAAGGTTAATGAGAGTAACCTAGAACCTAGTGTCAAGGTTTATGAAGATAACCTATAACCTAAAGGACAATGTTTAAAGTTTAATAGGAACCTAAGGGACGAGTTTAAGGTTTACCAAGAACCAAAAAGTCAAGGTTTAAGATTTACCAAGAACCTAAAATAAAGGATTATGGTTTAGGATGACCAAAAACCTAAGGCAAAGGTTATGGTTTAGGCTGACCAAAAACCTATTCACTAGGGAACATATTTTTAAAAAGAATTTCAAGATTACTCAAAGGATAATCTTGCAAAATCATTCAAACATGTCTTGATAAATGATACCAATCACCCAATTCCTTTGAAGAGGATTTTAACAAAATGAAGTTTGATTAACCATCTAAGAATTGAATCAAATATACTAAACTGGAAATAACCTAATCAAAAAGGTCTTTCACGTTGGTTCTCAAAAAGGCTTTTATTCCCAACCATTGATGTGGGAAAGCTATTCAATTCTCACTAAAGGGGTTTTACATCACCTATGTCTAAAGTTTTCATAAACGTTCACAGTAAATTCAAATTCGTTGATCAAAAGGTCTTATGAAAAGACCGTAATGTAGGCTTGGTCATGGGTTTACATAAAAGATACTTGCTTTGAGGTCAAGAAAAAGAATAGTCAATATGTATCTTCATCGGGTTTACAAGTCAAAAACCTTGAGGATAAAACAAGATATGATTGCTTCCACTCATTCTAGTCGTAACTTCTATGTGGAATCCTTATTTCAACTCAAACCATCCTATCGTGACCCGACCTTGCTGCCACACCTCCTAGGGGAAAGAAGGGAGGAAATGTCAGATTTAAGGGTACTTGACCATTAGAGTTTCCTTACGGTTTGCATCCACAAAGGTGTCATCAACTCACCTTTCCGGATGAACCTCTTATGAGTTCCCTCACACATGATCGCGAGCTCTCCCAAGCTCGTACCTTGCGTGACAACGAAAGGTGTCATGGCCCTATCTCGATGTTGTAGCACATCTTGATCAACAATTTTAAGGTCGGAAGGAAATTGGACGTAAAGGTGAATTCAAGGGTATTTTGATCATAATAGCCCTCTTGACAGTACGTCTTTGCCCATAAGGATGGCATCAATTCATCCCTTAGGGTACTGCCATATCAAGTGTACTAAATTATAATCGCGAACCTTTTCCTAAAGTTTGTACCCCTCATGACGGGTTTACTAAATGATCTAGTTATTTAAAATAACCTAGAAAATAAGACGGGAGTCTCCAGTAACCTCGTTTTTTGGGGGGTTAGCTAGAGAATCTAATCGAGGGTCAAAAGTAGTCTCTCGATTTCTATGCAACTAAATATCTAGGTTCAGACACTTGAGTTATGCTAATATTTTTATTAACGCCCTTTTGGTACCTAACAGTATGTTATGTTACATAAGGTGTCCATACATTTCTTTTTATGTTTTCGGGATCTAAAATCCTAAACTAAATGATCACATGTGGATGGTCAAAGAATTGCGAAAGATAAAAGAAAGCACACAATTGAATTTAAAGTACGAGGCGGTAAATAAACAACCAAGTAAAGCGGTAAATCTATCATGTAATCTTAAAACTTAAAAGAAATCAAAGGAAATGAAAGGAAAGGAAAAGAAAGAACCTACAACTCGTCAGGTCCTTATACAAATGAAGCAACCCGAAACATATATCGGGAATGAATGGTACAAAAGTATGGTCAAAATGGACATCAACCTTCAACCATCTTCATGTCTCGATGATCTTGAGCCTCCATAGGTCTATTCTAGTCCTAACCTAGAAACTAGAAACAGGTACATACATTGGAAAGAAACATTCATGCATGTCAAATAAATGAAAAGCATGACATGGGATCAAGAGTAATCAATCAAGTGAAGCAAAGTTCAAAATCAATCAAATTTGGGCCTCAAGTCGACCTTTGCAATTCATGCGTGGATCCCTTTAAACACCGACCCAATTTATTTTATGAATTATAGCCAGTATTGACCATTTGTTTTCTTGCATGACTAATAACGCTTGTAAGTCCCTAAAAATATGTACTAGGTGAATCCTTAAGATTTTCTCTCGATACAAGGCATCACACCTAACATACATCTAAAATCCACATGCATTACCATGAATTAAACACACAGATAGACCTTTTAAGCCTTATTTCTCAACCAATCAATCAAGTGAGTGAACCATCGGTGAGTCACTTATTCAAAAGACATGCGTCAATCACAAACACAAGTATTTCTAATGAATAACATGGTTTCATGCATGAATGGTACATGTGATGCTTCAAAGATGAATTTGAAATCATTGACGATGAAAAGTAAGGTTTTGAGACAATGGGTTGTCTCAGCTATGGAACGCATTTAATTGCCAAGACTAGTCTGGGGCTTGCATAAATACACTTACAGATATCACAAATATTTTAAATACAATCCAAACCATGACAACCACAATGCCAAATCAAAAGTTCAAAGAGATTTGAAAAAATTTAGACAAATGAATATTTAGGCTATGGAACGTATTTAATTGTCAAGGCTAGTTTGGGGATCACAGGTATTGCAGACATTTTAAATACTATCCAAACCTTGACTTTTTCAAAGTCAAATCAAGTATTTAAAGGATTGTAAACATTAGATATTCGAAACATCATATGCACAAAAAAATTTCTATGACATCTCGATTTTCTGATTCTGCTTACAAGTGAATGAGTTGAGCTTTTCATCGGCGCTCCTATAGCCTTTTTCTTTGAGTTGGCCACTCATGAGATAACTAGTCTATCTAGTGAAGCCGTTAAGGGATTTTAACGCAACTAACTTGAGAATTCGATCAAAAATCGATTGCTCGACCGCGCTAATCTACAAGGGTCAATACGGTACTATCAAAATTGATTAGAGATCAGAGATAGGCTAGTTCGACTGAGGTATGCGATTAAAGGGTGGGTGATTCCACCTAATTGTAAAATTCTCGTCGAACGACACTAAACTGATTCTTCTATCATTTCGTGTCATGTGCCCATACTTGAAATCTCGAGATTTTCATGACAACTGAGACTCGCCAATGAGTCGAAGATGTACAATGTGGCTTGAAAATAATCAACCATGGGTCAATTGTACTAAAAAATTCCTAAAAGCTACACGGTAGGTTAGGTCACGTTAAAATCGCGCCGATTGAAATTAACCGCGAATTTAAACCCGATTTCAGAAACTGAAAGTTCTGTTATGTCACGATTCATTTTAAGAATGTTGACTCATCATCCGAAGACTTTTCTACAAACCTGAGATTTTGGCGAAAATTCAAAGTAAGAATATTTTGGACCAGGAAAATTAGAGGACCATTTTTTAGTGCATTTTTTGCCTTCAAGTTGGTTCAATTGATGAGGAAAAATCATGAGATAGATGAGGGCACTTTCACTTAATTTATGGACACCAATCTAAGCCCACTTTGAGAAGAATGGAATGGAATTGAAGAGGGAAATGTCCAAATTCGTAGCCAAGGTGGGGAGCAACATTTTGGGCTGTTTGGGAAGCTTCTTGAGGGAGCCATGGTGCAGCAAATGGCTGAGATTGATAGCCATAGGTAGTGGGGGGCAAGTGATAAGTGAATGGGGATAATTGTGAAGACTTTGAAGGCTTTTGGGTCCCCCTTGCTTCAGCAGCCTCCTTCTTCTTCCCTTGGCTCCTTTATCCATTGTTGTAGAAGTTTACGAGCTTAAGAAAACTAGAGGAATCCAGCCAAGCAAGCAGTAGCCGAGTCAACCCGTTCAAACGCCGCTCAGGCGGCCACACGCCCGTTAGAGCCATTATGCGTCCCACACACTCGCGAGCTCGCCCGCATGTCCAAGCCACCAGTCCCACCTCCTGCTCGCTACCCCATGCTCGTAAGTATACCGTCCAGCCACCGTTCGCCGTCACCGAGTCCCTTCACCGCTTATCCAAGCCACCTGGTCCACCTCCTCGCCGTTCTAGCCCGCTTCAACAGTGAAGTTCCTTCGGTTCAGCCTTGGACAGAAGCAGAAGTTCCAACAAGAGCTGAAGCTTCTAGGCCCGTTTTAGGCCTTGCCTAGACCTCACTTGGTGTCACCACAGGCTTGTTTGTCAGTCGCCTCCGCGTCGCCATCGCCGTGGACTCACTGGCCCACTAAACCAGTGAGTTTACTCACTAAACCTTGCTTAGGATGTTAATTATGCTTAAGGGTTGATTAGATTAGTCTTAAGATTGATTAGTGCTAATATATAATGGTTAGATTAGCCTTATAATGGATTAGTGTTAATCTAATTAGTGAGATTAGCACCATTGATGATGAATTAGTCATATTCAGTGGACTTTCTTCATTTATGTTCTCTGGACTCAGTGGACTTTCTTCATTTATGTTCTCTGGACCCTCACTATTTTCCATTTTTGTGGATCGAAATGTGTTATGATTTTGAAGTTGATTCCTTCTTGAGAAATGTTTTAGAAATCTTCAGCTATGATATATATTTTACTCAAGATTTTTAGAGACTTAAAATTATGAGATTTCAGCTCCGTCATTTGCAAATAGGATCTCGGACTGTGTTGAAACTAGTGACCTCTTGGGATTCAAAGGATTTTTATCAACTCTTAGGGTTCGATTTTCTAAATGGTTTCTTCACAAAATTTGTTTGTCACATCTTCTATTTTAACATAGTCAAATTTCAAATCAAATGGACAAGTGTTGGATCTCAAACTGAGCTGATTGTGAAAACAAAGTCTCTGGAAACGGACTCAATTTTTGTACTGGATCGAGCGATTTACTGGGCTTAAGGTGTCTTCATGAAAAATATTCATCTATGTGTCCTTTACAACATATTCAAGTTTTATAATTGTTGCAACTCGTTTGGTTAGGTTTCCGAATTTAAACTCGGAGATGCGCAAGTGGGCCGTTTCTACCGGTTAGGACCAGTAGTAGTTCATGATTGTTCTTGATGCTATACTTGTTAGAAAATACATATCTGATGATGTGATTGACTTGTGACATGCTTGGAACTTGTACGTGGTGAGATGTGAATGGGTTGTGAGCAGGTAAAGGGTTAAATGCTACATGATATCGAAACTCGTGTGAGCCACCTCTAGTGCCTTATACTATTGCTTATTGTAATCAAGGGCTGAGTGTTACATGACAACTTGAGTCACATGGGAATTACCTCTAGAGCTTTGCAGTCTTGTCATGCATAGTGACGGGCTAAGTGCTACACAATATCGAAACTCGTGTGAGCCACCTCTGGTGCTTTATACTATTGCTTATTGTAATCAAGGGCTAAGTGTTACATGGTGACTTGAGTCGCATGGGAATTACCTCTAGAATCTTGTAGTCTTGTCATGCATAGTGAAGGGCTAAATGCTATACGATAGTGTGACTTCGTGGGGACCACCTCTAGTGCCTTGAGTTTGATTATTGAATTTGAATTTGACTCTAATATTGAGTATTGAGTTGGAATGTGGAGTCGGAATATTGAGTGGGGATGTTGAGTTGGAATTGGGAATTTGAATATTGAGAGTGAATATTGGGTGTGAATTGAACCACCGATATGAGTTACCCACGCTTGATTATGGGACGAAATTGTATGACACGGAATGGGACGTGTCATAACTATTTAGCCTTATAATCAGGACTCTTGTGAATTGCTTGATGGAGTGATTTAGCCATGCCTAATTATGGGACAAAATTGTATGAAACGGTATGAGATGTATCATAACGATTTGGCCTTATAATCGAGACTCTTATGTTGATTGATTTGAAAGTGAGATTGTTACGCCTCGATCTTCGAGCACGTGCCCATCTCTCGGTGGTCGATAAATTTGCGACGTCCCAGGACGTGTCACCGACCCATACATTTTAATTCGCATGCAGAAGCATATAAAACCCCTGACAACATTTAACTTGGGATAGAAATGCAGGAAATCAATCACAACCAAAACAAACTTTCTTATAAACACGCAAGGTTTATATACAAACTAGTCCAAAGACAAAAGTCTACCAAAGACCGGCTCAACAAAAAGGGAACTGTCCTATGATCGGCTAGCCATACACTTTCACCGATCCTTCGGACTCCACAGGCTTTGGGGGCGTTGGGTCCTCCACCACACCATTGGGAGGGTCAGCTACACTTTTTCCTAGGATGGCCTTAACTACCACAGTGGGAATATCAAAACCCCTAAGGGGACCCACCCTAAAACCATTAGGTCTGAAGCGAAACCACGGTTTGAATTGATGAGACACCCAATGAAAGATGTTCTTTTTGACCTAGACGATGGTCGTCACAAGTTCATAGACCTAGTGACTTTCGAGATCGAGGTAACTAAAAACCTGCTCGATAATCCTCATCGGTCGACCAAAACGCTCTAGAGGAATCGCTATCTACGAACCTGAAAATGTTGAGCCCATGATAGGGGGAGACATTGTCTTAGCAAGTTCACCCCCTAAACTCCGACTAGGAAGGAAATGCACCCAGGAGTGGCCTAGCCACAAAATATAGAGAACTTACCTTACCTTAATTCCTTCTTATATGTCAGTACAGTTCATATTCAAGCATTACTCGCACAACATGCACTATTGACACACATTGGTCTATCAATTTAATCCAATCAATATTATCTATCAATTCAGTACTGACTATCAAATCGCTTTGTAGATATGATAACTGCTCACCCAAGCTGATATAGATAGATAATAGCTCGCCAAAGTTGATATAGATAGATAGTAGCTCACCAAAGCTGATATAGATAGATAGTAGCTCGCCAAAGCTGATTAATGCTCACCTAAGCTGAAGCAGTACTTAAAAACCACTTTTGGTGTCAACACCCGACACCTGGTATTTTCTGATTAAAATGCCTATATACCACCATAATCACTCAATTTCACCATATAGCATTCAATTACAGAAATTAAATACACCATTGCAATCGGTACGAAATTCTAACGAACGACTCTCCCAAGACAATTTCCGTAAAATATTAATTAATTAATAATTAAATGAATTCCGAAAATTAAATTAATTTAAATATAAAATAATATTTAATTAAAATAATTAATTAAACGTCTAATCATGATTAGACTAGCATAATTAGACTAATTAATCCATCCACTAAACTAATCATGCACATAATCTAATCAACATTTAAATAAGCTAATCTAACCACCTAAACATGCTTAGCCTAATCTAAACACCCCTTAAGCATAATTAACTCCCTAAGCAAAGTTTAATGAATAAACTCACCGGTTTAGCGTTCCGGTGAGTCCATGGTGACGGCGACGCCAAGGCGGGCGACAATCCTCTTAGCGGCAACACCAACGGAGGCCGAGAAGGGCTCAGGAATGGGCCATGAAGTCCCAAAGCCTTGCTGGTTTCTCGGCTTCTGCTTGTTGGACCAAGAAAGAGAACTAGTGGCTGAACGACGAGGAGGCTGGCTGATCGGAGCTCCGGCGAGTGGGTGGTTGGCAATTGGTAGAACCTGGGGGTCAAGGGGGACTTCCTAGTGGTTGGAATGGGCGAAGGCTTGGTCGAAATGAGAGGAAAAATGCAGAAAAGACGAAACAAGTGAAACCGGGCGGACTCCAGGTGATTCGGTGAGGGGCTATTTCTGGCTAGTGGACGAGTTGACCAGCGACTCTGTTTGGCGAGCGGCCAGGCTGGTTTGTATAGTTTAGGCCTCCTGGACACGATGGTGGGTGGAGCGTGGGTTGATTCTCACGAGAAGGCAACGAACAACTTGAGTTTTTGGAGAAAGGTCAACTGGAGCTGAACAAGGCTAGATGGTCAGACTGCCGCTAGCTTCTGGTCGGTTGGCGGGTCAGACGGTGGCTCCGACCAGCAAATGGCCAAGTTAGGGCGGATAGTCTGGATGTCCTGAGCACGGTGGTGGGTAGCACGAGAGCTGATTCCTCCGGGAATGCAACAATCAACTTAGCTTTTCACAATAAGGTCTGCAGGAGCAGAAGGAAGAAGAAAGGGAAAATGAGGAGAGAGGAGCTCGATGATTTTGGGGCTTGAAGGAGGGAGAGAGTGATCAGAGGGCTGGCTACACTCCCCAAAAGGCCATCAAAGCTTGCCCTAAGTCCCCGTGCAAGTCACCTCATCATCTCTCTCTTCCTTTGCCCTTATCCACACACTTTTAGGGGCAAAATAGTCATTTCCACCTTGCACAAATTACCAATCTATCCTTGGGCTAAAATTGATGGGTGAGCCTAAGAATTGGGCTTGGAAATGAATAGGAATGGGCTTAGGGATCGATTGGGCTCAAAAGGGCTAAGGATTGGACCATGGGCTTGGAATAAGAAATAGTTTGTTTGGGCCCAATGGGCTCACTTGCTTGCTTTGGGCCCATCATGGTGGCTGTCCTACCTTGGGCCTAGGTCCCACACTTGCCGAGCTCGGCCCATGTCTTCATAGGCTCGTTTCCTCGATCCAAAAATCCATTTTCCAAGTACTCTGCTTAACTGGTGCTGTCAACTGTTGAAACAGCATCATCCAAAGTCCGTCTCGGACGTTCCCAATAATTCGAAGTCCAATCTTTAGTTCTCATGCCATGTCAATTTCGTCTAATGCCATTTTGGGTACAACTCAGACTGACAGGTGGCTTTGAGGATTCATGCATGACCGACTCATGCCAAACCACATTCAAGACATCTCGTCGCATGGACGTCCTTGACTACATGAAATTACGAATGATAGATTATTATTTCAAAGTACACGATTACTAAGGATCGACCTAGGGTTGTTCGCAGGCTCAATAATAGTAAATGGAATCATCTATCGTTCCATTATGTTCTGTTTGCGAATCGACTTCTAGTCGTCCTTGAAATTGGCCTGCCTATCTATAGGATCGTCCTCACATAGGTCTCACGGTCAAGTCGTTTTCCCAGGTCAAGTTCTTTAGTCGTACAAGTGCTATCCTCATTAGCCTTTCCCCTCAAGGTCAGTATCTCGGGAATGATCAATTCCGAGTGAGATCAACCAACAATGCATTGACAAAATTCACATTCATTCATCCCTCAGAGGGCTCGAATTTTAAGATATCACAACTCTTCCCCTCTTATAAAAATTTCGTCCTCGAAATTTAAACCATTACAATTTTCTTAAACAAAAAGGTGGGGGTACAATCGTCTCATCGATTCTTCACTTTCCCAAGTTGTTCCTTCAGTGCCATGGTGTTGCCAGACCACTTTGACCAACGGGATGGTCTTGGTGCGTAGAACTTGCTCTTTCCAATCCACAATCTAAACCGAGCTTTCAATGTACGACATTCTATCGTCCACGTCTAAATCCTTAAAATTTAGCACGTGGGTCGGGTCAGGCTTATACTTTCTCAGCATCGACATGTGAAAGACGTAATGCACTTGCGCCAACCTCGGCGATAATGCAAGATGATACGTTAGGATCCTGATTCTTTCAAAAATCTCAAAATGGGCCTACGTACCTTGGACTCAGCTTTCCCTTCTTGCCAAAGCGCGAAGTACCCCTCATTGGTGACTCCTTCAAAAAAACGTGATCACCAACTTGGAATCCGAAAGGCCTTCGAGGCTTATCGGCGTAGCTTTTTTGGCGACTTTGAGTGGTCTTTAATTTGTCTCTAATGACGGCAACTGCATCCACTGACCGTTGGACTAATTCTGGGCCTGTGATCTTTCTTTCCCCAACTTCATCCCAACATATAGGCATTCTACATGCTTGGCCATACAACACTGCGAAAGGAGCCATCTGAATATGTTGCTGGTAGCTGTTGTTGTAGGCAAACTCAACAAGATGAAGCTGTTCCTCCCAGCTTCCCTTGAAATCCAAAACGCAAGCTCACAGCATGTCTTCAAGGGTTTGGATCATCCTCTCAGACTGGCCATCCGTTTGCGGATGATAGGCCGTACTGTATTGCAGCTTCATTCCTAAAGCAGTTTGTAAACTCTTCTAGAAGGCAACAGTAAATCTCGGGTCTCGGTCTAAAGTGATTGTCACTGGCACCCCATGCAATAAAATAATTTGACGCACGTACAACTTTGTGTGCTTGTCTAAATCAAGGTGCTTTCGTACTGCGATAAAGTGAGCCGACTTCGTCAATCTGTCAACCACTACCTAAATGGAATCATTACCCCTCTGACTCTTGGGTAAACCTATCACAAGGTCCATTGTGATGTGTTCCCACTTCTACTCTGGAATCTTGAGAGGTTGCAGAAGTCCTCCCGACTTACAGTACTGTGCCTTCACTTGCTGACACATCAAACACTTGGCGACATGCTTGGCAATGTTCGCCTTCATACCAGACCACCAATAGTGTTGACGCAGGTTCTAATACATCTTCGTACTACTAGGATAAATGCTGTAACTACTACGATGAGCTTCTAAGAAGATCTCTTCCTTGACCGTTGTATCGTTAGGTACACACAATCATCCTTGGAACCTCAGTGTTCCGTCCTAAAAAACCTGAAAGTCAGCATTCTTCTTTTCGATGTTCTCTTGTAGAATCTTTTGAATCTCTGGGTCTATCCACTAAAGCTTTTTTATTCTAATCCGCACTTCCGGCTCAATTCTAAGGGTGGCCATAAGATTCGAAAGGTGGCCTACCTCAAACTTGAAAACCGAATCTCGAGCTTTCTCAAGCAAAGTCCATTCCTTAATCATCATATGCGTAACTGAAGACTTCTGACTTAGCACATCAGTGACCTTGTTCGCTTTTCCAGGGTGATACAAAATATCACAATCGTAGTCTTTCAGGAGTTCCATCCAGCAACGCTGTCTCATGTTTAACTCTTTATGAGAGAATAGATACTTGAGACTTTGATGGTCAGTGAAGATCTGTAATCTTTCTCTGCACAAATAATGTCTCCAAATCTTCAGAGCAAAAATGATTGCTGTGAGTTCCAAGTCATGTTTCGGGTAATTCAGTTCATGAGGTCTCAACTGACGGGACACGTATGCAACAACCCTACCATGTTGCATCAGCACGCAACTTGGTCCTCTAAACGATGGATCACTGTAGATCTCGTATCCTCCAAGTCCAGATAGAATGGTCAGCACAAGTGCGATAGTCAACTTCTGCTTAAACTCTTGGAAACTACGCTTGCACTTGTTTGTCCATACAAACTTCTCTTCCTTATTCAGCAGTCGAGTCAACGGTGAAGCTAAAGCTGAAAACCCATCTATGAACCTTTTGTAATACCCTGCTAAACCCAGAAAACTTATGATCTCTGTCACTATCGTCAGTCTTGGTTAGTTGATAATCGCTTCAATCTTGGCGGGGTCCATGGAGATTCCTTCACCTGAAATCATGTGACCTAGAAATGCCACATGAGTTAACCAAAACTTGCACTTATTGAACTTAGCATATAGCTCATGATTTCGCAAACTCTGAAGCACTATCC
Source organism: Eucalyptus lansdowneana (assembly GCA_017140395.1). Classification (NCBI taxonomy): domain Eukaryota; kingdom Viridiplantae; phylum Streptophyta; class Magnoliopsida; order Myrtales; family Myrtaceae; genus Eucalyptus; species Eucalyptus lansdowneana. The sequence continues at coordinate 7,242,170 of CM029483.1, read as the reverse complement.
TTAAGTGCCATTCATGCTCCTCAGGACTTCTCGAATATACCAGGATATCATCGATAAACACGAATACGAACTGATCCAGATACTTTTTAAACACTCGGTTCATCAGATCCATGAAAGCAGTTGGGGCGTTCGTCAGAGCAAATGGCATTACAGTAAACTCATAATGGCCGTTTGAGTATGAAATGCCGATTTCGGTATGTCTTCCTTTTTGATCCTCAGCTGGTGATATCCCGTCCTTAAGTTGATCTTTGAGAATATCGACGCTCCTTGCAGCTGGTCAAACAAGTCGTCGATCCTCGGTAGTGGGTACTTGTTCTTGATCATCACCTGATTGAGTTGACGATAGTTGATGCACAGACGCAACGAACCATCCTTCTTCTTCACGAACAGAATTGGTGCACCCCAAGGTGTTGCACTAGGATGTATAAATCCCTTGTCCAATAACTCATGAATTTGCACATTCAGCTCTTTCAACTCAGATAATGCCATCCGATAAGGAGCCTTGGAGATTGGCTCTATCCAGTGTGCTAATATGGCGCCCGAGAATTTTGACAACCCTTGAATAGGCAGTGATCCATGATTAAGTGACGAAAGTATTGTTGGATGATGTCCTTGGCGTTACATGCGAACATTTGGTTTGTATTATTGTTGGACCAGCGCATTTCATTTAGTATTGATCTAGTCATTGAACAAACCATAGTCTTCTTGGAAAACTTTCATAAGCTCAAGTGAAACCAACCTCATCCGTACTTTGCCGACCTTGGAAAATGACGGTACATCACGGATTGACCAAGATGTCATTGGATTCTGTCATTGGCACGGGTGTTGGACTCCGTCGTATCATTAGCCTTATCGGCACCACACTCGACCTCGCTGACCTGTGTATATTTTTTTCAAATGACACTACACGGCTATACTACCTAAGTGTTCATGAAGTAAGAGAGGAATTCGGGTTTCGATCCATTGATTTTTGAGAGTTGAAGGAACGGAATTTGGCCATGCGTGACGAACATGCATGCTCGTGTGGAGAGGAGGAATCACCCGCGCCCAACGCTACCCTAATCTCTTTCCATTTGGTCGATGCTTTAGTCAACATTGTGAAGGAAATATTGACCGAAGTAGGGCCAACGTTAGCCACGCTGCTTCCCCATAATCGGCCAGCAAATCAAGACTAAGAAAAGGATTAAATAAAATGCTGAAGACACGTTCCTCGCTTAGAGAAGCAAAGTGTCGAGCAGATGAGAGGAAATTTGAGCTTGCTGGACACGTGTGCTCTAGCTGCCTCTCGCCTGATTAAACCATCGAAAATTCCCCTCTTAAGTTGACTGGTTTTTAGTAAAACTAGTAGCCATTGTGTTTGTAACCGAGAAAAGAGAGTTCAGCGAGTGAGCACAACGAACGTGAGAGAGAGAGAGAGATAACGCAAGCGAGCAGAGAGAAATGAGGGAAGAAGATCGTCCTCTACCCTGTGTGCGTGCTGTCATGGCTGTCTCCGCACACCCCTCGCCGTCAACACCGTAGAACACGAGGCAAGCAAAGTCTACTAACCTATATAATGCATTACTGTTATTGTCTAGTGCAGTGCAAATAGACTTGAGGAAATGTTGAGATGAAGGCTGAATTGCTGAATTGTGAGTGATAGAAGTGGATTGGAATTGAGAAATTGAGGAAGCATTTTGGTTCTCTATATGTTATTTGGAGTTATTTGATCTAGAGTCATAGATATAGATTTTTAGACTTTAGAAGTGGATTCGACAAGGTATAGGCATGAGCCTTTATTGAATCTATGCTGTCCAGAACAATCCTCTTGTAGCTAGTAACCTTGCCAACTATCTATGGAGGTTTCTAAGTAGAATTTGGTTCGATTTTTTTTTTTTTTTGAATGGGAGTTTCGAGGAATTATTTAAATTATAACATGCATATAGGTCAGATTTTCGGTAATGGAATGATCGACACAAGACTGATTGTGGGGGTGTAATATTTTCTACTAGCATGTGAAACCCGAAAACCTACGTGCATACTGAAATTTTATAGACACTGTGCATTCTGATATTTTCGTTGATAGTATTTCAAATACTTAAACGCATTTCTAATAGTGAATACATTTTGGTTTATCATTTAGTATGATGATTTTTGTATTTGACAAGTCACTCATTATCAAGATTTTGATGAATACTCATGGACTCTTGATGTCATTGCATCAAAATGTGTTTTGGTGTTAAAATAAGTTAAGATGTTAATGATGCCGTCGATCAGTCGAGTCGACGATGCCTCGAGAGTCGGGATGCCCATAGGATCAAATGAATCGATGCCATTGGATGCCTGGGTCTGCAGTGCCCCAGAGGGTCCCCGGGAGTTTCGGGATGCTCGGTTGTATGTCAGTACGTAATTCCGGAGGGTAGGGGTAACCATTTTCATGACACGCCCCGGAGATTCCTTGTGATGCCAGGTAGGGTGTGAGATGCCTGGAGGTGTGATGTAACACGCTTCGGATGCCCAGTGGCATAATATCGGAGGCTTTCGCGACGCTAGGTTGGGTGCGAATGCCCCGAAGGGACACAAACATTGGTCCTCCAAGAGATGAAACTCTTTTGAATATTAAAACCGATGGATTAACCAAGTGTGTGTAGTCTAGTAAAAGAGTTGATTTGTGTGTATGAAACAATACATCCTACTTTTGAAAATGCACTTGTCATTGCATTGAATTGTTTTGTGGACTTGATGCATACCACTCATTTCTTGCGACTTCCTGTTTTGTCTATCTTGCATGAAATTAGATGGTGATGGTTTTGCGTGATATAGTTTAGTAGATCTTTTATTGCTGAGTGGTTGTACTCACATCATTTGGGGACTAACATTTCAGACTAGAAGATATACCTCTGCTACCAGTCACCCCTAGCACATTTTATGGTATTCCGGTCGACCTTCAGTGTGAGTGTTCGGAGAACCACCAACCTGAGATACGAGGGTTGGTCTTTATTCGAGTGCAGGTACTGGTCATGTTTGACATTGGTTCTCCTGCTGGCCTAGTGATTCAGGAGTTTCTGACCGTGTACGTCCACCATGATGGGAATACGCTAGGGCCGTTACCACCACCGCTAGCTGACGAGCCGAACTGGGTGTGACCGAGAGTGATGGTTAGCAGATGAATCATTTTTGGATCGCCGACACTAACTGATGAGCCTATGTACATGTTGCTAGAGAGTTGAGTACCCTTTTGAAAATAGCCGATTTCAGATAAATCTTAGCATTTTGATGTATCGACTAAATATGTCCATCAAGTTTATGTAAATAAAAGTGTTCGGTTTCAACTTATAAAATGTCTAGTAGGTGTGCATCGTTTTAAATTCAGGAAGGGGATTAGTAGAATGTGCTTCCGCTATATAAACTGCGCAGGGACCGATCTAAAAGATATAAACCCCTAGGACTTTTAGACCTATTATAATTCTTGGTATAGAATGATATATCATTGAGTCAAGAGAAAGGCAAGTGATCTATGGCGATCATAACGGATCGGGGGCCATTCGGGGGAGCCACAGCTGGTTTATCTAGAGTGACAAGGTGCCTCAAATGGAATTGAGGATAAAATGATGCACACCATAGGATACTAACCAATAGTAGTTGACTAACTTTGAATAACGGGTGATTGATTTTCACTCGTAGATCTTTGGTGACTAGTGTGATGTTGCCTTTGTGTGCCACTGACATTCTATGTTACTTATGTGACTTCAGTAAAAACCTTATTTTATTATGTGACCAGTTGTCGCGACCTCTTTTTTTACGTCCGGGGGAAAAGAAAGAAAGGTTTAGGGGTATTTGCCTAAAGAGACGGACAAATGGCCTTGGATTAGGCACGGGCTCTCCCAAGCCCATACCTCGCACGACATTGGATTTCATATTTCAATTCATAACAACCTAAATATTTCTAGGAGTTGCCACTAGCCTATTGGGGTTGGCTAGAAACCAATCGAGACACGGGAGTGTTGTCTTGATTCCTACGCAACCAGAGATTTCTAGGAACAGGGACTTGTTTACACCAATGTTTCTATTAGCGCCCTTATGGTACCACTAACTTGAAAAGTTGTTTATCTAAATAGCCACACAATCTTGATTACCAATTATAATCTTTATGAAACTACTAAGTGTCCATGCAAATGTTTTTGTAGGTTTTTTTTTTTTTTTTAATCTCTAGACTAATCCTATCATAATTTAGAAAAAGAAATTTACACTCAAATTATTGAAAAGTGGTGTGGTAAATAAAATCCAAGAAAGTGATGCGGAAAAGAAAGACCCAATACAAGTCGGGCAAATAATATTACATGGCCTTGTTATCACGCCCTAGGACAGGACCCCATGAGCGAAATGAGAATTTAAATATGCACGACATTACTTTAGATGCATGAAATTACTCTAATTTATTTTAATCTATGCAAAATAGATTATTTACAAAAATGGTTATAAAATACCAAAATATCATTAAATTAAGAAAATGACCTTTTTAAAATTAGGAAAATTTCCTAGATGTCATTTCTATCATAATTTGATATCATCCATCATTTTTATATTTTTATTTTTTGAAATTTTTCATATTTTTTCATTTTTTAAAATTTTTTATTTAAAATTAATTCTCTAAGCCGATATATGCCAATTTACACTAATATGGGACTGCCCAGTTCATGAATATAACAAGAACCAAGCTCAAATCGACCGTTTCAAGATTGAAACTTGGTTTGCTCATTTCATCGACACTTGGCATGCATTAAATCACCTCAAAACAGCTTCGCCAGGCTATGTTTGCGGCCTTCAATCTCAACCCATAAGCAATCTCATGCGGAACTAAAGTATCAAGATTATACTACCACATGCAAGGAGTAAGATTAGATAAAAATCACAGCTTAAAACATGTGAAAACCAAGTTGGAATCGTCATCAAATATGCGGGTTTGAGCTGATTTTGCAAATCTGGGTTTGAACCCAGGTCAAGCAAACGGGTTGAATGCGCATATTCAAACCTTGACACTCATCACATACGAGATCTAAGGAATACAATACTTTATCCGAGTGAAAGTAGGTAACATGAGCTTTCAAATGCAACAAACATCATAGAGAATGACCCACCGAACAACATCAAAACGACTTCTCCAAGAAGCACACATGCAAAACTCTTGAAGAGATTTCAACACTAGGAAAAATTCCAACCTCAAAAATCAGTTTTCCGAGCAGGTTTTCCTCTTGATTTTCATGATCAAAACATGCTCAAACTTGAACAAAAATACATCTAGGATGCTTACCTTGCTTCCTAGTTTCTTTTGCAAGTGGTTCTTGGCCGAGAAAATCAAGAAATTATCCTCGGGGGGCATGTGGAAGTTGGCTCAATCAAACTAGAAATGAGATCTGTAAAAAAAAGAACTGACAACGAAGCTTGTCATTGACCTCTAAAATTAGACTTCAAGACCTCTTTTGTTGGAAAACATAACACCAAACTATATGTATTCTAGTTTGGGGAAAAAGTCAATTTTTTCCTCATTTGTCTCTCAAATTTCTCAAAAACACTAGCTTTCCCTCACTCGTGACCAATCGGGCTCAACACTTGGAAAAATTTTCGGTGTTTCTTAGCCCGCCAGGAGGGTGTGTTTTCAAGGGACTTTAGGAGGTCTTCCCGATCTCTATTTTGGACGTGTGACCTATCGTTGGAAAGATATTTTAGTGCAATTTCACTCCCTAGTTGAAGGTTTTGGCTAATTTTGGCCACAGGTGTGTGAAAATCTCACTTTTCTATCTCAAGGTCGGTCTGGAATTTCTGGGTTTTTGCCTTTCTGGAGGTGTTTTTGGAGAATGACCGTGAGCTCTCTTCTCTCCCTCTCGTCTCCTCTCTCTCATCCCCTAAAAGAGCTTGCTTCCGCGATCTTATCCCCTCAATTCAGGGATTTTTTTTCGGTCTTTAGTCTACCTACCAAGCCTGCCAACAGGGCTACTTCACCCGCTCTCTGACTTCGCCAATTTTTCCACTTCTACAGCTTTTGAGTGTGTGGATTTTGCTGCAATTTTCCCGTGCTTTCAGCAACTTATCCGTGGCCAAATTTTGTCCACTTACACTACTATATATGGTCTTCCATCACGTGCAAAGATCAAGCTGGATGGGCGGCTGAGTGGGATATGGTGGGGCCACCAATATGCCTACTTAGTAGCTTCGAATTAAAACATAACCGTGGGCTGGGTTTTGGTAGCTGGCTTGAGTGCATTTTGGCCCCAATTTGCCATTTTAATTCCAATCTTACTTGCTGGGCTTGACTAGTCACATTTAGATCATTGGCCCCAATTTTTTCTTCTTTCTTCTTTTTTTAAAACATATTTTTTAATCTTTTTTAATATATGTTTTTAATTAATTTTTTTAAATTTTATTTCTAAGGAAAAAATCTTTCATTTAAAAAAACTATACAAAAAACCTAGATAATCTATACGCAAGAATTTGACATGAAATATTTTTATGGAAAAACAAGTTCCCATTTTTCCGGAAATGATTTTTGTGCAAAAAAAATTTAGGTGTCAACAGCTGCCCCTCTTTAGAAATAAGCTGAAAGAGATTTCTTTCAAAGATAAGGTGACACCTAATTTTTTTTTTTTTTTTTTTTTTTTTTTTTTTTTTTTTTTTTAAAGTAGCAAAGTGAACATGCAAGTGAGCTTAATGTAAAGAGCGTGATCTAAGGATGTACCTATGAACAATTTGAAAAGTGTGGTTTAAGGATATACCCACAAACCGTGTGGTTTAAGACAGTCTCACTAACCGTGTGGTTTAAGGTAGTCCCACGAATCTTGTGGTTTAAAGCAGTCCCACTAATTTTGTGGTCTAAGGCAGTCCCATGAACCTTGTGGTTTAAGGCAGTCGCATTAACCGTGTGGTTTAAGGCAGTCCCACTAATCGTGTGATTTAAGGCATTCCCACTAATCGTGTGGTTTAAAGCAGTCCCATTAACTTTGTGGTTTAAGGCAGTCGCACGAACCTTGTGGTTTAAGGCAGTCCCATTAACCGTGTGGTTTAAGGCAGTCCCACGAACCTTATGGTTTAAGGTAGAGTCCCACTAACCTTGTGGTTTAAGACAGACCCACTAACCTTGTGATTTAAGGTGGTCCCACTAATCGTGTGGTTTAAGACAGTCCCACTATCCATGTAAATTGTATGGTTTCAAGATGACCAAGAATCTCTTGAAAATGCATGGTTTAAGGCTAACCCATGAACCCTTTGAAATTGCAAAGTTTTGAAAATGCACGGTTTGAGGCCAATCCATAAACCCTTTGGAATTACATGGTTTAAGGATAACCAAGAACCTTTTGAAAATGCATGGTTTAAGGCTAACCCACTAATCCTGTGAATTGGCGTGGTTTAAGGATGACCAAGAACCTCTTGAAAGTGCATGGTTTAAGGCTAACCAATGAACCCTTTGAAATTGCAATGTTTAAGGATAACCAAGAACCTTTTGACAATGCATGGTTTAAGGCTAACACATGAACCCTTTGAAATTGCAAGGTTTAAGGATGATCAAGAACCTCTTGAAAATGCATGGTTTAAGGCTAACCAATGAACCTTTTGAAATTGCAAGATTTAAGGATAACCAATAACCTTTTGAAAATGCATGGTTTAAGGCTAACCTATGAACCCTTTGAAATTGCAAGGTTTAAGGTTGATCAAGAACCTTTTGAAAATGCATGGTTTAAGGCTAACCCATGAACCCTTTGAAATTGCAAGGTTTAAGGATGACCAAGAACCTTTTGAAAGTGCATGGTTTAAGGCTAACCCATGAACCCTTTGAAATTGCAAGGTTTAAGGATGACCAAGAACCTTTTGAAAATGTATGGTTTAATGCTAACCCATGAACCCTTTAGAATGGCATGGTTTAAGGATGACCAAGAACCTCTTGAAAATGCATGGTTTAAGGCTATCCCATGAACCCTTTGAAATTGCAAGGTTTAAGGATAACCAAGAACCTCTTGAAATTGCATGGTTTAAGGCTAACCCATGAACCCTTTGGAAATGCATGGTTTAAGGCTGACCCATGAACCCTTTGGAATTGCGTGGTTTAAGGATAACCAAAAACCTCTTGAAAGTGCATGGTTTAAGGCTATCCCATGAGCCCTTTAGAATTGCAAGGTTTAAGGATAACCAATAACCTCTTGAAAATGCATGGTTTAAGGCTAACCCATGAACCCTTTGAAATTGCGTGGTTTCACTGGAGGAACCTGTCATTCGAGAATATTCTGAAATAGGTACTACATATCAAATAGAATTCATTATAACAAGTATTCTAGTAGCGAAAGCATACTAGATGAGATCGATTTCAGCGCATGTCATCAGAAACAATATCAGAAGTGTATCGGTAATGAGAATGCAATGATTGCATAAACAAATCAAATTAATTCCGACCACTTGACAAACTTGCAAAACTGTCATCACGCTCGGATGATATCATTAATTGTCAAATTCTCTTGGGAGAAAAATCCTTGTTGAAATGACCTCGACTTATGAGAAATGTTTGTTAAGTATGCAAAAAAACGACCCCTAGTTAGAAAGGGCTTCTCACATATTCTCAGGAAAAGGGCTGTTTGATCCCATCTATTCATGTGGGAAATAAACTGATCACTCAATCTCACTCTTCCAGTGGGCAAGGCTTTGAATCATTCGCAATAAGTACACATTGACCAATCAAAGAGGTCTTTGAGAAAGACCATAGTGTAGGTTTGGTCATGGTTTCTGCAATGGATAAGCATTATTGGCTATGAAATGAATTAATCACCGATCAACATCTTCGCTGGGTTCATAAGTCAAGAAACCTTAAGATGAGATAAGACAACCTTGCTCTCACTTCTTCGAGCGGCATCTTTTTTAGAAAGTTCTAATTTCCACTCGAATTATCCCAATCGAAGACTTTAGGAATAGGTTGTAATGTTGGTTCGGTGAAAGGCTCAAAAGGCTCAGCACTTTTTTTGAAGAGGGATTTGAGAGTCGGTGATTGCAACAACATCATTGCCATATCATCCAATTTTTTTGAAAGCGCTCGTATTTGCCTCGAAAGTCCCTTGACTAATCATCACAAAATAAGAGCTTTGCTCTTTCCTCTCATGATTTTTGCATTTGCAATGATCTCCTTTTGATATAAGCATTTTGTTTTTTGTCATTTTTTCTTTCACGGAGACATTTTTCTTGATGAAATTGTTTTTTGTTTTTTTTTTTTTTTTTTTTTTTTTTTTGTGATGGGCATTAGCCTTACTTTTACCAGGCATAATGCTTTTTCATGCCCCTTAATTTTCACTTGACTTTTGCTCTTTTGAACTTTTTGAGCTCGTAGGACTTGTGAGATGCTTTTCATATTCTCATATAAACACCAATTGCATTGGTAAATCATGTGCCATGCCCCCAATGTGGGGAGATAATCACCACTCAGGTTTTAGAAATGAATAGTTAGGTTCAACTTGGTTTAGAGTAAAGAACGCTCTTCTTCACCTTGGGATGCTTCGAGCTTCCATAAGAATTCACCTGAAGTTACCACAAAAAGATTTATGCAAGTGAAAGCAAAGAAACCTTTCTCATCTTTCCTCTCCAAATAATGTCAACCCAAACCTCCATAATTGCCCCATCGTGGGGTGGTTCTTGACAGGGGTATTTTGTAGAAAATTCTTCACATCAAAATGCTCAAATGGGCTAACTATTGTCACCTGTGGTGTATATGACAGAGGAAAGAAATGCCTCTTATCATCTTGATCTATGTACCACTTGCGAATGAATTCATTGACCTTAAACAACAAGGGTTTTCTTTTTTGCTCGAATACCAGAGTGCTTAAAGGACATGTTTGGAAATGGGTTGCCTTTCCTCATCCTTAGTGTTTCTCACTTGGCATAAGTAACATCGCCTTTCATTTTTGTTGAGATCATCTGGGTGGATTAATCCCCATAGGGAATTTTGATTCAAAATGAGTGATCCACCTTGTGGATGGACAATTTAAAAGTAAAGAAGACTTTTGCAAACTTTGTGGAAAATTTGTTTTTTCAATTTCCATTTTTTGGTGCTTATTTCTAGAAAACACTAAATGTTTTTTTTTTTTTTTTTTGCAATGAAAATTCTCCATTTGTTTTCCATTTTATTTTGAGAATAAGGGTACTTAGTTGTGCCTTAGTAGTCAGGCGACCCTACGAAGAACAAAAGGGAATGTGTTAGTACATGAATCCTCAGGGATTGTAAAACTGGAAACGATACAACATTAGCCTTGGTTAGTTTCACCATTTGGCGGCAAACAGAAGAATGGACATACTTGTTCTAAGGCTTGAAGAGAATCTCAGGTCTTTGGTCTCATTAGTTCAAGCATTTTCCTCATTTTGCAAAAGTAAGAGATGCAAATTTTTTTTTTTATTTACTTTTTTACATTTTATGGCAAACTCGTTGCCGTTTCCGGATTGAACCTTGGCCGTTTCCAAACCACTTCATTCCCCATACCACCAGGCCGAAGCGCTGGTAGTGTCCATGGGGCTCTTCTTTTTTTATTTAATTGAACCGGTTCTAGAACTCCACATCTTTTAAACCAAGTTAGGTGAAATTGACATGTGTTACCTCCATATGCTTGCTTGATCGATATGTATTATGCTTAAATCAATTTCTCGAGTTGTTCTCAAATACCGAAGCTTCCTGTCAAACAAGGGAATTACGTCAAAAAGTGAAGTTAAAGGGGGCATTTTGGAAACAATACCGAATTACCCTTCTCCTACATCCGACTTTAAATGTCTTGTCTTTCCTCTTCATGTGCCTTTGCTCCTCAAGTGTTAACATTTCCTTGAAGATCTTCCTTTCAAAGATGTTATCAAATTCACTCATTCTAAGTGGACGTCAAAGATGAAAGGAGAGGGGTACTCCTTGTTTCTAAATGTGAGGGCATTGCTCCTTGGATGTTTTACTCCATTTATTCCATCAAAATTGATGGTTGGACCTTAGCATGCCTTCTTGGTATAAGGTGTTGCTCCAGTGGTCAATGTACACCTTTTCTTACAAGAGATGGGGCATGTTACTTATATTCCAAAATTGAATTGGACTAATTTAGGAACGATACTCCCTTTTTGTGCTGAATCAATTGACTTTGTTTCATCTTGCCTCACAGGTGAGAGTTACTCTACTTTGAGTGACTTGCCCCATTTATCAACTGCGAGGAAAAAGAGACGTAATATGTTATTTTCATATTTGACATAATTCATTTTAGGAACGGTATACTCCCTTTTACAGCATATCTGATGACTGTGTTCCATCCTGTTTTCTTGGCTACGGAGACGGATTCGCTCTCATGATTGACAGCAATTCACTTGACAAATGTCTATTCCATTTGAATCTTTCCCTTTTTAGAAGTCGGGTGACTCAGGCATTGTGTGCCCCCGATCCATTTTGTGGCCATCTGCCCCAATTAAAATTTCCTACACATATGAAAACAATGTATTATTTCCACTCTTAGGTACATTAAGTTTAGGAACGAAGTACACCCTTTTTCAAAGTCGGGCAATTCTGCATCTCATCGTATCTTTGTGGAAGAAGGGGAGATATTGTCCTTATGGTCGAATGTCTGCCACATTGAGTTAGATAACTTGTCCATATGCAACTTCATTATGTTGGATTGATGAATCTTCATTTCATTTGAATCCTTCATGCTTTACTCAGTTTACCGTGTATCCCTTTTAGGCTAGGTGATTTTTTGCCATTTTGGCTGCATCAATGCATTTCGCACTTCACAATATGTAAGCATGGGTGGCTATGTCAGTTTATGAATGAGTTGTTTTGACTTTTGGAATAAACACACCCTTTTCTTTTAGAGATCATGTGATTTTGGACCAGGTTGTCCTCCCCATGTAATCTTGTTGCTTGCCAGTAATTTGCCTCACTAAAATCTGCACAAAGTGCAAGGACAAGTCATTCCTAAAATAAATCGAATTTAACTTGAAACGATTACCACCTTTTATTTGAAGGCAACCTTTGATGACCGATTCTTGTTTGTGTACATCTACATCTTGAAGTGTTGTCTTGCAAACCACCAATAATTATCTCCATATAGGATTAGATGCCAAGACACCATTGGAAGTGTAGGGATTGCGGTTGTTTCTTGTTTGCAACCAACGAAGTAGTTTGATGCCAAAGAATGTCAACAGATTTCTTCTTCTACAAAGAATGTCAAAATAATATGAGGTCGTCCACGATGTGGAATTTCTTTGGAAGCCGCTTTCGAAGCAATAAAGATTGCCATTAGGCCAGTAGATTTGTGATCTTCGAGATTTTGATGGTTCTTTTCACACTTAATCACAATGTTTGAATTCATATACTGCGAAAATATTACTGTAGTTCATGACTTAACCAAATATACCCATAAATGAGCATGAATTGGTGCATCTTATGACTTGCTTTGTTAGGGAAAGGCCCGCACTTTTGTCTTTCTAGAGGAAGTAAATGTCAATCTTGAACAAAACCGTCATTTTGCCTGTTTGACAAAAATGGATGACCGAGTCAGCTGTTGCACAAGAAATCCCTATTGGAACGATTACAACCTTACCCTTTCGAAGCTTCATCCTGTGGATCAACCTATGAAAGCGATTAAGTTAAGAGATAAAATATTATGCAAGTTCTTCTTGGAACTCATTTTCAAACATTTTGAAGCTAAGGCATAAAATTCAGCCCAGAGGGTCCGTTTGAAACACTTCAACTGTTTTAAAGAATATAACTTTTATGAACTCTTACTTCATTATTAACAAATGTGAGTTGTATGATTTACAAAGGCATTTGAATGGGTCCACAATCAAAACCCAAAATGCAAAACACGGTTCCTAATAGGAATAATGACAAGGACAAGGTACAAGAGGCTCTTTAATAGAGGAGCGTAATAAGCACAATTCTCATCCTAAATTTAAAGTCCACTTTTGGCATGGTCAAGCAAGAGGAGTTCAAAGAATGGTCGTCACGCATGACCTGCGAAAGGAAGATAATGTCAATACATGAATGAAAAATTGGTCTTTCAATAAAGGCGCCTCTTATAATGAAATCAAGGCGATGATACCTTCTCCGTAGTATCCACTTACGAGAATTTGGTATTTCGTCAAGATTTTATTAGTAAGAGGAGATTTCATTAAAAGATCGATCTACGGCTATCAATTGAATGCCCACTCTATTCCAAGAGTTTCATACACAAATGGGGCATTGATTTTGAAAGATTAATTTGTAACTTCACTCATGCAAAGGTGAGGTGATTTTTATTTTGAGAAATCAATATGCAAAATGTGATTTGAATTTTAATTTCAGAATGTGACCAAGAAAGAATTTTATTGGAAATTTGATTTTAATTCTATGCCCCAAAATGTGATCTTGACTTGGAAGAATTTCTATACGAAATGTGACTTTGAGTTCATAATTGAAAATTTAAACAAAAACATATGTTACGTAGGGCCAAATCAGAGGTATTTGAAATGTTTATTTTTTAAAAGTGAGTGTTAAGCCTATATCACCAAGGGCATTCCATTGATTTCCGTGAATCTCCAAAAAATGAAAATTTCAATCCGAAGTGAGCAAGTAGATGCATAAATCATACTTACAATGGGTGAAGAGACCTTTTTTTTTTTAATCACATAGACATGCAGATGCAAACTTGTGAGGTTTGGCGCATAAAGGTGGAATTCTAAAGGCTTAAGGTCCCCATTTTGATTAGATCCAAAGAATTTTCCCCACTCCGCACTTATGTCGGACAGTTCTCTTTATCATTAATCAAAATGAGTGGGACCAAAAGTGGATAAACATGGGTCATTCCCCGCACGGGTTCCATCTTTTGGCACCTCCTATGGACTTCCTAGTGTGATCAGGGTTTTAGATCGCGGGTTGTGTGTGTAAATGTGTAGTGCTAAGGCAAGTATAAAGGCATGCACAACAATTGATATCCAAACAACACTTCAATTTCATCCATATAGACATAGATTCCTACACCTCCCTGCAAAAGAAATGAGTTAACAAACACTCCACCCCTTATAACGCCAAACCTACAAAAACATTTAACACATTATTAGCGAACTAACCTTATTTTCCATGCGACTTTGACACGCGCTATCATATGAAGACCATGTTAATGAACAACCAATCAAGTTATTACGGCCCAAGTCCTCTAAGGTTTGCAACCAGGTCCCTAGTGGAGTCACCAAGCTGTCGCGACCTCTTTTTTTCCATCCGAAGGAAAAGAAAGAAAGGTTTAGGGGTATTTGCCTAAAGAGATAGACCAATGGCCTTGGATTAGGCGCGGGCTCTCCCAAGCCCATACCTCGCGCTACGTTGGATTTCATATTTCAATTCTTAACAACCTAAATATTTCTAGGAGTCACCACTAGCCTATTGGGATTGGCTAGAAACCAATCGAGACACGGTTGTGTTGTCTCGATTCCTACGCAACCAGAGATTTCTAAGAACGGGAACTTGTTTACACCAATGTTTCTATTAGCGCCCTTGCGGTACCACTAACTTGAAAAGTTGTTTATCTAAATAGCCACACAATCTTGATTACCAATTATAATCTTTACGAAACCACTAAGTGTCCACACAAATGTTTTTGTAGTTTTTTTTTTAATCTCTAGACTAATCCTAACATAATTTAGAAAAAGAAATGTACACTCAAATTATTGAAAAGCGGTGCAGTAAATAACATCCAAGAAAGTGATGCGGAAAAGAAAAACCCGATACAAGTCGAGCAAATAATATTACATGGCCTTGTTATCACGCCTCGGGACAGGACCCCCGTGAGCAAAATGAGAATTTAAATATGCACGAAATTACTCTAGATGCATGAAATTACTCTAATTAATTTTAATCTACGCAAAATAGATTATTTACAAAAATGGTTATAAAATACCAAAATATCATTAAATTAAGAAAATGACCTCTTAAAATTAGGAAAATTTCCTAGATGTCAATTCTATCATAATTTGATATCATCCATCATTTTCATATATATTTTTTTTGAAATTTTCATATTTTTTCATATTTTTTTAATTTTTTTATTTAAAATTAATTCCCTAAACCGATATATGCCGATTTACACTAATATGGGACTGCCCAATACATGAATATAACAAGTACCAAGCTTAAATCAACCATTTCAAGATCGAAACGTGGTTTGCGCATTTCATCGAACACTTGACGTGCATTAAATCACCCCAAAACAACTTTGTCGGGCCATGTTTGCGGCCTTCAATCTCAACCCATAAGCAATATCACGTGGAACTAAAGCATTAAGATTATACTACCACATGCAAGTAGTAAGATTAGATAGAAATCACAGCTTAAAACACAAGAAAAGCAAGCTGGAATCATCATCAAATATGCAGGTTTGAGCTGATTTTGTAAATCTGGGTTTGAACCCAAGTCAAGCAAATAGGTTGAATGCTCATATTCAAGCCTCGACACTCATCACATACGAGATCTAAGGAAAACAATACTTTATCTGAGTGAAAGTAGGTAACATGAGCTTTCAAATGCAACAAACATCATATAGAATGACCCACCGAACAATATCAAAACGACCTCTCCAAGAAGCACACATGCAAAACTCTTGAAGAGATTTCAACACTAAGAAAAATTCCAGCCTCAAAAATCAGTTTTCATGATCAAAACATGCTCAAACTCGAACAAAAATACATCTAGGATGCTTACCTTGCTTCCTAGTTTCTTTTGCAAGTGGTTTTTGGTCGAGAAAATCAAGAAATTATCCTCGGGGGGCATGTGGAAGTTGGCTCCATCAAACTGGAAATGAGATCAGCAAAAAAAAGAACTGACAACGAAGGTTTTCGTTGACCTCTAAAATTAGACTTCAAGAACACCAAATCAAACTATATGTATTCTAGTTTGGGGAAAAAGTCAATTTTTTCCTCACTCGTGACCAATCGGGCTCAATTAGTTGCGGTTTTTGATCAATTAGCGAGCTCGTGTATATTAGTTTAAGATCTTGACCATTTTTCGCAATTGTCTCCACCCAATATTGCAAGAGAATCCCTCAAAGTTGGCCATTTTCTTTCTAGAAAATGCCCAATTCAATGTAATTTTGTCCTTTTCGCCCAATTCAATTAATTAGACCTGAACCAAGTTAAATTTCAACTCAATTGAGGCCTAAAATGATGATTTAAGGGCTCGGGTGAAATTTTGCAAAATTTACGAATTGGTCCCTCAACTTTTGAAATTGCATTTGGCCCCAATTTGCCATTTTAATTCCAATCTTACCTCCTGGGCTTGTCTAGTCACATTTTGATCATTAGCCCCAATTTTTTTCTTTTTTCTTCTTTTTTAAAAATCTTTTTTAATCTTTTTTTAATATATGTTTCTAATTAATTTTTTATTTTTTAAAGGAAAAACATCTTCCATTTAAAAAACTATACTAAAAACCTAGATAATCTATATGCAAGAATTTGACATGAAATATTTTTGTGGAAAAACAAGTTCCCATTTTTTCAGAAATGATTTTTGTGCAAAAAAATTTAGGTGTCAACACCAGTGACATTGAGTCACTAATTGTTCCTGAGGCGAATGCTTGGAAAACTGCAGGAAAATCATGGTACGGATTTGGAGTTTTCATCCATCGAGGGCTGAAGCCTCTACTTCAAGGGCTGAACCCCAAATGGAAGATATCTTGCAGGCATTGGCCAATATAAGAAATCTGATAGAAAGACAAGCATAGCAACAACCCGGAGCAAAAAGTCGTACTAAAGGACTGGTGGAACAATTCCTGAAGTTGAAACCACCTAAGTTTACTGGAATGGGAAATCCTAAGGAGGCGGAACATTGGATTGATGGAATGGAACAGATTTTCCGATTGTTGAACTGTAATGATGCTGAAAAGATGGCTTTGGCAAAGTACCAACTGAAGGGAAATGCAAAGTTTTGGTGGAGAGCTTCAAGAGACACAATCTTTCAACCAGGTACTAATATAAATTAGGATGAGTTTGTTAGAGCTTTCAATAGAAAGCATTTCTCTGACTGTGCCAAGGATAAAAAGATCATAGAATTTGCTCAGTTGGAGCAAAGGGAGCCGATAGTAGACCAGTACGAAGCAAAATTTTCTGAATTGTCTAGGTATGCTCCCAGGTTGATTGATGATCGAGAGGAAAAGGCTAAGAGATTCCTAAAAGGGCTAAGGACTAATATAAGGAAACAACTAGTGCCTCTGAATATAAGGGATTATAATGAAATCTATGAAAGGGCACAATTAGTGGAAGAGGAGTTAATGAGGGAACAATCAGAACTTGGAAAGCAGCCAACCTTTAGTGATATCAGACGGGGTAAGAGACCCTATCCTGGTCAAGGTTAGACCTGGGAATCTAAGAAAAAAGAGTAATTTTAGAAATTTTGGAAAAACTAGGAGTGGCCCGAATTTAGGGAAAGCGCCCTATTAGAGTGATGTTTGTCTAAGATGTGATGGACAACATGGGCCAGGGCCTTGCACTGGACAACCAAGATGTTATGGTTGTGGATAGGTAGGACACCTTAAGAGAAATTGTCCACAAGATAGGTCGTAGTCGAATGTCAACTTGGTGTGACAAGTGCAACAACGTACTGCTAGACTGAATCTACAAAGGAGTCCACAGAGACCTCCAGCACAAGGAAGGGTGTATGCAATCACCCAAGAGGAAGCAGAAGCTTCCAAAAATGTCATCTCAGGTACGATTTCAATAAGTGGCAAAAAGGCGTATGCGTTGTTTGATACGGGTGCTACGCATTCATTTGTGTCTGAAAGGTATAGGCAGTTGAGTAAGATAGAAACTACATTTCTTGAGATGCCTCTTTGTGTTTCTACGCCATTAAAGAATATGTTGTTGTCTACATTGATGTGTGAAAAATGTAAGATAACTATAGGGGGACGGGATATGGAAATAAACTTAGTCGTGATGGCCATGTATGACTTTAATGTTATCATAGGAATGGACTGGCTCCATAAGCATCAAGCTCAGGTGGATTGCTATAGAAAAATGATCCAGTTTGTTTCACTTAACCAGTCTAGTTTTGAACTTTTCGGAGGTCAAGCAAACCCCTCTATAGTTCTTATTTCAGTAGTGGAAGCCCATGCATTACTTGATGAAGGATGTCAAGGATACCTAGTAGTAGTAAAGGACTATACTAAGGAAGAATCCAAGCTCGATGAAATTCAAGTGGTCAGGGAATTTCATGATGTATTTCCTGAGGAACTGCCTGGGTTACCACCAAAACGAGAAATTGAGTTCGAGATTGAACTAATGCCTGGAACAGGATCGATATTGAAAGCCCCATATAGGATGGCCTTGACATAATTAAAAGAGTTGAAAGTGCAACTACAAGAGTTGCTCAATAAAGGATTCATTAGGCCAAATGCTTCTCCTCGGGGTGCACCGGTCTTGTTTGTGAAAAAGAAATATGGATCAATGCATTTATGTATTGATTATAGACAATTGAATCAAGTGACTATTAATAATAAGTATCCCTTGCCTAAAAGTGATGACCTATATGACCAACTGCAAGGAAGTTCAATCTTTTCTAAAATTGACTTGAGATCAAGACACCATCAGCTAAGGATTAAGAAGGAAGACATTCCTAGGACCGCATTTAGGACTTGCTATGGACATTACGGGTTCTTAGTTATGCCATTTGGATTAACGAATAATGGTTCTAATGAATAGGATATTTAAACCCTATTTAGATCAATTTGTGATTGTCTTCATTGATGATATCCTAATATATTTTAGAGGATCTGAAGAGCATGAGCGACACCTGAAGATAGTGTTGCAGACCCTTAGAGACCATAAGTTTTATGCCAAATTCAGTAAGTGCGAGTTTTGGCTGGACCAAATAATATTCTTAGGACACGTGGTGTCAGGAGAAGGAATTCCAGTAGATTCGGCGAAAGTTGAGATGGTAATAAACTAGCCGATACCGACAATGCCGACTGAAATACGGAGTTTCTTAGGACTGGCTGGCTATTATAGAAGGTTTATTGAAGGATTCTCATGACTCGCATGACCTTTGATGAAATTGACTCGGAAGAATGTCAAATTTGAATGGAATGGAGAATGTGAAAAGAGTTTTCAGGAACTTAGAAGGAAATTGACTACGACTCCAATTCTAACTATACCATTTGGATCTTATGGGTTCACGGTATATAGTGATGCGTCTCACAAAGGACTGGGATGCGTTCCAATGCAGCATAGCAAGGTCATAGCCTATGCATCTAGACAGTTGAAACCTCATGAATTGAACTACCCAACCCATGACTTAGAATTGGTGGCTATAGTCTTTGCTCTAAAAATATAGAGACATTATCTGTATGGAGAGAAATTTGAAATCTATACAGATCACAAGAGTTTGAAATATTTATTTTCACAAAAAAGAATTGAATATGAGACAGAGTAGGTGGATGGAATTATTAAAGGATTATGACTGTGAGATACGGTACCATCCTGGAAAGGCAAATAAAGTGGCAGACACTCTTAGTCGTAAGTCGGCTATGGATATGGCTAGTATGAGAATAACATAATGGAATTTGTTAAAGTCTGTGGCAGACTCAGAGTTTAAATTGGAAGTAGATAACCTTATTGGCATGCTTACCACATTAAGGATTGAACTCGAAATTATTCAGAAAATTAAGATTTTGCAAGAATCTGACCCGGAAATTGTGAAAGTACGAAATGCTGTGTCTTTAGGAAAAAGACCAGAATTTCATGTCTTTGAGGATGGGGTGGTAAGATGTCAAGGACGACTCTGTGTTCCCGATCATGAGGAGGTGAAAAGAGAAATCCTATCGAAAGCACACAGGAGTAGTTATAGCATTCATTCGGGTAGTACAAAGATGTACATAAATTTACGCCAACAATATTGGTGGAATGGCATGAAGGCAAATATAGCCAAGCATGTTTGCCAGTGCTTAACATGTTAGCAAGTGAAAGCGGAACACCGCAAACCTGTAGGACTATTGAGACCATTGGATATACCAGAGTGGAAATGGGAGCATGTGACGATGGATTTCGTGCAAGGCTTACCAAGGACATCAGGTGGTCACGACTCTATCTGGGTGATAGTGGATCGCTTGACTAAGTCTACTCATTTCCTAGCAGTCCGCATAGACTATCCGATGGATAAATATGCTGAGATATATGTAAGCCAGGTAGTACGCTTACATGGTGTTCCTGTAGCTATTACGTCAGATCGAGACCCAAGATTTACTTCAAACTTTTGGCAAAGTCTTCAAACCGCCTTGGGGACTAAGCTTCAGTTTAGTACTGCTTTTCACCCACAGACAGACGGACAAACAGAAAGAGTGATCCAAACATTAGAGGACATGTTGAGAGCTTGCGTCATTGATATTAAAGGAAGTTGGGATGAAAGGTTACATTTGGTGGAATTCGCCTATAACAATAGTTTTCAAAAAAGTATAGGCATGGCTCCCTATGAAGCATTGTATGGGAGGAGATGTAGGACCCATGTCTATTGGAATGAAGTAGGTGAAAGGAAACTGACAGGGCCTGAATTGGTACAAGTTAGTACAGAGGCTGTTGAGATCATAAGGAAAAGACTTAAAACAACCCAAAGTCGACAAAAAGACTACATAGATAGGCGTAGAAGACCTTTAGAGTTTACTGTAGGAGACCATGTCTTCCTTAAAGTATCCCCGATGAAAGGAATATCGCGATTCGGGATAAAGGGTAAGTTGAGCCCTAGATTTGTTGGACCCTTTGAAATACTTGAAAGGATAGGAGATGTAGCTTATCGGCTAGCATTGCCTCCTAAACTAGAAAACTTACATGATGTATTCCATGTGTCAATGTTGAGAAAGTACCAGCCGGATCCTGGAGATATACTTGATCATGAAGCCATCAAAGTGGATGAGAAAGTGAGGTATTTGGAAGAGCCGATCCAGATACTAGATCGGAAGGAACAAGTCCTTAATACAAAGAAAATTCCAATGGTTAAGATATTATGGCGACATCACAATGTGGAGGAAGCCACATGGGAAAGTGAGAAAGAGATGAGTGAGAGGTACCCTCATTTGTTTTTAGAGTCCTGAGTGGTGTCCAATTTCAAGGACGAAATTCTCTAAGGAGGGGAGAATTGTGGCGCCTGAGAATTTTGATGACCCTTAGATAGGCGGCGATCCATGATTAAGTGACGAAAGTATCATCGGATGATGTCGTTGGCATTACATGCGAACATTTGGTTCGTATTATTGTTGGACCAACGCATTTTGTTTAGTACTGATCTAGTCATTGAATAAACCATAGCCTTGTCGGAAAACTTTCATAAGCTCAAGTGAAACCAACCTCATCCGTACTTTGCCGACCTTGGAAAATGACGGTACATCACGGATTGACGAAGATGTCATCGGATTTTGTCATCGGCATGGGTGCTGGACTCCGTCATATCATTGGCCTTATCGGCACCACACTCGACCCTGCCGACCCGTGTATATTTTTTTCCGATGACACTACACAGCTATACCACCTAAGTGTTCATGAAGTAAGAGAGGAATTTGGGTTTCGATCCATTGATTTTTGAGTGTTGAAGGAGCGAAACTTGGCCATGCGTGAGGAACATGCATGCCCGCGTGGAGAGGAGGAATCACCCGCGCCCAACGCTGCCCCAATCTCTTTCCATTTGGTCGATGCTTTAGTCAACATTGCGAGGGAAATATTGACCAAAGCAAGGCCAACGTTAGCCACGTTGCTTCCCCATTATCGGCCAGCAAATTAAGACTAAGAAAAGGATTAAATAAATGCTGAAGACACGCTCCTCGCTTAGAGAAGCAAAGTGTCAAGTGGCTGAGAGAAAATTTGAGCTTGCTGGACACGTGTGCTCCAGCTGCCTCTCTCTTGATCAAACCACCGAAAATTCCCCTCTTAAGTTGACTGGTTTTTAGTAAAACCAGTGGCCATTGTGTTTGTAACCGAGAAAAGAGAGTTTAGCGAGTGAGCACAATGAACGTGAGAGAGAGAGAGAGAGAGAGAGAGAGAGAGAGAGAGAGAACGCAAGCGAGCGGAGAGAAAGGAGGGAAGAAGATCGTCCTCTGCCCTGTGTGCATGCTGCTGTGGCCATCGCCGCACACCCCTCACCGTCAACACGGTAGAACACAAGGCAAGCAAAGTCTACTAACCTATATAATGCATTACTGTTATTATCTAGTGTAGTGCAAATAGATTTGAGGAAATGTTGAGATGAAGGCTGAATTGCTGAATTGTGAGTGATAGAAGTGGATTGGAATTGAGAAAATTGAGGAAGCATTTTGGTTCTCTATATGTTCTTTGGAGTCATTTGATCTAGAGTCATAGATATAGATTTTTAGACTTTAGAAGCGGATTCAACAAGGTATAGGCGTGAGACTTTATTGAATCTATGCTGTCCAGAACAATCCTCTTGTAGCTAGTAACCTTGCCGACTATCTATCGAGGTTTCTAAGTAGAATTTGGTTCGATTTTTTTTTTTTTCTGAATGGGAGTTGCGAGGAATTATTTAAATTATAACATGCATACACGTCAGATTTTCGGTAATGGAATGATCAACACAAGACTGATTGTGGGGGTGTAATATTTTCTGCTAGCGTGTGAAACCCGAAAACCTACGTGCATACTGAAATTTTATAGACACCGTGCATTCTGATTTTTTCGTTGATAGTATTTCAAATTTACTCAAATGTATTTCCAACAGTGAATACATTTTGGTTTATCATTTAGTATGATGATTTTTGGTATTTGACAAGTCATTCATTACCGAGATTTTGATGAATACTCATGGACTCTTGATGTCATTGCATCAAAATGTGTTTTGGTGTTAAAATAAGTTAAGATGTTAATGATGCCATCGATCGGTCGAGTCGACGATGCCCCGGAAGTCGGGATGCCCATAAGATTAAATGAGTCGATGCCGTTGGATGCCTGGGTCCGCAGTGCCCCAGAGGATCCCTGGGAGTTTCGGGATGCCCGGTTGTATGTCGGTACATAATTCTGGAGAGTAGGGGTAACCATTTTCATGGCGCGCCTTGGAGATTCCTCGTGATGCTAGGTAGGGTGCGAGATGCCTGGAGGTGTGACGTAACACACTCCGGATGCCCGGAGGCATAATATCGGAGGTTTTCGCGACGCCAGGTTAGGTGTGAATGCCCGGAGGAATGCAAACATTGGTCCTCCGGGAGATGAAACTCTTTTGAATACTAAAACTGATGGATTAACCAAGTGTGTGTAGTCGGTAAAAGAATTGATTTGTGTGTCTGAAATAATACATCCTGCTTTTGAAAATGCACTTGTCATTGCATTGAATTGTTTTGTGGACTTGATGCATACCACTCATTTCTTGCGACTTCTTGTTTTGTCTATCTGACATTAAATTAGATGGTGATGGTTTTGCGTGATATAGTTTAGTAGATCTTTTATTGTTGAGTGGTTGTACTCACCCCGTTTGAGGACTAACATTTCAGACTAGAAGATATGTCTCTACTACCAGTCACCCCCGACACATTTTACATTATTCCGATCGACATTCAATGTGAGTGCTTGGAGCACCACCATCCCGCGATACGAGGGTTGGTCTTTATTCGAGTGCGGGTGCTGGTCATGTTCGACATTGGTTCTCCCACCGGCCCAGTGATTCAGGAGTTTCTAACTATGTACGTCCGCCGTGATGGGAATACGCTGCGGCCGTTACCAACACTGCCAGCTGACGGACCAGACTGGGTGTGACCGAGAGTGATGGTCAGTAGATGAAGCATTTTTGGACCGCCGGCACTAACTGATGGGCCTATGTACATGTTGCTAGAGAGTCAAGTACCCTTTTGAAAATAGCCGAGTTTAGATAAATCTTGGCATTTTGATGTATCGACTAAAGATGTCCATCAAGTTTATGTAAATAAAAGTGTTCGGCTTTAACTTATAAAATGTCTAGTAGGTGTGCATCGTTTTAAATTCAGGAAGGGGAATAGTCGAATGTGCTTCCGCTATATAAACTGCGTAGGGACTGATCTAAAAGATATAAACCCCCAGGAATTTTAGACCTATTATAATTCTTGGTATCATAATGATATATCATCAGGTCAAGAGAAAGGCAAGTGATCTATGGCGACCCTAACAGATCGGGGGTCGTTCAGGGGTGCCACAGCTAACTCAATCACAAACTCGATCTCCTTCTTTGGTGGCAAACCTGACAATTCCTTTGGAAACACATCCGGAAACTCTTGGACCACTAAGATGTCATCAACCTTTAGCTCCTCAACTGTTGTGTCTACAACAGTCGCCAAGTAACCTTGGCAACCCTCGTCTAACAAACGGGTTGCTTTAAGCGACGAGATTAAAGTAAACGAGGGTCCTCATCGACTCCCAATAAACTCGAAGCTCTCACCTCCTAATGAGTTAAACTGAATCGCCTTGCGATAGCAGTCCATCTTAGCTCATTGCTTGGTGAGCCAGTCCATGCCAATTTATCACATCAAAATCATACATGGCTAGGACTATCAAATCTATCCTCCCCTCTCGCTCACCAATCACTAACTTGGAACCAGAACAACCCAATGTAGACAACACCTTATCCTTTAACGATGTAGATATGCTAACCACTGACTCCAACAATTCAAGACTTAATCCTACCAACTTAACAAATTGCTCGACTATAAAGGAATGAGTGGCGCTAAGGTCAAACAAAGCATAAGCAGCATGGTTATTCATCAAGACCGTACCTGTAATCACATTAGGCGCATCCTTAGTCTGTCCTCTCATGATATCATACGTCCTTCCTTGAGCTGGAGGTTTGTTCAATCTACCCTGCTATGCAATCTGCGGCGAGAACCCCCTATTCTAACCCAATGATGGCGGCGGCGGTAATTGCTGTGGTCTCCTCGGCTTTCTAGGACTATCCTTGGCCAAGTGACCATGTTGGCCACATTCAAAACAAGCACCCATCCTAGGATGGCATGAGACCGAACCATGTCGCCTTCCACGAAAGCAACACACGCCATTATGATTTAGTGCTAGATTTTCAATTCCACCCATCCCATTGGGCGAAACATGGTACCTTCCTTCGGTCCTAGGCTTCTTTCTAAACCGATTCCCATCTCGGTTAGATCCAAACCGCGACCCAGATGCAGCAGCTTGTTCATTCTGGTCTCTCTTTATCAGCTAAGCTTGTTCATACAAGTTGTTGTAGTTCTTCAAATTGAACCATACCAGCAGACTCCTCAGCTCCTATCTGAGTCCATCTCTGAATCTCCTAGCTCAGTCTACCGGGTCCTCGACCAATCTAGGGGCGTACTGCGATAGTTTAGCGAACTTCGCTTCGTATTGATCCACTATCATTGTACCTTGGCGAAGGTGCTGAAATTCCACCATCTTCAGTTCTTTGGCACCATCAAAGAAGTACTTGCCGTTGAAGGCTTCGACAAAGGCGTTGCACTCCTGGGATATGCTTTCAGGGAATACTATCCCTTTGGTGGTCCTCCACCAGGTGCTTGCAATACCCTACAGCTGATATACTATAAGGACGACCTTCTTTGCCTCAGTGCACATTAGCAGTGCAAAGGCCTTCTCTAATTCCTGGATCCAGAGGGCTACAACCTCGGGATCTCATGTGCCAGTGAACTTTGGCAGGTTCAACTTTAGAAATTGTTCCACCAGCTTATGCATCGGTCTCCTAGCGACCACTTTCTCTAGTGGAACCTTAGCAGGTGCAACGACAGGTGTTGCAGCAGCTGCAACATGAGTAGTGGCAGCAACAACAGCATTGGCAGCGGCAGCAACAACAGCATTAGCAGTGGCAGTAGTGGCAATTGTAACGGCAACAATAATGGTGCCAGCTTGATTCCGAGCCAGCTGCCCCATCATATCTCTCATCCCCTTAAGCACCTACACGATCTTGATAGTTCCCAGATCCCCAGGTGCTGCTACACCAACACCAACTGGAGGCGGTGCTACTCCACTAGCGTTGGCCTCAACCCGCGCTCTACCACAGGCACCTCAGGTACCTACCCTGGTTGGCGTACTACCATGAGTGACTGGACCCATGGTCCTCTTTCTAGGAGTCCTCTGCTCCTGATCACTCATGTTACAGGCTCTTTATAGATATCCATTTTCCAATTCCAATACCATATTAGAATTTGAGTGATCCACACTAAACAATTTACCACACAACTATCAATCACATGCACCAGCTTGAAATAAAGGTAATTCCTACTCACTATCACAAGAATCTTATCGCAACTTATCACTCCAACTATTGACCAGTTCTGATACCACTTTGGGCGGGGATGTCACGCCTCGATCCTCGAGCATGTGCCCATCCATCGGTGGTCGATAAATTTGCGACATCCCAGGACGCATCGACGACCCATACATTTTAATTTGCATGCGAAAGCATATAAAACCCCTGACAACGTTTAACTTGGGATAGAAAAAAGCAGGCAATCAATCACAACCAAAACAAGCCTTCTTATAAACACACAAGGTTTACATACAAACTAGTCCAAAGACAAAAGTCTAAAAAAGACCTGCTCAACAAAAAGGGAACTATCCTATGACTGGCTAGCCATACACGTTCGCCGATCCTTCGGATTCCATAGGCTCCGGGGGCGTTGGGTCCTCCACCACACCATCAGGAGGGTCAGCTACACTCTCGCCTAAGATGGCCTCAACTACCACAGCGGGAATATCAAAACCCCTAAAGGGACCCACCTTAAAACCATTGGATCCGAAGCAAAACCACGCTCTGAATCGATGAGACACCCGATGAAAGATTTCCTATTCGACCCAGACGGTGGTCATCACAAGTTCATAAACCCAATGACTTTCAGGATTGGGGTAACTAAAAACCCACTCGGTAATCCTCATCGGTCGACCATAACACTCTGGAGGAATCGCCATCTGTGGACTTGAAAATGTTGAGCCCACAACAGGGTGAGACATTCTCTCAGCAAGTTCACCCCCAAACTTCGACTAGGAAGGAAATACGCCAAGGAGTGGCCTAGCCACACAATACAGAGGACTTACCTCGCCTCAGTTCCTTCCTGTATGTTAGTACAGTTCATATTGAAGCATTACTCGAACAACATGCACTACCAACACACATCGGTATATCAATTTAATCCAATCAATACAATCTATTAATTCAGTACTAACTATCAAATCGCTTCGTCGATACAATAACTGCTCACCCAAGCTGATATAGATAGATAGTAGGTCGCCAAAGCTGATTAATGCTCACCTAAGCTGAAGTGGTACTTAAAAACCACTTTCAATGTCAACACTTGACACTTGGTATTTTCTGATTAAAATGCCTATATACCACCATTATCACTCAATTTCACCATATAGCATTTAATTACAGAAATTAGAACCACCATTGTGATCGGTTCGAAATTCTAACGAACAGCTATCCCGATATAATTTTGGAAAAATATTAATTAATTAATAATTAAATAAATTCCAACAATTAAATTAATTTAAATATAAAAATAATATAATAATATAATATTTAAAATAAATAAATAATTAAAATAGTTAATTAAAAGTCTAATTATGATTACACTAGCCTAATTACATAATTAGACTAATTAATCCATCCACTAAACTAATCATGCACATAATCTAATCAACATTTAAATAAACTAATCTAACCACCTAAACATGCTTAGCCTAATCTAAACACCCCTTAAGCATAATTAATTCCCCAAGCAGAGTTTAGTGAGTAGACTCATCGATTTAGCATTATGGTGAGTCCATGGCGATGCTGACACCAAGGCAGGCGACAATTCTCCTAGCGGTGACATCAACGGAGGCCGGAAGGACTTGAAAACGGGCCACGAAGTCCCAAAGCCTTGCTGGTTTCTTGACTTCTGCATGTTGGACTGAGAAAGAGAACCAACGGCTGAATGACGAGGAAGCGAGCTGATCGAAGCTCCGGCAAGTGGGTGGCCAGCAATCAGCAGCACCTGGAGGTCAAGGGAGACTTGCTGGTGGTTGGAATGGGTGGAGGCTTGGTCGAAATGGGAGGACAAATTCAGAAAACGTGAAACAGGCGAAACTAAGCGAATTCTAGCCGGTCTGGTGAGGGGCTATTTCTAGCTGGCAGACGAGTCGGCCAACGGCTATATTGGGTGAGCGGTCGGGCTCGTCTATACAGTCTAGGCCTCCTAGACACGGTGGTGGGTGAAGCGTGGGCTGATTCTCACGGGAAGGCAACAAACAACTTGAGTTTTTGGAGAAAGGTCAGCTGGAGCAGAATAAGGCCAGACGATCAGACTGCCACTGGCTTCTGGTTAGCCGGCGGGTCAGATGGTGGCTCCGACCGGTGAACGGCCAAGTCAAGGAGGACGATTTGGATGTCATGAGCACAGTGGTGGGTGGCACAAGAGCTAATTCATATGGGAAGGCAAGAATCAACTCAGCTTTTCATAATAAGGTCTATAGGAGCATAAGGAAGAAGAAAGGGAAAACGAGGGAGAGAGGAGCTCGGCGGTTTGGGGGGTTGAAGGAGGGAGAGAGAGAGAGTGATGTGAGGGTTGGCTACACTCCCCAAGAGGCCTCAAAGCTTGCCCCAAGTCCCCATGCAAGTCACCTCATCATCTCTCTCTTCCTATGCCCTTATCCACACACTTTTAGGGGCAAAATAGTCATTTCCACCTTGCACAAATTACCAATCTATCATTGGGATGAAATTGATGAGTGGGCCTAAGAATTGGGCTTGGAAATGAATAGGAATGAGCTTCGGGATTGATTTGGCTCAAAAGGTGTGATAGCCTGAATTTTCATAATTTGTTTTCGATTAAATAAATTTGGCCTTTCATCGAAACGTTAATAATGCTATTCTCTGAGCTGATCACTCACGAGATAACTAGACTATCTGGGCAAGTAATTAGGGAATCTAAATGCAATTGGACTTGAGAATTCGACCAAGAATCGACTGCTCAACCGTGTTGGTCTGCAAGGGCCATTACGGCACTGTCAGAGATCGATTAGAAATCAGAGATAGGTCGATTCGACTGAGATATGTGATCAAATTGTGGGTGATTCCATTTGATTGAAAAAAATTCTCATCGATTGGCACTAAATTGATTTTATGTCGTTTTGGTACCCGGTGTCCGTAATTGAAACCTTGAGATTTTCACGACAACTGAGAGTCGTTAATGTGTCAAAGATGTACTTTGTGACTCGAGATAAATCGATCACAGGTCAATTGCACCAAAAATTCCCAAAAGTTACCCGGTAGATTAGGTCACGCTAAAAGCGCGCCGGATTGAAAATAACTGCGAATTTGAACCCGATTTCAGGAATTGAAAGTTCATAGGTGTCACAATCTATTTTAGGAACGTCAACTCATCCTCCAAGAAATTTCCAAAGATTCTGAGATTTTTACGAAAAATCAGTTTAGACGTTGCGGAAAAGTAACGGAAATTCATATGGGCTAAATCGATGGAAATTGGGACTTCCAAGCCGAGCCTTTGAGTGTCGGGGACTTATAGAAAATTATTCGATATTTTTCTACTGCGAAATTGGACCTCAATTTGGGAAATTGAGTGATAAAAATTTAAGACCAAAAGGGGAAATTCGGATTTGGAAAAAGGGCAGCAATTTTGGGCTTCAAAATTTTATTTATTGGTGAAGATTAAACAAGAAAGAAATGGGGGACATGAGGATAATCTTGAAGGCTGGTGGGACCATGAAATGATGAAATTTGATGTTTATCTTGACTTTGGCAGACTTCCTTTGGCTTATCGATCACGATTCGGCCGACCCCTCCTCCTCCACACGAACTTCAGCTTCTTCTTTCATTTTTTCCTTTTTCCTTCGCTCAGCAAAGTCCACTGAGCTGCTCCCCACGAAGATCGAAGCCACAACCCACCGATCTTCTCTCTCTCATGGCTGTCCCCAAGCTAGTCAATTGCAGCGATTTTCTTCAAGTTAGTTGACCCAACTTCCTTGCCCACGATCCCACCGTCTCGGCCAGCATCTCCACAAAATCCAACCGAGTAGTTCGGCTAGCGAAGCCCTCGATTCGACCACTGAAGCTCTTCCATCTTGCCCCTCGTTTCTTCAAGTGACACCGCACGACCGAAGCTGCCACGCCGAAGTCTTCGTTCGGTTCGGTCAACAAGCGAGCGTCCCTCTCCGCACGTCCAAGTCCACCGATCTTCAAGTCTTCTTGTCGCCAGCAACACCAAGCGAAGCAGCACTGTCCACGAGCTATCGTCCCAGTCAACCGCCAACCTCAACGACTCCTTTGCTGCTTCGGTTTCTCCCATCAACGACCGAAATTTCGATCTCCACCGAAGGCCCATCAACAGGCCCAGCAGCCGCGTGAAATCAGCTGCTCTTTAGCCCATTCGCTCCAGCAAGTTGGTTTGGCCCAACCTTCACGCAAGTCAGGCCCACAAGTAATCAGCCCAGCAGAATTCCAGTCCAATTAATTGGGTCTTCAGCCCAATTCATAAAGGCCTAATTCTAGCAAATCAATTGAAGCCCAAGTCCACCGAAGTTTAGCCCGCGAATCAAGTGAAGCCCAGCCCAAGTTGGAAACAAATCTCAGATTTGGGCTGAGATTTGTTGGGCTAAGTTTAGGCCCGGCCCAAGTTTGCCGACGCCACCAAAAATTATGATTTCGGCCGCAGTCGCGTCGTCGTCGCAATGAACTGGTTTCCGCAATTAACCGATGAGTTTATACTCTAAACTTTGCTTAGTAGGCTAATAACGTTTAAGGGGTGTTAGATTTATTTTATTAGGAATTAGGTGGTTAGTTAGATTAAATTAGAAATTGAATTATTTAATTGAGCATGTTAGGTGATTAGCATGGTTTAGTTAAGGCCTAAATAAATTGTACTATTTATCTAGAAGGGTTTGGGAATTTTTCCGAGTCCATATTGGTTATTAATTTAACGATTCTGGCCTAGGTTAGTATTTTTAGAATTTAAATTGATTTATTTAATTAATTTCAGTAATTATTTAATTATTAATTATTTTTCCGGAAATTAGGCGGGATAGCCAAATGACTGGAATTTCATGTTGATTGCAATGGTGTGGTTAATTTTTGCAATTGAGTGTTAAATTATGCAAATTGCGTGCTAATTTGATTTTTGGTATTTAATTCCAAAAATTGTGAATTTCCAATATTTATTCATAAAATCCCAGGTGTCGGGTTTTGACACCGAAAATGATTTTTAGTACTATATGAAATAGTGGGATTTCAAAAAGGATAAATATCAATTTTTCTGGATCAAGTTGATCGTGTACCCACACACGAGTAATTTCATGTGAATTTCTAATACGAAGAAAAAGGCCAGGCTCACCATTTTAATTGAAGCATTTGAGTGCAATGCACGGTGCCCTGGGCCATATTTGAGTGATCGTCTGATGGTCAAGAGAAATCGTCCTGGGTTATTGAGCTGGACGTTATCCTTATTTGGGATACCCTTGGACAACGGGAAGCCGGTCGCAGTTGATTCTGGACCCTATGCTCCTTCGGGAAAGCCGTCTGATAAAGAGACGTGCCATGCTCAATGGGGTGAGACGATGCCTGGCAATTCCAGAAGATCGCCGAACTGAGAGTAGGCCGTGCTATATGTCGAGATCAAAACTAGGAATGCATGATTAATTGAGTGTGGCGTTTCAGTTATGGAAGCTTATTGTTGCTCATGTCATCATTATTTGTGATATAAATTATACTGACCTGCAGAGTGGATCTGAGACGAGGTAAGTCTCCTTGATTGTGTGATTGTGTGATTATGACACTTCTTGGCGTATTTCCCTCCTAATTGGGGTTTAGAGCTTAGACTCGCTGAGATGATATCTCACCCCGTTGTGGGACAACATTTTCAGGGTCGTCGAGTGGAGGACCTGGAGCTGAGAGGAGGTGATCGGAGGCGTAGGTCAGTTAGGACCGCTTCTTTTTAGAAGGCCAGTCTTTTGTAGTCTTTTGGCCATAGACTTTGTACATGACTTAGTGTATATATAAAAGCATGTTTGTTTGTGAATCTATAGTCCTGTTTTTCTATCCCGAGATGATTACTGTCAGGGGATTTCTTTTCGCTTCTGCATGTGCAATGAAATGAAAAGGGTCGGCGACTCGTCCTGGGAAGTCGCAAATTATTATCGACCAGATAGGGATGGGCACGCGCTCGAGGTTCGGGGCGTGACAAAAGGGCTAAGGATTGGACCATGGGCTTGGAAGAAGGATTTAGGCCCAATGGGCACACTTTGTTGCTTTGGGCCAATCATGGTGGCTGTTCCACCTTGGGCCTAGGGCCCACGCTTACCTAGCCTAACCCACGTCTTCATGGGCTCGTTTCCTCTGTCCGAAAATCCCTTTTCCAAGTACTTGACTTAACTGGCGCTGTCAACTATCGAAGTAACATCATCCAAAGTCTATCCCAGACGTTCCTGATAATTTGAAGTCCAATCTTTAGTTCTCATGCCATGTCAATTTCGCCCAATGCCATTTTGGGTACAACTCAGACTAACAGGTGGCTTTGAGGATTCACGCGTGATTGACTCGTGCCAAACCACGTTCAAGACATCTTGACGCATGGATGTCCTTGACTACATGAAATTACGGAGGATAGATTCTTATTTCAAAGTACAAGATTACTAAGGATCGACCTAGGGTCGTTCACAAGCTGAATAACAGTAAATGGAATCACCCATCGTCCCATTATGTTCTATGTGCGAATCGACTTCTAGTCATCCTTGAAATCGGCTTACCAGGATCGTCCTCACACAAGTCTCACGGTCAAGTCATTTTCCTAGGTCAAGTTCATTAATCGTACAATTTCTGTCCTCATTAGCCTTTCCCCTCAAGGTCAGTATCTCAGGAGTGATCAATTTCGAGTGAGATCAACCAACAATGCATTAACGAAATTCACATTCATTCATCCCTCAGAGGGCTCGAATTTCAGGATATCATAGAGATGCTCCAATTGATGAGTGCATTGATTATATGCATATGTTTTACGAACTGTACCAATGTGCAGGAAGGAACTGAGGCGAGGTGAGTCTCATTGGTTGGGTTTGTAGGTTACCTCTAGGTGTATTATTTTCCTAATCGGGGTTTAGGGTGTGAACTCCCTGTGATTTATATCTCACCCCGTCGTGGGTTACCATTTTCAGGTCCTTAGTGTGAAGAACCCGGAGCTTGAGGCGAAAGGGTCAAGAGCATGGGTGGCCTAGAGGTTTCTTTTTGAGATAGACCTCCTGTACATAGATCTTAGAGTTGGCCTCTATGTGTAAACCATATTATTTATATAAGTACGTTTGATTTGAAATTGGTTGTCCTGCTTTTCTATCCCATGTTTGTTGTGGTTAGGGGATTAGTAATTCACTTCCGCATGTGCATAATCGATTGGGTCGGCGACACGTCCTGAGAACGTCGCAATTTTTATTGACCACCCAGGGATGTGCACACGCTCATGGTTCGGGGCGTGACATCCCCGCCCAAAGTGGTATTAGAGTTGGTTAGTGTATGGAGTGAAAAGGTGCGATGGGTTATGGGATAGTTAGTAGGAAATGCCTTTTTCTTATGCAGATGCGTGTGATTGATTAGTTGACTAGTAGATTGTTTGGTATGGGTTGCTCAGTTTTCTAATTCTATGTGGAATTGGAAAGTGGCTGTCTATAAAGATTCTGCAGAATGAGCGATCTAAAGCATAAGAGTCCTCATAAGAGGACGGTTGCATCGGTCACTTGGGGTAGGACGCCGACTAGGATCGGTGCCCGAGGTACCTGGGGTAGAGAGTAGGCTGAGGCCAGTGCAAGTAGATTAGCGCCGTCGTCGATCGGCGCTGGTGTAGTAGCACCTGATGATCCTAGAATACACGGGATCATGCAGGCACTACAAACACTAGGGAATGTGGTTGGGCAGTAGGCCCAGAATCAAGCCATCGCCGTAGTCACTATAACCGCCACTACCGTAGCCAATGCTGCCACCAATGCCGCCGCTGCTGTCGTACCTGTCACCGCACCTGCTGTCGCAGTTATAGAGGTTCCACCTGGGAACATGATTGTTGAGAAATAGAGGCCAATGCTCAAGCTCGTAGAGCAGTTTTTGAAGTTGAACCCACCAAGGTTCACCGATGCAGGAGATCCCGAGGTTGCAACACTCTGGATCCAAGACTTGGAGAAGGCCTTTGCACTGCTGATGTGCACTGAGGCAGAAAAAGTTGTCCTTGCAGTATATCAGTTGCAGGGTAATGCAAGTACTTGGTGAAGAGCCACAAGAAGGAGTGTGACCGAAAAGGCCAGGTTCCAGTGTGGGACGCCTTCCTCGGAGCCTTTAATGGCAAGTACTTTTCTGATAGTGCTAGGGATTTGAAGATGGCAAAATGCGAGCGTTTTCACCAAGGTACGATGACAGTAGATCAGTACGAAGTGAAGTTCGCTGAACTGTTGCAGTACGCCCCTAGACTGATAGAGGATTCAGTAGACTGAGCTAGGAGGTTCAGAAATGGGCTCAAACTGGAATTGAAGAGTCCATTGGTACCATTCAATTTCAAGGACTACAACGACTTGTATGAACGGGCCCAGTTGATAGAAAGAGACCAGAATGAACAAGCCGCCACGTTTAGGTCAAGGTTTGGGTCAAGCAAGGATGGAAATAGGTTCGGGAAGAAACCTATGACTGAAGGAAAGTATCCTATTTCGCCCAACAAAAATGATGGGATTAGAAAGTTAACACCTAACTCGAACGACGTGTGTCATTTCTATAGGAAAATACATGGTTAAGCTCCATCTTATACTAGGACAGGAGCTTGTTTTAAATGTGGCCAGCATGGCCACCAGTTCAAGAATTGTCCGCACAGGCAAATGGGACCATAGCAACTTCTACCGCCGCCGCCAGTGGGACAGACCAGAGGGAATGCACTACAGACAGGACGCCACTAGGATGGCAAAGGGGGATAGGAATGAACCGAGTTATGGGTTGATCAAGAGAAGGATGCTTCTAGGATAATTTTATCGGAGTGGCGTAGCAAAATTTTGGTTAAGCTTATAGAACTTCTGCTTGTTCTAATGAAGTTGTGGAAAGTAGAATCACTGGCTAGAGTATAACTTTGATGTCATATATAAAGAGGGTTGGTTCAAGGAGCATCTTGTAATAATGAATTGTTGTTGTAAAGTAATCCAGTCTAAACCATTATCAGGTGAAAGTTTTGAGGTTGTTAGGAATTGATAAGGACCCTCGATTTCCTCCATCTCATCGCTCGAGGCAACTCGTTTATTAGAAGTAGGTTGCCAAGGTTACTTGATGACCACAGTGGAAACAATAGTTGAGGAGCCGAAGGTGGAGAACATAGCCGTGGTACGGAAGTTTTCTAAGGTGTTTCCTAAAGAATTACCCGGTCTGCCATCAGAAAGGGAGATCGAGTTCATGTTTGCGTTGACCCCTAGGACAGAGCCAATCTCTAAGGCTCCTTACCATATGGAGTTGTCAGAATTGAAGGAATCTTCGTGCACCCGACCAAGATCAAAGCAGTGATCAACTGGCCGAGATCGACAATAGTGACAGAGATTAGAAGCTTTTTGGGGTTAGCATGTTACTATAAACGGGTCGCGGGAGGATTTTTAACAATAGCCAGGCCGATGACGTGATTGTTAAAGGAGGCTAAGTTTTTATGGACGGATAGGTGTGAGCGTAGTTTTCAAGAGCTTAAGCAGGAGCTGACTACCGCACCAGTGTTGACAATTCCATCCGGTTCTAGAGAATACGAGATCTACAATGATGCATCATTCAGAGGATGAGGTTGCGTGTTAATGAAACATGACAAAGTTGTTGCATACACGTCCCATCAATTGAGACATCATGAGTTGAATTACCCGGCACATAACTTAGAACTTGTAGCGATTATCTTTGCTCTGAAAATATGGAGACACTATTTGCTCTGAAAGTGGATCTCGCTTGAAGGAGCTAGAGATTCAGTTTTCAAATTTGAGGTTGGCCACCTTTTTAATCTTATGGCCACCCTTAGAATTGAATTGGAAGTACAGCTAAGAATCAAGACGTTATAGTTGACAGATCCAGAGATCAAGAAGATTCTGCAGGAAGATACAAAAAAGAGAAAGGCTGATTTTCAAGTTATTGAGGACGCGAGACTAAGGCTTTGAGGACGATTATGGGTATCAAATGGTGCGGAGCCTAAAGAGTAGATATTATCATAAATTTATCATAGCAGTTACAACATTCATCCAAACAGTACGAAGATGTGCTAGAATCTGCGTCAACACAATTGGCGGACCGGTATGAAGGCGGACATTGCCAAGTGTCTAATGTGTCAGCAAGTAAAGGCATAACATTGTAATCCGGGAGGACTTCTGCAACCTCTCGAGATTCTCGAGTGGAAATGGGAACACATCACAATGGATTTTGTGACGGGCTTACAAAGGAGTCAGAGGGGTAATGATTCCATTTGGGTAGTGGTCGACAGACTGACGAAGTCGACTCACTTTATCGCGGTACGAAAGGACCTTGCATTGGATAGATATGTAGAATTATATGTGCATCAGATTTTTCGTCTGCATGGAGTGCCGGTAATGATTACATCTGATGAAGACTCGAGATTTATAGCTATCTTTTGGAAAAGCTTGCAAATTGCCTTGGGAACAAAACTGCAATACAGTATGGCTTACCATCCGTAGACGAATGGCTAGTTTGAAAGGATGATTTAGACTCTCGAGGACATGTTGAGAGTGTGTGTGTTGGATTTCAAGGAAGTTGGGAGGAACAGCTTCATCTCGTTGAGTTCACCTATAATAACAACTACTAGCAGAGCATTCAGATGGCTCCTTTTGAAGCGTTGTATGACAGAGCGTGCAGAATGCCAATGCGTTGGGATGAGGTCAGAGAACGGGAAAATCACAGGCCTAGAGTTGGTTCAGCAGTAGGTGGACGCAGTTATAGTTATTAGAGATAGATTAAAGGCCGGTTTAGATTATAGATCAAAAGGAGCAGGCTTTGGGTACCAAGACGGTCCCCTTGGTCAAAGTGGTTTCGCAACACCATGGGACAAGTGGAGCAACAAGGGAA
Organism: Eucalyptus lansdowneana; assembly: GCA_017140395.1. Lineage (NCBI taxonomy): Eukaryota > Viridiplantae > Streptophyta > Magnoliopsida > Myrtales > Myrtaceae > Eucalyptus > Eucalyptus lansdowneana. The sequence continues at coordinate 7,205,131 of CM029483.1, read as the reverse complement.
AATGAAGACTCGATGTCACGCCCCGATCCTCGAGCGTGCGCCCATCCCTCAATGGTCAGTTTGTCGACCACTATCCAAATAGACTCATTACCTCTCTGACTCCTTGGTAAGCCCGTCACAAAATCCATTGTGATGTGTTCCCATTTCCACTAGGGAATCTCAAGAGATTGCACAAGTCCTCCCGGATTACAATGTTGTGCCGACTTTGTTAGTCCGTCAACCACTACCCAAATAGAATCATCACTTGTCTAACTCCTCGGTAGGCCAATCACAAAATCCATGGTGATGTGCTCCCATTTACATTCTGAGATCTTGAGAGGTTGTAGAAGTCCTCCCGGCTTACAATGCTGAGCTTTGACATGCGGACACATCAAACACTTGGTGACATGGTTGGCGATGTTCGCCTTCATACCCGACCACCAATAGTGTTGACATAGATTATAATACATCTTAGTACTACAAGGATGAATGTTGTAAATGCTACGATGGGCTTCTGATAGAATATCTTCTCTAAGCTCTACATCGTTAGGTACAACCAATCATCCTCGGAACCTCAGTATTCGGTCATCAAAAAATTGAAAGTCAGCCTTCCTTTTCTCGGTGTCTTCTTGTAGAATCTTCTGAACATCTGCGTCTATCGGTTGAAGTAGCTTGACCTAGATCTAGATATCCGGTTCAATTCTAACAGTGGCCATAGGATTCGACAAGTGGCCTACCTCAAACTTGAATACTGAATCTCATGCTCTATCTATTAAGTTCCACTTCAACATATGAGCAACTGAAGACTTTCGGCTCAAAGCGTCGGCGACCCTATTCACCTTTCCTGGGTGGTATAAGATATCACAGTTGTAGTCCTTTAGCAATTCCATCTAGCGGCGTTATTTCATATTCAACTCCTTCTGAAAGAATAGGTACTTGAGACTTTGATGGTCCATGAAGATCTGGAACCTTTCTCCGCACAAATAGTGTCTCAAAATCTTCAGGGCGAAAATGATTGCCGTGAGTTCTAAGTCATGCGTCGGGTAATTCGGTTCATGAGGTCTCAACTGACGGGAGGCGTAAGCAACAACCCTGCCATGTTGCATCAGTACGCAACCCAATCCTCTAAATGACGCATCACTATAGATCTCGAATCTTTCCACGAATCGTATATAATAACCTACTAAACCCATAAAACTTCTGATTTCTATCACAGCAGTCGGTCTTGGCTAGTTGATCACGACTTAAATCTTACGCAGGTCCATGGAGATTCCTTGACCTAAAATCATGTGACCTAGGAAAGCAACACAAGTCAACCAAAACTCGCACTTGCTGAACTTGGCGTACAACTGATGGACTCTTAGAGTTTGCAGTACTAATCTCAGATGACTCTCATGCTCTTCATCACTTCTCGAATACACCAGAATATCATCGATGAACAAGATTACAAATTGATCTAGATATTCCTTGAATACTCGATTCATCATATCCATGAAGGTAGCTGGAGCATTCGTCAAACCGAATGGCATCACTGTGAACTCATAATGACCATACCGAGTACGAAATGCTGACTTTGGAATGTCCTCACTCCTGATCCTCGGCTGATGATATCTTGTCCTCAAGTCGATCTTCAAAAATACCGATGCTCCTTGCAACTGATCGAACAACTCATCAACCCTCGGGAGTGGATACCTGTTCTTGATCGTTACCTGATTGAGTTGATGATAGTTGATGCACAGGCGCAACGAACCATCTTTCTTCTTTACGAACAGAACTGGTGCTCCCCAAGGTGATGCATTGGGACGTATGAATTCCTTTTCCAATAACTCCTGCATCTGCACCTTCAATTCTTTCAACTTGGATAACACCATCTAGTAAGGAGCCTTAGAGATTGGCTCTGTCCCGGGTGCTAGTTCAATCATGAGCTCGATCTCCTTCTGTGGTGGTAACCTTAGTAATTCATTCGGAAAAACATCTGGAAATTCTTGTACAACGGCAATGTCTTCCATCTTCAGCTCCTCAACTGTCGTATCTACGACAGTTGCCAGGTAACCTTGACAACTTTCGTATAACAAACGAGTTGCCTCTCGTGATGAGATCTAGGTAATCGAGGTTCGTCCTCGATTCCCAACAAACTCGAAGCTCTCACCCTTTAATGGGTCAAATTGAATCGCTTTGCGATAGTACTCCATCTTAGCTCGTTGCTTGGTTAACCAGTCCATGCCAATTATTAAATCAGAGTCATACATGGCTAGGACTAATAGATCTATTTTCCCCTCTCGTTCACCAATCGCTAACTTACAACTAGAACAACGCAAAGCAGCTATCATCTTATCCTTCAATGGTGTAGATATGCTAACTGCCGACTCCAATAATACAGGACTTAATCCTATCAACTTAACATACTGCTCGACAATAAAAGAATGAGTTGCTCCTAGGTCGAATAAAGCATAAGCAGGATGGTCGTTCAGCAAAACCATACATGTAATCACGTTAGGCGCAACCTCTGCCTGACCTTGATTGATGGCATACACCATGCCTTGAACTGGGGGTTTGAGCTGTCCACCTTGCGGTGCGTTATGTGGTGCGTAGCCTCTGATTTGACCCATCTATGGCGGTGGCGATAACTAAAGTTGTCCTCTTGGCCTCCTAGGTCAATATCTTGCCAGGTGACCCTACTGGCCACGATCATAACAAGCATCCGTCCTTTGGGGGCACTAGTTTGCACAATGTCATCTTTCACAAAGGCGACACACAAGGCTCTGTCTTGGCCCTACCTTGCCAATTTCACCCTTCTTGTTGGGTGGAACATGGAACCTTCCTCCGGTCATAGACTTCTTCCCATGTCGGATCCCTTCTCTAAGCGAACTGAACCTCGATCCAGATGAGGTAGCTTGCTCATTCAAACTTCTCTCTAACACCTAGGCTCAATGGTAAACATCTCAATATTCTGTCAAATTCAACGCTATCAACGGTTGCTTCAGTTGAAGATGAAGGCCGTTCCTAAACCTTCGAGCTTTTTCCTCTAGGTCCACAATCAACCTCGAAGCATACTGAGAAAGCTCCGTGAAATTGACCCCATACTAGTCAACAGTCATCGTCCCCTGACGGAGATGCTGGAACTCTACCAATCAGCTATCACAGACATGCACCAGCATGAATTTAAAGACCTTTCCTACTAACTATCCCAACGATCATCACACCTTATCACTCCAATCTTAAACCATGCTCTGATACCACTTAAACGAGGATTTCACGCCCTGATTCTCAAGCGCGTGCCCATCCCTTACTGGTCAATTAAATAGCGATGTCTCAAGATGCATCGCCGACCCATTCATTTTAAATGCACATGCGGAAGCAAATATATAATTCCCAGATAACACACAATGGGATAGGAAATTAGGGCCACCAATGGCCTTATCTCATCTCTTTATCTCCCTTTTGTGTGTCCCACCAAGTGTGGCTGGCTTCCACAGCAATCCTCAGCCCTCAAGCTTCCTCAACAAGCTAGGGAAATGATCCAAAAGTTATAGGCAAGGGGGGGCTATGTATTTTGGTTAATTCCCATCAAATTGGACATTAAATCCTTCTTAAATCAAATCAATTTGGCCTCTATAAATTCAACCAACAAGTCCTCAATCAAATTGGCATTTTTCCTTGCTAATAGATCTCACTTGCGTCCCCATTTCGCAATAAAAACAATCACCGACATTTTCTGACAAATACGACCCTACTTCGACTTTTTCCAAAAAATTTCGAATTTCATAAAAATCTTTGGAGGTTGAGTTGACGTTCCTAAATTGATTTGTGACATGACAGAACTTTCAAATTCTGAAATCGGGTTCAAATTCGCGGTTAATTTCACTTCGGCTTGATTTTAGCGTGACCTACGCTACGAGTAGCTTTCAGAAATTTTTAGTGTAAATGACCCATGGTCGATTTTCTTCAAGCCACAATGAACCCATCCAACACATTAGTGACTCTCGGTGGTTGTGAAAATCTCGAGGTTTCAAATATGGAAACAGGGTACCAAAACGATAGGAAAATTAGTCTAGTACCGATCGATAAGAATTTTCCAATTTAGTGGAGTCACCCACATTTAGCCAAACATCTCAGTCGAACCGACCTATCTCTGATCTCTAATAAATTTTTAACTATGCCGTAAAGACCTCTAAATATGAGCATGGTCAAGTAGCCAATTCCTAGCCGAGTTCTCAAGTCTATTGCATTAAAATTCCTTAATGGCTTCACGAGAGTGATCAGCTTTGAGAACAGCCCTATAGGTGCGTCAATGAAAGACCCGATTAATTTAATTGAAAGCAGAATTGAGAAATCTAGGATGTCATAACTCTTTCCCTCTTATAAAAATTTCATCCTCTAAATTTAAACAATTATAATACTTAAGCAAGAAGGTGGGGGTACAACTGTCTCATCGACTTTTCAGTCTCTCAGGTTGCTCCTTCAGTATTGTGATGTTGCCATACCACTTTGACCAATGGAATGGTCTTTGCATGCAGAACTTGCTCTTTTCGATCCACTATTTAAACCGGGCTTTCAATGTATGACACTCAGTCATCCACTTCCAATTCTTCAAAATTAAGCACGTGTGTCGAGTCAGACTCATACTTCCTCAACATCGACACGTGAAAGACGTCGTAGACTTGCACCAGTCTCGGTAGCAACGCAAGAATTTCAAATGGACCTATGTACCTCGGACTTAGCTTTCCTTTCTTACCAAAGTGCGAAGTTCCCCTCATCGGTGACGCCTTCAAAAAAATGTGATTACCAACTTGGAATTCCAATGATCCCCGGTGCTTATATGGGTAACTTTTTTGTCTGCTCTGAGCGGTCTTTAGTCTGCCTTTGATCACTACAATGGCATCCACTAACTGCTGAACCAACTCCGAGCCTGTGATCTTTCTTTCCCCAAATTCATACCAATACACTAGTGTTCTGCACACTCTGCCATACAACACTTCAAAATGAGCCATCTGGATGCTCTGTTGATAACTGTTGTTGCAAGAAAATTCCACCAGGTGAAGCTGTTCTTCCCAACTTCCCTTAAAATCTAACACACAAGCTCGCAGCATGTCCTTGAGGGTTTGAATTGTCCTCTCAGACTGACCATCCGTCTGAGGATGATATGTCGTACTGTACTTAGCTTCGTTCCCAAAGCACTCTATACGCTCTTCCGAAAGGCGGCAGCAAACCTCGGGTCTCGATCTGAAGTTATCGTCACCGGCACTCCATGCAGAAAAACTACCTGGCACACGTACAACTCAGCGTGCCTATCCAAATTGAGGTCCTTTCACACCGCAATGAAGTGAGCCGACTTTGTAAGTCTGTCGACGACTACCCAAATAGAGTCATTACCTCTCTGACTCCTCAGTAGGTCGATCATGAAATCCATTGTGATGTGCTCCCGTTTCCATTATGGGATCTCAAGAGATTTTATAAGTCATCCTGGCTTACAATGTTGAGCTTTGACTTGCTGACATGTCAAACACTTGACAACATGCTTGGCGATGTCCGCCTTCATACCCGACCACTAATAGTGTTGATGCAGATTCTGATACATCCTCGTACTACCAAGATGAATGCTATAACTACTACGATGGGCTTCTGATAGAATATCCTCTCTAAGCTCTACATCGTCAGGAACAACCAATCATCCTCGGAACCTCAGTGTTACGTCATCAGAAATCTGAAAGTCAGCCTTCCTTTTCTCGGTGTCTTCTTGTAGAATATTCTGAACAACTGGCTCTGTCGGTTGAAGTAGCTTAACCCTGATCTGGATATCCAATTCAATTCTGAGGGTGACCATAAGATTCAAAAGGTGACCTACCTCAAACTTGAATATCGAATCTCGTGCTCTCTCTATTAAGTTCCACTCCTTAACCAACATATGAACAATTGAAGAATTTCGACTCAAAGTGTCGGCGACCCTATTCGCCTTTCCTAGGTGGTATAAGATATCACAGTCGTAGTCCTTCAGTAATTCCATCCAACGGCACTGTCTCATATTCAACTCCTTCTGAGAGAATATGTACTTGAGACTTTGATGGTCCGTGAAGATCTAGAACCTTTCTCCGCACAAATAGTGTCTCTAAATCTTCAAGGTGAAAGTGCCTACCGCGAGTTCTAAGTCATGCGTCGAGTAATTCTATTTATGAGATCTCAACTGGCGGGAGGCATAAACAACAACCCTGCCATGTTGCATCAGTACGCAACCCAATCCTCTGAACGATGCATCACTATAGATCTCGAATCCTCCCGAACTAGATGGAATGGTCAGCACAGGAGCGATAGTCAACTTATGTTTAAGTTCTTGGAAACTATGCTTGCACTTGTCTATCCACACAAATTTGTCTTTTTTCTTCAGGAGTCTTGCCAATGGCGACACTAATGATGGGAACCCTTCCACAAACCATTTGTAATAGCCCGCCAAAACCCATAAAACTTCCGATTTCTGTCATGGTAGTCGATCTTGGCCAATTGATCACGACTTCAATCTTGCTCGGGTCCACGGAGATTCCTTCACCTAAAATCACGTGACCTAGGAAAGCAACACGAGTCAACCAAAACTCACATTTGCTCAACTTGGCGTACAACTGATGGACTCTTAGAGTTTGTAGTACTAATCTCAGAGGACTCTCATGCTCTTCATCACTTCTCGAATACATCAGATGTGACACCCCGAACCCTTCGCAGGTCGTCACCAGCGCCAATGTTACTCCTTATTACCTTTCTCCTTAGAAGATGCGGCGTAATTTATAGACACATTTTTTTTTTAAAACAAAACGGTCCCAGCGCGACTCATTAGCGGAAGCAAATTAAATATCACGTCTCTCCCCCTACCAACCATGATACAAATACACACCACTAAACATCAGGATTTTTATAAACAAGCGACGACACATTATTTACATATTCTTTCAAGATGGGACTACTCTTGGGTCGGTACATCAAAAAGGAAAAGCTAGGACTCAGCCTTGTCCAGTCTAAAACCTCAAAAAGAACCCTCGACCCTCTACATCACAAGTGTACAATCCCCCCATCATAAGTGTCGGCTAACTAACTCCCAAAAAAACACAGCCCCTACTCGTCACGCTCAGGTCTCACACCCAGTCCGGTGCGTCAGGCAGTGGCGGTGGCAGCATCCCTCCCATCACCCCATCGCGGCGAACGTGAACAGAAACAAACTCCTGAACGATTGGGCCCCCAGCCAAGCCTATGTCGTACATGACAAGACAGCGTACGCGTATGTAGGTGAGTCTAGGCACGGAAGGACAGCCGAACTCCTCACACTCTACCTCAACGTCGGACGGTAACCCGTAAAATGTACCTCGCGTGACGGCAGGAAGCGGCATACTGGCTAATCTGAAATGTTATCCCCAAAAGGAGTGAGTACAACCACTCAGCAGATAGGGAAATCCAATAACAACTCAATGCATCAGGCAAATCATACATGCATTGCAAGCGTTACTTACCTTGAAACCATGCACATACTATCATGCACCATTATCATAGTCCTAACACGTACAAGTGCATCATCATATCAAGTATGTATATCACTATATCATATCATCATGCATATCATCATGCACATCATCATGTATATCATCATCACCATGCATATCATCATGCATATCATCATGGATATCATCATCGCCATGCATATCATCATGCATATCATCTATGCATGCATATCATCATGCATATCATCATCACCATGCATATCATCATGCGTATCATCATCACCATGCATATCATCATGCGCATCATCACCACCATGCATATCATCATGCATATCATCATCATTTTACTTATCCCCTCGGGCAAAGACCTCCGAGGCTTCCAGCATTCAGCCTCCCAGGCCACCGGGCATCCGGCCCCCCACATTCCGGGCATCTCGCATCTCAACTAGCATCACGAGGCATTCCCTTCGGGCAGAAACCTCCGACAGGGCTTCCGGCCTTTACCCTTCTAGCCAGGCATCTCGCACCCCAATCCTGGCATCGCGAGGTATTCCCTTCGGGCAAAGACCTCCGACAGGGCTTCCGGCTCCCCATATTCCGGGCATCCTGAATCTCCCAGGGAATTTCGGCAATGTATCTCTATACATTCCGAGCATCATCCGCCATCACAACCATCTCCTCATTTACCATCATCCATGTTTACCAGTATTTTATTCACATTTTAACATGGCACATGGCATAATATCAAACAAATCATACTAGGCATGACATTCACACATGCATTGATTCAATTGCCATTCATATGCCAAGACTTTATCACATATGCATCTCAATTCAATATCATAGACATATCAAGGCTTTATCACATGTGCATCTCAATTCAATATCATAGATATATCAAGGCTTATTCACATGTGCATCTCAATTCAATATCATAGACATATCAAAGCTTTATCACATGTACATCTCAATTCAATATCATAGACATATCAAGGCTTTATCACATGTGCATCTCAATTCAATATCATAGACATATCAAAGCTTTATTACACACGCAACATGAATTAATTGAATGGAATCTATGGCCAATGAAATAATTCCTTTTTATTCATTTATTTATTTATCATTTTATTTATGTATTTATTATTTATTTATTATTTATTTATTTATTATTTTTTTATATAACTATAAATTCCCAAAATTATCAAAATTCAAGAAATTATTAAACAAACCCATAGGATGATAATTACTTGCAAAATTCATGCCCAAATTGAATTTTTTTACAAAATCTCATAATTTTCCCAAAACATCCTATTCTTCTCGGATGAAACCAGAATGCACGGTTTCCGAATAAATTCAATTAAAATATACATATAGCCTCCAAAAATTATAAAATTTTACTGGATTATAGCCAAGACATTTTTGTACAACTTTCATGAAGAACTCCAAGCCAGATTACTTATAGATTATTTTATTCAACATCACGAAGCTTCTGGACCCGTTACCGCATCCTCCAGTGCCTCCATCTCCGAAATATTAAAATTTCACCAATCTATTCTCTTTCTTTTCCTCTGAAATTTGGATATGTTATGTATCAAGGTGTCCTTTACAAGTTTCATGAAGAGATCTAGGTCAAATAACCAGAGTATAGTCACCGTTTTAGTCCTTTAAGTCTCGGGTGTCTCGGAATACATCACCAGAATCATCGTCTTCAAGATCTAGTTGATTTACCAAGCTATACTTGTTATTTTCACTTCAAATTTGATTATGTTGTATTTTAAGATGTTCCCTACAACTTTCATGAAGAAATCGAAGTAATATTCTCAACAAAAACCAACATACAACCATGAATCCAGAAAAAGGTTAGTAAAAAATCTCCAGATCTGATGTGTCCGTAAGATGCGACTTTAACCCCTCAAATCTCCATACTTTTCCACGAAATTTCAGTATGTTATAGTACAAGGTGTTAGCTACAACTTTCATTAAGACATCAAAGCCAAAATCGGACTCCAAACACACATGAAAGCTCGAACAAGTTACTGACTCACACAACCCGAGCAAGAACAGTCACACGACTTAAGAACAAGCCAACCTTACCTCGGTTTTTCTCACTAAAAACACCCAAAATCTAACATGCAAACAACATACAAGCATGCAAGAGAAGCTAGAGGACTCCACTTGCCTCTAGGATGAACAAACGACGGCGTACGGCGGCGAACACGGCGGCACACAGTGGTTCCCTCCTCCTTTCTCTCTCGGCCGCTCCTCCTCTCTCGCACAACTCTCTCTCTCGCACACCTCTCTCTCTCTTTGGGCGAACAAAATGGCCGGTCACCCTCTCTCTCTTCCTTCTTATACCCCCCTAGAGCTCATCATTTGTAATGATTGTTTTGCCTCAACCATGGCCAATGCATGGCCTTCCCCTTTGCCACTTGTCACATTGGATTTTGAATTGAGCTTGGGCCTCTTGGGCTTGGGCCATCCAGCCACTTTTTGGGCCTCTAATGGGCCGGTCGACGGCTCACTTGTGGGCTTTAATGGGCCAGCTAACTTGGTCCATTAAAGTTCCACTCTTGGGCTTAAGGCCCAATCGAATTTTGACCTTCTTTTTTCCTTTTTTTTTTTTTTTTGAATTCCTTCTATAAATATTTTTAAATTTCTATTTTCAATCTTGGCCAAAGTCTTGGGACATCTTGTCTATTGAAATTTAATTTATAAATCTTATGGCCAAGCATAGATTATTAATCTATCAAATTTAAATTTTCATAGTCATATGCACAAATCATCTAATTAAAAGACTAATGGCTAAAGCATAAGCCATGGAAATTTTTATCACCTAATTAAAGACTTTAACACACCTTATGACTTGGCTCTGAATTTTGGGATGCCACATCAGAATATCATTGTTGAACATGATTACAAATTGATCTAGATATTACTTGAATACTCAATTCATCAGATCCATGAAGGTAGTTGGAGCATTCGTCAACCCAAATGCCGAGTAGGAAATGCTAACTTTAGAATGTCCTCCTTCCTGATCCTCAGCTGATGATATCCTGTCCTCAAGTCAATCTTTGAAAATATTGACGCTTCTCGCAACTGATTGAACAAGTCTTCAATTCTCGGGTGTGGATATTTGTTCTTGATCATTACCTGATTGAGTTGACGATAGTCGATGCATAGGCACAACAAACCATCTTTCTTCTTTACAAACAGAACTAGTGCTCCCCAAGGTGATGCACTAGGATGTATGAATCTTATCTAATAACTCCTACATCTGCACCTTCAGTTCTTTCAACTCAGATAACGCCATCCGGTAAGGAGCTTTAGAGATTGGCTCTGTCCCGGGTGCTAGTTCAATCACGAACTCAATCTCCCTCTCTAGGGGTAACCCTGGCAATTCCTTCGGAAAAACATATGGAAATTCTTGTACAACGGTGATGTCTTCCATCTTCAGCTCCTCAACTATCGTATCCACGACAGTTGCCAGGTAACCTTGACAACCCTCATTTAACAGACAAGTTGCCTTTGGCGACGAGATCAAGGTAATCTAGGGTCCTCCTCGATTCCCAACAAACTTAAAGCTCTCACCCTCTAATAGGTCCAACTGATTCGCTTTGCGATAGCAGTCCATCTTAGCTTGTTACTTGGTGAGCCAGTCCATGCCAATTATTAAATCAAAGTCATACATGGCTAGGACTAATAGATCTATTTTCCCCTCTCGCTCACCAATCGCTAACTTGCAACCACAACAACCCAAAGCAGCTATCACCTTATCTTTCAATGATGTAGATATTCTAACTGTTGACTCCAATAATACAAGACTTATTCCTATCAGCTTAACATACTATTCGGCAATAAAAGAATGAGTTGCTCCTGGGTCGAACAAAGCGTAAGTAGGATGGTCGTTCAGCGAAACCATACATGTAATCACGTCAGGCGCAGCCTTTGCCAGACCTTGTGTGATGGCATACACCATGCCTTGAACTAGGGGTCCGAGCTGCCCACCCTGCGGTGTGTTTTGCGGTGCGTAGCCTATGATCTGACCCATTTGTTGTGGTGGTGGCAACTGTGGTTGTCCTCTTGGGCTCCTAGGACAATCTCTAGCCAGGTGACCCTGCTAGCCACATTCAAAACAAGTGCCCATCCTTCGAGTGCACTGGTTTGCACCATGTCGTCTTCCACAAAGGCGACACGCAAGGCTTTGGCTTGGCCCTGCCTTGCCAATTTCACCCTTCCTATTGGGCGGAACATAAAACCTTCCTCCGGTCATGGGCTTCTTCCCATGTCGGATCCTTTCTCTAAGCGAACTGAACCTCAATCCAGATGAGGCAGCTTGCTCATTCAAACTTCTTTCTAACATCTGGGCTTGGTGGTAAACTTCTCGATATTCTGTCAGATCCAACAGTATCAATGGTTGCTTCATTTCAAGACGAAGGCCATTCCTAAACCTTTGAGCTTTTTCCTCTGGGTCCTCAATCAACCTCGAAGCATACTAAGAAAGCTCTACAAACTTGATCCCATACTGGTCAATGGTCATTGTCCTCTGACGGAGACGCTGGAACACTTCCATTTTTTGTTCTTAGGCGCTTCCCGAGAAGTACTGATTGTTGAAGGCTCTTAGGAAGGCATCCCATATCGGGGCCATGCTCTTAGGAAACACTAAACCTCTGGCGGCTCTCCACCAGGTATTCGCATTACCCTACAGCTGGTAAACTGCAAGGACCACTTTCTCTCCTTTAGTGCACATCAAAAGTGCAAAAGCTTTCTCGAGATCTTGGATCCAAAGAGATGCAACATCTGGATCTTCGAGTACCTGTGAACCTCGGTGGGTTCAGCTTCAAGAACTGCTCTACTAACTTATGAATCGGCCCCTCTCTCGGTACCACTACATTCTCGGGCTGAACTTCGGCAGGGTGCAGCAACAAGTGTGGCAACAGGTGTAGCCTCAACGGCGCCGGCAATGGTAGCAGTAGCAGCGATTGTAGCAACATCGGCTTGGTTATGGGCCTGCTACCCTATCAAAGTCTCTCATGGCTTCAAGCACCTGCATGATCCCTTCCATTCTGGGATCACTAGGGGCTGCTACCCCAGCACCAACCGGAGGCGATGCTACTCTACTCGTGCTAACCTCAATTGGCGCTCTACCTCGACCTCCTTGGGTACTGACCCTTGTCGGCATTCTACCCTGAGATGCATGCCTAATAGTACTCTTCCTAGGAGTCCTCCACTCCTGATCGCTCATCTTGTAGGATCCTTAGGGAAACCTGCTTTCCAATTCCACACCGAATTAGAATTTGAGCGATCCACACAACAAACAATTCTACCAATCAACTATCACAGCCATGCAGCACCATGAATTTAAAGGCCTTTCCTACTAACTATCCCAACAACCATCGCACCTTATCACTCCAATCCTAAACCATGCTCTGATACCATTTAAACGGGGATGTCATGCCCCGATCCTTGAGCGTGCGCCCATCCCTCACTAGTCAATTAAATAGCGACGTCCTAGGACGCATCGCCGACCCATTCATTTTAAATGCACATGTAGAAGCAAATATATAATCCCCAGACAACACACAATGGGATAGGAAAGTAGGGCCACAAATCACAACTAAAATAGGCCTTTTATAAACAAATAGGTTTATATACAATATCGGGCTGTTTACAAAATATCGGCTTAATAACAAAAGGGAACTGTCTTATGACCCACTGGTCAAACACGTTCGCCAATTCTTTGGTCCCCACCTTCCCAGACTCTGGGGCGTTTGGTCCTCCACCAACACCATCTAAAGACCTGAAAATGGTTATACAATAACCAGTGAGATAATATCTCAGCAAGTTCAACCCCCTAAGACCCGACTAGGAAGAAAATACGCCCCAAAAGCTGCCTAATCACAAACATGAGATAGAAGGCTTATCTTTGCCTCAGTCCCTTCCTGCAAGTCAGTCTATCTCATAGATACACGAATCACATCAACTTATCAAACGAATTCACCAAATCAGATCGAATCATCGATCAATCGATTCAGTCAATTACATGTCATCACAACCTCCCCCCAATCGGCTAAATCAATACTATCTTATAAGTTCGATCATGTCAGGACTGCTCGCTCTAAGCTGATAATAGATAGCATAACTCGTGCTAAGCTGATAAATCGTATACTAGTAATCTAAGCTGACATATTAGAGCTCATAGGTTGATATAGTATACTAATAATGCTCACTCTAAGCTAATAATAATAGAGCTCGCAAACTAAGTTGATAAGGTATACTGCTCGCAATCTAAGCTGACATATGAGAGCTCGTAGGTTGATATAGTATACCGGTACACTGCTCCTCATCTTAGCAGACATATCGTCTGTAGGCTGATATAGTATACAATCCCGATCATCTATTCAATTTACCACTTTTATCATATTCGATAAAAATACTCGTGTGTGGGTACACAGTCGGCCTTAGCCAAAATACAACATTTTCACTTTTGAACATCCCACCATTTCCAGCAGTCCTAAAATGGATTTTTAGCGTTGTAGACCGATGCCCGGTAATTTTCCCATTAATTATCAAAATAATCAATTTTTGAGATAAATACCCACCATCACCAATCACACATAATTAGTACAAAATATAACTCAATTAAATAAATACATCACACCATTGCAATCACCATAAAATTCTTGTTATCGGATATCCTAGTCTAATTTTCGGAAAATAATTAATTAATTAAATAATTACGAAAAATAATTATTAAATGTCAATAATTAAAACTTAGGCCTCGTAAAGCCTAATTAAAAGCCGAGATGGACCCGAAAATTTTTTGAATCATTCTAGATAAATACTAGAGCTTGTCTAGGTCCTAATTGCACAAAACTATCCACCTAACATGCATCGATAATTAATTAAATTGCTAATCTAATCTAACTATCCACCTAATCCAAGCTTAACTTAAACTAATCAACCCTTAAGCGTCATTAACCTACTAAGCGAGGATTATTAGGTTAAACTCACTTGTTTAGCATTCTAGCGAGTCCAAGTTGACGACGACGCGGAGGCGAGCGATAATCCTCCTAGCGACGACACCAAGCGAGGCTAGGAAGGGCTCGGAAACTGTCACGCCATGATCCTCGGGCACGCACCCATCCCTCTCCTTGGTCGATTTAATAGCGACGTCTCAAGACACATCGCCAACCCTTTTCTTTTTAATATACGTATGCGGAAGCATATAAATAATCCCCAAACAATAAAACAATGGGATAGGAAAGTAGGATTCCAAAGTTCCACTTTAAAAGCAATCACCCCTATATACATGGCAAACTATAGTGCAGTTATATACAAGGCGAATTGTTAAATCAGGTTTTAAAGCACAAGTTCATGAAACAAGGTCTACAAAAAGGGAATCGACTCCCATCAAAAGAGAATTGCCCTATGACTAACTAGTCTAATAGGATCGTCACTTCTTCAGGCTTCTCCTTCTACACTTAGGGCCTCCAGTCCTTCACTAATGCCAACCAAGCACCTAAAATTTTGGCCCTCAACGGGATGAGACATTGTCTTAGCAAGTTTAACCCCGTAAACCCTTATTAGAAAGAAAATACACCCAAGGGTGGCCTAGCCAAAAAACATAGAGGACTTACCTCGCCTCAGTTCCTTCTTATAGATTAGCACAATTCAAATCACTCAATCATGTTCATATCACTCAAGCATATACGGTAATAGAATTCAAACAATTCAATTACTTGGATTGACTCAGCGATCAATCGACTCACTCGATTACATGTCATCGAGGTCATCACATATGACTATTCATTCTCGACCCTCAAAAACGGCCCTACAGGCGAATCTAAATTTAGTGGTAATCACGGCCCCACTCGGCAAGTTTAGATTTAGTGGCATCACGGCCCCACTCAGCACCACCATTAATAGGTGGTAGATCATAGATTTAGTGGCATCACAGCCGCACTCGGCACGATCGATTCCAAATTCGATGGTAAATCTCAGCCCTATTGGCACTGCCATACTTTGGCGGTTTTGTAAGTCCACTCACAACCTTTCATGGTCATTTTCCCGTAAAATACCAACATTCTCAGACTTTGGGATAATTCTCTCACAACCACTAATTCACTCAATTCTCATAAACTGGTACTCAAATAAACAAACAAAAAGCACCACAGAAATCAGCACGGAATTCGATGATTTGACGTCTCGAAATAATTTTTCGAAATTTAATAAATAATTAAATTTATTCCGAAAATTAATTAAATAATAATATCCATATTTTTCACAATCCACACTCAATTTATAATATCCAACCATCAATTTCAAAATCTAAATACGTAGCAGCAATCAACACAAAATTCTGAGAAAATAAGGTCTCGAAATAATTTTCGGAATTTATAAAATAATTAAGTTTATTAAGAAAATTAATTAAACAATAATATTTTATTCATTTTCGTAATATAATATTTTATTAAATAAACAAATAATTTCGAAATACACATATAATTCAAATTTATACATTTAAGTCAAATCATCATTCACTAACATAAGCATCCAATTAACTTTAATTAAACACACCGTAAACTAATCACACCCCTTAATCTAATCCACACCTAATTAAACTAATATAACAACCTAAGCTTACTTAACTTAAACTAAGAACACCCTAAGCATAATTAACTCACTAAACAAGGTTTAGGGAGCTAAACTCACTCGATTAACAAGCCGATCAGACCAAAACGATGGGGACGTTGTGGGGATCGACTTTCCTCAAGCAAGCCAAGCATCCAGGGTCGGGAAGCCAGCCAAAATGAGCCAAACGTCCGTTGCCATACCCATTTTTCCAGTTGCTGGTTGAGGCCGAGAAGGGGCGGTTCCGGTGGTGGTTTGGGCAGAGACACGGTGAGGGAGAGGGGTGGCAGCTTGGGTGGTCGGGACGACAACTCCGGCGATCCATGGCCACTCCTCGTCCATTTCTACTCATCCTGACAATTCCTGGTTTCTGCACATTGGTCACTACTCATTAGCCTACCGAATCTCCTTACAAAACAAATAAGTAACAACTGCAACAATTGTTACTGATACCCTAACGCATAGGCACTACCGCACCTTATCACTCCAGATATAACCTATGCTCTGATACCAAAAAGAATGTAACAAGCTATGACGTCCCAGAGCGTCACGTACTAAGCGCAAGCGGAATTATAATTATAATTATTATTGTCTTCCTAACTAGTAATCTCCTTTAGATAACCCATAGCGTTTACCATTAAAGGTTAGCATGTATAACATGGATTATTTTAAAATCTCAAGTTTATATTATAAGGTTATCTTGCAATGCACATAGACAAGATCATAAAAGGCTTCCTTTCATTTTATCATCATCGGGGCATACAAAATTATCGACCTGGACTCGTTCCATGTTCTTCGCCTATATATTTACATCGTATACAAAACAAAAGTAAGGCGTAACAAAAGCCAGGGATAAGGGTGAGGGTATCTACTCCACGAGTTCCCACACTAGCCCGCATCTAACAAAAAACAAAAGTTAGTCAGCTTCTACAAGATCAAAGGCGTCTAGGCGCCGTCCATCCCCGCTCTAGGTCCTCCTGCTCCAAAGGGTAAAGGTCCGAACATCTCTCCTTCATGGTTGACAAACCATGCAACAAACGTCATCGGTAATAACTCAGCTCTACCGTCATCCAACCATAAGGTGGCCTCATACTTGGAGAGGGTCATGTCAATGTCAGGATCATACTCGTCATGAAGAGAAACATCAAGACGCACTACCGCCCGGTATCGAGCTACCGGCGATACATCCATGCTATCAATCTGAAAATGTAAGGTATGAGCAAACAACCTTGCGCAGTAAAGAATGATAAAACTCTAACTTAAACAATCCATAGCCATCAAAGTTACAAGTGAATCATCAAACAATTTAGGATGCTAAAACAATATATCACAAGCATAAACGATACTATTACTTCATGTAAGAAATCACCTTATATGCATCCACTTCTATACTTACCCTTCACAAACTCAATCTCACATCAAAATATAATGCAACAATAATAGATGAACTCACTCGCCAAATAATTATATTTAGTGTGCATAAAATCCACCCTCGGATCAGTCACAACCGGGACTCTACCGGCCTGATCGAGTCACTTCCGGAAAGTACGTTATCCGGACTTTCACAATACCTCTAATTGTGGGCATCTCACTTCGAGGCATCCCGGTATCACACAACCGAGGTCCTCCCAAGACCACTCAGCAAGGGGCATCTCACTCCGAGGCATCTCAGTATCTCTCTA
This sequence comes from Eucalyptus lansdowneana, assembly GCA_017140395.1. Classification (NCBI taxonomy): domain Eukaryota; kingdom Viridiplantae; phylum Streptophyta; class Magnoliopsida; order Myrtales; family Myrtaceae; genus Eucalyptus; species Eucalyptus lansdowneana. The sequence goes on along the minus strand of CM029483.1, from coordinate 7,187,358 downwards.
CCGAGGCATCCAAGGCCACGCAGCAAGGGCATCCCAAACTTCCGGGGGCATCACCGGTATCTCGGTACCGATGGGTTCATTCATCTTAAGCACACGTTTCACACCACCACACCTTTGATTAATGCATTTATCGTACGCAAAAGAAAAGACTCCAAAGTATCTAACTAACTCTGATGAACCTAGCACACGTGTGTGTCCGGATTATAAGATAAAACCCATTACGTCATGTCCCATTCCATGGCGAACAGATATTTATCCCATAATCAAGCACTATGCACCACACTCATTGCACACACATGATTCTATATGCACTTATATCTCAAATGATATGTGAGACTTACTCATACATGACTAACATCTATTATGAGGTTTATTAGACTCTACATGCATCACAAAAGCCTAATATAAAAGACACAACCTCTAATATATGTTCTCGGGTTCAGACAGTTTACTAACTAAATGTACAGTTTCGGTTTCAGACACAGAAGATATATTAATTCTTGTTGAAATATTACCAAATTTTAGTATGTTATATTTGAGACATAGAATAACAATCCTCGTGAAGAAACTTAAGTCTAATTCTCACTTTATTAAAAGTAACAATTGTCATAATCTTTACTAGCACCCTGTACCGACGTCCAGATTCTCTATCTACAAAGAAAATTGTTTCACTAGCCAATTCTTATCGATTTAATCTCAAATTTTGACACGTCATTCCTTAAGATGTGTTCTACAATTTTCATTCAGGATTTGAAGTCCAAATCTAACTAGGTAAATACAAACAATTCGGATAATCAATAAAGGTCAAACCGTTTCTCACAGAACAGTTTACTGGTTTTACTAAGTACACTCATGTCTCTATGTTTTTATAGTCATATGGTTATAGCTCCGTGTATAACTTGATCTTATAGATGTTCTATCATGTAGAATAGTTTCTTTCTTATTTCCATTAACATACTTAAAGAAAATTAAACACAAACAGAAGACTCCATAACCGTTTTCACTTAGAACAGAATAGATACACAAATTTTCTCACTTCCAACTCAATGAAACAACTTATCTATCCACAAATCTCTTCTAAAATACTCCAATGCTTACTCACAGCAACTCAAAGCAACTTCAGCCTATCTTTCTCTAAAAAAATGATCAATTCCACAGCTCGGCTCGAAGTATAAACGCATCCTTGAGTTCACTCATCACAGCATACACCATATCCATCCACTCGGCATCCATTTCATCACTTCGCTCAACAAAACAGCATACTCACACAAGGATTTCGAAACATGCAGTCCTCAAAAACAACATGCAATGGCTTCTAACTCTAATCTAACACTTAGCTTAGATCAATCACAAAACAGCAACTACAGACTATATCCATCACTGTTTGGTTAGATCCTCAAGCTCCCTTGATGAAACAATGGATAACTTTCAATTTATAGTTAGATCTTTCCTTAGCTTGCTTCAACTACTAAACAACACAGAGATGCTTCAAGATCAACACTCAAAATCAGCATGCAAGAAGAAGAAGGTTGCTGGTTTGCTTCTGGTTTTTCGCTGCTCAGCCGAGAGAAAAGATGAAGAAGAAGATGGGTTGCTGGGTTTTATATGGAGAGAGAGTGTGTACGAAGCTTAAGGGGAATCATAGGCTAGTGTAATGATGAGATCTTGTAATATTTATGTTCCTTGAGTTTGCATGTCTCGGTTCATGGGAATCAAAACCGTGGGTGAAGAAAAACAAAGAGAGAAGAGAGGTGTCATGGCTTTCCTGCATGAAGATTTTCGCCATCTATCAATCCTCACTAATTAACAGTTAATCGATATCATTCGTTAGTTCATTAGCTTCTAATATTTTCATCTAATTGCCTTTTGTTTCTACTTAATCCCAATTATACAAAGTCATAACATATATATAACATATCGAATGACATAACATATCAACTAGTCAATGTTGGTTTATAAGGAATTCATCAACAAAATGCTAAAGTTATAATTGATATTAGCATTATAAACATTAATCAAGTTATCGTAACTATAATCTATAAAATAAAATCATTCGGGCCTAAATATTCATTCTCTGCCCAACAGGCTCAATCTATAACAATCCAGGCCCACTAAACTAAATCTACAAATCTAATAATTCCGAACCTTGGCCCGCTTCAAGCCAAGTCCAAGCCCATAATCTCTCATTAGATTTCTTAAGTCCAATTCGTGTGGCCCACTCATTTCTCAAGCCCACACATTTCTCACGATCCATCAGGTTCACTTTCCGGCCCAATCTAATTAATCTAAGTTCCTAATGATCTAATTACACTAATGAAGGTCGATGAAATTTGGGATGTCACACTTCTCCTCTCTCTCTCTCTCTCTCTCTCTTCCCAAGCTTGATGATGAAGTTGATGGGTGAAGTGACATCCCACCTTTCCAAGAGCAAATCCTCACCCTCCACTTTTCCTAATCTCCTTCTCTTTGGCCCCAACCACCACGACATCAAGTTATGTCATCTTCCACTATCTCAATTCTCAACAACATCTTTCAATAGGTTCAATTTCTTTTTATGCCGTGACATGAAATTCAAAATCTTGTAATTTCATTCAATTCTCTTCTAATTGAACCACATTGAAGTCCATAAAATTAATCCAATGTCACAACACTTCAATTCACATAATCACTTGACCATAGAACCCTCTTAGATCCCAAAAGCACGACCAAAATTGGGCCTACTAATTTCTCGAGCCAAATTAACGATACTTTGATTACTTTGCCGCAAAACTCGGTTTGCATGAAAAATTTTCCGAAGATGAGTCAATGTTCCTAAAATGATTTGTGACATACCAGGACTTTCAATTTCTGAATTCGATCTCAATTTCACAGTTAATTTCATTCTGGCAAGATACTAGCGCGTCCTGACCTACTGGGTAGCTTTTAAAAATTTTCATGCATTTGAGCTGTAGTTGATCAATTCAAGCTACAATGTACATCTTTGACACATTGGCGATTCTCGGTTGTCGTGGTAACCTCAAGGTTTCAAATACGGACACAGGGTACCCAAATGATAGAAAAGCCGGTCCAGTGCCGATCGACAAGAATTGTGCGAACTGGTGGAATCACCCACACTTGATCACATGCCTCTGTCGAGTCGACCTATCTCCGGTCTCTAATCGATTTTTAACTGTGCCGCAATGACCCTTGCAGATTAGCTCGGTCAAAAGGTCGTTTCCTGGTCAAATTATTGAGTTTGATGCATTAGAATTTCTTAACGACTTCACCTGATAGACTAGTTATTCCATGAGTGATATGTTCAGGGAAAAGAATTATATGCGTGTAGTTGAAATGCCCATTTCAATTTACTAAAAATGGAATTGGAAATTCGAGAAGTCACAACTCTTCCCTTGTTATAAAAATTTCGTCCTCGAAATTTAAACCATTACAATTCTTAAGCAAAAAAAGTGGTGGTACAATTGTCTCATCGACTCTTCAGTTTCCCAAGTTGCTCCTTCAGTGCCGTGGTATTGCTAGACCACTTTGACCAATAGGATGGTCTTGGTGCGTAGAACCTGCTCCTTGCGATGGATGATTGGAACCAGGCTTTCAACGTACGACACCCTGTTGTCCACCTTTAATTCTTCAAAATTTAGAACGTGTGTCAGATCAGGATCATACTTCCTTAACATCGACACGTGAAAAATGTCAAGCACTTGTGCCAACCTTGGCGGTAGTGCAAGACGATATGCAAGAGTCCCTATTCTTTCCAAAATCTCAAAGGGATCTACATACCTTGGACTTAGTTTCCCCTTTCTACCAAAGCATGAAATACCCCTTGTCGGTGACACTTTCAGAAAGACGTGCTCACCAACCTGAAACTCCAATGGCCTTCGACGCTTATCTGCGTAACTCTTCTTGCAGCTCTAAACGGTCTTTAACCTAATTCTAATAATTGCAACTACCTCCACTGACTGCTGTACCAACTCTGGGCCTGTGATCTTTCTCTTCCCAACTTCATCCCAACACACTGGCGACGTGCTTGGCGATGTCCGCTTTCATACCAAACCACCAGTAGTGTTGACGCAGATTCTGATACATCTTGGTGCTACTAGGATGAATGTTGTAACTACTACGATGAGCTTCTTACAAGATCTCTTCTTTAAGTGCTACATCGCCACATACACACAATCATCCTCAGAACTTTAGTGTTCTGCCATCAAAATCTGGAAGTCAGGCTTCTCTCTTTTCTGTATTTGCTTGCACGATCTTCTGAACATCCGGATCTGTCTGTTGAAGCGTTCTGATTCTGACTTGCACTTCCGGCTCAATTTTGAGGGTGGCCATAAGATTCAAAAGGTGGCCTACCTCAAATTTGAAACTCGAATCTTATGCTCTCTCAAGTAAACTCCATTCCTTGAGTACCATCTGTGTAACTGAAGACTTCTAACTCAATGCATCGGCGACCTTGTTCGCCTTTCTGGGGTGATACAAAATCTCACAGTCATAGTCCTTTAGGAGTTCCATCCATCGACGTTGTCTCATATTCAACTCTTTCTGAGAGAATAGTACTTGAGATTCTGATGGTCAGAAGATTTGGAATCTTTGTCCACATAGATAATGCCTCCAAATCTTCAGGGTAAAGATAATCGTTGCGAGTTCTAAGTTATGCATCAGATAATTTAACTCATGAGGTCTTGACTGACGAGACGCATATGCAACAATCCAACCATGCTACATCAATATGCAACCTAGTCTTTAAAACAACACATCACTGTAGATCTCAAACCCTCCTGGACCTAATGGAATAGTAAACACAGGTGTAGTAGTTAGCTTCTACTTAAGCTCTTGGAAACTAATTTTGCACTTATCTGACCACACAAGCTTTTCTTCCTTCTTCAGAAGCCTTGCCAACCGCAATGCCAACACTGAAAGCCCCTTTACAAACCGTCTGTAATACCCTGCTAAACCTAGAAAACTTATGATCTCTGTCACTGTAATGAGTCTTGGCCAGTTGATCACCGCTTGAATCTTGGCTAGGTCCACTGAGATTCCTTCTCCGGAAATAGCGTGACCTAGGAAAGCCACACGAGTTAACCAAAACTCGCACTGACTAAACTTGGCATATAACTCGTGATCTCTCAAAGTCTGAAGCACTATCCTTAGGTGCCTTTTATGATCTTCAGCACTCCTAGAGTACACCAGGATGTCGTTGATGAACACGGTTACGAACTGATTCAAGTACTATCTGAGCACACGATTCATCAAATCCATGAAAGTAGCTGGGGCATTCAACAACCCAAACGGCATTATAGTAACTCATAATAGCCGTATCGAGTATGAAATGCTAACTTTAGTATATCCTTATTTCTGATCCTTAGTTGATGATACCCTATCCTCAGGTCGATTTTTGAGAATATCGATGCTCCTTGCAACAGATCAAACAAATGATCGATTCCTGGTGGTGGATACTTGTTCTTGATCGTCACCTGATTGAGTTGTTGATAGTCGATGCATAGGCGCAATGAACCATCTTTTTTTTTTCCTCCACAAACAGAACTGGTGCTCCCCAAGGTCATGCACTGAGACATATGAAGCCCTTATCCAACCATTCATGCATCTGCACCTTCGGTTCATTCAATTCAGATAATGCCATCCGGTAAGGAGCCTTAGAGGTTGGCTTTGTCCCTGTGCTAACTCAATCACGAACTCAATTTTCCTTTCTGACAACAAACATGGTAATTCTTTCGGGAATACATTTGGAAACTCTTGAACCATCACGACAACTTCTAACTTCAACTCCTCTACTGTCGTATCCACGACAGTCGCCGAGTAACCTTGACAACCCCTGTCTAACATACGAGTTGTCTCAACCGGAAAAATTAAAAATGGATCGAGGGTCCTCCTTGACTTTCGATAAATTCAAACTTTTATCTGTCAATGGTTCAAACTGTATCACATTACGACAACGATTCATTACAACAAAAAGCTTCTCGAGCCAAACTTTTTCATATATGATATCAAAGTCATACATAAACAAACTAGTCAAGTACAACTCTAGTCAACGATTCTCCTTTCTACGACTTAATTACAACAAACTGAAGTTCTCCATACTTAACCAAAATTTTGCTGCGCTACCTAGATAAATTCACCCCAAAACATTCTTCCTCTGATTGCTGCGTGGTTCGATTCATTCTTGTTCCTTTCGCCATCCTAGTGGCCCCCTAACTGCGGTAGCGGTGCTCGTGCTCTCCTGGACCTACGACGACAGTTCCTCACTTGATGGCCGTGTTGGCCACATCCATAGCACTCTCCTATTATACCTGGACATTGAGTCAGTCCATGCTTCCTTCTACAAACTCGGCACTTGACTGGTGAGTCCTCTACCTCCTGTCGGATGACAGCATGCACCCTTTCTTGCACCGAGGGCCTTATCCAAGTACCCTACAGTGCGTCTTGTGGCGCATTCTCTCTATTCTGATCCATCGATGGTGGTGGTGGTAGCAGTTGTTGTCCCATCTGCCTTCTGGGACAATTCCGGACCATGTGACCCTACTGGCCACACATAAAACAGGCACCCATCTTAAAATGGCACGGGTTGGTCCATGCCTTTTCCCACAGGCACGGCACACTCCCTTCAGGTTGGATGTTGGCTTTCCCATAATGCTCCTTTGAGTAGGACGTTTAAAGTGCTTTCCTTCTATCATTGATCTCTTCCCAAACTGACTTCCAACTTTGTCTGATCTGAACTGCAACTTAGATGGGGCGACTCGCTCCTCGATCACAATTCCAAGTTGGGTCTCAATAGGTGCAGTACCAACGGTGATTACGGCATTGGCGGCAGCAGTGACAGCGGCAACAACGGCGGCTTGATCTTGTGCTTGATGGCCCAAAATGCTTCCTAAAGACTCTAGCGCCTGAACATTCCCATCGAACCTAGGATCGTTCGGTGCTGCTACACTCTAAATACCGACTTGCGGCAGTACTCTCACGCACGCACTAGCCTGAGCCTGCACTCTTCCTCGTGTACCGACTCTTGTCAACGTCCTACCCCGAGATACCGGTCGTATCGACCTCCTCCAAGGAGTTCTCCACTCCTGGTCACCCATCCTACAGGCTCCTTATAGACACCTGTTTTCCAATTCCAACATCAAGTTAGAATTCGATTGACCCCACAAACATGCTATCAAATAGCTATCAACGACATGCATCAGTATATTAAAAGCCTTTCCTACTAACTATCCCATGACTCATCGCACCTTATCACTCCATACATAGACCATACTCTAATACCACTTAAATAGGATGTCACGCTCCGATCCTCGAGCACGCACCCATCCCTTTCCTTGGTCGATTTAATAGCAATGTCCCAGGACGCATTGCCTACCCTTTTCATTTGAATATACGCATGCGAAAGCGTATAAATAATCCCCAGACAATAAAACAATGGGATATGAAGGTAGGATTCCAAAGTCCCACTTTAAAAGCAATCACCCCTATATACATGGCAAACTATAGTGCAGTTATATACAAGGCGAATTGTTAAGTCATGTTTTAAAGCACAAGTTCATAAAACAAGGTCTATAAAAAGGGAATCGACTCCCATCAAAAGAGAATTACCCTATGACTAACTAGTCTAATAGGATTGTCACCTCTTCAAGCTTCTCCTTCTACACTTAAGGCCTCCAGTCCTTCATCAATGCCAACCAAGGACATAAAATTTTGACCTACAACGGGGTGAGACATTGTCTCATCAAGTTCAACCCCCTAAACCCTTATTAGAAAGAAAATACACCTAAGGGTGGCCTAGCCACACCACATAGAGGACTTACCTCACCTCAGTTCCTTCTTGCAGGTTAGCACAATTCAAATCACTCAATCATGTTCATATCACTCAAGCATATACGATAATAGAATTCAAACAATTCAATTACTCGGATCGACTTAGTTGATTACATGTCATTGAGGTCATCACACAGTCATTCTAACTATTCATTCTCGACCCTCAAACACGGCGTTACAGGCAAATCTAAATTTAGTGGTAATCACGGCCCCACTGGGCAAGTTTAGACTTAGTGGCATCACGGCCCCACTCAGCATGACCTTTAATGGGTGGTAGATCATAAATTTAGTGGCATCACGGCACCACTCGGCATGACCGATTCCAAATTTGGTGGTAATTCTCGGCCCTATTGGCATGGCCATACTTTGTCGATTTTGTAAGTCCACTCACAACCTTTCATGGTCATTTTCCCATAAAATACCGACATTCTCAAACTTTGGAATAATTCTCTCATGACCACTAATTCACTCAATCCTCATAAACCGGTACTCAATAAACAAATAGAAAGCACCATCGAAATTAGCACGAAATTCGACGATTTGAGTTCCCGAAATAATTTTCGGAATTTAATAAATCATTAAATTTATTCCGAAATTTAATTAAATAATAATATCCATATTTTTCACAATCCACACTCAATTTACAATATCCAACCATCAATTTCAAAATCTAAATATATAGCAATGATCAAAGCACGAAATTCGAGAAAATAAGGTCTCGAAATAATTTTCGGAATTTATTAAATAATTAATTTTATTCCGAAAATTAATTAAATAATAATATTTTAATCATTTTCGTAATATAATATTTTATTAAATAAATAACTAATTTCGAGATACATATATAATTCAAAATTATACATTTAAGTCAAATCATCATTAACTAACATAACCATCCAATTAACTTTAATTAAACACACCCTAAACTAATCACACCCCTTAATCTAATCCACACCTAATTAAACTAATCTAACAACCTAAGCTTACTTAACTTAAACTAAGAACACCCTAAGCATAGTTTACTCGCTAATCAAGGTTTAGTGAGCTAAACTTACCCGATTAACAAACCGATCGGACCAAAACAATGGGGACATCGTGGGGATTGACTTTCCTCAAGGTGGGCCAAGCATCCGGGGTCGGGAAGCCGGCCAAAATGGGCCAAACGTCCACTGCCACACCCATTTTTTCCAACTGTTGGTTGAGGCCGAGAAGGGGCGGTTTTGGTGGTAGTTCGAGCAGAGACACGGTGGAGGAGAGGGGCGGTAGCTTGGGCAGTCAGGACGGCCGCTCCAGCGGGGCTAGTGGACGGCGAGCAGGTGGCTAGCGAGGGGTGAAGTGACATCCCACCTTTCTGAGAGCAAATCCTCATCCTCCACTTGTCCTAATCTCATTCTCTTTGGCCCCAACCACCATGACATCAAGTGATGCCATCTTCCACTATCTCAATTCTCCACAACATCTTGCAATAAGTTTAATTTCTTTTTCTGCCGTGGCATGAAATTCAAAGTCTTGCAATTTCATTCAATTCTTTTCTAATTGAACCAAATTAAAGTCTATAAAATTAATTCAATGTCACCACACTTCAATTCACATAATCACTTGACGATAGAACCCTCTTAGATCCCAAAAGCACGACCAAAAGCGGGCCTACTAATTTCTTGAGCCAAATTAACCATACTTTGATTAATTTGCCGAAAAACTGAATTTGCATGAAAATTTTTCCGAAGATGAGTCAATGTTCCTAAAATGATTTGTGACACACCAGGACTTCCAATTTCTGAATTCGATCTCTATTTCATGGTTAATTTCATTCTTGCACGATACTAGCGCGTCCTGACCTACCGGGTAGCTTTTAGAAATTGTCATGCATTTGATCAATTCAAGCCATAATGTACATCTTTGACACATCAGCAACTCTCGGTTGTCATGGTAACCTCAAGATTTCAAATATGGACACAGGGTACCTAAACGACAGAAAAGCTGGTCTAGTGTCGATCGACAAGAATTGTGTGATCTGGTGGAATCACCCACACTCAATCACATGCCTTTGTCAAGTCGACCTATCTCCGATTTCTACTCGATTTTTAACTATGCCGTAATGACCCTTGCAGATTAACTCGATCGAAAGGTCATTTCCTGGTCAAATTCTCGAGTCCGATGCATTAGAATTTCTTAACGGCTTCACCTGATAGACTAGTTATCTCATGAGCAATTAGTTCAGGAAAAATAACTATATGCGTGCAGATGAAATGCCCATTTCAATTTACTAAAAATAGAATTGGAAATTCGGGATGTCATAGAAACGGGCCATGAAGACCTCACGACTTGCTGGTTTCTGCTTCTGTTCTGGGCTGAACTGCAGAGAGAGAACCATCGACTAAACGGCGAGGAAATAGGCCGATCGGAGCTTCGGTGAGCAGGTGGTTGGCAACTAGCGGCTCCCAAGGGTCAAGGGGGTCTTGTTGGTGGTTGGAAAGAGTAATGGAAGGGCTAGAATGGAAGAAAAATAGAAGAAAACTCGAAACAGGCGAACCCAAGCGGAACCAGGCGGTCCGCCGATCGGTTCCTTCTCGCTGGCGGACGGGACAACTGGCGGATTGTTCTGGCGAGCAGCGGGGTGCTTCTATATAGTCTGGACATGCTGAAGATGATGGTGGGTGGAGCGTGGGTTGACAACTTTTAACTCGAGTTTTGGACGAAAGGTCAGTTGGAGCAGAAACTGGAACAAGGAGAAAGCAAAGAGAAAAAGAGGTCGATGGGCAGGAGGGATGGGCTGCCTCGGTTTTTCTGGGTCTCTTGAGCTTTTTAATGATCTTAGCAATGGAGAAAGGAGGGGGATAGAGGAAGAAGATGGTTGATGGAGAGGGGGGACAAGATTGGGTTAAAGGGGGCCACCAATGGCCTTATCTCATCTCTTTGTCTCCCTTTGGTGTGTCCCACCAAGTGTGGCTAGCTTCCATAGCAATCCTCAGCCTTCAAGCTTCCTCAACAAACTAGGGAAATGATCCAAAAGTCATAGGCAAGGGGGGGCTACGAATTTTGGTTAATTCCGCTCCAATTGGACACAAAATCCTCCTTAAATCAAATCAATTTGGCCTCTATAAATTCAACCAACATGTCCTCGATCAAATTAGCATTTTTCCTCGCCAATAGATCCCACTTGCGTCCCAATTTCGCGATAAAAAATGATGCCCAACATTTTCTTAACAAATACGACATTTCTTTGACTTTTTTCCAAAAAGTCTCGGTTTGCAGAAAAATCTTCGGAGGCTGAGTAGACATTGCTAAAATGATTTGTGACATAATAGAACTTTCAATTTTTGAAATCGGATTCAAATTCGTGGTTAATTTCACTTCAGCGCAATTTTAACGTGACCTAGGCTACCGAGTATCTTTTAGAAGTTTTTAGTACAAATGACCAGTGGTCGATTTTCTTTGAGCCACAATGAACCCATCCGACACATTGGTGACTCTCGGTGGTCGTGAAAATCTCGAGGTTTCAAATACAGACACAAGGTACCAAAATGATAGGAAAATTAGTCTAGTGCCGGTCGATAAGAATTTTACAAGTTAGTGGAGTCACCCACGTTTTAGTCTTACATCTCAGTCGAACCAACCTATCTCTGATCTCTAATCGATTTTTAACTGTGCCGTAATGATCTCTAAAAATTAGCACGGCTGCGTAGCCGATTCTTGATGAAATTCTCAAGTCTATTACATTAAAATTCCTTAATGGCTTTCCCAAAAAATCTAGTTATCTCGAGAGTGATCAGCTTTAAGAACAGCCCTATAGGCGTGTCGATGAAATGGTCGATTAATTTAATTGAAAAAAGAATTGAGAAATCCAGGATGTCACACTCGATGAGATGACAATACCCCCCACCTTTTTATTTAAAGATTTTTAATGGTTTAAATTTCGAGGACGAAATTTTTATAAGAGGGGAAGAGTTGTGACATCCTGAATTTCTGACTCTATTTTCAAGTGAATGAGTTGGGCTTTTCATCGACGCGCCTATAGCATTTTTCTTCGAGTTGAGCACTCGCGAGATAACTAGTCTATCTAGTGAAGCTGTTAAGGGATTTTAACGCAACTGACTTGAGAATTCAATCAAAAATCGACTGCTTGACCATGCTAATCTGCAAGGGTCAATATGGCCTATCAAAATTGATAAGAGATTGGAGATAGATCAACTCGACTAAGATATGCAATTAAAGGGTGGGTGATTCTACCTAATTGCAAAATTCTCATTGAACGGCACTAAACTGATTCTTCTGTGATTTCTGTACTCTGTCCCCGTATTTGAAACCTCGAGATTTTCATGACAACCGAGAGTCACCAATGAGTCGAAGATGTACAATGTGGCCCAAAAAAATTGACCACGAGTCAATTGCATTAAAAATTCATAAATGCTACTCGGTAGGTTAGGTCACTATAAAATTACACCTGGTTGAAATTAACCATGAATTTAAACCCGATTTCAGATATTAAAAGTTCTGTCATGTCCCGATTCATTTTAAAAACATCGACTCATCCTATGAAGATTTTTCTGCAAACCCAAGATTTTGGCGAAAATTCAAAGTAAGGCTATTTTGGACCGGGAAAATTAGAGGACCGTTTTTTAGTGCATTTTTGACTGTCAAGTTGGTTCAATTAATGAGGAAAAATAATGAGATGGATGAGGGAACTTTGGCTGAATTTATGGACACCAATCTAAGCCCAATTTGAGAAGAATGGAATGGAATTGAATAGGGAAATGTCCAAATTCGTAGCCAAGGGAGGGAGCAACATTTTGGGTTGCTTGGGAAGCTTCTTATGGAAGCCATGATGCAAAAATGGCCGAGGATGATAGCCATAAGTGGTGGGGGCAAGTGATCAATGAATTGGGATAATTGCGAAGACTTTGAAGGTTTTTGGGTCCCCCTTGCTTAAGCAACCTGCTTCTTCTTCCCTTGGCTCCTTTATCCATTGTTGTAGAAGTTTAGGAGCTCAATAAAACTAGAGGAAGCTAGCCAAGCAAGTAGCAGCTGAGCTAGCCCCGTCCGAACGTTGCTCGAGCAGCCGCACGCTCGACAAAGCCGTCGCCCATCCCCCTTACTCGCGAGCTCGCCCATGTGTCCAAGCTGCCGGTCTCGCCTCCTGCTCGCTGCCCCGCGCTCGTATGTATGCCGTCCAGCCACCGTTTGCTATCGCCAAGTCCCTCCGCCACCCGTCCAAGCAGCCTGGTCCACCTCCTCGCCATTCCAGCCCGTTTCAGCTGTGAAGCCCCTTCGGTCTAGCCTTGAACAAAAGCAGAAGTTCCAGCAAGAGCTGAAGCTTCTAGGCCCATTTTAGGCCTCGTTCGGACCTCGCTTGGCATCGCCATGGGCTTGTTTGTCACTCGCCTCCGTGTTGCCGTCGACGTGGACTCATAAGCCCATTAAACCAGTGAGTTTACTCACTAAACCTTGCTTAGGAGGTTAATTATGCTTAAGGGTTGATTAGATTAGTCTTAAGATAGATTAGTGCTAATCTAAAATGGTTAGATTAGCCTTATAATGGAGTAGTATTAATCTAATTAGTGAGATTGGCACCATTGTGGATGGATTAGTCTAATTTGGTGGACTTTCTTCAGTTTTGATCTCTGGACTCTCGCCGTTTGCCATTTTTGTGGATCGAAATGTGTTAAGATTTTGAAGTCGATTCTTTATTAAGAAATATTTTAGACATCTTCAGCTATGACATATATTTTACTTAGAATTTTTAGAGATTTAAAAGTATGAGATTTCCGCTCCTTCATTTGCAAGTAGAATCTCGGACTGTGCTGAAACTGGTGACCTTTAGGGATTCAAAAGATTTTTATCAACTCTTAGAGTTCGATTTTCGAAATGGTTTCTACACAACAATTGTTTGTCACATCTTCTAGTTTAACATAGTCAAATTTCAAATCAAATGGACAAGTTTTGATTCTCGAACCAAGCTTGTTTTAGGAAACAGACTTTCTGGAAACGGACTCAGTTTTTGTACTGGATTGAGCGATTTTTACTGAGCTTAATGTAGAAGGATTTGGGCTAAGGAAACTCCATAAAAAATGTTCTTCTATGTGTCCTTTAAAACATATTCAAATTTGAGAATTTTCTGAACTTGTTTGATTAGATTTCTGGATTTAAACCCGGAGACGCGCGAGTGGGCCGTTTCTGCCGGTTAGGACTGGTAGTAGTTCGTGATTATTCTTGATGCTATACTTGTGAAAAAATGCATATCTGATGATGTGATTGACTTGTGAAATGCTTGGAACTTGTGCGTGGCGAGATGTGAATGAGTTGTGAGCAAGTAAAGGGCTAAGTGCTGCACGATATCGAAACTTGTGTGAACCACTTCTAGTGCCTTATACTATTGCTTATTGTAATCAAGGGGTAAGTGTTACATGGCGACTTAAGTCGCATGGGAATTACCTCTAGAGCCTTGCAATCTTATGGTGCATAGTGAAGGGCTAAGTGCTACACGATATCGAAACTCGTGTGAGCCACCTCTAGTGCCTGATACTATTGCTTATTGCAATCAAGGGCTAAGTGTTACATGGTGACTTAAGTCGCATGGAAATTACGTCTAGAGCATTGCAGTCTTGTCATGCATAGTGAATGGTTAAGTGCTACACGATATCAAAACTCGTGTGAGTCACCACTAGTGCCTTATACTATTGCTTATTGTAGTGAAGGGTTAAGTGCTACACGATTTGGGGGCCACCTCTAGTGCCTTGAGTTTGATTATTGAATTTGAATTTGAGTCTAGTATTGAGTATTAAGTTGGAATGTGGAGTCGAAATATTGAGTGGAGATGTTGAGTTGGAATTGGGAATTTGAATATTTAGAGTGAATATCGGGTGTAAATTGAACCACCAATATGAGTTAGTCGTGCTTGATTATGGGACGCAATTATGTGACAGGGAATGAGACATGTCATAATGATTTGGCCTTATAATCGGGACTCTTGTGAATTGCTTGATGGAGTGATTTAGTCGCCTGATTGTGGGACAAAATTGTGTGGCACGGTATGGGACGTGTCATAATAATTTGGCCTTATAATCGGAACTCCTGTGTTGATTGATTTGATAGTAAGATGCTCTAATTGATGAGTGCATTGATTATATGCATATGTTTTACGAATTGTACTAATGTGCAGGAAGGAACTGAGGTGAGGTGAGTGTCATTGGTTGGGTGTATAGGCTACCTCTAGGTATATCTTCCTCATTAGGGTTTAGGGCGTGAACTCGCTGAGATTTATATCTCACCCCATCTTGGGTTACCATTTTTCAGGTCCTTAGTGTGAAGAATCCAGAGCTTGAGGCAGAAGGGTCAGGAGCATGAGTGGCCTAGAGGTTATTTTTGAGATAAACCTCCTGTACATAGATCTTAGAGTTGGCCTCTGTGTATAAACCAGATTGTTTATAAAAGTGTGTTTGATTTGAAATTGGTTATCCTGCTTTTTTATCCCATGTTTTTTGTGGTCAGGGGATTAGTAATCCGCTTCTGCATGTGCATAATCAATTGGGCCAGTGACGCGTACTAGGAACGTCACAAATTTTATCGACCACCGAGGAATGTGCACGCGCTCAAGATTTGGGGCGTGACAATTTCGATCTGCAAAGAAGGGAATTTCTAATCAAGATTTGAGAAAAAATGTGAATGAAGGGTCAATTCATTTATTGAAAATATTTTGGCAATGAAGATCAAGGATTTGAAACAAATTTTATGAAGATGATATGACCTAATTTCATGCACAAACTAGCCTAAAAAGTCTAGATAAGCAATTGCAAAAAAAAGGCCGACAACATAATGTTCCAAACAATGCACATCAAATTAGTAAAATTGAATGGCACCCATTGATGATGTACCACTGAAAAAACTGCATAGCATGCATAACACGATACGGAACAGCTTTCGTGAAGTTTCCCAAAAAAGCTAAGCATGATTTTATAAAAATCTAACAATGCACATCATCGCATTAGGAAGTTGACAAATAGTAGAACATCAAGTCATTGCAATTGAGATTTACCCTATCAAATAAAGTCTTAAAAATCATGAAATATCACCACAATTAAGATAAAAGGGTGACAAACAAACATTGTTAAAGGATCAACTCAATAATCCCTATCGAAAAATTGGTAAAAAATGCAAAATTTTGCCTAAACAGGGGTAAAAACAAGGTTTTGAATTTAATCCTAAGTCAAAATTCTAATCTAGCTTAGGAAAAATGGAAATGGGTCTAACGATAAGAAAATTGCATGAAACCAGCGACACTTAAAAGATCTAAGCGTGCTTACAACTTTCTAGAAGGTTTGAGGTTTGTGAAAGTGTGCACATCAATCATTAACAAACCAGAATACAAATAGACATTAATAAGTTCTAAAATCACTTATGTAATGCACAAATGGCATGAAAATCGCACACGACTATGAATTATATATGAAAAATGATTAGGGTAAACATCAAACCCTAAGTCGGCATGCGAAAGTGTCATACGAGTCAGTGACAATAATGACATACTTGAGGATTTCGAAGTGCAACTAACCTAATTGCGGCATAATTTTCAGATGTCGCATGACACTCTATTATGTCAAACCACGTATGCACACAAATCTTACAATGCACACTTTAATAATCAAGAAACAATGACACGTGATTTGGTCTTTAAGAGGCCCAAACGAGTATGGTAAAGTATACACTTGACAAATCCTCAAGCTAATCTCAACATAACAGAAAATGTTTGACTTAAGCCACCTAGGAATATGTAAATATCTAATGAAAAATTTGACATATAAATTGCATAACGAAGATCATTTTCTATTAAGACATGAATGCCTAATTATGATCACATGAATCATGATAAAAATGGCAAAATAAGTATGTGTTACTAAACATCCTAATTGTAGCAGAACCTACATGTGTTTAAACATGCAATTGATATACCAAATGGCTATGAAATTATGCAAGCCATGCACCGATAGAACACACACAGTGTCTATTTCAATCTTCATGAAGATCCTAAGGCCAAATGAACTCATCTATATGCTCAATTTCGCCAAAATGCATCTCAGATTAGTGCAGGGCAGATTGACCTATGTTCAGATTTAGGCTGTTTTGACCTACCAAAACTTATCAGAAAAATCTAGAAAAAATGCAGGGTATTCTCGAGGTAATTCGGAATAAATTTCATGAAAACTACTTTGTCAAAAATCAAACAAAAAAATTAGCACGAAAATAGAAATATTTAAAATTGGAACCAAACAGAAACCAAAAATCAACCCCAAAAACTGCAGAACCGAGCAAATTGCAAGGTCAAACATCACCTGTTTGGGACATGCGACCTGTCAAATTGAAAATTTCGGAACATACCTTCTAAGTTTAGAAAGTCTCGAGTTCAAATAAGGTCATCCAATGCCTCATATTAGGCCAAAAAGTAACAACACCACAGATGCACGAAATTTGTAGATTAGCACCAAAATCATCCAATCAACCACAAATCATCTTCAATTAATTTTCAACCTTAGCAAATCATCAATGAAGCCTATCGGTAACAGATCTAAGCATTTTATACAGTTCTTAGTGTGAATCTTAGCCTCAATTGGATATTCCAATCTTGCTTCATCGAATTCAAGCTTTAGATACTAACCTTTTTGCGATTTGGTCGATTTTGACACGATCGGACGAATCGATCACCACCAGAACTTGATCTAGCCACCAATGGATAGATTGGGACAATAATGGATCACCTAGATACCAGCTGGATTGCCAGTTCACCCCTAAAATAAAAAGCAGTCTTCAAGTGCCGATGAGAGAGAGGTTGCCAGAAGAGGTTTGGCGATGGATCAGCCAAGCTCCGTCCTTAATTAGGCTGCGGACAACTTGGGAAATAGATCATATTGGATCTGTTAGTGGTTGAACCGTCGTTGGCCGCCAGTTTGACGCTTGGAAATCAACACTAGTCCAATCGGACCGGTTTCATCTGCCTAAGGAAAAGCAACCATTGGAACTATTCCGATGATCTTTCCACTTATCCCTGAGCACAGTGAGGTCCAGGATTCTTCGAAGCGCTGATCGAGAGTCCTTAATCAAAGAGAACACCGATGATTGGCATCAATTTGATCAATTAGCCAATCGAGAAGAAGACTAGCTCGAGCACTGGTTTTTGATGCTGCAACTAAACGGTCGTCAGACGGGAGATCTCGGCATCTTCTCAAGTGACCTAAACTTGCGACTGAAGAGGAAGGACGACAAGGCAAATGCTAGCGGTAGGCGCCGACCAAGAGATCACTGGCGAGGGGGTCAAAGCACCGATGATGGACCACCGTGCAAGGAAGAGAGAGAGAGAGAGAGAGAGAGGAGAGAGATTATGTTTTAGCGAGAGTATTTTCTGCATAATGAGCCCCTTCCAAAATTTGGAGGGAAAAACCTATTTATACTAGTCCCAAATTGGCTGATCTCCGCCGTTGGTTCAATCTGATGGTAAAAAAAATTGAACTAATGGCCAAATCAAAATTTTAAAGGGCTAAACATCATTAAGAAGTGTCAGGAGACCAATCGAATGGGTTTGATTTATGAAAATTTGAATTTAAAACTAGAACTACGCATAAGGGCCAAATTAGGGGCTAAATCGCAAATTTCCACCCTAATCAAACTAAGAATGATGCACACCATATATATCAACCAGGCACTTTATTTATTTACTGTTTTCAGATGACATTAGTCGGTACACATAGGCCAAAACTTCCCATATTTGGTTAAACCAAAATTGGACTATCCAGCTGTCTATCCACATCATCGTCCTGGCATCATGACTTGGCTTCCAAAAATGCTGCCGTCCTCCCGAGTCCTCCACTACTCCACCCCACTCGACCCATCGTCATCATCCTCTAGCAGCGGCAGTGGTCCCATCGAGCACCCGTTGACTCGAGCGTATAAGACAACAAACCCCATAAGCACGAGGCCTGTGGTAAGTCCACCATCCACGGTAAGGATCACCCGGATCCGGATGAATGTGATCTCCGACAAGTCGGGATCAGGGTGCTCCGTCTACTCCCATTTGAGATTGATGGGGACATCATAGAACATGCCAAAGGATGCGGGCTACAGTGGCATCTCTACGTCTCTGAAATATGATGGTCCCACAAGGGGTGAGTACAACTACTCAGCATAGGGAAGCCTGTCAAACCATATTATACAAGTCTACCACCACTCTGCCTATGACATTCTAGCATGCAACACGTAGGACAGAATAACTCAAAGTACTGTAAAGCTACAAGGACAATTCAAGAGAAGTATTAGGGAAGCAATTTAAACAATCGAAACAGTTCATAAGTCGAGTCAACGATAATTCTAACTACCGTCATCTTCCACATGAATCAGTGTTTCCATCCCTCCAGGCATCTCGCACCCTACTTGGCATCATAAGGTCCTCCGGGGCTCATCATGTTTGATGTCCCCAGGCGTTCGTAACGTGTTACGTCACACTTCCAGGCATTCCAACACCCAAGGCACCTCCGAGGCTTATTGATCCTCAGGCATCCAGAGGCATCGCCATCACGATCCTCCAGGCAACCCGACACCCAGGGCATCGTCGTCCCAGGGGTCCGACCACATCAATAACGTTTCAACCATGACGCAGCACCTAACAAGTTTTGTTAGTATCATCACACACATTTACCCGAGGTCCATACCTCATTTTTTATTCTATTCGACTTAATTCCTACGACTCGCCTAAGGTCTCCTAACACTCGACCCTAGACGATGTATATATCCGACTTATTTTAACCTTACACCAAATCACAACAAATGGGACTGATTTCACTAAAAGCCAATATACCAATCCTATGACGATAATAGCCCATAACCTTATATTCGAACCTGTGCCGAATCTACCAACGATCGTCACACGCATACGGGATCGGTCAATGATAAACTCGACTCATCTCGCCGAGGACAACATCAAGCCGTCTAAACATTACACCTATCAACATCCAACAACGATGATTGCGACCATACTGCCTATACCGATCAACCAATGCTAATTCCGTAACATTCTACCTAATCTGGACACATGAGTAGGGTATTTTCGCACAATATAGAGCGACAAAACTACCACTTGCCTCGGGTCCTCGAGGCATGAGCGGCGGGTGCGATTGTGGTGAAGCGGTGATGATGGTAGCATGTGGTGCTGTCACACCCCGAACCCGGAGCCCATGCCCATCCCTCTCTGGTTGATAAAATTTGCGACTTCCCAGGACAAGTCACCGACCCTTTTTATTTTATTGCACATGCGGAAGCGAATTATAAATCCCCTGACAGTAACCATCTCAGGATAGAAAAGCAGGACAACAATTTCACTAACAAAACACACATTTATATATATACTAAGTCAAGTACAAAAGTGTATGGCCAAGAGACTACAAAAGTCTAGCCTTCCAAAAAGTAGTCTTAACCGACCTACACTTCAGATTACCTTCTCTCTGCTTTAGGTCCTCCACTCGATGACCCTGAAAATGGTTATACAATAACCAGTGAGACAATGTCTTAGCAAGTCCATGCTCTAAACCCTGATTAGGAGGGAAATACGCTAAGAAGCGTCCTAATCACACAACCACACAATCAAGAAGACTTATCTCGTCTCAAATCCACCCTGCAGATTAGTACAGTTCATATCACAAACCAGAGTAGCACTCAAACTCAATTAATTGGAACGCAACACTCAATTTTCAAATCAATACAGGGGTCCTTATTATAGGGCCAAATCGTTATGACACATCCCATACCGTGCCACACAATTTTATCCCATAATCCGACACATTCAACTTAATTAATCATGCGTTCCTAGTTTTGATCTCGGCATATAGCACGACTAACTCTCTGTTCGGTGGTCTTTTAGCATTGCCAGACATCGTCTCACCCCATTGAGCACCGCATGTCCCTTTCAAATGACTTTCCTGAAGGAGCATAGGGTCCAGAATCTACTGCGACCGGCTTCCCTTTGTCTAGGGGCATCCCATATGGGGGTAACGTCTAGCTCAACAGCCCGAGACAGTTTCTCTTAACCAACACACAACCACTCAATCTCGGCCCAGGACACCGTGCCTTGCACTCAAATGCCTCTATTAAAATAGTGATCCTGGCCTTTTTTTTTTTTTTTTGACCCAGGAAACCCCGAGCCTGGCCTATTTTCTTTCTATTAGAAATACCCAATAAAATAGCCATGTGTGAGTACATGATCAATTCGACCCAGAAAATGCGATATCTTCCAAATCTAAAATCTCACTGTTTTATATAATATATAAAACCATTTTCAGTGTTAAAATCCGACATCCGGGAATTTCGAATAAATATTGGAAATTCACAATTTTTGGAATTAAATACCAAAAATCCAATCATCACTCAATTTGCATAATTTAACACTCAATTGTAGAAATTAACCATGCCATTGCAATTAGCACGAAATTCCGGTCACGGCTATCCGGCCTAATTTCCGAAAAAATAATTAATAAATAATGAATTTCAAAAATTAATTAAATAATTCCATTTAAATTCTAAAAATACCAACCTAGGCCAAAATTTGCTAAATTAAATACCAATACGGACCCGAAAAATTCCCGAACCCTTCTAGATAAGTAATGCAATCTATCTAGGCCTCACTTAATCTAATCTAACCACCTAACATGCATAATTAAATAATTAAATTTCTAATTAAATCTAACTAACCACCTAATTCCTAATTAAATTAAACTAACACCCCTTAGACGTCATTTGCCTACTAAGAAGAGTTTAGTGTATAAACTCACCAGTGTGAAACAAAGACTGGTTCACCGCGAGGACAGCGCGACGACGGTCGAAACTTGAATTGCGGCAATGTCGATGGAGCTAGGACAGGGCCTAAACTTGGCCCAACAAATCTCAGCCGAAACTGAGATTAGCTGAGATTTGTTTTGGATTTGGGCTGGACTTGAAGCGGGCTGACTTCGCGGGCTTCAATTGACGTGGGCTTGGAAATGCTGAGTTGGGCTTGAAGAACTCAATTAATGGGCTATTCTCTTGGGCTGAAATAAGTTGAATTTCACTTGGGCTGCTGGAGTTGATGGGCTGAACTCCACATGGGCTACTGCTGGGTCGTTGAAAATAAATGTGGACTGTAGGTTGCTAAAAAAACCGAAGTAGCGAAGGGGGATGAAAGCTGGTGGCGTCGTGGACGGTCGAACGTGGGGCTCACGGTTAACAACTGGTGAGGAGAGCTCATTTGATTGACCGATGCAGGTGGAGGCGAGGACGTATGGCGTTAAAGACGACTGGATGGGCTGGCTGCTGTACCGAAAATTTTCGCTGGCAGCTGAAGGAAAAGAAGCGGATGCATGGGGATTTCTTTTGTGGACTCTTCGGTGGGCTTGCTCCTTTTGTTGACCGAAGAAAGCTGAGAAATGGGCAAGTGGCAGCGGTGGGGAAAAGAAATGGAGGGGATGCTGGTCTTTGGTGGCAGAGAAGGAACGGAAATAAAGATGCTAGGAGCTGAGATGAAAGTGGGGATGGAGCGAAAGATGTGGTGGGGAGCTGGGCCTGCTGTTCTTCTAAAAGAAAAGAAGAAGCAGTCGATCCTTTGCTGAAGTAGAACTTGCTCGAAGAAGACGGTGGGCAGCTAGCGTTGGAGTGCTGAAGAAGCTGGAGAAGAGGGCCCCAAAGTCAAGCAATCCTGTCCTTCATATTGATTGCATGTCCCCTAAAAACCTCCAAGTATATCCCATGAGTCCCCCCTATTACTTTCTAGCAACTTAAGTCCATAAAATAGACCAATTGTTGCCAAAATTCCAACCCTTCTTCTTAGCTCCAAATTCTTCAAATTGGGAACTCAATTTCTTTGAAATTCTCTCCAATTTGACGTTTGATTTTGTTGGAGAAAGGTCTAAAAAATTTCTATAAGTTCCCATCAGCACATGGCCCGATTTAGAAGCCCAAATTTCCTTCAATTTGGCCCATCCGAATTTCTGCTAATTTTCTGCAACATCTAAATCGATTTTCCGTAAAAATTTCAGAATCTCCGAAAATTTTTCGGAAAGTGAGTTGATGTTCCTAAAATTAATCGTGACATGACAGAACTTTCCATTTCTGAAATCGAGTTCAATTTCGCGGTTAATTTCAATCCGACGTGATTTAAGTGCACCCTAATCTACTAGGTCACTTTTAGGAATTTTTGGCGCAATTGATCCGTGATTGATTTATCTCAAGTCACATAGTGCATCTTCGACACATTGGCAACTCTCAGTTGTTGTGAAAATCTCGAGGTTTCAAATACGGACACTAGGTACAGAAATGACAGAAAAATCGATCCAGTGCCGTTCGACAAGAATTTTGCAATTAGGTGGAATCACCCATGCACTAATCACATATCTCAATCGAATCGACCTATCTCTAGTCTCTAATTGATTTTTTACAGTACCGTAATGACCCTTGCGAATTGACACGGTCGAGCAATCGATTTCTGGTTGAATTCTCAAGTCCATTACATTAAAATCCCTTAACGGCTTCCCTTGATAACCTAGTTAACTCGTGAGTGGCTAACTTAGATAAAAAGGCTATACACACGTCGATGAAAAGCCTAACTTGTCTCATTGAAATCTTACTAAAAAAATTAGGATGTCACAAGTGCGGCGCGAGCTGCTGGTCTCCTGGTTCAACGACAGCTAAGGGACGATGGCGAGGTGTGAGCAGCAACGTCGATGGCTGGTAGAGGTCGTCGACAACAAACTGCGAGTAAAGTAGGGAGAACTTCCTAAGGTGGTGGGCAAGCTGTGGTCAGCTGTGGGCGACCTAACAGCGATGAGGGAGGTCAGGGCGCGGCAAGGAGGCCAGTGATGCGGCGGTCAATGGCTAGTGGCAATGCGTGGCGAGGTAGAGCTGGTGGTGATGCACGGCGAGGTAAAGCGAGAGGGTTTGGGGAATTTCTCTTCAGCTGAGACCGAAACCATGAAGGTCTCCAAGAAGAAGAAGAAGAGGAAGAAAAAGAAGAAGCAGTGGGGGGTCATCCTTGCTTTCTTCGCCATTGACTGTTTAGTCAACCTCCCCCCTCTTCCTTCAGTGGTTGCTCGTGCAAACGACAGGGGGGAGAGGGTGTGGCTGTAGCCGACGGCCTCTCTTGCCACTTGTGAGAAAGATGCCCACTACGTGTGTCACGCCTCGAACCTCGAGTGTGCGCACGCCCTCGGTGGTCGATAAAATTTCGACGTTCCCAGGACTCGTCGCCGACCCATTCATTTTATGCACATGCAGAAGCGAATTAACAATCTTCAAACAACAATCAAACATGGGATAGAAAAGCAGGACAGTCAATTCACACAAACCATACTTTATAAACACATTAGATTTATATATAGAAGTCTAAAACCAAAAGAAACTACCAGGCTAACCCTACCACAGACTCTACCTACTTGGGATCCGAGTCCACTACGACACCATCAGGGATGTTGATGTCTAAAGGATCAGCTACATCTACTGCAGGCTCCTCAACCTCGGGTCCTTGGTTCGCCTCAATATCAGCTATAATATCAACGTCAACCACGGGGTCGAGTTCCTCCACATACTCATCATCAATGGCAGGTCCGTCAAAAACCATACAAGGGGCCTCTCGAACACCGTTGTGCCCGTGACGGAACCATGCTTTGGATCGGTGAGGTACCAACTGAGGTAGGCCCTCACCGACCCAAATAGTGGTAACAGTGAGCTCACGGGTCCAGTCAGGGTTCCCGTGGATAAGGAGTATGGTACGCTGGGTCTCTGCCTCTCGTGGCCACCCAAAACGGATGTGGCGCACCTCCATTTAAGGACTTGTAAAAATTTAAATCACGACGAGGTGAGACAAAGTCTTAGCGAGTCTTCACCCGAAGCCTCGATTAGGACAATAATTCACCTAGAGGCAGCCTAAACATACGACATAGAGGACTTACCTCACTTCAGCACCTCCTTGCATGTGAGTACAGTTCATATAACATATACATACAATAAATGCATTCGATAATTGGAACACTTCACTTTCACATATATTAGTCAATCATAGGGGTCCCTATTATAAGGCCAAATCGTGATGACATGATCCATTCCGTGACACACAATTTCGTTCCATAATCAGGCGCGGCAATTTCACTCATTCAAACGTGTCCCAATTAATTACGACCCAATGGCCATGGCCAACTAAACAGTCGGCGGTCATCTGGCATAACTGTCGGGCACGGTAACGTCTACATTTAAATAGCATTCTCAAAAGAGCATCAGCCCAACCTCCATTGTGACCGACATCTGTTGACATGGGGCATTCCCAAAGGAGTATCATCTAGTGTAAACACATCATGACGGTTTCCGATAGTGATCACATGCACATCCATGTTCGGCCAAGAATATCGTACTTTACACTAAAATACTTACATTTCAAATAATGGATGTGGCACCCCTCGACGGCCCCCGATCTATTAGGGTTGCCACTGTTTGCTTCTCCTCCACTCGACCTAATAATGTAATACTTTGATACCAAGGAATTTCATTATAATTCATGAATCCCGGGGGTTTACATCTTTTAGATCGGTCCCTGGACAATTTATATGGCAGAAGCACATCCATCAACTCCCTTCCCTATATTCAGAAAACAATGCACACCAAATAAACATTTATAGGTAAAAGCCGAACACTTTTATTTACTTCAAGCAGATGGACATCATTCATGGGTACATTAAAATGTCGTAGTCTTCTATACTCGGCTATACTTCAAAAGATGACCGACATCTCCTCCAACAGTCGTATACTTAAAGTCCATCAATTAGTGTCGGCGTCCAAAACTTTCTTCCTTTGCTATCCTCCTCCTCGCGGTCATATCCAACCACTTGATCCATCTACTGGTGACAATGGCAGCAGGGGTATCTTATCTAGTCTGAAATGTTAGTCCTCAAACGGGGTGAGTACAACCACTCAGTAGTAAAGATCCACCAAACTACACAATGCAACAAGCAAGACAATCAAGATATCACGAGCAAAGCACATATCATCCATGCTATCAAGCATACATCACCATGCAGTCATGCATATATCACTATGCAGTCACGCATATCTCGCCATGCCATCGTGCATATGCCACCATACAGTCATGCATATCTCGCCATGCCATCGTGCATATGCCACCATACAGTCATGCATATCTCACCATGCCGTCGTGCATATATCACCATGATTCATATCATCCATGCTATCAAGCATACATCACCATGAGATCCATTCATGCCTTCATGATCGCATTTTCAATATCAAATAGCATCAATTTATTTTCATAAGAAAATCATGCATCATGCCATATGCATACACCCATGCACATGATTCACTTTCAATTCTTATCTTTCACAAGGATCTCATCAGTTTTTCTTTCCAAGGATCAGTGTTTGCATCCCTCATTTATCACTCGCACCCAACCTGGCATCGCGAGGAGCCTCTGGCACACACCTTCGGGCATCTCGCATCCCACCTAGCATCACGAGGAATCTCTCGGGCTCGCCATGAAAATGGTTACCCCTACCCTCCGGGCATGCATCATAATACAACCCCTCACCCTTCGGGCATTATCATAATACAACCAGGCATCCCGACACTCCCGGGGATAACCTCTTGACATGTATTCATAATACAACCAGTCATCCAAAGGGCATCGACTCATTCGAACCTCTAGGCATCCTGATGCCTGGGGCATCGTCGGCTCACACCTCCGATGGTATCTCATTATCACAATGTATATTCACATATATGTCTCATTTTCAAAATGGCATTTGATGCAACAATATCAAGGGTCTCAACCAACTTTTTGATGTCATATAACATGCCATATGTCACCACATATGCAACAAAATCAACCACTCAAAACATTACATCACATGAAAAATTTCATTTATTTATGAAAACGCATCAATTTTCGGATAAAAACAGAATGTACTCCTTTAGTTAAAACTCTAGAAAAATTAGTAAATTGTGTTAATAAATTCTGAAAACTTGACACCTTATAGACAAGACCTAAAGGCAGATATCTCATGAAAAGCACCATACCAAAAGAATCTCGTACAAAACAGTATGGTCCATGCTTCATACTTTCCAAAATTTCAACATTTCAGCTTGCACAGTTTTGGAAGTAATTTAAATTAAATACCCAAATGAACTCCAACAATTCTGAAATTTTTATATGTTATATAAAATTCCTAAAGGTAAATACCTCGTGAAGAAATCGAAACCCAAATCGTTCTAGATTAATAGATATAGACGATTCATTCCCCTGTTCTCGGTTTCATTTTTTTTTTCCAGATTATCATCTTTCAAAGGAAACTTGTTTCACTGACCTACATATGTTCATTTCTTCTAAATTATCAGTATTTTATTCCTCATAATATTACCTACAACTTTCATTGAGGACACGCAATCAAATTTTAACTATATGATTTTATAAAAATCACGGAATCATACTAGGTCGAGGTAGCGTTTTCCCAGATCCATTTTCTTCAAAGAACAACGATTTCACCGACCTTTTTTTTGTTGATTTCCTCTAAATTTTTTATATGTTTTACCTCAAGAAGTTCTCTACATCTTTGATTAAGAAATCAAAGTGATATTTTCACAAGAAAACTACTTTACAGTCCACGAAATCACTGAAGGTCAGCACAACAAATTCCAGATCTAATTTCTTCAAAGGAAAATTGTTTCACCAAGAAATATTTGTCCGTTTTATCTCAAATTTTAGTATGTTATTCCTCTAGATGTTCTATACAAATTTTATTAAGAAATAAAAGTGATATTTTCACAAGAAAACTACTTTACAGTCCACGAAATCACTGAAGGTCAGCACAACAAATTCCAGATCTAATTTCTCCAAAGGAAAATCGTTTCACCAAGAAATATTTGTCTGTTTTATCTCAAATTTTAATATGTTATTTCTCAAGATGTTCTCTACAACTTTCATTAAGAGACCGAAGCAAGATTCTAACTAAAAAGTTGCATGCAGCTCACAAACTCATGAAGGGTCGAACTGGTTTTTCCAGAAAGAGCATGCTAGGCCAACAAATCTCTCCCCAAAGCTCCGAAATTTCATCACTTCCACCACAACCGAAATTCACCATTTTCTACACACACATCACAGCAAGCAAAGGGTAGGTTTTAGGACTCTACTTGCCTCGAATTTAAGCACAAAACAGCAACAAATGGCGGGCAAGGCGGCGAACGAACGGTGGTGAACGAACCTCCTCCTTCCTCTCGCACGCACGGTCTCTTTCTCTCTTCCTTTCTTCGCATGACACTCCTCTCTCTCTCAGTAACCCTCTCTCTCAAACTGCCCACTTCTCTTTCCTTCCCCCCCTAATGATTTGAAATCATTGATTTTGCATGGCTTCTTACACTTGGCTACAAAAGGGCAACACTTGGGAAGCTTTGTGGTATCCCAAAATTCAAAGTCAAGCCATAAGGTGTGTTAAAGTCTCTAATTAGGTGATAAAATTTCCCTTCGCTTATTCTTTAGCCATTAGTCTTTTTATTGAGATGATTTGTGTATGTGATTATGAAAATTTAAATTTGATAGATTAATAACCTATGCTTGGCCATAAGATTTATAAATTAAATTTCAATAAATGAAATAAGACTTTGGCCAAGATGAAAATTGAAATTTTAAAAAATTTATAGAAGAAACTCAAAAAAAAAAAAGGAAAAAGAGGGTCAAAATTCGATTGGGCCTTAAGCCCAAGAGTGGAACTTTAATGGGCCAAGTTGGCCGGCCCATTGAAGCCCACAAGTAAGCTGTCGCCAGCCCAAGAAGAGGCCCAAAAGAAGTGGCCGGATGGCCCAAGCCCAAGAAGCCCAAACCCAATTCAAAATTCAATATGACAAGTGGCAAAGGGGAAGGCCATGCATTGGTTGGTTTGTAGGCAAACCAATCATTACTAATCATGAGAGTTTAGGGGTATAAGAAGGGAAGAGAGAGAAGGGTGGCTGGCCATTTGCTCGCCCAAGGAGAGAGAGAGAGAGAGAGATCGTGCGAAAGGGAGGAGTGGCCGAGAGAGAGAGGAAGGAGGGAGTCGCCGTCCCTTGCAGTCCGTCCGCCGTGTTCACCGCCGTACGCTGTCGTTCTTCCGTTCTAGAGGCAAGTGGGAGTCCTCTAGCTTCTCTTACATGCTTGTATGTTGTTTGCATGTTGAACTTTTGGTTGTTAGATGAAAAAAACCGAAGCATGGATGAGTTGTGTGTGAGTGGTGTGACTGTTCTTGCTCGGATCGTGTGAGTCAGTAACTTGTTTGAGCTTGCATGTGTGTTTGGAGTCCGATTTTGGCTTTAATGTCTTCATGAAAGTTGTAGCTAACATCCTTTACTATAACATACTGAAATTTAGTGGAAAATAATGGAGATTTGTGGGGTTAAAGTCTCATCTTACGGAGACCTAAGATCTGGAGAGTTTTTACTGACCTTTTGCTAGATTCATGGTTGTATGTTGGTTTTTGTTGAGAATATTACTTCGGTTTCTTCATGAAAGTTGTAGGTAACATCTTAAACTACAACATACTCAAATTTAAAGTGAAAATAACAAGTATAGCTTGGTAAATCGACTAGATCTTAAAGACGATGATTCTGGTGATGTGTTCCGAGACACCCGAGACTTCAAGGACCTAAACGATGACTATAATCTGGTTATTTGACCTAGATCTCCTCATGAAAATTGTAAAGGACATCTTGACACATAACATATCCGAATTTCAGAGAAAACTAAAGAGAATAGGTAGGTTAAAACTTCATATTTCGGAGATGGAGGCACTGGACGATGCGGTAACGGGTCCAGAAGCTTCGTGAGGTTGAATAAAATAATCTATAAGTAATCTGGCTTGGAGTTCTTCATGAAAGTCGTACGAAAATGTTTTGGCTATATTCCCGTAAAATTTTATAATTTTTGGAGGCCATATGGATATTTTAATTGAATTTATTCTGAAACCGTGCATTCTGGTTTCATCCGGGAAGAATAGGATGTTTTGTGAAAATTATGAGATTTTGAAAAAAATTCAATTTGGCCATGAATTTTGCAAGTAATTATCATCCTATGGGTTTGTTTAATAATTTATTGAATTTTGATAATTTAGGGAATTTATAGTTATTAAAAATAAAGAAAATAAAGAAAATAAGATAATAAATAAATAAATAAAATGAATTATTTTATTGGCCATAAATTCCATTTAAGTAACTCATGTTGCATGTGTGATAAAGTCTTGGTATGTGTATGATATTGAATTGAGTGGTATATGTGATAAAGTCTTGGTAAGTATATGACATTGAATTGAGATGTATATGTGATAAAGTTTTGGTATATGTATGGCATTGAATTGAAATGCATGTATGAATGTCATGCCAAGTATGATTTGTTTGATGTCACGCCATGTGCCATGTTAAAATGAAATTAAAATACTGGTAAACATGGATGATGGTAAATGAGGAGATGGTTGTGATGGCGGATGATGCCCGGAATGTATAGAGATACATTGCCGGAATTCCCTGGGAGATTCAGGATGCCCGGAATGTGGGGGGCCGGAAGCCCTGTCGGAGGTTTCTGCCCGAAGGGAAATGCCTCGCGATGCCAGGATTGGGGTGCGGGATGCCCGGCTAGGGAGTGTAAATGCCGGAAGCCCTGTCGGAGGTTTCTGCCCGAAGGGAATGCCTCGTGATGCTAGTTGAGATGCGAGATGCCCAGAATGTGGGGGGCCGGATGCCCGGTGGCCTGGGAGGCTGAATGCCGGAAGCCTCGGGGGTCTTTGCCTGAGGAGATAAATAAAATAATGACATGCATAAAAATAAAGATATGCATGATGATATGCATGGTGATGATGATATGCATAATGATATGCATGATGATATGCATGGTGATGATGATATGCATGACGATATGCAAGATGATATGCATGATGATATGCATGGTGGTGATGATATGCATGATAATGAAGATATGCATAATGAGATGCCTGATGATGAGGATGATGATGTGGCATGATAATATGCATGATGATATGCATGGTAATGATGATATGTATGATGATATGCATGGTGATGATGATATGCATGATGATGATGATATGGTATGGTAATATACATACTTGATATGATGATGCACTTGTACGTGTTATGACTATGATAATGATGCATGATAGGATGCGCATGATTTCAAGGTAAGTAACACCTGCAATGCATGTATGATTGGCCTGATGCATTGAGTTGTTATTGGATTTCCCTATCTGCTGAGTGGTTGTACTCACCCCTTTTGGGGATAACATTTCAGATTAGCCAGTATGCCGCTTCCTGCCGTCACGCGAGGTACATTTTACGGGTTACCATCCGACGTTGAGGTAGAGTGTGAGGAGTTCGGCTGTCCTTCCGTGCCTGGACTCACCTACATACGCGTACGCTGTCTTGTCATGTACGACATAGGCCTGGCTGGGGGCCCAGTCGTTCAGGAGTTTGTTTCTATCCACGTTCGTCGTGATGGGGTGATGGGAGGGATGCTGCCACCGCCACCACCTGACGCACTGGACTGGGTGTGAGGCCCGAGCGTGACGAGTAGGGGCTGTGTTTTTTGGGAGTTAGTTAGCCGACACTTATGATGGGGGTTGTACACGTGTGATGTAGAGGGTCGAGGGTTCTTTTTGAGGTTTTAGGCTGGACATGGCTGAGTCCTAGCTTTTCCTTTTGATGTACCGATCCAAGAGTAGTCCCATATTGAAAATATATGTAAATAAAGTGTCATGGCTATTTATAAAATTATGGTGATTAGTGGTGTGTATTGGTATCATGGATTGGTAGGGGGAGAGATGGTGATGTTTTAATTTGCTTCCGCTAATGAGTCGACTTTGGGACCGTTTTGTTAAAAAAAAAAAATGTGTCAATAAATTACGACGCATCTTCTAAGGAGAAAGGTAATAAGGAGTAACATTAGCGCTGGTGACGACCTGCGAAGGGTTCGGGGTGTCACAAGCTTTTCTTGCCACTTGGCATTTTTTCCATGCACATGATGGGCCTTCATTTGGCTGGGCTTGGGCCAGCCTTGCTTGACTACTTCATGGGCTCCTTGGACCGGGCCTCTCACCCACTTTGGGTCCAACACATTTGGGTCTAAAGTCCAACTTTTAAATGGCCCAAAATAATACTAAATAAGCCCATAATTGCTCTTAACAATTTACTTTAATCCCCACTTAATTTCATAATCTCAAATACTCACATGTCCATAAAATTTTGTAATATAAATCAATAAAATCCAACTTATAAAGTACATGGCGAAGAATAAAAAATTTCCTATCAATTTATCCTTTAATACAAATCCTTAATCACTCATGGACATAGGAAATATTTCCAACCAAATATTTGTCCATTAAAATGCTTGACCTTAATCTATTACAATTTTTTCGGTCTAATGGCTATAATATAATCCGATGGTGCTTCCATTACCTATTCATGGTATATCCAAGGGTTGTCATGAAATTTTGGGATGCCACAATTCTCCCCTCCTTAGAGAATTTCGTCCTCGAAATTAGACATTTCCTATGTCTCTTGAAATAAGTGAGAGTACCTTTCCCTCATCTCATTTTCACTCTCCCATGTGACTTCCTCCACATCATGATGTCGTCATAATATCTTAACCGTTTGAATTCTCTTGGTCCTGAGAATTTGTTCCTTTCGATCCAGTACTTGCACAGAACCTTCAATGTACCTCACTTTCTCATCCACTTTGATGGCTTCATGATCGAGTATGTGTCTTGGATCAGGCTGGTACTTCCTCTAAAGACAAGGATGCAAGCTCTTAACACGTCCTCTAATGCTTGGATCACTCTTTTCGTCTATCCGTTCATTTGTGGATGAAAAACGGCAGTTTGAAGACTTTGCCAAAAGGTTTGAAGTAAATCTTGAATCTCGATTCGACGTGATAGTTACAAGAACACCATGTAAGCGTACCACTTGGGTTACACATATATTAGCAAATTTACCCTTCGGATAGTCCACGCGAACTACTAGGAAATGGGCAGACTTAGTCAAGCGATCTACTATCACTTGGATAGAGTTGTGACCACTTGATGTCCTTGGTAATCCTTGCACAAAATCCATCATCACATGGTCTCATTTCCATTTTAGTATATCTAACAGTCTCAATCAAACACGCCATTTAGTCGGATTATCCCTATACCTTTGTCACCATCAATTCAAGCCTAGAACCATTAAAATCGACACCATTAACAACTCATCTAGTTCAGTCCAACAAAGACATTCACTATGCTTTCACTGCAACATAGATTCAAGCCTAAAATACAGCACCATTCATTCGGTTCAAATATCGATAGTCCACCAAGACTTATTCAATTCAAAGATCGACAATCCGCCAAAATAAGAACTTGTCTAGTTTCCATTGAGTATATCTCATGTCTCACTCTAAAGGATCATCACTTGGACTAATCACTCATCAAATCCATAACTTGAACTTTCTCCATTTCACCTTGGAAAGGTATAACCACAATTGATCATATCCACTAATTCCACCGAACCTTTTCAAACTAAGATCTTCACCTAAAATTAAAAGTTGACCATCATCAATTAAACTTATTATTCCGACATATAAACCACAAATAATTTCATGTCTCATATGACCACTCAAACTCATGACTTCCAAGATCAATCTATACATACTAAATGTCTCCATGCAATGCATCAAGACTTCCAATGAGATCCTCTAATAAGAAGTCACCACTTAGCTCAAATGATCATAACTTAATCCTCAAATTCATAACTCACTCTCCATAATTCACTTCTTAAGCCTTGTTTGTAGCACTACGCTTAGATGCTGCGCATGTTCTTCAGGTCCTTTAGAATATATTAGGATATCATCAAATGAAGACAATCACAATTTGATCCAAATAAGGCTTAAATATCCTATTCATTAAATCCATGAATGTCGCTAAGGTATTCGTCAATCCAAATAGCATAACTAGGAACTCATAGTGTCCATAGCGAGTCCTAAATGCGGTCTTAGGAATGTCTTCTTTCTTAATCCTTAACTGATATCCTGATCTCAAGTCATTTTTTAGGAAAGACCGAATTTTCCTGTAGTTGGTCAAATAGATCATCAATTCTAGGTAATGAGTACTTACTCTTAACAATTACATGATTCAATTGCCTATTATCAATGCACAAATGCATCAACCCGTCCTTCTTCTTCACAAACAAAATTTCTACAAGCTTAACCATGCTTCCGCTGCGCCACTCTAATAAAATTATCCTAGAAACACTACCTTCCTAGTTTAGTTCATAGTTCGGTTCATTCATGCCCCCTTTTTGCCATCCTAGAAGCCTGCTAGGAGCCGCTCCTTGCTTAGGTCCTCTCACCACGGCATCCACTCCCCGCCCTCATCGGACTGGGTCGTTACAGGTACACCAGCTTTCGCCTGGTTCGAACCCAAACTACACATCCATTGGAGGGTCTTGTTTTGATAAGGACTAACTTACAAAGATATTATCCGCTTTGGCCTATCCCATTCTTAGCCTCATGGTTTTATCCTTAGCGCATAGGCAAGCATTATCCTAGGAGATCATTCATCCTAGTCCATTCCTACGATGAGGTCAAAGTTATACTAACTATCACTCCCAAGTCCATCTCCAGATCTCGTTTCCCCTAGGGTTATCTCACACATCACACATGCTAACATAGATAACAACATATCCTTCAGTGATGTAGAAATGCGACGAGGCATATCTAAAGATTTGGTTCCTACTTCTCACAATCATCTATATTTCTCAGACACAAATGAATGCGTGTCACTTATATCAAATAACGCATATGCCTTCTTATCCCTCTATCAAAATTGTACCTGAGATAACATTTTCGGAAACTTCCGCATTCTCTTGAGTAACCGCATACACCCTTCCTTGTGCTGGTGGCCTCTGTGGATTCCTTGGTAGGTTTGGTCCACCAGTACTTTGTTGTACCTGTCGAACCAAGTTGACATTTGGCTGCGACCTCTCTTGTGGACAATCTTTTTTAAAGTGACCTCTCTGCCCACAGCCAAAACATTTCAATCGATCATTACAGGGTCCTGGTCCATGTTGTCCACCACATCTCTAACAAATATTACTCTGGTAGGGTACTCTTCCTAGAACCGGGCCATTTCGAACCTCTCCAGAATTCCCAAAATTATTCCTCTTCTTAGATTCCTAGGGCTATCCTTGACCAAGATAAGTCTCTTACCCCTTCGAACATCATTAAAGGTCATCTGCCTCTTAGATTCTGATTGCTCTCTCACTAACTCTTACTCCACCAACTATGCTCTCTCATAAATCTCATTATAATCCCTTATATTCAGAGGCACTAGTTGTTTTCTAATATCAGTCCTTAATTCTTTTAGCAATCTCTTAGCCTTTTCCTCTCGATCCTCAACAAACCTAGGAGCATACCTAGACAATTCAGAAAATTTTGCTTCATAGTGGTCCATTGTCAGCTCCCTTTGTTCTAACTAAACAAATTCAGCGATCTTCTTATCCTTGGCACAATCAGAGAAATGCTTCCTATTGAAAGCCCTAACAAACTCATCCCAGTTTATATCAATACTTGGTGGAAAGATTGTGTCTCTTGAAGCTCTCCACCAAAACTTTGCATTTCCCTCCAGTTGGTACTCTGCCAAGGTTATCTTTTCAGCATCGCTATAGTTCAACAACCGAAAAATCCGTTCCATTCCATCAATCCAATGCTCCACCTCCTCAGGACTTTCCATTCCACCGAACTTAGGTGGTTTCAACTTCAGAAATTGTTCCACCATTCCTTGAGGGCAACGTTCCACTCCGGGTTGTTACTGCGCTTGTCTTTCCATCAAATTTCCTATATTGGCCAATGCCTGCAGGATATCTTCCATCCGGGGTTCAACCCTTGCAATAGAGGCTTCAGCCCTCGATGGATGAGTACTTCCAACTCGCACTATGATTTCCCTACAGTTTTCCAAGCATTTGCCTCAAGAATAATTTGCAACTCAGTGTCACTAGTCAAATCATTAATTAAGGTTATTACTAAAGTCACATAAGTAACATAGAAAGTTACTGACACACAAAAGCAACATCACACTAGTTACCAGGGATCTACAAGTGAATATTCATCACCTGTTGTTCAAAGTTAGTCAACCATTCCAGTTAATATCCTATGGTGTGCATTGTCACCGTATTCCTTAATTTCCAAATGAGGCTCCTTATCACTCCACCTATAACCATTGCTCTAATACCATTTAGCTGTGGCACCCCTTGACGGCCCCGATCCGTTAGGGTCGCCACTGTTCGCTTCTTTTTACTCGACCTGATAATGTAATACTCTGATACCAAGGAATTTCATTATAATTCATGAATCCTGGGGGTTTACATCTTTTAGATTGGTCCCTGTGCAATTTATATGGTGGAAGCACATCCATCAACTCCCTTTCCTATATTCAGAAAACAATGCACACCAACAATACATTTATAGGTAAAAGCCGAGCACTTTCATTTACTTAAAGCAGATGGACATCATTCATCGGTACATCAAAATGCCATAATCTTCTA
This sequence comes from Eucalyptus lansdowneana, assembly GCA_017140395.1. Lineage (NCBI taxonomy): Eukaryota > Viridiplantae > Streptophyta > Magnoliopsida > Myrtales > Myrtaceae > Eucalyptus > Eucalyptus lansdowneana. The sequence goes on along the minus strand of CM029483.1, from coordinate 7,150,926 downwards.
TACTTGGCTATTCTTCAAAAGATGACCGACATCTCCTCCAACAGTCGCATACTTAAAGTCCATCGATTAGTGTCGGTGTCCAAAAGTTCATTCCTTTGCTATCCTGCTTATCGCGGTCATATCCAACCACTTGATCCATCTATTGGTGGCAGTAGCAGCAGGGGTATCTTATCTAATCTGAAATGTTAGTCCACAAACGGGGTAAGTACAACCACTCAGCAGTAAAGATCCACCAAACTACACAATGTAACAAGCAAGACAACCAAGATATCTCGAGCAAAGCACATATCATCCATGCTATCAAGCATACATCACCATGCAGTCGCGCATATATCACCATGCAGTCATGCATATCTCGCCATGCCATCGTGCATATACCACCATGCAGTTAGGCACATCTCACCATGCCATCGTGCATATACCACCATGCAGTCATGCATATCTCACCATGCCATCGTGCATATGCCACCACGCAATCATGCATATCTCACCATGCCATCGTGCATATATCACCATGATTCATATCATCCATGCTATCAAGCATACATCACCATGAGATCCATTCATGCCTTCATGATCGCATTTTCAATATCAAATAGCATCAATTTATTTTCATAAGCAGATCATGCATCATGCCATATGCATACACCCATGCACATGATTCACTTTCAATTCTTATCTTTCACAAGGATATCATCAGTTTTTCTTTCTAGGGATCAGTGTTTGCATCCCTCATTTATCGCTCACACCTAACCTAGCATCGCGAGGAGTCTCCGGCACACACATCCGGGCATCTCGCATCCCTTCTAGCATCACGAGGAATCTCTGGGGCTCGCCATGAAAATGGTTACCCCTACCCTCCAAGCATGCATCATAATACAACCCCTTACCCTCCGGGCATGTATCATAAAACAACCGGGCATCCCGACACTCCCGGGGATAACCTCTTGGCATGTATTCATAATACAACCAGGCATCCAAAGGGTATCAACTCATTCGAACCTCTAGGCATCCTGACTCCCAGGGCATCGTCGGCTCACACCTCCGACGGTATCATCATTATCACAATGTATATTCACATATATGTCTCATTTTCAACATGGCATTTGATGCAACAATATCAAGGGTCGCAACCAACTTTTTGATGTCATATAACATGCCATATATCACCACATATGCAACAAAATCAACCACTCAAAACATTACATCACATGGAAAATTTCATTTATTTTTGAAAATGCATCAATTTTCGGATAAAAACGGAATGTACTCCTTTAGTTAAAACTCTAGAAAAATTAGTAAATGGTGTTAATAAATTCTGAAAACTTGACACCTTATAGACGAGACCTAAAGGCAGATATCTCATGAAAAACACTATACCAAAAGAATCTCGCACAAAATAGTACAGTCCATGCATCATAGTTTCCAAAATTTCAACATTTCGGCTTGCACAGTTTCGGAAGTAATTTAAATTAAATACCCAAATGAACTCCAAAAATTCTGAAATTTTGATATGTTATATAAATTTCCTAAAGGTAAATATCTCGTGAAGAAATTGAAACCCAAATCGTTCCAGATTAATAGATATAGACGATTCATTCCCCCTGTTCTCGGTGTCGTCTTTTTTTTCCAGATTATCATCTTTCAAAGGAAACTCGTTTCACCGACCTACATATGTTCGTTTCTTCTAAATGTTTAGTATGTTATTACTCATAATATTACCTACAACTTTTATTAAGGACACATGACAAAATTATAACTATATGATTTTATAAAAATCACGGAATCATACTAGGTCGAGGTAGCGTTTTCCCAGATCCAGTTTCTTCAAAGAACAACGATTTCAATGACCTATTTTTGTTCATTTCCTCTAAATTTTGATATGTTTTACCTCAAGAAGTTCTCTACATCTTTCATTAAGAAATCAAAGTAAGATTTCCACAAGAAAACTACTTTACAGTCCACGAAATCACTGATGGTCAACACAACAAATTCCAGATCTAATTTCTCAAAAGGAAAATCGTTTCACCAAGAAATATTTGTTCGTTTTATCTCACATTTTAGTATGTTATTTCTCAAGATGTTCTCTACAACTTTCATTAAGAAATCAAAGTGATATTTCCACAGGAAAACTACTTTACAGTCCACGAAATCACTGAAGATTAGCACAACAAATTCCAGATCTAATTTCTCCAAAGGAAGATCGTTTCACCAAGAAATATTTGTCCGTTTTATCTCACATTTTAGTATGTTATTCCTCAAGATGTTCTCTACAACTTTCATTAAGAAATCAAAGTGATATTTCCACAAGAAAACTACTTTACAGTCCACGAAATCACTGAAGATTAGCACAACAAATTCCAGATATAATTTCTCCAAAGGAAAATCGTTTCACCAAGAAATATTCGTCCGTTTTATCTCAAATTTTAGTATGTTATTCCTCAAGATTTTCTCTACAACTTTCATTAAGAGATTGAAACGAGATTCCAGCTAAAAAGTTGCATGCAGCTTACAAACTCATGAAGGGTCGGACTGGTTTTTCCATAAACAGCATTTTAGGTCAACAAATCCCTCCTCAAAGTTCCGAAATTTCATCACTTCCACCACAACCGAAATTCACCATTTTCTACACACACATCACAGCAAGCAAAGGGTAGGTTTTAGGACTCTACTTGCCTCGAATTTAAGCACAAAACAGCGACAAACGGCGGGCAAGGTGGCGAACGAATGGCGGTGAACGAACCTCCTCCTTCCTCTCGCACGCACGGTCTCTTTCTCTCTTCCTTTCTTCGCACGACACTCCTCTCTCTCTCGGTAACCCTCTCTCTCAAACCGCCCACTTCTCTTTCCTTCACCCCCCTCAATGATTTGAAATCATTGATTTTGCATGGCTTCTTACACTTGGCTACAAAGGGGCAACACTTAGCAAGCTTTTCTTGCCACTTGGCATTTTTTCCATGCACATGATGGGCCTTAATTTGGCTAGGCTTGGGCTAGCCTTGCTCGACTACTTCATGGGCTCCTTGGGCCGGGCCTCTTGGCCCACTTTGGGTCCAACACATTTGGGTCTAAAGTCCAACTTTTAAATGGCCCAAAATAATACTAAATAAGCCCATAATTGCTCTTAACATTTTACTTTAATCCCCACTTAATTTCATAATCTCAAATACTCACATGGCCATAAAATTTTGTAATATAAATCAATAAAAATCCAACTTATAAAGTACATGGCGAAGAATAAAATTTTCCTATCAATTTATCCTTTAATACAAATCCTTAATCACTCATGGACATAGGATATATTTCCAACCAAATAATCGTCCATTAAAATGCTCGGCCTTAATCTATCACAATTTTTCAGTCTAATGGCTATAATATAATCCGATGACGCTTCCATCACCTATTCATGGTTCATGGTATATTCAGGGGTTGTCATGAAATATTAGGATGCCACAATGGACATGGCCTATTTTCTCCATATTAAAAACACTCGATAAAATCATTGTGTGTGGACACACGGTCAAATCGGACCATAAAATGTGATATTCTCTCTTTTTAAAATTTCATGATTTTATATAGTACACAAAATATTTTTGGCGTAAAAAACCGACACTTGGTATTTTTCTAATTAAATACCAAAATTTCATATTTTTGAAATAATAATTTAAAAATCATCACTTAGCATCCAATTGCATAATTTAGTACTCAATTGCACAAACCAACACTTTCATAACGATTAGCATGAAATTCTAACAACCGGCTATCCTGGTATAATTTTCGCTAATTTATAAATAATTAAATAAATTACAAAATATTTAAATTAAACCATTAATTATAATTTAACCACCTAATTGGACTAATTAACTTAATCTACTAAGCTAACTAATTTAATCTAATTAAACTAACTACACCACCTAATTAATCCGTAACTAAACTAATCTAACTACCTATTTAATATAACTAACTAAGCAAATAATTAATTACACTAACTAACTTAATCTTAATCCAAATTAGGCCTAACTAATCTCCCCTTAAGTGTAATTAACCCATAATTAGAGTTTAGGACGTTAACTCACCAATTTAGTGAGCTAACAGGTCCTCAGTGATGGCGGTGCGACGACAACCAAAATCAAGCCTATGGCGGCACCAAAGGAGGCTGGGAAAGCACTGAAAACAGCCCACAAAAAGCTCACAGATCCAATTGGGAGGACCGATTCTGTTCGGTTCTAGACTGGGCTAGACGAGCTAGACCGAGGAGCTAGAGCGGGGCAGGCGAGTGATGGATGACTCAGTTGACAGGCGGTTGCTTGGCTGGACTGAATGGCAACTAGGCGGGGCTGTCGAGGGCAATTGAGCGGGGACGACACTAGCGCGAGCATGAGGCGGACGGCTAGGCGTCGCGGGCTGGATCTGCAGGGGACTGGGCCCCAGACTCCGGGCTGGCTTGATCATGGAGGAGGAGGCAGCGTGAGGGTGGTGGCTGACCTTGGCTAGTTGGTTGGCTCTGGTTTTGTTTTTGCAGCAAGAAAGTGGAAGAAGAAGAAGAAGAACTGAAGATGGTCTGCAAATGGAGGGGTTGGTCGCACACTAGAGGGAGAAGGGGGAAGAAGAGGGGGATAAGGGGGAAAATGGCCTTGAAAGTCCACCTTGTGGCCAATGGATGCCATGATGAAATATCTACACACTTGAGTGCAACCACCAAAGTCTTCAGCCCTTATCTTCAGCCAACATTATCACTAGGTCACCCAAGGTCCAATTTCCTCACAAATCCTCACCACATAACTTCAATTTGATGCCCAAAATTCAGCAGCCAGTAGCCCCTACGAATTTGCTGACTTCCATCTTCAATTCACACCAAACAACTTCAATTTAATGGCCACACAAGCCATGGCTACAGCCTAAACGCATTTCCACCATTTCCATCACCAACCCATCCATCTTGAAGACCAAAAATCCACCTAAAAGTGGTCCTCCGAATTTCTTGAATTTAATTTCCGATTTTGATTTTCCGCCAAAATTCCGAGGCTCACCAAAAATTCAAAGGATGATTGGATGTCCCATAAATAAATCGTGACACGCTTGAACTTTCGATTCCTGAAATCAAGTTCAATTTCGTGGTTAATTTCGATCGGACGTGATGTTAGCGTGACCTAACCTACCGAGTAGCTTTTAGGGATTTTATCGCATTTACCCATGGTCGATAATTCTCAATCCACATTTGTACATCTTCGACTCATCGGTGACTCTCGGTTGTCGTAAAAATCTCAAGGTTTCAATTACAAGCACCGGGTACAGAATCGACAGAAAAATCAGTTTAGTGTCGTTTGATGAAAATTTTGCAATCAGGTTAAATCACCCGTAATTTAATTACGTGCTTCTGTTGAATCGACCTATCTCTAGTCTCTAATCGATTATAACAGTGCCATATTGACCATTGCCGATTAGCACAGTCGAGCAGTCGAATCCTGATCGAATTCTCAAGTTTGTCGCGTTTATATCCCTTAATGGCTTCACCTAATAGACTAGTTATCTCGTGAGTGATCAACTCAAAGAAAAGGACCATAGGTGCATCGATGAAATGCCTATTTCATTTAATCGAAACCAGGTCGAAAATCAGGATGTCACAACGTGGATGTCCAATTTGGGGTCAACGGATACCCGTTGGTTGACCGCCGAGGGTAGGATAGGCGTGGGCGTGCCAATGGCAGGGTTCCAATCTTCCGTTAGTTGGTCGCAAGGAGAGGAAATCGTAGCCGGAGATGTTTGTGATTAGGGGTCCACGATCCAGTTGGTTGTAGGAAAACTCAAGTCCACATTTCTCATTTTCATCGGCTATGATAGTGTGTGCACAGGCTAGACATTGCGTGAAATTCCACTCGGCAATGTACGCATAAGAGCGAACCATTGGTCTCATGTGGGGCGATTCGAAAAATTTTCTAAATGAGGTGTTATCACGATATCGTGACGTCTCGATAATGACGAGGACGGTGACGAAACGGGGCCGTAAATGGTGCGAATGATGTAGTCTAATGACAAACTCATCGACCTGTCACAGACCATTACGTATTCGAGGTTTGGTGAAATCTAGATATCATAATTCTCCCCTCATTAGAGAATTTCGTCCTCGAAATTGTACATCACTTACGTCTCATTGAAAAGGTGAGGATACCTTTGCCTTATTTCCTTTTTGCTTTCCCATGTAGCCTCTTCAAGGTTGTGGTGTCGCCACAAGACTTTGACTAGTGGAATTTCCTTCATTCGAAGAACTTGCTCCTTCCGATCCAATACCTGGATCAACTCTTCCATGTACCTCACTTTCTCATCCACCTAGACGACTTCATGATCGAGTATATGAGCAGACTTGGGCTAATACTTCCTCAGCATTGACACATGGAAGACGTCATGTAGATTTGTCAATTAGGAGGCAATGCCAATCGATAGGCTACATCCCTTACCTTTTCGAGGATCTCAAAAGGTCCGACAAATCTAGGGCTTAACTTACCCTTTATTTTGAATCACGATATTCCCTTCATTGGGGATAGCTTTAGAAATACATGATCTCCCACATTAAACTCTAAGGGTCTTCTATTCTTATCCGCATAGCATTTCTGTTGACTTTGAGCCATTTTAAGCCTATTTTTGATCATTTCTACCGCCTGCATAATCGTTTGTACTAATTCAGCGCCTGTTAGTTTTCTTTCTCCCACTTCATTCCAACAGACCAGAGTCCTACATCTTCTCCCATATAGTGCCTCATAGGGAGCCATACCTAGATTTTGCTGGAAACTACTGTTATATGCAAACTCCACCAAGTGTAATCTCTTATCCCAATTTCCTTTAAAATCAATCATGCAAGCTCTTAACATGTCTTCCAGTATCTGGATCACTCTTTCTGTTTATCCGTCCATTTGGGAATGAAAAGCAATGCTGAACTGGAGCTTGGTCCCTAAGGTAGTTTGGAGACTTTGCCAAAAATTTGAAGTGAACCTTGAGTCTCGATTGGACGTGATAGTTACAGGAATACCATGTAAGCATACTACTTGGCTTACATATTTATCCATCAGATAATCTACACAGACTACTAGGAAATGGGCAAACTTAGTCAGGTGATCTATTATTACCCATATGGAGTCATAACTACTTGACGTCCTTGGTAATCCCTGCACGAAGTCCATCGTTACGTGTTCCCATTTCCACTATGGTATATCTAACAGTTTTAATAGTCCTGCGGGCTTGCGATGTTTCGCTTTCACTTGTTGGCATGTTAAACACTGAGAAACATGTTTAGCAATATCTACATTCATGCCATTCCACCAATACTATTGACATAAGTTTCGGTACATCTTTGTGTTTCCAGGGTGGATACTATAATTGCTCCTATGTGCTTTTGATAGAATTTCCCTTCTTATTTATTCATTGTTGGGAACACATAATCGTCCCTGGTACCTTACCGTTCCACCCTCATAAACTTGGAACTTTGGTCTTTTCCCTAAATATACTTTCTCTCGCAATTTCACGATTTTCGGATCAGATTGTTGTAACGTTCTAATTTCATGAATAATTTCCGGTTCAATCCTCAATGCAATTAATGCTCCGGTGAGATGGTCTATTTCTAAGTTAAACTCCAAATTTGCCATTGTCTTTAATAGGTTCTCTTTAATAGGTTCCATTCAGTTACCCTTACACTTGCCATATCTACTGCTGACTTACGACTGAGAACATCCGCCACCTTATTTGCTTTCCTTGGGTGATATAGTATTTCACAGTCATAATCCTTTAATAGTTCCATCCACCTTCTTTGTCTCACATTCAATTCATTTTGTGAGAATAGATACTTTACGCTCTTGTGATCTTTATAGATTTCAAATTTCACCCCATACAGATAATGTCTCCATATTTTTAAAGCGAAGATTATGGTTGCCAATTCTAAATCATGAGTTGGGTAGTCTAACTCATAAAGCTTCAATTGTCTTGATGCATAGGCTATAACTTTACCATATTGCATCAGGACACGTCTCAATCCTCTATGGGAAGCATCGCTATATATCGTGAATCCACTGGATCTAGACGGAATAATTAGAATTGGAGCTGTGGTCAATCTCCTCTTAAGTTCTTGGAAACTCCTTTCACATTCTCCATTTCATTCGAATTTTACATTTTTCAGAGTCAATTGTGTCAACGGGCCTGCAAGTCGTGAGAATCCTTATATAAATCTTCTATACTAACCTACAAGTCCTAAGAAACTCTATATCTTAGTTGGCGTTGTGGGTCTCGGCCAATTTACTATAATCTCGACCTTTGCTGGGTCCATAGAAATTCCTTCTCCTGACACTACATGTCCTAGATATATTATCCGATCCAACCAAAATTCACACTTACTGAATTTGACATACAATTTATGGTTTCTAAGGGTTTGCAACACTATGCTCAAGTGTTGAGCATGTTCCTCGGGTCCCTTGGAGTAGATTAGAATATCGTCAATAAAGACAATCACAATTGATCTAAATAGGGCTTAAATGCCCTATTCATTAGGTCCATGAATGTTGCTGCGGCATTTGTCAAGCCAAATGGCATGAGTAGGAACTCATAATATCCATAACGAGTCCTAAAGGCAGTCTTAGGGATGTCTTCCTTCTTGATTCTTAACTGATGATATCTTGACCGTAAGTCTATTTTCGAAAAGACTGAACCCCTTGCAACTGGTCAAATAAATCGTTGATTCTAGGCAACGGGTAACTATTCTTGATGGTTACCTGATTCAATTGCCTATAGTCGATGCACAGGTGCATCGACCCGTCCTTATTTTCCACAAATTGGACTGGTGCACCCATAGGGATGCACTTGGCCTAATAAATCCCTTATATCGAGTAACTCTTGCAATTGTATTTTCAACTACTTCAGTTCCGCCAAAGCCATCCTATACGAGGCTTTTGATATTGGTTCCGTTCTAGGCATTAGTTTGATTTCGAACTCGATTTCCCGTTCTAGTGGTAATTAGGGCAGTTCTTCAGGAAACACATCCTGAAATTCCTGGACCACTCAAATTTTATCGAGTTTAGCCTTCTCCTTCGTATAGTCCTTTACTATTGCCAGGTATCCTTGACACCCTTTGTCAAGAAGTGCATGTGCTTATATTATCGAAATGATAACTATTGAGGGGTTTGTCTGATCTTCGTAAAATTCAAAACTAGGTTGATTAAGTGGGTTGAATTGTATCATCTTTCTATAATAGTCCACCCTAGCTCGTTGTTTATGAAGCCAATCTATTCCTATGATGACGTCAAAGTCATACATAACCATTACTACTAGGTCTATTTCTAGATCTCATCCACCTATAGATATTTTACAATTCCTACATACTAACGTGGACAACACCATGTCTTTTAGTAGTGTAGAAATATGAAGAGGCATATCAAGAGATGTGGTTCATATTTCACCCAGTCGTCCATATTGTTAAATATGACTCGAGTTTGAGATTCGTTGGACTCCTTAAAGATTTACAAAATAGGAAGTAATAGAATTAAAAAAAAAAAAAAAGGAGAACAATAGAAGCCTGCATAAGCACCGAAGGAAGTGATCTTCGTGGGGCCCACTTTTGGGCACACATGAAAAAAAAAAGCTTCGAAGGAAGCAACATCCAAGACGTCACTTGAGAAAGGAATCAATTGGTGTGGGGCCCAGAGTCAAACTTTGACTCTGGGCACATTTATATAAGAAACAATACAAGTTTCCTTTCTTGGTGTGTGCGTGTATAAGAAAGAGCCGCCGAATCCTACGTAGAAAAACCCTATGAAGCCTCACACGATCTTTGAAGCCGAGAGCCGTGAGAAGCTTTGATGAAATACGCGAAGCCGTACATCCTGATTTTGGTGTACGTAGAGCATTGTATTTTTGAGCTTGAATGCCCTGTAACTTTGTGCCGTGAGTTTATACCAAGTGAGTTGTTTATTTATAAACACTTTGGGTTTGGGGTTAAATTGGGGTTTGGGAAACACCGAGTGAGTGTTTGAGTGACTTGAATGTGTAATCTCCTTGTATCACTTGATCTATAGTGAAATTCACTGTTGCTCTCCCCATGGATGTAGGTCTTTATGACTAAACCACGTAAATCTGGTGTTCAATTTATTTTCTTCTTTTGTCTATATTATTGTTCAATCGCTCGTCCTATTGCAACAAGTGGTATCAAAGCCAGGCTTGGCTACGTTGAAGCGAATCGATGGCGACAGAAGAAGTAAAAGTGAGAATCAACAGATTTGATAGGAAGGATTTTAGTTTATGGAATATGCAGATTGAAGATTATCTTTACCAGATGAAATTGCACTTGCCATTATCTAGGGAGAAGCCAGAGATGATGTAGCAAGCTAATTGGGATTTGCTGGGTAGATGAGCTATGGGTGTTATTCGGCTGACGTCGGCTCGTAACGTTGCGTTTAACATCATGAAGGAGAAGACCATTGCTGATTTGATGCAAGCCCTGTTGGATATGTACGAGAAGCTCTCTGCGATCAACAAGGTATGTGTGATGCGATGTCTGTTTAATTTGAAGATGAGCAAATGTGTGTCAGTTGCAGATCATATCAATGAATTCAATGTAATTGTTAGTCAATTGAGTTCAGTTGAGATTGACTTTGAAGATGAGGTACGTGCTTTGATTCTGCTATCCTCATTACCAAATAGTTGGAATACTACTGTTACTGCTATTAGTAATTCCTTTGGGTCAACAAGTTTGACGTTTGACGGGGTTTGAGATTTAATTCTAAGCGAGGACATTTGTAGAAGAGAATCTGGCAAACCTGTATCTATTGCTTTAGTAGGTGAAATTAGAGGAAGATCTATAACACGTGTGGGTAATAATAGTACAAACATAAACAAGCGTAGTCAGTCTAGGACCGGTAATGTTGTCGGTTGGAGCTATGGCAAGAGGGGGCATCTTAGAAGGGATTGTCTTAAGTTGAAGAATGAGAAGGGTAAGAGAATTATGGTTGATTCTGCAGATAATGTTGCAGCTGTAGCAGATAATGCCGATTATGTCTTGTCTGTCACTAATGATTCATCGCCTGATGGATGTATTTTGGATTCTGGTTGTTATTTTCATGTCACACCAAATAGAAACTGGTTTATCACTTATCAGTGCATGGGTAGTGGTAAAGTCTAGTTAGGGAATAACGTTGAGTGCGATGTTATGGGTGTTGGTGATATTAAAATCAAAATGCATGATGGCATTATGAGGACATTGGTTGGAGTAAGACATGTTCCAGAATTGAAAAAGAACTTAATTTCCTTGGGTGCCCTAGATTCAGCTGGTTGTAGGTGTTTTTCAAAAGGTGGAGTCTTGAAGGTTGTTCGATGTGCCCTAGTGATAATGAAAGGAATCAAGCACGGAGGCCTGTATAAACTTCAAGATGAGACAATGACAAATTTCGTTGCAGAGACGTCGGATGCATCTGTTCGAGAGTCTTTTGACTGCTCGAGGAAGACCTGGGTGTTTGTGCCAATGCACAAGTTTGATGCTGGTGTCAAGATCATGCAGTCAAGAGCTTTGATCAAGATGGAGACTGGTAAGTCGATCAACATATGTAGACCGACAATAGCACGGAGTTCTACTTGGAGCTGGCAAATAAATTCTACATGAAAGAAGGCATAGTTAAACACCACACGAGTGCCGTTAAATCACAACAATTTGCAGAATTGATGAGCAAAATACTACTAGAGACGACTCGAAAAATTATCTCTAGTGCTGGTATTACTAGGAGAATCCTAGCTAATTTGCTTAGTATGATGAGCTACCTGGTGAATAGATCTCCATCCACTGCTATTGAATGGCGGACTCCTGAAGAAGTGTGGTCACGTAACGTTGCTGGTTATTTAATTATTAGAATATTTGGTTGCTTGTGTTATTTTCGAGTGAGTGATGGTAAGCTCGATTGGAGGGCAATGTGCATATTCCATGGCTACGCACAAGGTGAGCGAGGCAATTGGTTGTGGTGCTCAGATATAAATTCACCTGTTGACAACAGAGAAGTTACATTTGATTAGTCTCTAGTACTTCTGACTAGGAGTGATTATAGCAGTGTTCAAACGGATTTGAACAGTGTTAAGCTTGAGGTGGAGTTGCAACCAGAAACTCCTGAGGTAGCGAGTACGAGTACTAGCAAAGCAATCAACACAGATGGTGCTCATAGCGAGGTGGAGCCTATATAGCCAATGGTTGCTGTAACTGCTGAAATTAACAAGGTACATATTTGATCTCCTAATAGATATGGATACAATAATGGTTTTGCTTTATCTGCGGTTAAGGAGGTTGCGTCGGAAAATCCCTGCAGAGTAGTTAAAGGTGCATGTGGAATTGGTATTCTGATGAGGTTCTCGGTTATGGCGAAGTTCAAGCAAAGCTTGGACTTGGATAATATCTGTGGCGGTTGAGCCCATCGAGGGCTATGCGAAAGTAGCGGTAGAATTTGAAATTTTTACGAAGCGATTGTAATTTGGCTCAAACGTCGAGCTAAGGTGGAGATTGTTAAATATGACTCGAGTTTGAGATTCGTTGGACTCCTTGAAGATTTACAAAATAGGAAGTAATAGAATAAAAGAAAAAAAATAAAAAAGGAGAACAACAAAAGCCTGCATAAGAACCGAAGGAAGTGATCTTCGTGGGGCCCACTTTTGGGCACACATGAAAAAAAAAAAAAAAGCTTCGAAGGAAGCAACGTTCAAGACATCACTGGAGAAAGGAATCAATTGGTGTGGGGCCCAGAGTCAAACTTTGACTCTGGGCACATTTATATAAGAAAGAATACAAGTTTCCTTTCTTGGCGTGTGCGTGTATCGATTCCCTACGTAAGAAGGAGCTGTTGAATCCTACGTAGAAAAACCCTACGAAGCCTCACACGATCTTTGAAGCCGAGAGCTACGAGAAGCTTTGAAGAAATACGTGAAGCTATACGTCCTGATTTTGGTGTACGTAGAGCGTTGTATTTTTGAGCTTGAACGCGCAGTAACTTTGTGCCGTGAGTTTATACCAAGTGAGTTGTTTATTTATAAACACTTTGGGTTTTGGGTTAAATTGGGGTTTGGGAAATACCGAGTGAGTGTTTGAGTGACTTAAGTGTGTAATCTCCTTGTATCGCTTGATCTATAGTGAAATTCACTACTACTCTCCCTGTGGATGTAGGTCTTTAAGACTGAACTACGTAAATCCGGTGTCTAATTTATTTTCTTCTTTTGTCTATATTATTGTTCGATCGCTCGTCCTATCGCAACACATACATTTCAAACACAAAAGAATGTGTGGCACCCGTGTCAAAAAACACATATGCCTTCTTGTCATTTATAAAAATCGTACCTGAGATAACGTTTTTGAAAGCTTCCGCTTCCTCCTGAGTGATCACATACACCCCTCCTTGTGTTGGTGGTCTCTGTGATTTCCCTTGTGGAGGTGGTCCGCCCACATGTTGTTGCACCTGTCGCACCAAGTTAACATTCGACTGTGACCCTCCTTATGGACGATCTCTCCTAAAGTGTCCTTTTTGTCCACAACCAAAACACCTCTGTTGATCGTTATAGGGTCCTGGCCCATGTTGTCTACCACATCTTTGACAAGAGTTATTTTGATATGATACTTTTCCTAGAGCCTAACCACTCTTGGCCTTTCCGAAATTCCTCTTCTTCTTAGAATCCCAAGGTAGCTCTTGGGCTGGATAGGGCCTCTTACCCCATCGGGTATCACTTAATGTCAACTGCCTCCCTGATTCCATTCACTCCCTTATTACTTCCTGCTCCACAAGCTAGGCCCTTTCATAAATTTCATTATTATCCCTTATATTCAAGGGCACCAGTTGTCTCCCGATAGCCGTCCTCAAGCCCTTGAAAAATCTCTTAGCTTTTTCCTCGCGATCTTCTACCAATCTAGGAGCATACCTTAACAGTTCAGAAAATTTTGCCTCATATTGTTCTACCATCAGCTCCTTTTGTTCTGATTGAACAAATTCTGTTATTTTCTTATCCTTAGCACAGTTAGAGAAATGATTTCTATTGAAAGCTCTAACAAACTCATCCCAGTTTATAGCAGTACCAAGTGGAAAAATCATGTCTCTAGAAGCTCCAACCAATATTTGGTGTTACCCTCCAATTGGTACTCCGCCAAGGTTATCTTCTCGGTGTCGTTGCAATTCAATAACTGGAAAATTCTTTCTATTCCGTCAATCCATTGTTCTGCCTCCTCAAGACTTCCCATTCCCATGAACTTAGGTTGCTTCAATTTCAAGAATTGTTCTACCAGTCCTTGAGTGCAGCATTCTGCTCCGGGTTGTTGTTGTTGAGCTTGTTTTTCCATCAATTTCCTATGTTAGCCAATGCCTGTATGAGGTCCTCCATTCAGGGTTCTGCCCTTCAAGCCGTAGCTTTAGTCCTTGATGAAGGAGAACTCCAGTTTGTACCATGGTTTCCTGCAAGTCATCAAGCATTTGCCCCAAGAATAATTAGTGGCTCAATGTCACTAATCAAATAAGAAAGAAAAGTAACGTTCTCACGTTACTAGAATCACATAAGTAACATAAAAATGTTACTCGCATGCACATGTAACTTACAATCCTTACCAGTATTTTACAAGTGAACTCAATCACCCGTTGTTCATAGTTAGTTAACTACCGCAGTTAGTGCCTTATCGTGTGCATTATTATAACCCCCTTTTCTACTAATGCGCCTTATCACTCCAGATAAAACTTGAGCTCTGATACCAATTTGGGCTGTGAAGGCCCCTAACCCGTTGGGGTCACCACGCCATTTCACTGTCCTAGCTATCCTTTGCTTTGATACCACTTTATTGTGGTGGTATCCTTTTCGTGGCGACAACTTTGTTTGAACGACCCTTGACCCTTAGGGTTCGCCTATGCCGCAACTTTCATTGGTCCTCGCGCTAAACTATTGCGGAAGCGAATATGTACCCCAATCAAACTAAGAATGATGCACACCATATATCAACCAGGCACTTTATTCATTTATGGTTTTTGGACGACATTAGTCGGTACACATAGGCCAAAAGTTCCCATATTTGGCTAAACCAAAATTGGACCAACTATCCAGCTGTCTATCCACATCGACGTCCTGGCGTCATGACCTCGCTTCCAAAAATGTTGTCGTCCTCCTGAGTCCGCCATTACTCCACCCCACTCGACCCATCGTCATCATCCTTCGGCAGCGACAGTGGTCCCACCGTGCGCCCGTTGACTCGAGTGTATAGGACAACAAACCCCATAGGCACGGGGCTTGTGGTAAGTCCAACATCCATGGTAAGCATCACCCGGATCCAGATGAATGTGATCTCCTGCAGATCAGGATCGGGCTGCTCCGTCTACTCCCATCTGAGATTGATGGGGATACCATAGAACATGCCAAAGGATGCAGGCTGCAGCGGCATCTCTATGTCTTTGAAATATAATGGTCTCATGAGGGGTGAATATGACTACTCAGCATAAGGAAGCCTGTCAAACCATATTATATAAGTCTACCACCACTCTACCTATGACATTCTAGCTTGCAACACGTAGGACAAAATAACTCAAAGTATTGTAAAGCTACAAGGACATTTCAAGAGAAGTATTAGGAAAGCAATTTAAATAGTCAAAATAGTTCGTAAGTCAAGTCAACGATAATTCTAATTGCTGTCATCTTCCAAAGGAATCAGTGTTCGCATCCCTCCAGGCATCTCGCACCCTACCTGGCATCACGAGGTCCTCCAGTTCCATATTACAGTTACGAGGCATCCAGAGCATGTTTCGTCACACCTTCAGGCATCTCGCACCCTACCTGGCATCACAAGGTCCTCCGAGGCTCATCATGTCTGATGTCCCCAAGCATCCGAAATGTGTTACGTCACACTTCCAAGCATCTCGATGCTGGGGGCACCTCAGGGGCTCATCGGTCCTTAGGCATCGAGAGGCATCGCCATCACGATCCTCCAGGCAACCCAACACCCGGGGCATCGTTGTCCTAGGGGTCCGACAACATCAATAACTTCAACCATGACACAGCACCTAACAGGTTTTATTAGTATCATCACACACATTTACCCAAGGTCCATACCTGATTTTTTATTCTATTCAACTTAATTCCGACGACTCGCCTAAGGTCTCCTAATACTCGACCCTAGACAATGTATATATCTGACTTATTTTAACCCTACACCGAATCACAATAAGTAGGACCAATTCCACTAAAAGCCAATATACCAATCCTATGACAATAATTGCCCATAACCTTATATTCGAACTCGTGCTGAATCTACCAACGATTGTCACGTGCATACGGGATCGCTCAACGATAAACTCGACTCATCTTGCCGGGGAGAACATCCAGCCGTCTAAACATTACACCTATCAGCATCCAACAACGATGATTGCGATTGTACCGCCTATACCGATCAACCAATGCTAATTCCATAACATTATACCTAATCTGGACACACGTGCAAGGTATTCTTGCACAATATACAGCGACAGACCTACCACTTGCCTCGGGTCCTTGAGGCATGAGCGGCAAGCACGATTGTTGTGAGGCAGTGATGACGGCAGCACTCGGTGCGATGCGAGCTACTGGTCTCCTAGTCCGGTGGCAGCTGAGGGACGGCGGCGAGGCATGAGTGGCGACGTCGATGGCTGGCGGTGGTCATCGACAACAAACTGCGAGCGAAGTAGGGAGAACTTATTGAGGTGGATGGCTGTGGGCGACCCAACAGCGATGAGGGAGGTCGGGGTGCAGCAAGGAGGCTGGTGATGCAATGGTCGACGGCTGGTGGTGATGCACAACAAGGTAGAGCGAGAGGGTTTGGGTAATTTCTCTTCGATTGAGACAGAAACCGCGAAGGTCTCTGAGAAGAAGAAGAGGAAGAAGAAGAAGAAGCAGCGGGGGGTCCTCCTTGCTTTCTCCGCCGTTGACTGTTTAGTCATCCTCCCCCCTCTTCCTTCGGTGGCCGCTCGTGCATACGACAGGTGGGAGAGGGCGTGGCTGTAGTCGACGGCCCTTCTCACCACTTGTGAGAAAGATGGCCACTACGTGGTTGTCCAATTCGGGGTCAACAGATCCCTGTTGGTTGACCGCCAAGGGTAGGATGGGCGTGGGCGTGCCGATGGCGGGGTTCTGGTCTTCCGTTGGTTGGTCGTAGGGAGAGGAAAGTGCAGCCGGAGATGTTCGTTGTGACATCCCGAAAATTCACTAACCCTATTTGTGTAATCAGATTGTTAAGAGCTTGGATTATTTTAAATCAGGCCAGAAAGCAAACTCGATGGACCATTAGTAATTTGTGGGCTTAAGAAGTTAGCGGGCCACATGAATTGGACTTGATAAGCCAAACGATAGATTATGGGCTTGGACTTGGCTTAGAGCAAGCCAAGACTTGGATCTACTAGAATGGTGAATTAAGTTTAGTGGGCCGAATTGTTGTAGATTGAGCCTGTTGGGCCAAAGACAGGTATTTAGGCCCGAGTAATTCTATATTCGATTAAGTTTATAGATTATAGTTATGATACTTGGATTAGTGATTGTAATGCTAATGTCAATTTCTATCTTTAACATTTCTTGTGATAAATTCTCCATAGACTAACACTAAATAGCTAATATGTCATATGATTTCATAAATTTGTATAATTACAAGAGGATTGAAATTTAGAGAATTCGAAAGGGAATTAAGTGAAAAACATTTGAAAGCTAATAAACTGACTAACGACACAGATTAGAGACTAATTGATATCGAGTGACAGATGGGGAAAGAGAATGTGCATGGAAGCCACGAATTCTCTTCTCTCTTCTCCCTTCTCTCTCTTCTCCCACGGTTTTTCCATCCCTAAAACCAAAACAACTAAAGAGACATCATCATTAGCAAAATCTAATGATTCGCCTATTCTAGAGACTAGCTCTATTAGCCCCATTTCCCCTCTTAACTCTCATTACCTCTCTCTCTCCAAAGCCACCGAAACTCATCTTCTTCCCCTCTCTCTCTCTCTCTCTCTCTCTCTCTCTCTCTCTCTCTCTCTCTCTCGGTTGAGCAGCAAAGAAAACCAGTAGCAACTCCAGCAAATTTCCTTCTACTTGCACGAGTTTAGGTGTTGATTTTTGAAGGATCTTTGAGTCACAAAGTAGTTGAACTAAGGTAAGGAATGATAAGTTTCTAAACTAGAAGTTATCCATTGATTTTGTTAAGGAACTTACGGATCTAGCTGAATGGTGGAGGATTAGATGTGATGTTGCTGTTTTGTGTTGGTTTGAGCTTGATGAACACTAGATTGGGGCTACAAGTCATTGCATGTTGCATTAGAGTCTTGCATGTCTCGAAAATTGAGGGTAAGATGGCTGTGTTGGTTGAACAAGGTGTAGTGGTGGTTATCGAGTGAGGTAGAGTGATGTATGTTGCAGTAGGTGAGCCAAAGTGCGAGTATTTGCTTTAAACCGAGCTATGGAAGGTTTCTATGTAAGTAAAGACCTACTGTGATTATCCTTAGATGCTGTGGAAGAGTCTTAAGATGCTGTAAAAGAGATTGGTAGAGAAATTAATGGTTTGGTTGAGCTAGAAATGAAGAAAACGGTACAAAATATTTCTGTTCTAGAGAAATATAGATGGAAAGCCTTTTGTTTTGTGTCACCTTGATTTCTAATTATGAAGATAAGGAAAAGAACAATTTTACTTGAGAGAACATCCATTAGATTGAGTTCAACTTCTAGTTATAGTTATATGGATGAAAAAACATGTAAGTGGAAGTAATTTTCTTTGAAACAGTAAGCTGTCTTGTAGAAAACAGCGACCTTTGATGACTATGAATTTTCTGTAATTTGTTACATATAATTGGACTTCAAACCCTTAATTAAAGTTGTAGGAAACATCCTTAGGAATGACACATTAAAATTTGAGAACAAATGGACAAGGTTTGGCTAGTAAAATGATTTTTCTCTCTAGTTACTAAATCTGGAAATTTACTGCAGAATTTTAGGAAAGAAGATAGCAATTACTGCTCTTAATACAGTGAGATATAGACTTAGGTTTATTCATGGAAAATGTTAATCTATGTCTCTTATATAACATACTAAAGTTTCATATCAATCCAATAAGATTTGATATACCTTTTGTGTCTGTGATCAAAACTGCTCCTTTTAGTCCATAAAACTGTTTTGACCCGAGAATGAGAAATAGTTGTTGTGCCTCTTGTACTTGAATTGCATGACACACATGGAGTCTAGTGACTTTATGATAGTTGTTAGTCTATATATGAGTAAGCCTCATCTATTATTTGAAGTATAGGTACCAATAGTGGCATGCGTGTGCAGGGAGTGTGATGCATAGTGCTTGATTATGGGATAAAAATCTGTTAGGCATGATATGGGACATGCCGAAATGGGTTTTATCTTATAATTTGGACACACACATGTGTTTCATACATGAGAGTTAAGTGTATAGATTATACTTGAGATAGTTGCGTATTTTTGAGGTCTTTTGCATACGATGATTACATTAATCAAAGGTGTGATGTGTGAAATGTGTGCTTGAATGAGTAAGAGATTTACATTGGTATTGAGATGCCAGTGATGCCTCTCAGAAGTGGGATGCCCATGCTGTGTGATCTTGGATGCCTCAGTCCAGAGAAACCGGGATGCCTCAGAGTGAGATGCCCCATGCTGTGTGATCTTGGGAGGTCTCGGTTGTGTGATACTGGGATGTCTCGGAGTGAGATGCCCATAATAGAAATATTGTGGAAGTCTGGATATGGAATTCCAGAAGTGACTCAATCGGGCCGGCAGAGTTTCGGTGGGTAAACTGATCGAGGGTGGACTTGACATTCACACTAAATTATAATTCTATTTGGCGTGTGAGTTATGCATAATATTGTTGCATTTCACTTTGATATGGATTGAGAATGTGATAGATAGTTATATATATATATATATATATATATATATATATATATATATATATATATATATGCATTTAGTATGTCTCATATAAAGTGGTTATACATGTGATGCATTAATATTCATTTAGTTATACCTGTGACAATCCTGTCTTAGTATCTTAAATTATTTAGTTATGATTCTCTTGTACTCTTGATCGCTATGGATTGTCTAGGTTAAGGTCTTATCATTTCTTTACTGGGCATAATTTTTGCTCATTCCTTATATTTTTCAGATTGATAGTATGGATGTGCCCCCAATAGCTCGTTATGGGGTGATATCGAGCATTGAGGTTACCTTTAGTGATGAGTTTGATCCTGATGTCGAGATGACTTTCTCCAAGTATGAAGCTACGCTGTGGATGGATGATGGTAGAGTTGAGATGATTTCGATGAGGTTCGTCACGTGGTTTGTCAACCACGAAAGAGAGATGTTTGGCCCTCTTCCTTTTGATGCTGGAGGACCTGGAGCAGGGACGGATGGCGCCTAGATGCCTATGATCGTGTTAAAGCTGGAGGAACGTCTTTTTTTTTTTTTTTTATAGACGTGGGCTTGTGTGGGATTAGTGGAGTTAGACACCCCCTTACCCTTTTTCCCTGGCTATTTACTTACGCCTTTACTTTTGAACTTGAATGTATGATGTAAATAGGCGAAAAACTTGTAAGTAGTCCCGGTTGAATTTTTGTAAACCCGAATGATAACAACAGGTTTAGTAATGAAGCTTCTCATGATCTTAATATATGACCTAGTTGAATTATCTTAATGTTAATTGACAAGACTATTACTGGATAACTTTGTTGTATAAAGTTAGACTTTAAAATAATCCAAGTTATACATGTTAACCTTCAAAGGTGAATACTATAGACTGATGATTGAAACTTATAAGTCATTTAAGATAATAATTTATGAAATTTCGCTTGCGCTTAGTACATGACGCTACTAGGACATCACATTAGTGATCGGGGGTCCACGATCCAGTTGGTTGGCAAGAAAACTCGGGTCGGCATTTCTCATTTTCATCAGCTACGATGGTGTGTGCACGGGCTAGACGTTACATGAAATTCCACTTGGCAATGTACGCATAAGAGTGAACCCTTGGTCTCACGTGTGGTAATTCAAAATTTTTTCTCAATGAGGCATTATCACAATATCGTGACGTGTCGAAAATGACGAGGACGGTGTCGAAACGGGGCCATAAATGGTGCCAATACGTAGTCCGACGACAAACTCGTCAACCCGTCACGGACCATTACGTATTCGAGATCCGGCAAAATCCGGATATCACACTCTCTTCATCAAAGTTGTTCCTTGGAGTCAATTATCCATGGGTTCTTCTCCAATTGCCTTGATCTTATCTACCCTGCTCGATGATTTTTGTTGTGATTCTATGCTATGATTGCATTTTAGGATTTTTTTAGAACGTCGTGCATGCTAATTTGAGATCATTTGTAATCACGAGTTTTAATCGTCACCTTTAGAACTTTGTATGCAAAAATTCTTCAAAAATAAAAAGCACTTTACCATGCTTTTCAAACCTTTTTAATGCGTGAAATGAATCTGAAATTTTAAGTTTTAACTCATTTGAGCTTGATTTTTGTTCAAGTGATTTTCAAGTTTTCATGTTGTGCTCAATGTTCCAAAATTCTAAATCATGTTTTGGCTTGGAAATGATGTTGTCTCAGTTTAGGCCATATTTAGGTTGTTTGCGAAGCTCAATCTAAAAGGGCTAGTAGAGCACCTAGAGGGGGGTGAATAGGTGTAAATAAAAATTTTCGCAAGACTTAGAAGAAGAAATTTGCCTTTAGAAGATAATAGACTAAGGATGTAATCAGCTTTAAATAATTATATAAATCTACGAATTAAGTAAGGAGTTCAAGGAAAGAGAATTATAACACAAGGTTTACAGTGGTCCAGCTTAGATCAAGCCTATGTCCACTCTCTTACGCTAACAGCCCACTGGCTAGAATCCACTATGAATCAAAAGAGATTTTACAACTTGTGATCTTCGACTTTCTCAGTGAAGAGTCTCTGTCGGTCTCTCACAAAGTCTCACTATGTGGTTTTCTCTTTTGTATACAACTTTGAGCTCAGTGAAAGAAATAGCAAGGAACTAGAAAGCTTCAGACATTGAAAATTTTCTTTCATGTACTATTTCGAACAACTTGGGAAGTCCGCCTTAAATACTCCTTCATGCCTTCATAACCATTGGCACTTACCAAAGGAATTCTTCCAATTTACTACTTGTTGGACAGAATCAATCAAGGAGATCTCAAGTCGTTAGATGATTGTGATGAAAGCCTGTCAATCATATTCGCCCATACAATCAAGATCTTTGGTTTCCATAAGTAGAACCTTCCAAGTTTGCTCGCCTTTCAAAAGATCTTCATATCGGAGTAAATTCCAATAAGAATATTCAATCAAGTAGATGCTATATCCATCCATAAGGTCTTCCAAAAACCATACAAATTGAATCCTTGACGCTAATCCCGCATCTGGATAAGTCTTCATTCTTCCATTTGGAAACTGTCGGTGAGGGCAGACTTTGAGATTAAGGTTTGCTGGTCTTCAGACTTTAATAAAAAAGTCTGAAGTTCTTCAGACTGTAACACTTGAGTCCGCAAGTCTTTAGACTAGACTTTTGGAAAAGTTTTGTCAACTTCAAAACAGTAAATGAGTTTTCTCTAACAATCTCCCCATTTTTGATTGTGACAAAACTTTCCTGTAGATTTGAAAACTTTTGGTCTACAAAATAACACTTAAGCAATACATGATGTCTTATAAAAATAAGTTTATTAGGACATGGATAGCATCGATTCTGTAGCCATAGAAAATATGTTAGTCCTAAACATAATAAAACACATAACTATCTAGCCAAAAACAGTATCACAAACTAAGTTGCTACAAGCATCAAAAAGTTCCAAAACAACAATCCAAAATAAGTCCAAAGTTAGAGTTAATCCAAAGTCCAAACTAATAAAAAACAAAAGTACCAAGCAAAAAGTCAATCAAATCGAGCAACAAACCAAGCAAAAAGTACCTAGTTAAATCTGCACAAACTCTCCCTCTTTTTGTCAACATCAAAAAGAGTTGGGTAAAAATCATGGCTATTTGGGGATGCAAACGATTTGGAAATCCCCCATTTACTTGACAATCTGCTCCAGCTTCTTCAAAGTCTCCTTCAACTGTTGAATATCCTCACCCATTGCAATTTCTTGCACTTGAAGCTTCAGGGCTTGTATCTGCTCTTGTAGAGAGTCTGAAGTCGTCTTGAAGGCTGTCAACAGGTTCTTCATCTCAAACTCTAAACTATATTGCTAACCCTTCAAATCCAAAAGGATATCCAGTAGTCTTTGAAAGTCTGCTGTGGGTTCTGTTGTAGCACTAGGTCCAACCGAATTAGTTCCAAGAGTCTTGAGATGTGAGGGAATGTCAATAGTTCGATCACCAGGACTAGGAGTGGATGCCTCAACATCTGCTTCAGGGTATTTAGAGGCATAGACATCCTCTGGATCTACTGGAGATCTACTAATATCACTAGTAAAAATAAGTGAAGAAGTACCTCTTTTGTCAGTAGCTCCCCTTGTTTTTGTGCCTTCAGGTGGAGAAAAGAATTCCTCTTCCTGTTCTTGCTCTGCTTCAGCATCCAAGTGATGTTTTTCTCTTTCTTCTCCTACAGTTCCACTCCTTGTCTTTTTCGAGTGCTTTAACAAGGATACAGCATATGTTGGCTCAAAATAGTCATCTTGACCCTTTTCTTCAGCTTCCTTGCCTTCTTCTTCTCTTGCTTCTTTTCTTTCTCTTTGTCTTTCATCTTCTCTTCTTCCTTCTCTTTTTTCTTGTTTGTTCTCTCTATCCTCTGGTTGCTCAAAACTAACAAAGCTCCGTAGATTTCTTAAGGCAAAGGCGGAGAGAGTAATCTCATCCTCATCTTCTTCTTCATCCTGCAAGATAACGTTTCTCCTCTTCTTAATTGGTGCGCTCATGGGCTCCTTACCTTTTCTCTTCCTCACTGCAGAGTCTTGTTTTGCCTTAATAAGAGAATTCTCCTTCAGGCACTCCAATTCCCTATTCAACTCCTTCAGTCGCATCTTTGAAACCATTTTTAGTCCAATCACCATTGGACCAACGGTTCTAACACATAGAGAAGCGGGACACTGAATTTTAAAGTGTCTGAAAAGTCGAGTGACAAGCGCAGAGTAAGGTAGTTGCCCCTTATCCTTCACGATTGTCCTATACATGTGCATTAAGATAGTGTGAGGCAGTGAGAACTTAAAGCCAATGTTGATTGCATAAATCAACTTCAGAGCGAGAGACATTGGTCTTTGAAGTGGATTTGGGTTTGATGTAGTTGATCACAATCTTGTGAAGTAAGATATTGGAGGCAGTCATTCTAGAGTAAGCAATCATTCCCTCAGCAAATCTGTCCTGAACAAGAGCCAATGTTGCGTGACCAACAGACACTGATTGGTTGGAAACTCCCTCTTTCCACACCAATCACATCAGCCACAGTGTCCACATCAACCACAAATTCTTTGTCCCTAACCGTAAAACAAAAATCTATTCACATCTAGAAAAGACAGATTTGAATAGAAATAAGCAATTAGCTCGGGGTGAACGACTGCAGTCTCTCAGCAAAATCGTTCAAGTTGAAGGAGTGCAAAATTCTCCCTCAGTTTCACTTTCAAAGAATCAAGAAAATCAAAATCCACACTTTTAGGGTGCATAACCCCTCGCTTGCAGTTTCAAATAAGTTTTCTTGTGGTCCTTAGAACGAAATAAACTCGTCCCTTCTCCACGAATATTTGTTGCAATACCCATCCTAGGTTGAAAATGCGTATACATCCTCTCATCATCATCATTTCCTTCTAGTTGAGTAAAACCACCAAACCGCGGATCACTTGGAAAGTTGGCAAAATTTCTTGCTGCCAAACCTTCAGGCGCAATGCATAACCTTTCCATATCATTTAAGAACAGAGTTTCATTCTTATAACTGTTTGCTCGCAAAAATTCATCGATCAAAGCCATTGCAAAACCACCCTTCTTTAAGTTAGAGTAGAGTTTAAAGAGAAATTGGGGTTTCTGCGTTCTTATTGATTCGACATCTTCAATGATCTCTTCTTCTGCTTGTTGTTGTGGAGGATCTTAAGTTGCTTGTTGTGAGGAGTGATGCTGTTGAGAATGTTGTTGCTGTTGCTACTGAGGAGAATCTTCTTCCTCGGTTAAGTCAAAGTGCGTAGGACCCTCTCGCATGTGATGTGGTCCCCTGTTCGCAATTCTAGAAGACTTCCTCTGGAAAGACATTGTCACTATCGAGGGGGATTTCTTGAACTCGCTCGTTGAAAAAGATGAGAACTTTATGGATCAAACTCAAGAGAAAAAGTGAGGATAGGATTTATGTATTCTAGGGTTTGTGAAAGCGTAAACAAAGAAGAAGAATTTTGACGGTTTATAAAGCAAGCGAAATGGGGTATACGCAACGTCACAAAGGAAAAAGTAAAAACTGCCTTTTTGAAAAATGAAAAACTACCATAAATTCAAAAATTCAAAAAAGATAATTTCTAAAAATAAAATAGGCAAGTAGCGATTAAAAAAAATAACGTACCTTTTCAAAATTTTATCCTAAAATAAAATCACACTCATTTAGAAAGCATTAACTTACGTATATAGCATTTGGACATTCTAAATTTGAACACCTTTAAACTTTACCTAGTAGAAGATATGATGTTCAGTTTGGCGCGAATAGACTCAAATAGGCTTTTCTCAAATGGCTTTGTAAATATGTCTGCAAGCTGATTCTTTGAGTCAATGAACTGGATCATAACTTCTCAATTCTGAACATGATCTCTCATGAAGTGGTGTCGGATCTCGATATGCTTTGCCCTTGAATGAAGAATTGGATTCTTTGTGTGATTGATGGCATTGGTGTTGTTACATTTGATCTCAGTGCACGATTCTTAAATACTAAAGTCTCTTAGCTGTTGTCTTATCCACAGGATTTGAGAGCAACAACTCCCAAGAGCCACATATTCTGCTTCAGCTGTTCAAAGAGCTATGGTACTCTATTTTCTTGAAAACCATGATGCCAGCTTGTTGCCCAGCAGTTGACATGTACTAGAAGTACTCTTTATATCAACTTTGCATCCTACTAAATATGCGTTCGAATATCCAAGGAGAGTAAAGTCTCCTTCTTTAGGATATCATAGACCTAACTTTGGAGTAGTTGCAACGTATTTGATGATGCGCTTTGCAACACTTAAGTGAGATTCACTGGGATTTGATTGGAATCCAGCACAAATACAAATACTAAACAAAATGTTAGGTCTAGATATAGTAAGGTAAAGAAGTGAACCAATAATGCTCCCGTATAGCTTCTAGTCTACATTCTTTCCTCCTTCATCTTTATCAAGCTTTGAAGAACTTGACATAGGTGTCTCTGTCTTTTTGCAATTCTCTAATCCAAACTTCTTGATGAGATATTTTGCATACTTCTCTTGGTGAATGAAAATACATTTCTTTGATTGTTTAACTTATAATCCCACAAAGAAAGTTAACTCACCCATCATATTCATCTCGAATTCATCATGCATGCATCTAGAAAACTTCTTGCATAGATTTTCATTAGGTGATCCAAAAATAATATCATTAACATAAATTTGAACAAGAAGAAAATCTTTACCTTCTCTTTTAATGAACAAAGTAGTATCTACCTTTCCTTTAACAAAACCATTTTGAGTTAGGAATTTACTTAACCTTTCATACTAGGCTCGAGGTGCTTGCTTCAATCCATATAAGGCCCTTTTCAGTCTGTAGACTGAGTATGGCTTTTTTGGATCTTCAAAACTAGGTGGTTGTTCCACATAGACTTCTTCTTGGATGAATCCATTTAGGAATGCACTTTTTACATCCATTTGAAATAACCTAAAATTTTTATAGCAAGCAAAAGCAAATAATAATCTAATTGCTTCTAACCTCGCTATTGGTGCATAAGACTCGTCATAGTTTATCCCTTCTTCTTGTGTATATCATTTGGCCACAAGTCTTGCTTTATTCTCGACCACTTTTCCCTTCTCATCCACCTTGTTCCTGAAAACCCATTCAGTTCCAATAATAGATTTACCTTTAGGTTTAGGAATTAGTTCCCAAACATCGTTGATACTAAACTGTTTGAGCTCTTCTTGCATAGCTTCAATCCAGCTTTCATCAACCAAGGCTTCTTCTATAATTTAGGGTTCAATTTCAGAAACAAGTGCTAAAGCATTAGACTCTTCTGGCCTTTTGGATCTAGTGTGAATTCCTTCATCAAAGTTGCCAATGATGAGTTCCTTAAGATGACTTGACTTATGCTTCTAGTAGCTAGTTAGTTTGAGAGTCCGTTGTTCCTCTATTTCGAGTTGAATCTTCGGTTCTTCTTGTTGTTGATCTTGAGAAGTTTAAACCACTTCGGTGAGAAGTATACTTTATAAAGTCTAGAGTAGGTTTAGATTCTTCAAGTTGAGTCTCGGTCCACTTGATTCGCATAGAGTCTTGAAACTTGACATTCATAGATTCTTCCATAACCGAGTCTTTTTATTGAATACTCAGTAGGCTTTGCTTGAGGTTCAATAGCCAAGAAAAAATTCATTCGTTTGATTTTTCTTCAAACTTACTAGTTCAATCATTTACATTTTTTCAAAACAAACCACTTACAACCAAACACATGAAAGTAAGAGACATTTCACTTTTTCCCTTTGAACACTTCATAAGGAATTTTCTCTAGAATATGCCTTGAGAATACTCCGTTAATGATGTAGCATGTTGTAGAAATTATTTCAGCCTAAAATCGAGAGGAAATATTATTCTTAATTAAGAGGGTTCTTGCCATCTTCTACAATGATCTATTATTTCTTTCCACAACCCCATTTTATTTTAGAGTATATGGAGAAGAGAAAACATGTTGGAAACCTAGAATTCATCACAAATATTTGCAAAGTCTTAATTTTCAAACTCACCTTTATGATTTGTTCGTATGCTTGAAATAGTATATCATTTTTCATTATGAATTTTTTGGCAAATTTTGAAAAGTAAGAGAATGTTTCAGACTTACTTGCCATGAAGAATACCCAAGTAAAAGCGAGAGTAATCATCCACAATTACTAGGTAGTATCTCTTTCCACCAATACTTTGAGTTCGGTTGGTCCAAAAAGGTCCATATGCGAAGCGCAAAACTTGATTAGTAGAAACTTGATTTATAGGTTTAAAAGAACTTCTAACTTGTTTTCCCAAAACACATGGCGTGCATAATTCAAAGTTTTGATAAGTTAATTGGGGAGTCCACGAACAAGCTTCTTGGAAGAAATCTTGGCAATCTACTTATGTTAACATGACCAAGCTTTCGATGCCAAAGGATTTGCTTCATCTTGAATGGAAATTAGACACGAGACAATTTTCTCGGTTTTATATCTAGAAGATAAATATTTCCATGTCTTTCGTCTAGTGAAAGATTGAGATAAATCTTTACTAGTTCCCGAGCAAATGCCTTCTTGGAATTTAATTTTGAATCCAGTGTCACACAGTTGACTTATGCTACGTAGATTATGATTCAATCCTTCCACCAAGGAGACATTGTTGATTGTGAGACTTCCAATCTTTACAGTTCCACATCCAACAATTCTTCATTTGCTATTTCCACCAAAAGAAACTTTTCCACCATTCATTTGCACAAGCTTTATAAAACAACTTGAATCTCATGTCATATGTCTCGAACAGCCACTATTTGATCTTTTTCTTGATAGTGACCTACAATCATATAAAGAACTCAAGCTTTCTTTGGTACCCACAGTTTCTTGGGTCTAGGGGAGTTAGTACTAAATACAGTCTTTGACCAATCCCTCTTAACAAGTCTCCAAACCTTAGGACATTCCTTCTCGAAATATTCTGAGCTGTTATACTTTGAACATTTGAGAGCACTTCGGCCAACAAGTTTTATAAAAACTTTTTGAAAGTGGTTTTTGTAAAATGTTTTTGTAGGTCTTTGTTTGATTCTCTCCTTACTTTTGGAAAATCAATTAAAGGAATGGTTTCCGATGTCATTCCCAAACCAGATTTGTTGAAATAAGGTCTTTATACTGAAAAAGTCTTTTCAAGCTTCTCAGATCCTTTTGAAAACCTTTTTGTGATATTTGAAATGTCCTCTTTCAAAAAAGTATTTTCCTTCAAAAGAGAATTTGCATTTTCTTTCAAATCGACAAAACTTTTATTCAGATTTTCAAACTTTTCTTTCCAAAAAGTTTCCTGTTGCTTCAGTTTAGAATTCTCCCTCTTTAGCTCAGAAATCCTCTTAAGAATTGTTTTGAGACTAAGACAGAGTTCATCTATATACTTTGAGACTTTAACTGGAATCTTTAAATTACTAACCTCGACTTCTTTGTTTGAGTCTGAGTCTGAATCTGTTTCAAAGTTTGAGTCTGATTCTGAATTTGCCATTAAACATATGTTGGCATATTCTTCATCACTTTCTTCGCATTCAATATCGCTCCATGTCTCTGCTTTGAGAGCCTTTTCTTCAACAAAGGGCAGTTGGATCTAATGTGCCCATTTTTCTTACATTCAAAGCAAATTACATCTTTGTTGATCTCATTGTCCTTAGTTGATTTCTTTTGAAATCTTTGAGTGCTTTGCTTCTTCCACTTAAGCCTTCTTCCTTTCCTGTTCAACTTCCTGAACTTCCTTATCATGAGTGCTAGCTCTTCATTGTCCAAGTCATCTTCTGAATCTGTATCATCAGAATCATTGTTAGATTTTAAAACAATTAACTTCTTACCTTTGGGATCTTCTTCCTCATTGATTTGCTCCACTTCATATGATTGAAGTGTGCCAACTAATTCATCTACTGAAATAGGCATGATCCTCTGGATTTCTCTTATTGAAGTCTTCATGTGATTCCAGTATTTGGAGAGTCCACATAGCAATTTATTGACCTTACATTGGTCCTGAGATTGGCTATCCTTGATATGCTAAACCGTTTACAATCTTTGTGAAATAACTAAACATGTCAGTGATGGATTATCCTGGCTTCATCTTGAAGGCTTCATACTATCCGAGTAAGATATTGATTTTTGTTTCTTTAACTCGATCAGTTCCTTCGTAGGTAATGTGCAACATATCCTAGACTTCTTTAGCTATTTCACAAGATGAAATTCCATTATACTCAATAGGAGATAAAGCATAATATAAGGAATAGATGGCTTTAGCTTCAAGAGCTTGTCTCTTGGTTATTTCTACTTGTGTAATTTTGCTAGCATCTGCAACTTCCTTTCCTCTTTCTGGGGTTGATGTAGCTTTGGGAATAATCTCTTTTTCTATCACATCCCATTCCAAGGGATCTTTCGATCTCAGGAATGCCTTCATCTTGTTTTTCCAAAATTGTATTCATTCTCATCAAAGTAAGGAGGTCTGGTGTTGCTTTGACCATCAACCAAACTTGAGAGCAAAATCCTAGCCATAGATCTTTAGCTTAAGAAGTAAAAATACTTCAACAAATAAGTACACAAGCTCTTATATCAATTAAAAGGGCTTGTAGAGCACCTAGAGGGGGTGAATAGGTGTAAATAAATTTTTTTCGCAAGACTTAGAAGAAGTAATTTGCCTTTAGAAGTTAATAGACTAAGGACGTAATTCTATAAATCTACGAATGTAAATAAGGAGTTCAAGGAAAGAGAATTAGAACACAAGATTCAAGGAAAGAGAATTAGAACACAAGATTTATAGTGATTCGGCTTAGATCAAGCCAACGTTCACTCTCCCACGCTGATAGCCCACTGGCTAGATTCCACTATGAATCAAAAGAGATTTTACAACTTGTGATCTTTGACTTTCTTAGTGAAGAGTCTCTACTGGTCTCTCACAAAGTCTCACAATGTGTTTTTCTCTTTTGTATACAACTTTGAGCTCAGTGAAAGAATAGCAAGGAACTAGAAAGCTTCAGACATTGAAATTTTTCTTCCATGCATTATTTCGAACAACTAGAGAGTCCGCCTTATTTACTCCTTCATGCATTCACAACCGTTGGCATTTACCAAAGGAATTCTTCCAATCTACCCATTGGACAGAATCAATCAAGGAGATCTCGAGTCGTTAGATGATTGTGATGAAAGCCCGTCAATCCTATTCGCCCATACAATCAAGATCTTTGGTTTCCACAAGTAAAACCTTCCAAGTTTGCTCGCCTTTCAAAAGATCTTCATATCGGAGTAGATTCCAATAAGAATATTCAATCAAGTAGATGATATATCCAGCCATAAGGTCTTCCAAAAACCATACGAATCGAATCCTTGAAGATAATCCCGCATCTGGATAAGTTTTCATTCTTCGGTCTAGAAACTATCAGTGAGGGTGGACTTTGAATTAAGTTCTGGCAATCTTCAAACTTTAATAAAATAGTCTGGAGTTCTTCAAACTGTAACACTTGAGTCTTCAAGTCTTTAGACTAGACTTTTGGAAAAGTTTTGTTAACTTTAAAATAGTAAATGAGTTTTCTCCAACACAATCAATGTGCACAGGATGCACTCGAGTTAGCCTCGATGATTAAATTTGTTCCATAGTCGTAATACAACTTCGCCATGCCATAAACAATTTTTCCTTAAAATTCATTGTTTAATTGTTCTTTAAATGACTTTTGGGCATCAATTGAACTTCTTTTTAGTTTCCAATGTGTTTAACGCATGTAATTGTGTTTAGCGCTTGTTGACTGAATAAGTAATCCGGTGTTGGCTCACTAAAATTGCTTGATTGATTAAGAACCAAGGTCTGAGTGCTTGCTTGCATGTTTGCTTTCAAATATGCATGTGATTTTTAGATGTATGCATAGGTGCGATGCATGAACTCGTGGAATACCTTTGGGTTACATTTAAAACTTGTTTTAGGGGGCTTTCTAGCATTGTTTGCCACACGAGAACACAAATGGTGACCAATAGCTATAAGCCATAAAAAAAAAAAATCAATTGGGATAGGTATCCTAAGTGGGTCATTGCATGATTTGCAAAGGCCGATCCCGAGGTTGAACTTAGTCATACCACTTTAGTTCCTTGATTGTCCCTGTTTGTTTTGTATTTGTGATTGCTTTTGTATGTTTGTAACAATGATTGTTTCTTTCACATGGTATGTACTTAATCTTAGCATTAGCTTAGGCTTAGAATAGGTCCATGGAGGTGCAGGCCCCCCGAGACATGAAGATGACAAATGGTCGATTTCGAATCCCATTATGTTTTTGTACCATTTGTTCCTCGATATACATTTTAGGTTGTCTTATGTTGTATAAATGCCCGACGAATTGCGGCTTTCTCTCTTTCGACTCAATTTTCGTTTAGGATTGCATTTTAGATTTACTACTTTCCTTAAACTGCTTTTTGAGTGTTTACCGACCATACTGTCTTTAAATTTTAATTGATTGCTTTCTTTCTTTATTCTTTTGATAGAAATAGAATTGTATGAAATTGACCATCCCCACATGATCATCTAGTTAGTTTTATTAGCATGAAAAAGTAAAAAAAAAAAAAGACACGCATGAACACCATAGGAAACATGAAAAACTATTAGGTACCGAAGGGGCGCTACTAGAAATGTTAGCACAACCCAAGTCCCTGAACCCTAGAATCTCTAGTTGCGTAGAAATCAAGGGGCCACTCCTAACCTTTGATCCTTGTTTAGGTTTTCTAGCCGACCCCTAAAAACGAGGCTAGTGGCAACTCCTAACTTTTATCTAAGGTGTCTTAAATAACTCATAGATAATAAATGAATCCATCATGAGTGATATGGATCTTAACGAGACTCACCGTAGTTTAGCATGCCCAATGTGGGAATCTCCTTAAGGATGAGATGTCATCCTTATGGATGAGAGTACTATTGGGAGGGCTACTATGGTAACGATACCCCTAAATTTGTTATTCACATCTGATCTCCTATTCAAGGTGTATTATTCATGTGGATGCGAATCACAACATCTTTCGTTGTCATACAAGGTACGAGCTTGTGAAAACTCACAACCTTGATCGAGTGAACTCACATCGTCAATCTTGAAAGATGAGCTAATGACATCTTTTGGGATGCACCGTGAGGGAGCTCCCATGGTCAAGTACCCCTAAACTCAACCTTTTCCCTATATTGCCTGAGGTCGGGTCGTGATAGGCAAGTGTCTATATCTCGAGTACTGTTGATTAGATTCTAGTGCTAACCTACTGTCCTTCGTCGTTGTCGATTAGATTTCTAAGTTTTTTCCTCATACTCTTCTAGGAGCAGTGTTTACTAGGTGTTGTTACCACTGTCTAGCATCATCAAATAGCTTCCAACATTATGTCCTTATACTCATCTAGGAGCAGTGTTTATTAGGTGTTATCCTTATTGTCCAACATCGTTAATTAGATTATTGTGTTGTGTACTCATATCCACATAGGAGTAATGTCTACTAGGCGTCATTCTAGCTAATGTCTACTCATTCGTTAATTGGGTTCCGATGTTGTGTCCTCGAACTTATTTGAAAGCAATGCTTTCCAAGCGCTTTTGTTAATACCTAGTGTTGTCAAATCATCTTCAATATTATACAAACCACTTTAATTTTAATGGGCTTTCATTATTATGATAAAGTGAATTTGGATTGAATCGTTGACTAGACTTCAACATTGATCATTGAGCTTGTGTTAAGCGTGTTAAGCGACTCTTTTAGATTCGAGATTATATAATATATATAATCTTGTCCACATTTGATCATTTCTGTCCAAAACTAACATAGAACCTAAGTCTCTTTTCATAAAAATCAAAATATAACACTCAATGAAAGATATTTCATTGGGAATCCAAAACTGGCAAAACACTTTGCTATAAGAAGCTTTGGGTGACACGCCCCGAACCTCGAGTGCGCGCACATCCCTTGGTAGTCGATAAAATTGCGACGTCCCAGGACGCGTTGCCGACCCATTCATTTTATTGCACATGTAGAAGCGTACGAACAATCCCTAGACAACACAAATATAGGATAGAAAAGCAGGACAAACAAAATTCAACAAACCACGCTTATATAAACAAACTAGTTTATATACAATACTAGTTATTAAACAAAAGCCTACTCCAAAAAGAAGAGTCACTAAGCCATCTAGGCACAAGACTCCTCAACTAAGACCTCTGGGACCTCCGGGGGTTCTAGGTCTTCCACCACACCATCAGGGATATCGGTGTCCAAAGGACCAACCATCTCCTCACCCTCAACAGCGGGTGCGTCGAACTAATCCAAGGGACCCTCCCGTTCTCCGTCAGGCCCATGACGATACCACACTCTAATTGAATGAGGTCCAAACTCTGGTACGCCCTCATCGACCAAGATCATAGACACAATGAGCTCATGGAGCCAAGGAGTCCCAAGGATAGGGAAAAAGGTGCCTTGCTCACTAAACCCTCGAGGCTGTCCAAAACGTACTAGAGAAACTGCCATCCACGAACCTAAAAAGTTAAGTCCACGACAAGGTGAGACAATGGCTCAGCGATGCGTTTACACCTTAAACCTCGATTAGAAGGAAATACGCCTATAGATAGTTTAACCACATATCACAAAAAACTTACCTCACCTCAATTCCTTCCTGCACATCAGTACAATTCATATACTCAATGCATATAATAGATGCATACATCAATTAGAACGTCTGAATCAATCACAGGGGTCCTAATTACAGGCCAAATCGTTATGACACGTCCCATTTCGTGCCACACAATTTTATCCCATAATCAAGCGCGTTTGTCTCAATCATTCACACATTCCAATTATTTACGGTCCTTTGAGCACGGCCTACTTGACGTTCAGCGGTCTTCTGGCATAACCAAGCATCCTCTCACCTCATTAAACATGGCAACATCTACAATAGACGGCAATCCTGAAGGAGCATCGGTCCAGCCTCTATTGCGACCGGCTTCTATTGTCCAGGGGCATCCCATATAGGGGCAACGTCCACCTGACGCACATCAGGGACGAGTTCTCATAATTATCACACAATCATTCAATTCCGGCCAAGGACACTGTGCATTGCACTTAAATGTCTCAATTAAGATAATGCACTTGGCCTATTTTCTTCATATTAAAAACACCGGTGAAAATAATCATGTGTGGATATATGGTCAAATCGAACCTTAAAACTTGATATCCTTCCTTTTAAAATCTCATTATTTGATATAGTATTTAAAAACATTTTCGGGGTAGAAACCCGACACTCGGTATTTTCTAATTAAATACCAAAATTTCACAATTTTAAAATAATTAATCAAAAATCGCAATCACCACTCAATTGCACAAATTATCATTCAATTGCATAAACTAATCACACCACGGCAATCAGCACAAAATTTCGGGTATAGGCTATCCTAGTATAATTTCTGGAAAATATTAAATAATTAAATAAATTACAAAATAAATTAAATAAATGCAAATCAAATCAATAAATACACACTTAAGCCTAAAACACTAATTTAACCACCTAAATGGGCCTAGAAAAATAATGCACTTATCTACATAAATAGTATAATCTATTTAGCCATTAACTAATATAATCTAACCACCTAACAACCATAATTAATCAACTAAATCACTAATTAATCTAAACTAACCACTTAAGCCATACATAAGCTAATCTAATTATCCCATAAACATCATTAACTCCCTAAGCAGAGTTTAGCAAGTAAACTCATCGGATTAGCGGGTCGGTGAGTTTATGGTGACGGCAACGTGGAGGCGAGCGACACCCGGGCTCACGGCGACACCTAGGGAGGTCCGGATGGGCCTAAAATGGGCCACGAAGTTTCAGCCCTTGCTTGAACTTCTGCTTCTGTCCAAGGATGAATCAAAGTGGACCAAGGCTGGAATGGCGAGGACATGCGTGGTGGACAATAGCGGCCGACCAAGCGAGTGAGTGGCGGGAGTCCGGCGGCTTGGGGGCAGTGAACGGCGGCTGGACGACGGTTTGGATGGCAGAGGTGGCTCGGCACAACGAGTTGGGCTCGTGGGGATGTCGCACAAGCAGGACGGGGAGCGGATGCGCGGGCTCGACTTGCGGGTGGCAGAGATGGCGCACGACGGGCGTGGGGCAGCTCGAGTGAGCATGCGGCTTAGCTGCTGGTCTCTCTCTGGTTCTTGAGCTCAAAAACACAACAACAATGGGGAAAGCAATGCCAAGGTAGAAGAAGAAGAGCTCAGCTGAAGAGGGACCACCAAATGCCTTAAAGTCTCCACAAAATATCCAAAACAGTCATCACTTTCCCCCACCATCGTCAGCCCTATCCTCTGCCCATTTTCCTTCAACAAGCTTCCCCAACAAGCCTCCCAAGGGGTCCAAAAGGTTGCTGCCCCCCATAGCTACGAATTTGGACATTTCTCCTCGAATTTCAATCTAATTTCACCTCAAATTATTCCAATTGATGCCCAAAAATTCTAGCCAAGGTTTTGACAATAATTCCTTGCTATTGCCTCGCCACTTGATCCCACTTGAACACCAAAAATCCACACAAAAACGGCCCTTTAATTGTCCCAGTCCAAAAACGCCCAAACTTACATTTTCACCATAAACTCAAGTTTACAGAAAAATCTTTGGAGGGTGAGTTGACGTTCCGAAAATAAATCGTGACATGACAGAATTTTCAATTTCTGAAATCGTGTTCAATTTCGCTATTAATTTCAACCGAGCATGATTTTAGTGTGACCTAACCTACTGGGTAGCTTTTAGGAATTTTTAGCACAATTAACCCATGGTCGATTACTTTTGAGCCACATTGTACATCTTCGACTCATTGGCAACTCTCGGTTGGCCCGAAAATCTCGAGGTTTCAAATACAGGCATAAGGTACAGAAATGACAGAAAAATTAATTTAGTGTTGTTCGACAAGAAACCTGCAATTAGGTGGAATCACCAACACTCTAATCACATACCTCTGTCAAACTAAGCTATCTCTAATCTCTGATCAATTTTGACGATGCCATATTGACCCTTGCAAATTAGCACGGTTGAGTAGTCAATTTCTGATCGAATTCTCAAATATGTTACATTTAGATTCCTTAACGGATTCACCGATAGATTAGTTATCTCGTGAGTTACTAGCTCGAGAGAAAAAGACTATAAGCACGTCGATGAAAAACCCAACTCATTCAATTGAAAATATAATCAGAAAATTAAGCTGTCATAACTCTTCCCCTCTTATAGAAATTTCGTCCTCGAAATTCCAACAATTACAAATCTTTAAACAAAAAGGTGGGGGTATCGTCGTCTCATCAAGTCTTCACTTTCCCAAGTCGCTCATTCTGTCCCGTGGTGTTACCAGACCACTTTGACTAATGGGATCGTCTTGGTGCGCAGAATATGTTCCTTACGATCTATAATCTGCACTAGTCCCTCCACGTATGACACTCTGTTGTCCAAGTCTAATTCTTCAAAATTCAGCATGTGGGTCGAGTCAGACTCATACTTTTCCAACATCAACATATGGAAGACGTCATGCACCTGCACCAGTCTCGGTGGTAATGTAAGATGATACGCCAGAGTACTTATTCTTTATAAAATTTTAAAGGCACTTACATACCTCGGACTCAGCTTCCATTTCTTGTCGAAGTGTGAAGTACCCCTCGTCGTTGACAACTTCAGAACGACATGCTCACCAACTTGGAATTCCAAAGGTCTTCGATGCTTATCTGCATAACTTTTCTAACAACTCTGAGCTGTCTTTAATCTGTCCCTGATAACTACAACTACATCCACTGACCGCTGAACCAACTTTAGGCCTTTGATCTTCCGTTTTCCGACTTCATTCCAACATACTAGCGTTCTGCACGCTCTGCCATACAACGCTTCAAATGGTGCCATCTGAATACTCTACTGATAGCTGTTGTTATAGGCGAACTCGACGAGTTGAAGCTATTCTTCCCAGCTTCCTTTGAAGTCTAGTACACATGCTCTCAACATGTCCTTAAGAGTCTGAATCGTCCTCTCAAACTAGCTATCTGTTTGCGGATGATAAGCTGTACTATACTGCAGCTTTGTTCCCAAGGCAGTCTATAAACTTTTCCAGAAGGCTGTCGTGAACTTCGGGTCTCTATCAGATGTAATCATTACTAACACTCCATGCAGACGGACAATCTGACGCACATACAATTCTACGTATCTATCTAATGCATTGTCCTTTCGTACAATAATGAAGTGAGCCGACTTCGTCAGTCTGTCAACCATGACCCAAATGGAATCATTACCCCTCTAACTCCTTGGTAAGCCCTTCACAAAGTCCATCGTGATGTGTTCCCATTTCCACTCGGGAATCTCGAGAGGTTGCAGAAGTCCTCCCGGCGTATAATGTTGTGTCTTCACCTGTTGACACGTCAAACACTTGGCTACATGCTTTGCAATATTCGCCTTCATATCGGTCCACCAATAATGTTGACGCAGATTCTGGTACATCTCCGTACTGCCTAGATGAATGCTCTAACTGCTACGATGAGTTTATGAGAATATCTCTAATTTAAGCTCTGCATCGTCAGGTACACACAATCGTCCACGAAACTTCAGTGTTCCATCTTCATAAATCTAAAAGTCGGGTTTTCTCTTTTTGGTATCCTCTTGCAGGATCTTCTGGATCTCTAGGTCTACCAACTGTAGCTTCTTAATCCATATATGTACTTCCGGTTCAATTCTGAGGGTGGCCATAATATTTGAAAGGCGGCCTACCTCAAATTTGAAAACTGAATCTCGAGCTCCTTCGAGTAAGACCCATTCTTTAATCACCATCTACACAATCGAAGACTTTTGACTCAACGCATCTACGACCTTGTTAACCTTTCTAGGATGATACAAGATGTTGCAATCATAATCCTTAAGAAGTTCCATCCAGCGACGCTGTCTCATATTCAACTCATTTTGAGAGAATAAATACTTGAGACTTTGATGATCTGTAAAGATCTAGAACCTTTCTCCGCACAAGTAATGTCTCCAAATGTTCAAGACGAAGATAATTGCTACGAGTTTTAAGTCATGCGTCGGGTAATTCAGCTCATGAGGTCTCAACTGACTGGACGCGTGTGCAACGACTTTGCCATGCTGCATTAACACACAACCCAGTCCTCTAAACAATGCATCACTGTAGATCTTGTATCCTCCAGGACCAGATGGAATTGTCAATACTGGTGTAGTAGTCAGCTTCTGCTTAAGCTCTTGGAAACTACGCTCGCACTTATCTATCCGCACAAACTTTTCTTCCTTCTTCAGTAGTCGAGTCAACGGCGAGGCTAAAGCTGAAAATCCTTCCACAAACCTTCTGTAATAACTTGCCAATCCCAAGAAACTTCTGATCTCTGTCACTATCGTCGTTCTTGGCCAGTGTATAACTACTTCGATCTTGGTTGAGTCCACGGAGATTCCTTCACTTGAAATCACGTGACCTAGGAACGCCACACGAGTCAACCAAAACACGCACTTGCTGAACTTGGCATATAGTTCATGATTCCGCAAAGTCTGGAGCACTATCCTTAAATGTTTTTCATGCTCCTCCAGACTTCTCGAGTACACACGGATATCGTCGATGAACATGATTACAAACTGATCTATGTACTCCTTGACAACTCGATTCATTAGATCCATGAAAGCAGCTGGGGCGTTCATCAAACCAAACGGCATGTGGCATCATAAAATTTCATGACAACCCCTATATATACCATGAACCATGAATAGGTGATGGAAGCGCCATCGGACTTTGTTATGGTCATTGGCTAATAGATTACAATTTAACAAGGCCAAGCAATGAATAGACTATTGTTGTATTGGGAATATATCCTATGTCCATGTGTGATTAAGGATTTGTATTAAAGGACAAATTGATAGGGAAAATTTTTATTCTTGGCCGTGCATTTTATAAGTTGGATTTTTATTGATTTATGTTACAAAGTTTTATGGCCATATTAATTTGTAATTAGGTATTTATATAAGTGGGGATTAAATGGAAAAAAAATAGGAGAAGGTGTGGGCTGATTTTCTTAAGGCCGAACCAGCCCAAAAACTAGCCCACTGCCCCACCGTTTCCCCTATTTGGTCAACCAAGCCCGGCCCAAATGAGGCCCATTAGCCTTGCATGAAGATCAACAAGTGGTGTCAAGGGTGCTACAAGTGGCGAGAGGAACTTACCAAGTGTCCATTGCCATGCAAACCTCATGATTACTAGTTAATCATGAGGGTGAAAGGAAGAAAAAGGGAGAGAGAAGGGGCGGATTGCACGAGGGGAGTGATCGTGCGAGAGAGGGAGAATTCGAGAGAGAAGGAGAGAAAGAGAGAAAGAGAGAAAGCTGAGGGGAGAGAGAGAGGGTTCGTGGGTGCTTTGGCGAGGGAAGAGGAAGACCAAGTCCCGCCGTACGTGCGCCTAGCTTCACCGTCAACCGTGCTGTGTTTGAAGTCCCCGAGCCGCTGTTGCTTGCTTGATTTCATCAGATCTAAGGTGAGTAGAGTCCATTGATCTACACTTTCCTTTCTGTGATTGTGTGTGATGTATGGTGAATTTCAGAGGTGGTGGAGGTGAGAACTTTCGAAGTTATGGGAGTAGTGCCTTAGTCTAGTAATCTGTTTTCTGGAAAAACAGTTCGACCTTTGGTATTTTGTGAGCTGCATGCAATTTTCTAGTTGGAATCTCACTTTGACTTCTTGACGAAAGTTGTAGAGGACTTGTTTAAGATTTAACATACTAAAATTTGAGATAAAACAGACAAGTATTGGATAGTGACACCATTTTTCTTCAAAAATACTAGATCTGGAAAACTGATATGTTGATCCCTTGCGGTTCTGTGAATTTTGTGAAATTATCCAGTCCGAATTTGATCTCGTGTCCTTGATAAGAGTTGTAGACGACATTTTGAGGAGCAACATACTGAAATTTGAGAATAAACGGACCAGTATTGATTTGAGAAATGATTTTTCTTTGAAGTGTTAAATCTGGAAATCGTTACCGAGGGTTAGGGAGAGTTTTGGTTAATGTAGCTATTGATATATATCGAATCTGACTTTGAGTTCTTCACGAAACTTTTATATCTAGGTCTTGGCTATGACATATCAAAAGTTCAGAATTTTATGAGTTTATTTATGGTTTATGCCGAATTTATTAATAAAACTGTGCAATGGTGATGTTCCGAAACTTTAAGTTGTGATGCATGGACTGTAGTGACCCGCACGAAGCTCTTTTTACATGGTGTTCTTCATAAAACCTTTTTCTCTAGATATTTTTTAAAACATGTTAAATTTTCAGAATTTATTGAGATCTTTTACTAATTTTTCTATAATTTCTATTTAAGGAGTGCATTCTGCTTTGTCCGAAAATTTGCTCCATTTTCAAGAATAAATGAATTGCTTCATGAAGTGTGATAACTTGGGTGTTATTTGTATTGCATATATGGTGACATTTGGCATATCACATGACATCAAAAAGGCTGGTTTAAACCTCTGACATTGTTGCATCAAATGTTAAATTGAAAATGAGATATATATATGTGTGTGTGTGTGTGTGTGTGTGTGTGTGTGTGTGTGTGTGTGTGGGAATATGCATTGTGATGATGATAATACCGTCGGAGGTGTGAGCTGACGATGCCCCGGGAGTGCTGGGATGCCCAGAGTGTGTGTGTCGGATGCCCAAAGGTGTGTGTTGGATGTCCTCGGGAGTTTCGGGATGCCCAGTGGTATATCGATACGTAATTCTAGGAAATGCCAGGTGGTATGTTGGTACGTAATTTCGGAAGGCAGGGGTAACCATTTTCATGGCGAGCCCCGGTGATCCCTCGTGATGCCAGGTGGGATGCGAGATGCTCGGAGGTGTGTGCCAGATGCCCAAAGGTGTGTGCCGAAGATTCCTCGCGATGCTAGGTTAGGTGCAAGTGATATATGAGGGATGAAAACACTAGTCCCTGGGAGAAAGATGAGATAATATCAAAATGGGAATTGAATCATGCACGTGTGTATGTGCATATGGCATGGGATATAATTGCCTATGAAATTGAGTTGATACTATATGGCATTGAGATGTGATCATGAAGGCATTGAATGGATCTCATGAGAATATATATATGATTGTATTGGTGATATGGATCATTCGCATGTATGTGCATATGGCATGGAACATGAATTGCCTTAATGAATGCATCTCATGGAGATATAAGCATGATTGCATGGATGATATATGCATTTCACATGAAATTGTGGTTGTCTTGCTTGTTGCATTGTGTAATTTGATGGATCTTTACTGCTGAGTGGTTGTACTCACCCCATTTGGGGACTAACATTTCAGACTAGACAAGATACCTCTGCTACCACTGCCACCAGTAGATGGATCGAGTGGTTGGATATGACTGCGAGGAGGATAGTAAAGGAAGGAACTTTTGGATGTCGACACTGGTCGATGGACCTTAAGTATACAACTGTTAGAAAAGATGTGGGTCATCTTTTGAAGTATAGC
Source organism: Eucalyptus lansdowneana (assembly GCA_017140395.1). Taxonomy (NCBI): domain Eukaryota; kingdom Viridiplantae; phylum Streptophyta; class Magnoliopsida; order Myrtales; family Myrtaceae; genus Eucalyptus; species Eucalyptus lansdowneana. The sequence goes on along the minus strand of CM029483.1, from coordinate 7,108,518 downwards.
CGAGTATAGAAGACTACGGCTTTTTGATGTACCGATGAATGATGTCCATCTGGTTTAAGTAAATAAAAATGTTCAGCTTTTACCTATAAATGTTTAGTTGGTGTGCATCGTTTTCTGAATATAGGGAAGGGAGTTAATTGATGTGCTTTCGCCATATAAATTGCGCAGGGACCGATCTAAAAGATGTAAACCCCTAGGATTTAAGAATTAACATGAAATTCCTTGGTATCAGAGTATTATATTATCAGGCTAAGTGAAAGGTAAGCGAACTGTGGCGACCCTTACGATTCGAGGGCCGTCAAGGGGTGCCACATGGCATCACAGTGAACTCATAATGGCCGTATCGAGTACGAAATGCCGTCTTCGGTATATCTTCCTTTTTTATCCTCAGCCGATGATATCCCGTCCTTAGATCGATCTTAGAAAATATCGACGCTCCCTACAACTGGTCAAACAAGTCGTCGATCCTCGGCAGTGGGTACTTGTTCTTAATTGAGTTGACGATAGTCGATGCACAGACGCAACAAACCATCTTTCTCCTTCACGAACAGAACTGGTGCTCCCCAATGTAATGCATTAGGATGTATGAATCCATTATCCAATAACTCCTGCATTTGCACATTTAGTTCTTTCAACTCTGACAACGCCATACGGTAAGGAGCCTTAGAGATTGGTTCTCTCCCAGGGGCTAACTCAATCACGAACTCAATCTCCATTTCTGGAGGCAGACCTGGTAATTCCTTAGGAAACGCGTCTGGGAACTTCTGAACCACTGCGATATCCTCGATCTTCAGCTCTTCAACTGTCGTATCCACGACAATTGCCAAGTAACCTTGACAACCCCTGTCTAACAAACGGGTTGCCTCAAGCGACGAGATTAAGGTAATCAAAGGTCCTCCTCGACTCCTAATGAACTCGAAACTTTCACTCACTAACGGGTTAAATTGAATCGCTTTACAATAGCAGTCCATCTTAGCTCTTTGCTTGGTGAGCTAGTCTATGCCAATTATCACATCAAAATCTTACATGGTTAGGACTACCAATCTATCCTCCCCTCTCCCTCACCAATCACTAACTTGCAATCAAGACAGCCTACTGTAGACAACACCTTATCCTTTAATGGTGTAGAAATACTAACCACTAACTCCAACAATTCAAGACTTAACCCTACTAGCTTAAAAAAATTATTTAGCTATAAACGAATGAGTAGTGCTAGGGTCAAATAAAGCATAAGCAGCATGGTCGTTTAGTGAAATGGTACTCGTGACCACATCAGGTGAGTCCTCTACCTATCTTCTGGTGATAGCATACACTCTTCCTTGCGCTAGAGGCCTATTCTGTCCACTCCATTATGCACCTTGCGGCGTGAATCCTCTATTCTGACCCATCGCTGGCGGCAACTACTATCCCATCGATCTTTTAGGACAATTCCTGGCCATGTGACCCTGCTGGCCACATTCAAAGCAAGCACTAGGCCTAGAATGGCACAGGGCTAATCCATGTTGCCTTTCGTAGAAGCGACATACTCCACTGAAGTTCAGTGTTGACTTGCCTACCTCACCCTTCTTGTTGGGCAAAATAGGATACCTTCCACTGGTCATGGGCTTCTTTCTTACTGGTTTTCTTCTCTATTCGAGTTGAACCTCGATCCAGATGCATCAGCTTGCTCACTTAAGTTCCTCTCTATCAGTTAGGCCTGCTCATATAAGTCGTTGTAGTCCTTCAGGTTGAACGATACTAAGGGATTCTTCAGCTCTAGTCGGAGACCATTCCTAAACCTCCTAGCTCTATCTTCAGGATCTTCTACTAGCCTAAGGGCATACTGTGACAGTTCTGCAAATTTGGCCTCATACTGATCCTGTGACGCCCCCCCGACGGCCCCCGATCTGTTAGGGTCGCCACACTTTTGTCCTTGTCCTGGATCTCCTTTATTTTGATACCCTTGGATTTTGGTGAATCCGCGAGTCTGGGGTTCTATCACATTTTTTTCATTGGTCCCTGCGCAATTTACATGGCAAAAGTGGATCCATCAACTCTATTCCTAAACTTTGAAATGATGCACACTAGATATACACATAGATATCAACCAGGCACTTTTTATTTACATATATTGGATGGACATCGTTTGTCGATACATCAAAAGCCAAAGTTTCCTATACTTGGCTATATCCAAGAAACTAGACCGACATTTTCCATCAGTTATTCACATGTCGTCCATCAGCAAGTACCGGTGTCCAAAAATTCACTGCTGACCTCACGTCCTCGGTCACTCTACTCCGCTCGAGCCTCCATGATCATCCTCTGGCGGCAGTGGCAGCTTTATGACTTTGTAATATGTTAGCCCCCATGAAGGGTGGGTACAACTACTCAGCATTCAAAGTTCTACTAAACTATATTACGGAGCCTATCGTCATCCAATTCCACGTAATCCAAATCAGCATGCACAATAGTAGTAATAAACACGCATCAATTCAAGAAGATATAATAATGGAGTGGCATATCGAAAACAATGAGAATTCAGAAATTCATTTTATCTCATTCTACTAACACCATCTTCTAAAGGACCAGTGTTTGCGTCCCTCTATGCATATCGCACCCAACATGGCATCACAAAGTTCTTCGGTTCCATATTTCAGTCACCGGGCATCCGAAGCGTGTTACGTCACACCTCCAGGCATCTGGCACCCCACCTGACATCACGAGGAACCTCCGGGGCTCACCATGTCAATGATGTCCCCAGCCCTCTGGAACGTGTATCATCATACTTCTAGGCATCCCAACACCCGGGGAACCTCTAGGGCTCACCAGTCCTTAGACTTCCAGAGGTATCGCCACTACGATCCTCTAGGCAACTGGACACCTGGGACATCGTCGACCCGACAGTCCGATGGCATCGATAACATTTCAACCATGGTGTAGTAATCAAATCAATTTAATGCCAAAACATTTTCGGATCACCAACATGGAAAATCCTTTGGGTTTTCGAAAATCATAATTTATGGTATCAAGTATTGCAAAATAGGGATTTCAAAGACAACAATACAACCACAATAGTCTTTAAAAATAGGTCAATCTCATATCGATGAAATCAATTCACGAAATCAAAAGCTTGATACCAAATCCATAAAATCCATTTTCACGTTTAAATCTCAATTGTTTTTCGAAATTCACAGGTATAAACTCAAGATGTACTCGTGCCTCAAGATTTAACATTCATACGTAATAATTTTCATCAAAACCGTGAACATTTCTCAAAATATTGGAATTGACACATTGGCGGTCGATAATCTCAATTTCGACCCTAAAGTTTTCAAAGTGGTTCACACACATAAAATCTTAGAGCTTCGAAATATCGGAAATCAGCACATATGTGGCCTCCAATTCGGACTCAACCACAACAGTTATAAAATTCTTTCCCTTATAGCTCAAATCAACCCAATAACCTTCAAGTTCACAATTCAGCGCAAGTAGATATTGACTTGCCTTTGGTTTGGAGTGTCAACGGCAAGGTGAATCCGGGAGATTGCAGGTCACGAGTGCAGCTAAGGCGAGTTGGACGGCACAAATGGTAGAGCGGGAACACAGCTGGTGGCTTCAACGGCAAATGGGCTATGAGTTGTGGCACGGTCGAGATGAGCTAGATGGCGATGAAGGAGGTTGGTGGCTAGCGGTGGTGCAGTGGCTACAGGCACAACTAAGGCAGTTGAACGGCATAACGGTACGCTAGAGAGAGAGAGAGAGAGAGGGAGAGAGGGAGAGAGAGAGAGAGAGAATTTCTATGGAGGTGTTGCACAAATTGAGAGAATGGTGTTGGAGAATGAGGGCAGCTCCTTCTGTTGCTGTCTTCACCATTTGTTGACTTCATGAGTCAACAATCCAAAGTTTCGGTGGCAGCCGAATAAGAAGACAACCAAGAGATCTGGCGCTGGCAATGGGACAGCTTGCATGCACATGCAAGGGACGTGTCCGACTCCTTGCTCTTGCACTCGGTATGCTAGCCGAAGAAGGAGAGGGGCGCTCGCACGTCAATAGCTGGAGAAGGACGTGGCTTTTAGCTGCTCCTTCTCGTTCAACATTCTCTCTTCTGTTGACCATCAAAAGGCGCGTGACTCTTCATTCCATCGTGAATATGGGCTGTGAACGTGGGCCTTCGATTGCAGCATGGAGGGGAATTTTACGTGGCTGCATGGGTCAACTTCTTCTTCTTTGGTTGACCCCTATAAGCATGGGCCTTCTTCGCCAGCATTGTCGAAGCCCTTATTTCCCTTTTTGCCATTCAGCTGTGGAGAACCGGCCTTGATTTTGCATGGTCTTGCATGGGAATGCATGGTCTAATGTGACTGGAGTTTCAGAAGTCTACGTCTCCGCGTGTATGAAAAGCTCACTTGGTAAGGTATCAATGCCGAAGATGTTAGCCTTGCGAGCGACGTTGCACGAAGAAATTCCTAGATGAGGTACTATCACGAGAATGTGACGAAACTTGACGTTTCGACACAATGAGGATGGTGATGATACGGGGCCGTAAGTGGTGCCAATGACGCAGTTCAACGACATACTCGTCGACCCGTCATGAGCCGTTACATACTCGAGGTTCGGCGAAATCCGGATATCATAGATCCACTATCATCATCCCTCAAAGGAGGCACTGGTATTCCTCCTTCTTCTGCTCCCTTGCATTGTCAGAAAAGTACTTGCTATTAAAGGCTCCAAGGAAGGTGTTTCACACCGGAGCCACGCCTTCTGAGACTACCCTACCTCTGGTGGCCCTCCACCAAGTACTTGTGTTACCCTACAGCTAGTATACTACAAGGACAACCTTCTCTTCCTCGGTGCACATCAGCAATGCAAAGACCTTCTCCAAGTCTTGGAACCAGAGTGTTGCAACAACGGGGTCTCCTACACCAGTGAACCTTGGCGGGTTCAACTTCAGGAATTGCTCGACAAGCTTGTGCATCGGCCTCTCAACAACCACGTTCCCAAGTGGAACTTTAGCAGGTGCGGCAACAATAGCAACGGCAACAGTAGAAGCAGCTGTAGCAATGGCAGTAGTGGCAGCAGCTTGATTCTAGGCCTGTTGCCCCGTCAAAGTTCCAAGAGTCTCAAGCGCCTGAATGATCCCATCGATTCTAGGATCTCCAGAGGCTGCTACACCAGTACCGACCGGCGGTGGTGCTACTCCACTCATGCTAGCCTACGCCTGTACTCTACCTCTACCACCTCGGGTACCGACCTTTGTCAGCGTCCTACCCCGAGTAACAGGTCCTACAATCCTCTTTCTAGGTGTCCTCTACTCTTGATCACTCATGATGCACGATCCTTACAGAACCTAGTTTCCAATTCCATACATAAATAGAAATTGAGCGAACACACCAAACAAGCTACTAAACAGCTATCAAACACATGCATCTACATAATAAAAAGGCATTTCCTACTAACTATCTCATAACCCATCGCACCTTATCACTCCATACACTGACCAGCTCTGATACCACTCTGGGCAAGAAGTCACGCCTCGAACCTCAAGCGCATGCACATCCCTTAGTGGTCGATAAAATTGCGACGTCTCAGGATGCGTCGCCGACCCATTCATTTTATTGCACATGCAGAAGCGTACAAACAATCCCAGACAACACATATATGGGATAGCAAAAAAGGACAAACAAATTTCAACAAACCACACTTATATGAATAAACTGGTTTATATACAATACTAGTCTATAAACAAAAGCCTACTCAAAAAAGAAGAGTCACTAAGCTGTCTACGCACATGACTCCTCAACTGAGACCTCCGGGACTTCCGGGGGTTCTGGGTCTTCCACCACACCATCAGGGATATTGGTGTCCAAAGGACCAACCATCTCCTCACCCTCAACAGTAGGTGCGTCAAACCCATCCACGGGTCCCTCCCGTTCTCCGTCAAGCCCATGATGATACCACGCTCTAAATCAATGAGGTACAAACTCTAGTAGGCCCTCATCAACCAAGATCGTAGACACAACGAGCTCATGGAGCCAGGGAGTCCCGGGGATAGGGAAGAAGGTGCTTTGCTCGCTAAACCCTCAAGGCTGTCCAAAATGTACCGAAGGAACCACCATCTACGGACCTGAAAAGCTAAGCCCACGACGGGGTGAGACAATATCTCAGTGAGTTCATGCCTTAAACCCTGATTAGGAAGGAAATACGCCTAGAGGTAGTCTAACCACATGTCACTATCAGTCATCAAGAGCAGATTCTCAGTGCAGAACAATGACGACTTATGAACGATCACCCTAGCCAAATGAACTTATATCTTTACAAAACTTTTATATGTTGTAGATCTACATGTCCTGATCAACTTTGATGCGATGCTGAGTTAGAAGATCTGAACAGAGATCGATTAAAACAAAACATCATAATAGAACAACTGCAACACCAGATTAGTGCTCGATCTTTGCAAGAAGCAATAGGCAGGGAAAACGATATCCAAATCACACATATAATATGTCTATGGAAATCTTGAGAAGTCTATTACAGATCTCTAGAAGACATTAAGTCATAATAACATCATCTACCAGTCAGATAAAACAACATCGAGAAGTCGAACATCAAATCACCCTAAAAAAACTACTGCAGAATTGACAGACTTTGTAGGTATTTTTCAGCGACCAAACTACACCCATTATGGGCGCGCAACATATCAAATCGAAGCTCTAGAAGTGTATTTTTTATGTCTAGAATGGCTCGAGGTCAAAAAACCTCATCTAGCACCTCCTTTCAGCCGAAACAGTGAGTCACTCATCCGGAATCGAAAATCACAGAATCTCAGCATCCAACTGCAATCAATTCCAGATCATACAAACATCAATTTCAATTAGATTTGCAATACATCCTGGCCCCGAACCTTCATTTTCGATCATGAGTCACGACACGAGAAGCTCTCGCCTCATCGGATGATATTAAATGGAGTTTCATCGCACCCACCTTGGTCCACAATGAATCGGCCAAGAACTAACCTTCGGAGATGTCCACCATTCAGTGACAATGAAGTTGCTATTTAACAAAAAACATGTACTGAAATCAGTGGAGGATCTGAATCTAGTAACACTCCTTACCGAAATAGAAAAGAGGAAACCAAACACTTAGCTTCGATTTTGTTATTGGAACTCCTGGAAAATGAAGAACGCTGACCTTTGATTCTGTGATCCTTAAACTCATCGAATGAACACCTCGGTTGCCAATTTGAAGATGGTGTATGCTTCTTTCGAGTTGCAATCTAGAAGCGTTTTTCTCAGCTTCTTCTTCAACAAAATCAGTGAAATAAAAAGTCAACAGAATCTGCTGAAATCAGAATCTTTGCGCAAAAATTGTACAAGTAAAGAGTGAGAAGACTCAGCCCAATCTTTATTCTGCAATTTTCTGGAAATCAGTACATCAACTACTCTGAAGCATCTTCAGATATTTTGATTGAATTGGCGACTTCAATGGATAGCCGACGATTTCAATGGTTGAATCCGCAAAAGGAAATACATGCTCGGCACCGGCAAAAGAAAACGACAGGGGATGGAGGATTGAGATGACTCTAGAAAAAAAAAACTTTACTAGAGAAAACGAATCAATAATCTGAACGAGACTTGCCAAGATCTGGGGGGGAAAATCCTCGGAAGTGACTCAATCCAGAGGGAAATCGTTGTTGAACCTTCTCCGAACTCAGTGCGGATCCGAGCCTCGCACCTCCAACTCCTCAACCGGCAGTTGCTCAGGCCAGCCGGATCGAGAGATTCCGATCCTCAGAGACAGAGTCACTCTCGCCGCCCTCAACATCCAAGGTGGGAAAGGTCGGGTTTAGGGGTACTTGATCACGAGAGTTCCCTCACTAGATCGCGAGCACTCCCAAGCTCGTACCCCGCGTGACAATGGGTTTATTTACGCAGTCTAATTGTTTAACAACCTAAGAATATATAGGAGTTGCCACTAGTCTCATTCTTTAGGGGTTGGCTAGAAAACCCAATCGAGGGTTGGGAGTGTTCCCTCAATTCCTACGCAACCAGATATCTAGATTCGGAGACTTGGGTTAGGCTAATACCTCTATTAGCGCATTTTCAGTACCTAAACAAAGTATGTTGTGTTTTTCCTAACATGTCCATGCATTTCTTTTTACATTTTCGGGATCATCAGTTTTATATTAAGTGACCATGCCTAAAAAAAAAAAGGAAAAACAATCAATGATATTGAAATTGCAAGACATGAAGTAAACAATCAAAAAAAGCAGTAAACCTAATCATGCAATCCTAAAGAATATAAAAGAGGAAACAATCGGGAAAGAAAGGAAACCTGCAACTCGTCGGGTTTTATACAATGCATTGAACCCGAGACATATGTCGGGAAAACAAATAGTACATGACAATGGTCACAAGTTATTTAATGTTCCAAACTCTTTTTTTTATTTTTTATTTTGGGCCGCAAAATAAATGCTCCTCCTAATGAGTTACATCAAATGTTCGAGTCCTGGCCTTTTTCAATGGGGGACCATTGAACGATGGATTTTCTCTCTCTGAAAATCGATTCTCTCTCTACAACCGTTTTCTCCTGCTCTCTCACACTCTCTCTTTGGGAAAAACGGACTTCTCTTCATCTCTTTCTCTGCACAAAGCTCACAAAAAAACCGAAAAAATACCCCAAGGGATCCATCGATCGACTCCACCATCTCCAACAAGAGAAGCCTGAGGAAGGAGCTAGCCGTCGCCGCCTCCTCGCGGCAATCGCCGTCCTCGCGATTGCCTCTCTCACAATCAGCATCGGATCTGAGGCCTCTGACCATCGTTTCTTTGATCTGCCGTTTTGCCCTCTAGCTCTCATCAAGAATCTCGACCTCTTCCTCGGCATTTCTTCGAGCCCTAAAAGATGGTGCAGTGACCGGTCGAGAAGCTCGAATCGCAAAGCTCAGCCTTGAGGATAGAAATCCGAAGCTCAATCAACAGCGGTGACAGCAGCGGTTTCCGATCGCCTTCTTGTTCATCAACTACCGCCAGGGATTTTCTCTCGACTCTATCTCTGAGGATCGGAATCTCTCGATCTGGCTGGCTTGAGCAACTGCCATTTGAGGAGTTGGAGGTGTGAGGCTCGGATCCGCGCTGAGTTCGGAGAAGGTTCAACAACGATTTCCCTCTGGATCGAGTCACTTCCGAGGATTTTCCCCCCCAGATCTCAGCAAGTCTCATTCAGATTACTGATTCGTTTTCTCTAGTAAAGTTTTTTTTCTAGAGTCATCTCAATCCTCCATCCCCGCCGTTTTCTTTTGCGGGTGCCGAGCATGTATTTCCTTTTGTGGATTCAACCATTGAAATCGCCGGCTATCCATTGAAGTCGCCAATTCAATCAAAATCTCTGAAGATGCTTCGGAGTAGTTGATGTGCTGATTTCCAGAAAATCGCAGAATAAAGATTGGGCTGAGTCTTCTCAATCTTTACTTGTACATTTTTTGTGCAAAGATTCTGATTTCAGCAGATTCTGTTGACTTTTAATTTCACTGATTTTGTTGAAGAAGAAGCTGAGAAAAACGCTTCTAGATTGCAACTTGAAAGAAGCGTACACCATCTTCAAATCGGCAGCCAAGGCGTTCATTCGATGAGTTCGAGGATCACGGAATCAAAGGCCAGCGTTCTTCATTTTCCAGGAGTTCCAATAACAAAATCGAAGCTAAGTGTTTGGTTTCCTCTTTTCTATTTCGGTAAGAAGTGTTATTTGATTCAGATCCTCCACTGATTAGGACTTACTGTCTTCTAGATATTTGTAATAGACTTCTCAGGCTTTCCATAGACATATTATATGTGCGATTTGGCCATCATTTTCCCTGCCTAATGCTTCTTGCAAAGATCAAGCACTAATCTGGTGTTGCAGTTGTTCTGTTTAGATGTTCTGTTTTAATCGATCTCTATTCAGATCTTCTAACTCAGCATCGCATCAAAGTTGATCAGGACATGTAGATCTACAACATATAAAAGTTTCATAAAGATATAAGTTCATTTGGCTAGGGTGATCGTTCATAAGTCGTCATTGTTCTACACTGAGAATCTGCTCTTGATGACTGACATACATGAAGTCCTTGTTCTTTATAAAATCATACATTGTTCAACCTTGTTTGTTTGTTTGTTTTTTTTTTTTTTTATGATTTCCTACTGGAGGTTATGTTTAGATTCATGGGTCAGTGCTTCATGATAGTGGAATATTGTGGGATTGAATGGTTGTTCTGGAAAACACCTTTGATGTGTTTTGGATTCCTAAAGAGATTATAGTCATTTTCAGGCTCCATAGGACCGATAGATATATCAAATTGTTACGGATTGTGTCTATTCTTTGTGTGCTTGATGTTCATATGTCCTAGTGTGTGAAATTGTTTAATTGTGTCATTGATGTGTTGTTTTTGTTGTTTCTTTGTGTACTAATTTTGCTGGTTTTTTGTTTTAAGGGCCAAATCATGCGTCATTGTCTTCTTGACATTTGAAACACGTGTTACAAGTTTCGCATCAATGCATGGCATGTCATATTTGAATCTCATTTGATGTGAATCTCATGCATCCATTTGGCTAATTGCAATTGAAATTTGTGATGCATGACATTCTTAGTTCTAAGTCACTTGGCAATGTTAATGACTTGTGTGATTCCTTGCATTCTGATTTAGGGTAAAATGTTTACCCAAACTTTTTTCCCATTCTACCTTATGTCATGTGCAAGTTTCACATTTTTGTACATTGTCTAGGTGGTCTACGAACCATTAAACATGCATTGTATTTTGTTTTGTTTGTGGCTAGCATGCACGATTTCACAAATATCAATTTGTGACGCATCAATTAGATCTTGATTGGACTTGAATCCTATTAGGAAGTCTTAAGATTCATCTTAATCTTTCAGATGATGTACCTAGTTATTAGTTTCTTGGATTAGGTTTAGAATAGAATCCTGAACATAGATAAAGCGTAAAGATGGTGGAGGTCGATGTCCATTCCGACCATTGTCATGTACTATTTGTTTTCCCAACATATGTCTCGGGGTCCATGCATTGTATAAAACCCGACGAGTTGCAGGTTTCCTTTCTTTCCCGATTGTTTCCTGTTTTATATTCTTTAGGATTGCATGATTAGGTTTACTGCTTTTCTTGATTGTTTACTTCATGTCTTGCAATTTCAATTTCATTGATTGTTTTCCCTTTCTTGTTTTTTTTAGGAATAAAATAGAATGAAAGTAATCCACCACGCATGGTCACTTAGTATAAAATTGATGATCCTGAAAATGTAAAAAGAAATGCATGGATGTTAGGAAAAACACAACATATTGTTTAGGTACCGAAAGTGTGCTAATAGAGGTATTACCATAACCTAAGTCCCTAAACCTAGATACCTGATTGCGTAGGAATTGAGGAAACTCTCCCGACCCTCGATTGGGTTTTCTAGCCGACCCCCAAAGAATGAGGCTAGTGGCGACTTCTGTATATTCTTAGGTTGTTAAACAATTAGACCGCATAAATAAACCCGCTGTCACGCAGGGTACAAGCTCGGGAGAGCTCGTGATCTCGTGAGGGAACTCTCGTGATCAAGTACCCCTAAACTCGACCTTTCCCACCTTGGATGTTGAGGGCGGCAAGAGCAAGTTGTGATAATCACAGAAGACTCACCTCACCTCAGTTCCCTCCTGCTTGTCAGTACAATTCATATACTCAATGCACATAATAGATGCATACATCAATTGGAACGTCTCACTCAATCTCAATCAATCATAGGGGTCCCGATTATAAGGCCAAATCGTTATGATATGTCACATTCCATGCCAGATAATTTTGTCCCATAATTAGGTGCGTTTATCTCAATCATTCACACGTTCCAACTTATTACAGCCCCTCGGGCATGGCCTACTCGACGTTCGGCAGTCTTCTGGCGTAACCAAGCATCGTCTCACCCCATTGAGCACGGCAACGTCTACAATATACAGCAATCCCGAAGGAGCATTGGTCCAGCCTTTACTGCGACCGGCATCCATTGTCCAGGGGTATCCCATATAGGGGCAATGTCCACCCGACGCACATCGAGGAAAGGTTCTCATAATCATCACACGATCATTTAATTCCTGTAAAGGACACCGTGCATTGCACTCAAATGTCTCCATTAAGATAATGCATTTGGCTTATTTTTTTCGTATAAAAAACACCTGATGAAAATAATCGTGTGTGGGTATAGGTTAGATCGAACATTAAAACTTGATATCATTCCTTTTAAAATCTCACTCTTTGATATAGTATTTAAAAATATATTCGAGGTCGAAACTTGACACCCGATATTTTCTAATTAAATACCAAAATTTCACAATTTTGAAATAATTAATTAAAAATCACAATCACCACTCAATTGCACAAATTATCATTCAATTGCATAAAGTAATCACACACGGCAATTAGCATGGAATTCGGCTATGGGCTATCCTGGTATAATTTCTGAAAAATATTAAATAATTAAATAAATTACAAAAAAAATTAAATAAATGCAAAGTAAATCAATAAATACACACTTAAGCCTAAAACACTAATTTACCCACGTAAATAGGCCTACAAAAATATTGCACCTATCTACATAAATAGTACAATCTATTTAGCCCTTAAATGATCTAATCTAACCACCTAACAATCCTAATTAACCAACAAAATCACTAATTAATCTAAACTAACCACCTAAGCCATACTTAAGTTAATCTAATTATCCCCTAAACATCATTAACTCCCTAAGCTGAGTTTAGCAAATAAACTCACTGGATTAGTGAGCCAGTGAGTTCATGCAATGGCAACGCAGAGGCGAGCAACACTCGAGCTCATGGCAACAACAAGGGAGGTCCGAACGGGCCTAAAATGGGCCACGAAGTTACAGCCCTTGCTGGAACTTCTGCTTCTATCCAAGCTTAACCGAAGGGGACCAAGGCTGGAACGGCAAGGAGATGGGTGGCGGATGGCAGCGACAGACCAGTCGGGTGAGTGGCGGGAGTCCGTCGGCTTAAGGGCGGCGAACGGCGGCTAGACGACTGTTTGGACGGTAGAGGCGGCTCAGGATAGCCAGTTGGGCTCGTAGGGACGTTGCGCAAGCAGGACGGTGAGTGAACGTGCAGGCTCGGCTTGCGGGCGGTAGTGATGGAGCAGGGCGAGCGCGAGGGAGCTCGGGCGGGCGAGCGGCTTGGCTGCTGGTCTTTCTCTAGTTCTTGAGCTCATAAACACAGCAACAATGGGGAAAGCAAAGCCAAGGAAGAAGAAGAAGAGCTCAGTTGAAGGGGGACCACCAAATTCCTCAAAGTCTCCACAAAATATCCAAAACGCTCATCATTTGCCCCCACCATCCCAAGCCCTATCCTCTACCCATTTTCCTTCAAAAAGCTTTGTGACACCCCAAACCTTTCGTAGGTCGCCATAAACACTAATGTTACACCTTATTACCTTTCATCTTAAAAGAAGCGTCGTTATTAGTAGACACATTTTTTTTCTTATAAAAGCGGTCCCAACGCGACTCATCAGCGGAAGCAAAATAAAACATCATCGTCTCTCCCCCTACCAATCATGATACAAATACACACCACTAATCACCATGATTTTATAAACAAGCCACGACACTTATTTACATATATTTTAAAGATGGGACTTCTTTCGGGTCGGTACATCAAAAGGAAAAGCTAGGACTCAACCATGTCCAGCCTAAAACCTCAAAAAGAACCCTCGACCCTCTACATCTTGCATGCACAATCCCCACCATCAGTGTCGGCTAACAATCACAAAAAAGATCCAGCTCCTACTCGTCACGCACGGCCCTCACACCCATCCTGGTGCATCAGGCGGTGGCAGCGGCAACATCCCACGCATCACCCCATCTCGTCGAACATGGACAGAAATAAACTCTTGGATAACAGGGCCCCCAGCCAGACCCACGTCGTACATAACTAGACAGCGCACTCGATTATACACAAGACCAGGAACTAAAGGACTATCAAACTCCTTGCATTCGACCTCTACGTCCGAAGGTATGCCGTAAAATACGCCCCGCGTAACAGCAGGAAGCGGCATGCTGCTAATCTGAAATGTTGGTCCCCAAAAGGAGTGAGTACAACCACTCAGTAGGTAAAGAAATCCAATAACAACTCAATGCATTATGCAAATCATACATGCATTGCAGGCGTTACTTATCTTGAAGCCATGCGCATACTATCATGCATCATCATATCATACATGTCATCATCATCATGGCATCGTTATATCATACATGTCATCATCATCATGACATCATAACATCACACATGTCATCATCATCATGGCATCATTATATCATACATGTCGTCATCATCATGACATCATCACATTACACATGTCATCACGCCATATCATATTTCATCATCATTATCATCATGCATATCATCATGCACATCATGCCATAGGTGATCATCATTATTTCACATCACATATCATCATCATCATCATCATCATCATGCATATCATCATGCATATCATGCCATGGGTGATCATCATTATTTCACACCACATATCATCATCATTATCATCATCATCATTATGCATATCATCATGCATATCATGCCATGGGTGATCATCATTATTTCACATCACATATCATCATCATCACCATCATGATCATGCATATCGTCATGCATATCATGCCATAGTTTAATTTCCACTTTCAGCTTTCAATTTGATCACCACATCACCCATTCCTCAAATCATCAATTTCATCATCCCCTCGGGCAAAGACCTCCGAGGCTTCCGGCATTCAGCCATCCCAGGCCACCGGCATCCGCCCCCACATTAGGGCATCTCGCATCCCAACTGGCATCATGAGGCATTCCATTCGGGCAGAAACCTCCAACAGGGCTTCCGGCATTTACACTCCCTGGCCGGGCATCCCGCACCCCAAATCCTGGCATCCCGAGGTATTCCCTTCAGGCAGAAACCTCCGACAGGGCTTCCGGCACCCCCACGTTCCGGGCATCCTGAATCTCCCAGGGCAATCCGGCAATGCATTTCCATACATTCCGGCATCATCCTCCACCACAACCACCTCCTCACTTATCATTATCCATGTTTACCAATTTCGGTCTTAACTTAGCATGGCATATGTCGTGACATCAAACAAGTCATACTTGGCATGGAATTCACACATACATCTCAATTCAATGTCACGCATACATCAAGACCTTATCATACATGCAACATGATAAATTTAATGGAATTTATGGCCAATAAAATAATCTATTTTATTTATTTAAATTTCAACTTTTGTCATTTCCATAAATATTAAATTTAATATCAATAAATTCCCAAAATTACAAAAATTACAGAAAATATTAAACCAGCCAATAGGATGATAATTTCATACAAAATACATGGCCAAATAGCATTTCACACAATTTCCCAATTTTCACAAAACATCATATAATTTTCGGATGAAACCAGAACGCACGGTTTCCGAAGAAATTCGATTAAAATATCCATACGGCCTCCAAAAATTACGAAATTTTACCGAGTTATAGCCAAGACATTTTCATACAACTTTCAAGAATTCTTCTAAGCCAAATTATTTCTAGATTATTTTATACAATCTCACGAATCTTCTGGATCCATTACCGAATCATCCAGTGCATGCTTCTCCGAAATACTGAGGTTTCACCTACCTATTCTCTTTCGTTTCCTCTGAAATTTAGATATGTTATACATCAAGATGTCCTCTACAAGTTTCATGAAGAGATCCAAGTAAAATAACCACATTATAGTCGTCATTTAAGTCAATGAATTCTCGGGTGTCCCAAAATACATCTCCAGAATTACCGTCTTCAAGATCTAGTCGATTTACTAGGCTATACTTGTTCGTTTCACTTCAAATTTGAGTATGTTTTATTTTAAAATGTCCCCTACAACTTTCATGAAGAAATGGAAGAGGGATTCTCAACACAAACCAACATCCAGTCACAAATCCAACAAAAGGTCAGTAAAATCTTTCCAGATCTGAGGTCTCCATAGGATGCGACTTTAACCCCTCAAATCTCCATCATTTTTTACGAAATTTCAGTATGTTATAGATCAAGATGTTAGCTACAACTCTCATGAAGAAATTGAAGCCACACATGCAAGCTCACACAACATTCTGACTCACACTGTTCGAGCAAGAACAGCCATGCCATTCAAGAATAAACCATCCATGCTTCGGTTTTTCTCACCTAAACACCCAAAAATTCAACATGCAAGCAACATACACACATGCAAGAGCAGCTAGAGGACTCCCACTTGCCTCTAGACCGGACGGACGACGGCACAAGGCGGCGAGCACGGCGAACGGACGGCAAGCGACGGCGACTCCCTCCTCGGCTTCTCCTCTCTCTCGCACGATCTCCCTCTCTCTCTCTCGAAATCTCTCTCTCTCTCTTGGCCGAATGGAGCAACCAGCCATTCTCTCTCCTCTCTTCCCTTTTATCCCCCCTAAAGCCCATCATTAGCAATCATGAGATTGCCTTTCAATTGGCCAATGCATGAGCTCCTCTTTGCCACTTGGCAAAGCTCATGCATGGGCTTGGGCTTGGGCCTTCCTCTTGGGCCTTCTTTGTGGCCGACGGCCACATCTCCTTGGGCCTAAATGGGCCGGCGATAGCCCCCTTCCATGGGCTTCTATTGGGCCGACTAGCTTGGCCCACTAAAATCCCCCTTTTTGGGCCTAAGGCCCAAACCTAATTCAAATCAATTTTATTTTCAATTATTCATCTTTAATTTATTTCTTTTATAGATTTCAAATTTTAAATTTTAAATTCCACATGGCCAAAGTCTTGTGACATCTTGCCTATTGAAATTTAATTTATAAAGTGCATGGCCAAGCATAGATTATTATCATAATCTATCAAATTTAAATTCTCACAAACATATGCACAAATCATCAAATCTTAAAAGACTAATGGCTAAGGTATAAACCTTAGGAAATTTTATTACCTAATTAAAGACTTTAACACACCTTATGGCTTGGCTTTGAATTTTGGGATGCCACAAGCTTCCCCAACAAGCCTCCTAAGAGGTCTAAAAGGTTACGGCCCCCCATAGCTATGAATTTGGACATTTCTCCTCCAATTTCAATCCAATTTCACCTCAAATTAATCCAATTGATGCCCAAAAATTCTAGCCAAGGTATTGACAATAATTCATTGCTATTCCCTTGCCAATTGATCACACTTGAATGCCAAAAATCCACGCGAAAATGGCCCTCTAATTGTCCCGGTCCAAAAACACCCAAACTTGCATTTTCACCAAAAACTCGGGTTTGCAAAAAAATCTTCAGAGGGTGAGTCGACGTTCCTAAAATAAATCGTGACATGACAGAACTTTCAATTTCTAAAATCGGGTTCAATTTCACAGTTAATTTCAACTGGGCGTGATTTTAGCATGACCTAACTTACCGGGTAGCTTTTAGGAATTTTTAGCGTAATTGATCCGTGGTCAATTATTTTTGAGCCACATTGTACATCTTCGACTCATTAGCGACTCTTGGTTATCATGAAAATCTCAAGATTTCAAATACGGGCACAAGGTATAGTAATAACAAAAAAATTAGTTCAGTGCCGTTCAACGAGAATCTTGCAATTAAATGGAATCACCCACACTCTAATCGCATGCCTTTATCAAACCAACCTATCTCTGATCTCTGATAGATTTTGATGGTGGCATATATTGACCTTGCAAATTAACATGGTCAAGCAATCAATTTCTAGTCGAATTCTCAAGTCTGTTGCGTTTAAATTTCTTAACGGTTTCACCTAATAGATTAGTTATCTCGTGAGTGATTAGCTTAAAGAAAAAGACTATAGGCGCGCCGATGAAAAGCCCAACTCATTCAATTGAAAACATAATCAGAAAATCAGGCTGTCACATTGGATGAGTCATTAGAAACTTAGGAATCGTTACTTACAAATTGATAACCTTAGAGCTAGACAATTCTTGTCAAAAAGTGACTTACTGAAAATTGACTATTGGAAGTTAGATAGATAGAAATTGATAACTTGGAAAATCGATCAATTAATCAATAATAGGTAAGTTGATTAGAAAATCGATTTACTTAGAAAGCTAATCGGATGATCAAAATGGGCAAAAGGCTAGAACTGATGTTTTATCAAAGATCAGTGACCTACGAAATTGGAAATTTGCTCAGAAATTGATTAAATGGTTGATGTCAGTAAAAACAAATTAGATAGCCAACACTTTTAAACACATGTCAAACTCTAATAGTCCAAATCCTTTTCTCTTTTTTTTTTTTTACATTTTCTCTTCCAATAAATGCCCGAGTCTTTTGGGAAGTCGACTAAACACTTTCTGCACATGAAAATTAAATAAACTAAACATCTCAACATGCTATCAACGAAACTTGGTCACACTCAAAATTAACATTCAAACTAAATTACCAAAAAACAACCAACCAAATTAAGAGTACTATTAATCTAACTTAACCCCTAGAGTTTTATTTACCATCAACGAAGATTTGGACAACTCAAAACCTTAATCATCTTCAAAGCAAAATACACAACAAACATTAACAACTCTTAATCTTGAAGAAAACAACAAAATTAGCTTGATAAAAAGAAAATGAACTTGATGAACTTTTACCTTGTACTTACTTGAAAGATGAGATTAAAAGCTAAAATAACTCAAGTTGAATAACTTTGGAGCTTGATTGAAATTTAAGGGGAAGCTTTGCTCGTTCTTTTGGAAGGGAAAAGAGAAACTATACTTGAAGATAAGAAGATGAAGTTGCACGTCCAAGAAGAAGAAGGAAAATGAATTTTTCTTCCTCCTTTGCTTGTTTTAAAGAATAACTTCAACTCATGTTAATTACTAGGGTTATAATTATGATATAGAGTAAGTAGTGTTTGAACACTATATCATTCATGATGTTATGCAAGATATTATTTGATAAGCTAAGTTCAATATCACAATTTAAAAGTATGTGAGTTATTATTTGGGTGACGAATGGCATGATTTGGGTGAAAAGATGATATTTGATTGGAAAGAGAGAAAGCGTCATTGGCCAAGTAAAATGCATGAATGAGGAAGCATAATTTGAGTTGTAATCATTCGAGCATTAATAAGAGAGATAAAGAAGACGTTGACTTTTGTTTCTTATGATTTAAAAACAATATATATGTAATTTAACTAAGGTTAAAAGCCACAATGAGATCGTTGTTAAAATACTAGGTGAAAAATAATGAGAAGTGGTCAAATTGAAAAGTGACAAATGGCTTACATTTGATGATGTAACGAAGATATTTGATACTTTGTCAAGATATCTTGCATTTCAATAAATAAATAGGGAAATCAGTACTCGTTCTAAACATTGACAAGTTCAAGAAATATTTTGAACCCATTAAAATTATCAAAAAAGCTAGGACGTTAGGGAAATCTCAACTCAATGAATCTTTGAAAATTATCCGATACGTACTTAGGAGTATATTGGTTCTCATCGACAATTACTGTAACATCATCAATTCCAACCCATAAGGATTGGCCATAAGTTCAAGAGTCAATCATGGGCCATTAGCCATGGATCGATTGGTTCGATCGGCAAGGAATCAAGGATCGATCATGGTCCAATCAACCGACCGATGACCGGTCACGAAATGGTTGAGGTGTCGGCCGTGAATTTTTTATCGACCATACCGATGAGATAGGATCACCAGCTCATAAGATGACTTTTTAATCACGAGGATTGGTCATGGAATGATTTTGGATCAGTGGATAGTCATGATCGGTCATAGTACTCGACCGCGGGTGATTCCACCCGGTTATGTACCCATACACGGATGATCTGACTTGATCAAATGTGATCGCCTTCTAACCAAAAATGCATCATTCCCTATTTAATTCTTAGTGATCAAAAAGGAATCTTCAATTGGTGATGTTCAATCATGGATTGGTAATGCACCAACCATGAGCCATACGGATGGATCGGGTGTCAATCGGAATGAGCTCAGGAATAGACCTGGCTATTCCGTCACTAATTCTAAGGTTCATGAGTGCTTTGACTTAGTGCTAAGCCATGGGTAGCCTTAGGATTGTCCTTGAACCAACCGAAGGACAACCGACCATTTAGACCGACCAACCGTCCAAAGGAACGATTCGGGCAAGCATGGGGCGTGACGGTCGAACTTCGGGTGTACGTAATTCAATTTTTTGAGGTGTACCTAATAATCCATTCTCCAGCCTCGGAACCAACTAGGATGATGGAATTCTCTAGATTGTCTTTTAATGAAGAAAATGATAAAATAAGAAAAATTCTAGAACCCCCTTATTAAATGAAGGGGTGAGTTCTCCTTTGAATATTCAAAAGTCATGATGGCAGCCCAAAATATCCTTGGATATTCTAGAAAAATACAGCATATATGTGGACCAATTAGAGAGCGATACATGACCCTCATTAATGGCTGAAGGTTCTAGAATTGCCGAGTTGGCAACTATGGTACAATTATTATCAAACTCCATTAGATGTTCATTAAATGTTGGGTATAAGTGGACTAATGGAAGAGCAAAAAGCGGGCCATCATCGATAGTGCCTAGAAGCTAGAATGCCAACCAAGGTTTTTTAGCTATGGCACCTCATTCTTTTAGGTGGAATTATCGGACAAGTAAGCTTGCCAACTAAGGACTTTAGGCGGGACACTTGAAAAAATTAGAGTAGATCATTTGGCTTGGTAATAATGGCTTGAGATTTTCCTTGGAGAAGAAGTTGGTGACTCATAAGCTTAGATGTCCTCTAGAATTTTAGGTTCTGATGAGCCTAGAAGATAGCCTTGGTGAACAAGGCAAAAGCCAACCAATTAGAAGAGGACATTAGGCATCAAAGGGGCTTATGTGTCCCTTAGGACCATAGGCACATCATGAGCTTAAATTGAGCCTTAGAGGGCAAGCCAATAGGTAGTTCAATAAAATGATGGCAAGTGTTCTTTTAGGACCCTAGGCATGCCACTTTGCAAAATAGGCTTGCCACCTTGATGCCATAGCCATGCCACTCTAAGAAACGTGATTGGACCACTTAGATGAGTAATGATTAGCCTAGTGCCTATAAATAGGAGGAGCTCCCATTCATTTCCACCACTTTAGCCCACTTTGCCATTCATGCCTATCCTCATCCTCTTCTCCTTTCTCTCAACCACGCACCACCAACCTTTCAAGTCATTCAAGTTAGTTCTTGAGGTTGCCAAGGTAAGTAAGATCTCTATGTCTCATCTAGGGCGGCAGTCTCCATTGTCAAGTCTAGTTAGGTACTCACCCGTCAAGCCATGGGTAGAATGTTAGATCTTTTGTATGGTTTTGCTCATGTTTGTGCTTGAACGTGTGCTTGAGTTGTTTATGTCTGCAATGAGGCCGAGGTTCGTTCGGATTGAGTTCATCCAAGACACGTTGCCCTAGCTATGAAGCCTTGGTTTCGGCATAAATAGGATGCCGGGTCCAAGCCTTGCTTGGTGCGGTAATCGTCTTAGGCCGCAAGGTCCTAAGTCGGCATTGAGGCATGTCAATCTTATGCCTTGATCAGTACGGGGATTGTCCAAATCCATGAGGTATTGGTAAGGCACCAAGCCTGCCAATTTCTATAGTCAAAGTGGACATGGGGACTTTGTGATCGGCGTTGGATCAAACTGTGAGCCAAGGGTCACTCTCGATACATGTGCATTCACATCAAGTTGGAGCCATGATCCGTCAAGCTTGGGATCGTCACTAAAGCAAGCTGTACCCAAGCCTCGAGGTCTTGGATCAATATTGAGGCATACCGTTTCCGAGCCTTGTCCAATGCGGGGATCGACGCTAAGTGACTGATTCAAGTTACGGAACAAAATCGTTCTCAACATATGTATGAGTGAAGTAAAAGAATTCGTGACACACATGAACCGATCAACACGCCTTCGGGCCATACATGTGTCAGCTAAGAGAAAAGATAAGAACCGGCTTGTGTGATACACTTATATAATGAACCTAAAGAGGAAAAAGCGCCCGTCGCCATATACCGTTGGCGGTGATGCCTCGTTCATTGAACAGGATGCCCTGGTTGAGCTAGGATGCTTGGGTTTGTGTGACGTCCTGAAATTTGGCCCCTGTTTCAAATATATGAAATGGTTATTTCATCGACGTGCTTATGGTTATTTTACTCTAAACTGATCACTCACGAGTTAACTAATCTATTAGGTAAGGCCGTAAAGGGTTATAAATGCGACAGACTAGATAATTCAATCAAAAGTCAACCACTCGACCATAATAATCAACAAGGGTCAATACTACACTGTATAAATCAATTAGCGAACATATATGAGTCGATTCGATGGAAGTACATAGTCGAATTGCGGGTGATTCCCCATGATTACGATATTCGCGTTGAACGACAATAAACGGATTTTCTATTGATATGATATTTAGGGTACGTAATTAAACCCTCTCGATTACATGACAACCAAGGGTCATCTACGATTCGAAAATGCACAAACGTGAATCGAAAATTATCGACCATGGGTCAACTGTGCAAAAACCCCTAAAAGCCACCTGATAGATTAGGTTGTAGTAAAGTCGCGTTCCATCGATTTTCACAACGAAATTTAATTCGGTTTCAGGTATCTAAATTTCAAGCATTTCACGATTTAATTATTGGATGTCGTCTCATCGTTCGTCGAATTTTCGACGAGTTTGAACTTTTTCAGAAAAAGGATTTTCAGACAAGAAAAAAAGGGAAATGAAATTCGGATGAAGAGGCCAAAGTGGATTTTGCTGCCCAAAAAGCTTTATTTTTGAGAAATTAGAGTTAAAAAGATAATTGGGAGGGTAAAGATAGGCTTAGAAGACTTTTGAGGCATATAGATAGAATGTGATGATGGATTTTTGGGATATTTACCTATGAAGCCTTTTTGTTTGCTTTATTTCTTCTCCCTCCCTCTTTCTTCTTCCTCTCGCCCATGTTACTTTCTTCCCCCATCAGCAGAACAGCCCCTCCATTTTTCCTCTATTTTCCTTCTCTTCTCTATTTCTCTCTTCTTCCCACGCCACTTTCTTTTCCCCCACCAACAGAAGAGCCCCTTCCTTCCTTCCTTCCATCTCTCCTCCAACTTCTTCTTTTGCTGCCGCACCATCACCATGCCACCATCACCACCACATCATCATCCACAACATCATCATTTCCACGCCACCTTTACCCCAACGTCCAGCCACCATCACTAGCACCCCACCACCATGCCAGTAGCACCTCCACCAACCGCCAGCACCCCCAACGTCTGCCGGTACCATCATCTTCATGCCACCACCACACCACCGGCCCTGGCACCACCAACCAGTCCACTGCTGTTACCGGCCACCTCACCAACACCAATACCACCTTGGCCACACCCCCATCGATCACCACCTCCATCACCGCCATCTTGCAACCGCCTGCTCGCACCATCCATCACCTCCACCGCGGCCACCACCAAGCCGAGCCACCCTAGGTGGCCGAGAGCTTGAGGAACCACCACTACCCCCGTCGAGCCTCCGTTCAAGCCGCGGGTGTCACATTCTCGTTGTCGTCGCGTTGCCATTGCCGCGAGCCCGCCACCGTCGAAAACCTGTGAGTTGATTTCCTAATCGTGGATTATGGCATTAATTGCGTTTAGGGGTGGTTAGATTAGTACTTATGGTGATTAGTCTTAGTTAAGCTTAGTTTATGTTTAATCATGATTAAGAATGGTTTAGATTAAATTTAATTATGATTAGTGTAAATAATTTTGATTAGTCTAATTAATTGTGTTTAGATTAATTAATTGAGTTTATCTCTATTAATCATGATTTATTTAAATTATCGCAATTAGCATAATTAGTGATAGATTAGTCTTTAAGTAGAATTCTAAGCTCATTTTCTTGGATGAAATTGTGCGTGATTTCGATTGTTTGCACGTGCGATATTACATTATTAATCACTCTATGATAAGTTTCTCTTATTATTACAAAAGAACGTTTTATAGGCAACTAAATAGAAAAATGTGAGGTGTTGGGTTTTGACGCCAAATTTTACGTGTTGAATAAAACAATGGAGTTTTAAAATAGAATTGTGCAAAGTTTGACGGGTTGATTTCAAATATGTGACCACTATGAATATTTTATTGGGATTTTTAAATAAGAAAAATTGCTCAAGTTTATTATTTGAAAACAAAGTATGGTGTTCTTGGCTAAATAACGGCAATAAAAGTTGGCTTGATTGATAATGTGCTTGAGTGGTCATTTAATTGAACCCGTCACCCAACGGGAGTTTGGGGGCGATACCCGAATTTATTGGATGCCCAGCAGGGGTCCGGATGCCGAGTCGTGGTTGAAGCCGGACCGAAACTCCTTTATAAAATGCCATTTAGGTGGGGGTCCTAGATGATGCTGTGCCCGATAGGGCGAGACAAAGCCCAGTCTCATCAGAAGATCGTCGACACTTCTGTTGGCTGTGGCCCGAGGGGTCGTAATAATTGGAACATGTGTGTCGACAATGCGCGTGAAATTCTAGTATGTGTTCAGATTGTTATTTATGCACGTTACACTATTATTGCTGTGCAAGACGTGCTAATATGCAGGGACGTGCCAAGGCGAGGTGAGTTTATGTGTGGTGCGTGCTTAGGCTGCCTTCGAGGTGAATTCGCATCCTAATCAAGGCTTAGGGATTTAACTCACTGAGATTTTCTCTCACCCCATCGTTGTCAAACATTTTCAGGTCCATAGTATGGAGTATCGCCCTATACGTTCTGGGGTCCCTTGGGACATGGAGGTGGAGACCACTCTATATCCTATCCCTGGGACCGACCATACTCGCGAGTTGGTGGTTACAACGGTGTGGGTAGATGAGGGGTTGGTACATGTGGTGCCCCATAACTTTAAAGCGTGGTTTATTAGGGAGGCGAACGGTGATCAGGTGGGTCCGCTTCATGGTTTTGATGGACCACCCGTTGGAAACATGGAAGGGCAAGTAGGTGACCCCATGGACATCGACATCCCTGATGGTGTCATTGTGAATCCAAATTCTGATCTGTATGGGCCCGAGGACCGTACCCGCCTAACTACATGCCCGACTTTGCGCCTAGATACTAGGACGAGCATTTGGAGCTTGTATAGCTAGAAGTTAACCCTAACCTTTTAACCCTTTTTTACTGTAGGTCGTTGTGACACCCCGAACCCTTCGCAGGTCGCCACAAGCACAAATGTTACACCTTATTACCTTTCAACTTAAAAGAAGCGTCATTATTAGTAAACACATTTTTTTTTTTTATAAAAGCGGTCCCAGCGCGACTCATCAACGGAAGCAAAATAAAACATCACTATCTCTCCCCCTACCAATCATGATACAAATACACACCACTAATCACCATGATTTTATAAACAAGCCACGACACTTATTTACATATATTTTCAAGATGGGACTTCTTTTGGGTCGGTACATCAAAAGGAAAATCTAGGACTCATCCATGTCCAGCCTAAAACCTCAAAAAGAACCCTCGACCCTCTACATCTTGCGTGCACAATCCCCATCGTCAGTGTCGGCTAACAATCCCCAAAAAGATCCAGCTCCTACTCATCACGCACGGCCCTCACACCCATCCTGGTGCATCAGGCGGTGGCGGCGGCAGCATCCCACGCATCACCCCATCGCGTTGAACATGGACAGATATAAACTCTTGGACAACAGGGCCCCCAGCCAGACCCACGTCGTACATAACTAGACAGCACACTCGAATATACACAAGACCAAGAACTGAAGGACAATCAAACTCCTCGCATTCGACCTCTACGTCCGAAGGTATGCCGTAAAATACACCCCGCGTAACGGCAGGAAGTGGCATGCTGCTAATCTGAAATGTGGGTCCCCAAAAGGGGTGAGTACAACCATTCAGCAGGTAAAGAAATCCAATAACAACTCAATGCATCATGCAAATCATACATGCATTACAGGCGTTACTTATCTTGAACCCATGCACATACTATCATGCATCATCATATCATACATGTCATCATCATCATGGCATCGTTATATCATACATGTCATCATCATCATGACATCATAACATCACACATGTCATCATCATCATGGCATCATTGTATCATACATGTCATCATCATCATGACATCATCACATTACACATGTCATCATGCCATATCATATTTCATCATCATTATCATCATGCATATCATGCCATGGGTGATCATCATTATTTCACATCACATATCATCATCATCATCATGCATATCATCATGCATATTATGCCATGGGTGATCATCATTATTTCACATCACATATCATCATCATCATCATCATCATCATCATCATCATCATTATGCATATCATCATGCATATCATGCCATGGGTGATCATCATTATTTCACATCACATATCATCATCATCACCATCATCATCATGCATATCATCATGCATATCATGCCATAGTTTAATTTCCACTTTCAGCTTTCAATTTGATCACCACATCACCCATTCCTCAAATCATCAATTTCATTATCCCCTCGGGCAAAGACCTCCGAGGCTTCTGGCATTCAGCCATCCCAGGCCACCGGGCATCCGGCCCCCCACATTCCGGGCATCTCGCATCCCAACTGGCATCACGAGGCATTCCCTTTGGGCAGAAACCTCCGACAGGGCTTCCGGCAATTACACTCCCTGGCCGGGCATCCCGCACCCCAAATCCTGGCATCGCGAGGTATTCCCTTCGGCGTAAACCTCCGATGGCTTCCGCACCCCCACGTTCCGGCATCCTGAATCTCCCGGGCAATCCGGCAATGCATCTCTATACATTCCGGCATCATCCTCCACCACAACCACCTCCTCACTTATCATTATCCATGTTTACCAATTTCGGTCTTAATTTAGCATAGCAAATGTCGTGACATCAAACAAGTCATACTTGGCATGGAATTCACACATACATCTCAATTCAATGTCATGCACACATCAAGACCTTATCATACATGCAACATGATAAATTTAATGGAATTTATGGCCAATAAAATAATCTATTTTATTTTATTTTTCTTTTATTTATTTATTTATTTAAATTTCAACTTTTGTCATTTCCATAAATATTAAATTTAATATCAATAAATTCCCAAAATTATAAAAATTACAGCAAATATTAAACCAGCCAATAGGATGATAATTTCATACAAAATACATGGCCAAATAGCATTCCACACAATTTCCCAATTTTCACAAAACATTATATAATTTTCGGATGAAACCAGAACGCACGGTTTCCAAAGAAATTCGATTAAAATATCCATACGGCCTCCACAAATTACGAAATTTTACCCAGTTATAACCAAGACATTTTCGTATGACTTTGATGAAGACTTCTAAGCCTAATTCTTTCTAGATTATTTTATACAATCTCACGAAGCTTCTGGATCCATTACCGAATCATCCAGTGCATGCTTCTCCGAAATACTGAGGTTTCACCTACCTATTCTCTTTCGTTTCCTCTGAAATTTGGATATGTTATACATCAAGACATCCTCTACAATTTTAATGTAGATATCCAAGTCAAATAACCAAAGTATAGTCATCATTTAAGTCCATGAAGTCTCGGGTGTCCCAAAATACATCTCCAGAATTACCGTCTTCAAGATCTAGTCGATTTACTAGGCTATACTTGTTCGTTTCACTTCAAATTTGAGTATGTTTTAGTTTAAAATGTCCCCTACAACTTTCATGAAGAAATCGAAGAAATATTCTCAACACAAACCAACATGCAATCACAAATCCAACAAAATGTCAGTAAAATCTTTCCAGATCTGAGGTCTCCGTAGGATGAGACTATAACCCCACAAATCTCCATAATTTTTCACAAAATTTCAGTATGTTGTAGTTCAAGATGTTAGCTACAACTCTCATGAAGAAATCGAAGCCAAAATCGGACTCTAAGCACGCATTCAAGCTCACACAACATTCTGACTCACACTGTTCGAGCAAGAACAGCCATGCCATTCAAGAATAAACCATCCATGCTTCGGTTTTTCTCACCTAAACACCCAAAAATTCAACATGCAAGCAACATACACACATGCAAGAGCAGCTAGAGGACGCCCACTTGCCTCTAGACCGGACGGACGACGGCGTAAGGCGGCGAGCACGGCGGACGGACAGCGAGCGACTCCTCCTCGGCTCCTCCTCTCTCTCGGCCGCTCCCCCTCTCTCTCTCGAAATCTCTCTCTCTCTCTCACTCTCTTGGCCGAATGGAGTAACCGGCCACCCTTCTCTCTCTCTTCCCTTTTATCCCCCCTTAAACCTCATCATTAGTAATCATCACATGCCACTTAAATGGACCAATGCAAGGAGGCTCTTCTTGCCACTTGGCAAGACCCATGCATGGGCCAGCCACCTTCTTCTTGGGCCTCAATGGGCCGGCGACAGCCCCCTTCCATGGGCTTCTATTGGGCCGACTAGCTTAGCCCACTAAAATCCCCATTTTTGGGCCTAAGGCCCAAACCTAATTCAAATCAATTTTATTTTCAATTATTCATCTTTAATTTATTTCTTTTATAGATTTCAAATTTTAAATTTTAAATTCCACATGGCCAAAGTCTTGTGACATCTTGCCTATTGAAATTTAATTTATAAAGTGCATGGTCAAGCATAGATTATTATCATAATCTATCAAATTTAAATTCTCACAAATATATGCACAAATCATCAAATCTTAAAAGACTAATGGCTCAGGTATAAACCTTAGGAAATTTTATTACCTAATTAAAGACTTTAACACACCTTGTGGCTTGGCTTTGAATTTTGGGATTCCACAGTCGCATAGGAGTTTCATTTTGTGGTAGGCCTATACATATTAAACTCCTTGGGTTAACCCATCGATAAATAAATCGTTGTTGTGTTTTACTATCCCTATTATTGTTGATTGATTAGGTGTTTAATTTAGTCGCTTCCGCATGCGTACATTTGAAAGATAAAAAGAATGGGTCAGCTATGGCACCTCGAAGCGCCTAAGGTCACCACAAATTACCAAAGAAGAACCTTAGTTCCTAGGCATTATTTTTTTTTTTTATAACGGTCCCAGCGCATCTTATTTGCGGAAGCATAATCAAGTTCTACAAATTCTCCCTCCCAACGATCATGATACAATGCACGCCACTAAACACCATAAGAAAAGATAAAGCTAAGACACTTTTATTTACATATTTTCATGATAAATTTTTCTCGGGTCGGTACAACAAAAGAAAGGCCAAGACTTTGCCTACACTCGGCCATAACCCTAAAAAGAGACAACTCGACCCACTATGTCGATTATGCAAAATCCTCCATCCACTAGTGTTGGCTATTGTCCAAAAAGTAGCACTCCTACTCCTCATGCACGGGCCGTCACACCCATCCCAGTGCGTCAGGCGGTGGCGGCGGCAACATCCCCCACATCACCCCGTCTCGACGAACATGAGCAAATATGAACTCCTGAATGACCGGGCAGTCAAGCCCACCTCATACATCACTAATGCACGAACCCAAATGAATGTCAAACCAGGGATGGTGGGACTATCGATCTCCACACACTCGACCTCCACGTCCGAAGGAAGGCCGTAAAAGACTCCCCGCGTGATAGCAAGGAGCGACATCTTTCTAATCTGAAATGTTGGTCCCTGAAGGGGTGAGTACAGCCACTCAGTAGGTAAAGGACCCAATAAACCACTCAATGCATCACACAATACAATCATAACAATTATAGCATAACACATGTCATTCAAGCATCCATGCACAATTTACCTTGATACCATGCACATGTCATCATACCGCATGTACATACATCCTCATATAATCATCACCATCATGTCATACACTTACCATCATCATGTCACATATACCATCATGTCAAAGATGCACATACATCCATGCACTCATCATCATCATATCACATGTACCATCATGCCATAGGTGCATATACATCCATGCACTTACCATCATCATGTCACATGTACCATCATGCCATAGGTGCACATACATCCATGCACTCATCATCATGCATCCATGCGTACATGTTGCCATACCATGCATGATTCAATTTCAATTTCTAAATTTTATTCTTTCATTTTGAACCACCACAATTCTCTTTCCCGAGACCAGTATTTGCATCCCACATTTATCGCTCGCACCCCACCTGGCATCGCGAGGAGCCTTCGGCACAAACCTCCGGGCATCCGGCACACACTCGCCGGGCATCTCGTACCTCAACTGGCATCACGAGGTATCCCCCGGCACAAACCTCCGGGCCTCTGGCTCCCCCACTCTCCGGCCATCTCGAAACTCCCAAGGACCCTCTGGTATTCAGCCATTTAAGGCCACCGGGCATCCGGCATTTACGCTCCCTGGCCAGGCATCCCAACACTCCTGGGGCATCGTCGGCTCACACCTCCGACGGCCTTCTCACTTATCATAGTTCACATTTTCAATTATAGCTCAATTTCAACATGGCATATGATATGATGGCAAACAAGATCATTTTCATCATTTGATTCTTATATGCATTTCCAATCATCATCATACATGCAGCAAGATACAACCACTTATGACAATACAATCCATAGGGTCCATACAACTTAGAATAATCCATACATTATGACTTTTTGAAATTTACGAAATTCCAGCTTACACAATTTCGGAAAACATGTAAATTAAATATCCATATGATCTTCAAAAATCATAAAATCAGAGCATGTGATAGACAATACATAAAGGTAGCAATTCCATGCAGAACACATGCCCAAAAGAGCTTCACACAAGAAGATATAGCTCACCCAATACAGCATGCAAAATTCGGGTAAAATCAGATTGCGCAATTCTTGAAATATTTCGATTAAAATACCCGAATGACCTCCAAAAACTATGAAATTTTACCAGGTGATAGTTAAGACCCTGACATAGATTTTTTATGAAGACATCTAGGCCATATTCGCTCTATATAATTAACAAGGGACGGTCGAAGCTCCTATTCCTACTTATCTTCCATCATTTCCTCTGCATTTTTTTTTATGTTTTGCCTCAAGAGTTCCACTACAACTTTCATTAAAAGATCTAGGTGAGATTCTCAAAGGATAGTCACCATATAGTCCACGAAGTCTCGGGAGTCCAGTACCATACTTCCAGATCTGCCGTCTGCAAAAGAAAATCGTTTCACCAGGCTACACTTGCTCATTTTACCTCAAATTTGGGTATGTTAACCCTCAGGATGTTCTATACAACTTTTGTGAAGAAGTGGAAGTGAAATTCTCGGTAAAAAGTGACATGCAAACACAAAACCACCAAGAGGTTAACAAAACAGTTTCAGATCTAGCGTTTTTCATAGAGGGAGGGTTTTACCCCTCAAAACTCAACCATTTTATCTCAAATTTTAGTATGTTTTACCTCGAGATGTTGTATACAACTTTCGTGAAGAAGTCGAAGACAAAATCCGACTCAAACCAGGCATGCAAGCCTCTACAACGTTTTGGGTCAGGCGGTAAACTCGAAAACAGAATACATTTTCAAGAACAACACACTCACGCTTCAGTTTCTCACACCCTAAACGTCCAAGATTCACCACCATTCAAGCACACAAGCAAGATACAACATGCAAGAGTGGAATATAGATCCCAACTTGCCTTCAAATCAAGCAAACAATGGCACACGGACGGCGAAGGACGAGCGGACGAACGGGCGACGGACGAGCGGCCTCCTCCTTCGCACGGCTTCTCCCTCTCTCTCTCTCGGTTTGTCACTCTCTCGCAACCCTCTCTCTCTCTCACTTGGCTTGGGCAACAACCCCCTAAACCGGCCACTCTCTCCCTTTTATTCCCCCCTTAATCACAATCATTAGTCATCATGAGAAGCCACCCACAATGGCCAATGGATGGAGTCTCCTTTTTGCCACTTGGCAAGACCCATGCATAATGGGCTTGGAAGTGGGCCGGCTCCTCCCCCTTGTGTTCGACGGCAGCCCTCTCCATGGGCTTCATGGGCCAAGCCAATTTGGCCCACTTTAGGTCCAATACCCTTGGGCCTAAAGTTCAACCCTAAATAACCCCAATTTTACCTTTAATAATTCATTTTCAATTCTCTCTTTTATAGATTTCAAATTCTCAATTTCATATGGCCATAATCTTGTAACTTTTAATCTATAGGGATTAAATCTATGAGGTGCATAGCCAAGAATAAATTCTTCTTATTAATTTATCCTATAATACTAATTTTAATAACTCATGAACACAAATATATAACACTTGGTCTTAAAAGAAAATTAATGGCTAAAGCATAAACCAAAGGTAATTTCATTACCTAATCATGGGCTTTAACACATCTAGAGGTTGCCTTGAATTTTTTGGGATGCCACATCAGAGACGTGTCCTAGGATGTCTCATTTTTAATTGATCGCTTAGGGATGTTCGCATACTCGGGGTTCGAGGTGTGATAGTTTGAGCCCGAATGCCTCGGGTAAACTAGCCCCAAGATAACTTGGTTGAGCTAGAATGGCTGAGTTGAGCTCGGGTGCCTTGGTGAGCTAGCGCCAAGATGCCTCGGTTGAGCCAGGATGCCCTAGTTGGGCAAAGATGTCTAGCTTGAAGTTGGATGCCTCAGTTGAGCCGGGAGGGCCTGGTTGAACCAGGACGGTGGTAAATGAATCTATATGAGTGCCGGTATATGTATAAGTATGATATCTTAATATATTTATTCATAAGCCAAATGTAAGTATGCATTGAAGCATGTTGCGAGGGACATTTGTATGTAGTTAAGGGTAGCAACAAGTTTGCTATCAATCTACCATCGACATAGTTTGCGAGTGTTGTACTTACTAGGTTTCGATGATGAGATGCTTTCCTAGTAGAGAACTAGGAATTTTACTTACTGAATTTCCTCAAAACTCATCCCTCATCTTTCAGTCTTGTAGACATAAAAGTCTCACGTCAGTTTTGGGAGCTGTAGTCATGCTAGAGGAGATAGGATTTCCCTTGTCCTATGTGAAAACTTGTACTACGACGTAATAAGAAAAGAGGGCCGTAGAAAAAGGACTTGTAAAAGTACTGTTATAATATAAATTAGTGATTTTTGCTTGATGTAGGTCCCAATCTTCCAATTGTTGTTTGTCTATGGAGTTGTTTATTCATGTTTCCGCGTGTACATGATAATGAGATAAAAAAAACCGGGACAGAGACAAGCCTGGGACGTCGCGAAAATAACCCTTGTCGCTCGGGACCCGGAGATGGAGTTAGGGTCATGACAATTACTATGGCAGTATGTTTTTTATCGTATTTCTATTTAATCAACCTTTATACAAATATCTACCTTTCAGATTTTCCACGTCCTACAAAATTAATAATCACACTGAGATACGTGTCATTGGTGGAATCAAGATCATAATTGAGTAAAAGTGACATTGTCGTTATCTTGTGAAGTAGATAATGATAGATGGGTTCAACAATTAATAACCTAATGGCGCCTTCCAAAAAATGACCCATTGTAAACATTGCTAACGTGTAAAGCAACTCAGGTTAGATTAATATTGAGCTGCATTTCATTTGCAGAAGGATTAGTTCACGTTTCTTTTGCAGTCTTTTGACAAACAAGTAAAGAACCATCTCCACATGTAAATCTACATTCCCCACTATTCCTACTATACATTTTGTTGTAACTGAATTTATACTAGTGAGGAGCCACAAAATTCAGACTAAACAAAGATATCACATTTAGCTCCATTTTGGATTTGTGAAATAAATAGAACATTTGAGACTTCATCATGACCTCTTGCTTCATCATATTGAACCATCTCTTGCTCCATTTTGGAATTATGCTTTGGCTCGCATCTTGGAACCATATTTAAGGTATACCTTCTCATGATGAGTTTTTTTATATATTAAGAATTGTTTTAAGGAAGAATCTGAGATGTTTAGTATTTAATTAGTAAATATTTCTGATTTGGTCTGACTTTAAATAAGATTGAGTTGTCCCAAATGGTATACTACATTTTATTTTGTAATGAAACACGATGGAATTTACACGACTTTAAATGTCCATCTATATACTATTTAAAAGTGAACCTTCAATCAACAACAAACGATAGGAAAAATATTTTTGTTTTCATGAAGATCGTAGAATGGTAATATTATGTAGTCTAGCGGAGGAAAAAGGACAACTACAGTACAAGGCTAGATAGATTCTTGAAATTTCATAGTTTGAACTTGGATAGTTACATATGAATGTGCAAGTAGAATTGAGATAGAACCAATTCGAAGATAAAAAACATCAATCTGACACAAAGTTTTTGGCATCATCTATGTATGAGATATTTTTCTTCATTGCATAAAATACCTTATTGGTGTTTATTTGTAAAATGATCGGTTCATGATTGTTTCACCTTTCTTAGGATTTTGAAAAGATATTGTTTCCTGACAAACAAATAAGGAATCATCTCAACATGTATATATACATTCCCCCACCCCAATTCTTCCTCTATATATATATCTTGTTGTAACTGATATTATATTAAAGAGGAGCGACAAAATTTAAACTAAGCAAAACATGGCGCTCCATTTCACTTGAGCAATTAGCTTGATTAGTTACTTGAACTAATGTTCAACATCACGCTTTAACGAAATCTACTGATATGGATACCGGTCTCATAAAATAAAATATCAAATGGAAAAAATTTTGTGAGTTAGTTTCATACATGTAGTTATTCACTTTATCTACGTGTGGACCCCCTTCGGATAGACATGATTTTTTTCCGGTTTATTTACTATAAACAGAAATCTCATCCGCATGAAATAGGCTACTAATAGTGATTTTAGAATTGTATAACTAAAACCTAAAAAATGACAAGAAGAACAAAGAAATCTCTGCTTTTAACGGGTATGGAGAATGTACTTCATCCTTATCTTTTCTATATCTAAAATGATCTCAAATGAAGATTTGAGGCAGAAAACGACAGTACTTAACCTTTTTTTTCCATGTTTATTTTCTTATGGCCCATGCAATTTAAGAATATTTAATATCAAACATCCGAGATCTATGAAAACGTAATAGAATGTCCAATACAACTTTCCATAATTTTTCGAAGCTTAGAACATCTACTTGATTCCAAATTTTGCAAAGGAAATGGTAAATCCTTTTGAGTACAATCAAATAAGCTATTAATTTAAGTATTCTATAAGTTTATTTCTCTACTATCCGTAGAATAATTGAAAATGTGAAGGAACTCACCAACAGACATCCGATCAGTCAATTTTGAATGGAGACACGAGCTGTATATCAAGTATAGGACGCCAAGGTGACTCTCAACTTCTGCGAAAATCTTTTAAGATAGAAAACGTGAATCACAAATTACGTGATTTCATGCAAGTTAAAAACATTGCATGGGAACCTTGAAGGAAAAGGGCAAAAGTAGAAATTGAGTCAAGCTTAAGGATTGGAGCATCACTTCGTCGGACGGTCACTTCTTGAAACAAATTGCCTTCCATTGGATGCGGACATGCCTCTATGTAGCATCGCTTGGGTATACGAGGGCTCGGATTTTCTTTTGTCCAGGCAGACCTCCTCGTGATAGAGTTCTTTAATTCTATGGATGAAATTTTCCATTTTAGCTTTGTTAGACTCAGATTGCCAGCTTTTGGGGAAAACGTGTTGCCAGTTGCTTTAGTGGGAGAAAGAGATTCCATTTTGGAGGGTCCCACTAATATTTAACTCCAATTTGGCTTTGGTGGAATATTGTCACCGGTTGAATCAAAATCATAATTGAGTGGAAGGACGTTGCCTTTATCTTGTCAAGTACGTGACAGTGGATGGAAATAGGCTACTAATAGTGACTTTAGAATTGTATACATAAAATCTAAAAAATGACAAGAACAAAGAAATCTCTGCTTTTAACCGATATGGAGAATGTACTTCATCCTTATCTTTTATATATCTAAAATGATCTCAAATGAAGAGTTGAGGCAGAAAACGACAGTACTTAACCTTTTTTTTTTTCCATGTTTATTTTCATATGGCACTTGCAATTCAAGAATATTTAATATCAAACATCCGAGATGTGACATCCCAAATTTCACCGACCTTTATTAGCGTAATCAGATCATTAGTAACTTGGATTAATTTAGATTGGACTAGAAAGCGAACCCAATGGACTGGAGGAATGTGTGGGCTTGAGAAGTAAGCAGGCCACATGAGTTTTCGAATTGGGCTTGATAAGCTGAATGGAAGATCTGGACTTGGTCTTAGCTTAGAGCGGACCAAGGCTCGGACCTATTAGAATAGTTTAATGGGCCGAATTGTTATGGATTGAGCTTGTTGGGCCAGAGACGGATATTTAGGCCCGAGAGATTTTATTTTCAATTAAGTTTATGATTATAGTTAGGATGATTAGATTAATGATTGCAATATTAATGTCAATTTCTAAGCTTAACATTTTTATGATGAATTATCTATAGATTAACACTAACTAGTCAATATGTCATATAATGTCATAACTTTGTAAAATTACAAGAGGATCGAAATCAAGTGAAATCAAAAGGAAATTAAGTGAAAAACATTAGATACAAATGAACTGACTAACGACATGGATTAACTGCTAATGAATGGCGAACGAAATGGCGAAATTGATATGCATGGAGGCCACGACACCCCCTCCTCTCTTCACATCACCCACGGTTTTCTTCCTTAAAAACCGAAAACAAGCAAAGGAGACATCATCATTAGATTTGCTCATGATTAGCCTAGCTTAGGGATGAGACCATAGTCCCATTTCCCCTCTTAAATTTCGTAACCCCCCTCTCTCTCTCTCTCCAAAACCGAAACCCATCTTCTTCTTCTTCTCGTTTTCTCTCTCGTCGAACGGCTAAGGAAGAACCAGCATCAAACCAACAACAAACCAGCAACAAACCAGCAATTCTCTTCTTCTTGCATGCGAGTTTTGGTGTTGATTTTTGAAGAATCCTTGAGTCATCTAGTAGCTGAACTAAGTGAGAGAGTGAGTTTGAGTGAGAGAGTGAACGGCGAGAGGGAGAAGAAGGAGACCACCCCTCCATTCGTACTCGTGTGTGCTGCCGCTGTTGACGTCGTCCATCTTCGCCGCCGTTGAGCTGTGTTCAAGACCCACGAGCCTTCCGTTTTTGTTTGCCGATCAAGCTTAGGAGTGAGGCAAGTAGAAGTTCATTAATCTATGTTATGCATGCTCTGATTATCTGGTGAAGTACAAGTAGACTTGAGGAAATGCTGAAATGAAAGCTGCATGTTGGGTTTTTGGATGATTGAGATAAATTAGAACCATGAGATGGAGGAAGAGCAGAATTATTTCTATGTGGTTGATATAGCTAGTATAAGTACCTAGAGGAGGGTGAATAGGTATATAAAAGATTTTTCTCGATAATTGCACAATACTGGACAGTTGATAGATTTGAGACAAACAATAATCAAAGTAAGACTGAGAGAAGGGAAGAGAAAATTGAACACGCGGTTTATAGTGGTTCGGCTTATTTCAAGCCTACGTCCACTCTTCTGCACTGACAACCTATTGGCTGGATTCCACTATGAACAAAGAGATGTTACAGCGTTGTTCTTCCTTGATTTCTCGGTGTAGATGATCTACCACATTCGCTCAAGGTCTCACTAAGTATAGACACTCTTTGTGTATACAATTTCGCTCAAAATATATCGACTAATATTCAAGGTGCTTCAGACTCTGGAATTTCTCTATCGATCATATCCTAAAGCAACTAGAACGTCTTCCTTTTATACTCCTTTATGCCATCATACCCGTTGGCACTTACCAAAGGAATTCCTCCAATCTACCCGTTGGACGGAATCAATCAAGAAGATCATTCGAGCTATTAAAGAAACCTGACGATAGCCCATCAATCATGTTCGCCCATACAATCAGGATCTTGGTTTCCAAGAATAGAACCTTCCAAGAATATTTCGTCGACCATCGGATCTTCAAACGATCTTGATTACGAATAAAATAATCCGTTATATTTATCCAGCCAAGAGATCTTCTCCAGAGGATAGGACTAAATCCTCAACCAAATACTTCGGCTCTAGATTGCCTTCGTTTCGGATTAGAAAAACCGTCAATGAGAATAGTCTTGAGTCCCGAGTCTTGAGTGCTGAGTCTGGTGATCGAAAGCCTTCGAGACTCTAAACAGAAGGTCTGCAATTATCCAGACTAGACTGATGGAAAACGTTTTGTCAGCTTCAAAATATTCTGTAAAGATTTCTCCAACAATCTCCCTCTTTTTGATGGTGACAAAACTTTCCTATAGATTTGAACAACTTTGACCTGCAAAAACATTACTCAAGCAATATGGCTATCTCATAAAGATTAATAAATCAACCAGACTCTGCATCCACAGAAAATCGGTTAGTCTTTCATGAGTAAGACCATACAACAACACTTGATATAAATGCAAACAGTCAAGCATCAAAATCCACATCCAAGTCAGTCAAATTCAAGTTCACACCCAAGTCATACTAAAAAACAAACAACATTCAAACACACAAAAGAAATTTAAAGTCAAAGTTTAAAGAGTTCAAATTGCAATTCTCCCCCTTTTTGTCATCATTAAAAAGGTGAGAAAAGAGTCAAGTATGCTTGGGAATGCGCACAAACGGGAAATCTCCCATCGTTCGTACGATGCCTTCCAGCCTCTTCAAGTCTTCCCGTAGATGAGCCACCTCTTCTCCTTTGGCATTGGCTTGAATTTGAAGAGCGAGATCTTTCATTTGATCCGCCAGGGTAACAGAAGATGCTTGTCCAGCATTCTTCATGACTTGAAGGTCAGAGTCCAGAGCATAGATTTGACCCTGCATTTCCAGAAGAACATCAAGGATACGACGAAAATCTGCTGTATTGTCTGTCTGTGTGCTCGCATTTGCTCTCTCGGATGGAGTGAATGCAGACGATGGAACTTCTGTGTAGTCTTGCAGATTTGGTGTTGACGTATCATGTCCTTCCTCAGGCATTTGAGAAGCCTGAAAATCTTCTGGATTTGCTGGTGAGTGACTCACACCTTCACTGTTGACAGCATGTGGTGTAGTCCTTCCTTGCTCGCCATCTCCCCCTGTCTCTAGGACCTCAAATGGGAAAGAGTGATGGTCATGCTCTTTAGCATCTTGATTCCCCTTCTCTCCGACTTCATCTGCAGACTTTTCTTTCACTGCTTCTCCTTCTTCTTCAGCTTCTTTCTCTTTGTCTTCTTTCTCTTTCTCTTGTTGCTCCTCTGCTTCTCTGTTCTTTGCTTGCTCCTCTTCTTCTCTCTATTCTTTTTCCTCTGCTTCTTTCCCTTTCTTCTGATGTTCCGTTGATTCAGGTACAGAACGTCTGGTCCTTATCAATGCAGACATAGTGAGATCTTCCTCTTCATCTTCATCCTCCAAGATGAGAGTTCTTTTCTTTTTGGATGGGGCACCAATGGGCTCCTTCCCATTTCTCTTTGATGCAGAAGATACTGGAGTCTTCACTCTGAACTTCTCCATTGCCTTAGCAAGCTCTTTCAGACGCATTTTTGTCAACATTTTCAAACCCACCACCATTTTGTCGCATGGTCGAACACAAAGAGTATGTGGAGGTTCAATGTTCAAGTGTTTGAAGATCTTGGTCACAAGACTTGGGTAAGGCAATTGGCCCTTGTCCTTCACCATTGCTCTATACATGTGAAAGAGAATGGTGTGAGGGAGAGAGAACTTCTTCCCTGTATTGATCGCGTACATCAATTTTGTCTCGGAGTTAGACACGTCAGTCTTGGATGTAGACTTTGGCCTAATACAGTTGATCACAATTTTGTGAAGCAAGATGTTGATGGCATGCATTCTTGAGTAGGTAATTCTTCCCTCTGTATCCCTGTCTTTAACAAGCTCCAATGTGGCACGAGCAACCGAAACTTTGATCGGTTGATAGCGTCTTCTTTCAACTCCAATTATATCTGTCAACATGTCCACATCTACCACATAGACTTGGTCTCGAACACTGAATGATATTCTATTCGTATTTAAAAAGCTAAGATTCGAATAGAAGTATGCTCAAGTTGAAGTAGATTGAACTTCTCCCTTAAGTTCACATTAATGGCATCCAAGAAATCGAAATCAACACTTCTAGGGTTTATCACCCCTCGTTTCAACAGTCTGAAGAACAGATTCTCCTGTTCTTTCGATTTAAACAAATCCATCCTTTTTCCCCTCACCTTCGCAGCAACACCCATTCTAGGTTGAAATTCACTAAACATTTTATCATCATTGTTCCCGCGTTGATTCGTCTCGATACACGAGGGTCACTTGGAATGTTCGCAAGTGCTTCCTCAGCCTTTCCTTTGGGAGCAATTCCCAAATCCTCCATTTGTCGCAAAAAGATATACTCATTCCCATAATTCTTATCTTTAAGGAAATCATCTACGTAGTTCAGCAGAGTCCCAATGCTCTTCAACGCACAATAGAGCTTGTAAATAAAAAAGGGTTTTTGGACTCTTACAGGGTCTGCGTCCTCGATTATTTCTTACTCCAGTTGTTGACCCGCACCTTGTGGGGTAGATGATGTTGAGTGACGTGGTGGAGAGTGAATCGGGCTCTGTTGCTGACTCGGTAAATCTTCTTCTTCGGTGAGATCGAAATGGGTAGGCCCCTCCCTCATTCTCTGTGGTCCCCTGTTCGCAATTCTTGAAGACTTCCTCGAAGAAGACATCCTTCCTTGTCATTGAAAGATTCCTTTACTCGCTTTCCCAAGAAAAGATGACAACTTTCTCGAAGATGAACACGAAGTAGAGACAGGATTTGGAGGAGAATGCCTTTTTAGGGTTTTGAAGTTTAAGCGAGGAAAACTGTATATATATAACTCAGTTTAAAAAAGGAAAAACCAATCGGCACAAAGGAAAGTGAACAGACGCCTCTTTTTAAAATCGATAACTGCCAAATAGAAGTTAATCTTTTTGAAAAGACAAGATTCCGTTTTTTATGGAAATTATAAATTAAATGAGCTAAAGATCATACCTTTTCGAGATTGAATATAATAACAACTTACAGTCTATAGCCATGAATGTCTGAGTCTGAGGGTTGGAGAGTCTCTAGACTTTAACTTCCTCAAGCTTCAAAATGTTGAGTCTGGAACGGATAAAATCGAATTGATTTTTCTCCAAAGGCTTTGTGAATATATCCGCTAGTTGATTTTTTGAATCAACAAATTGAATCGAGATTTCTCCATTTTGAACATGATCTCTAATGAAATGATGTCGAATCTCTATATGCTTTGCTCTTGAATGAAGGATTGGATTTTTAGTGAGATTGATTGTTTCTTTGTTGTCACATCTAATCTCTGTACATGAGTCTTCAATTCCAAAGTCTTGTAGCTGTTGTTTTATCCATAGAATTTACGAACAGCAACTTCCAAGAGCTACATACTCTGCTTCTGTTGTTGAGAGAGCCACAGTGCTTTGTTTCTTTGAAAACCAAGACACTGTCCTGCTTCCAAGCAACTGGCAAGTTCCCGAAGTACTCTTTCTATCGACTCTGCAACCGGCCAGATCTGCGTCTGAATATCCTAGAAGATTAAAGTCTCCCTTTTTAGGATACCAAAGACCGATGCTTGAAGATGAAGCAACGTATTTGATAATACGTTTCACAGCACTGAGATGGGATTCTCTAGGATCCGATTGAAACCTAGCACAAATGCAAACACTCAACAAAATGTCGTCTAGAAGCGTAAGATAAAGAAGTGAACCAATGATGCTCTGTACGACTTTTGATCAACTTTCTTCCCTTCTTCATCTTTGTCTATCTTCAAAGAACTTGACATCGTATGTCGGTCTTTTTGCAATTTTCCAATCCAAACCTTTTGACAAGATCATTAGCATATTTTTCTTGATAAATAAAAGTTCCTTCCTTCAATTACTTTACTTGAAGACCAAGAAAGAATGTTAACTCTCCCATCATACTCATTTCAAACTCATCCTGCATAGACTTAGAAAATTTTTTGCACAGACTTTCATTAGAGGATCCAAAAATAATATCATCCACATATATTTGAACAAGTAAAAAACTTTTGTTTTCCTTTTTGATAAATAAAGTAGTATCTACTTTACCTTTGACAAAACCATTCTGTATTAAGAACTTACTTATCCGTCGTACCAAGCTCGAGGTGCTTGCTTTAAACTATACAAGGCCTTTTTCAGTCTGAAGACTGAGTCTGGCTTCTTTGGGTCTTCAAACCCTAGTGGTTGTTCCACATAAACTTCCTCATGGATAAATCCATTTAGGAAGGCACTTTTGACGTCCATTTGGAATAACCTGAAATTTTTATAACAAGCAAACGCAAGTAATAGTCGAATAGCTTCTAACCTTGCTACTGGTGCGTAAGTCTCATCATAGTCTATTCCTTCTTCTTGCGTATATCCTTTGGCCACGAGTCTTGCTTTGTTTCGTATGACTTTTCCTTTCTCATTCATCTTGTTCCTGAACACCCATTTAGCTCCAATAACAGTTTTACCTTTTGGTTTAGATGTCAATTCCCAGACATCATTAATGTTGAACTGTCTGAGCTCTTCTTGCATAGCTTCAATCCAGCTTTCATCAGATAAAGCTTCTTCTATGCTCTTTGGTTCAATTTCAGAAATGAGAGCCACAGCACTAGACTCTTCACGCCTTTTGGATCTAGTGCGAATTCCTTCATTAATTTCGCCGATAATGAGATCTTTGGGATGACTGGACTTATGCTTCCAGTTACTGGTTGATTTGTCTGGTTGATGATCTCTTTCTTTATTTGAATCTTCACGAACAGCTTGATGCTAGTCTTCCAGAGTCTGAGATACTTATTGAGTTGTAAGCTTTGGAGAGTCTGGAGCAGGTTCAGACTCTTCATAATGAGTCTGACTAGATTCATCTTGCGTAGAGTCTTAAAATTTGACATTCATTGACTCCTCCACAGACTGGCTCTTCTTGTTATAGACTCTATAGGCTTTGCTTGATGTAGAATATCCAAGGAAGATGCCTTCATCTGATCTTTCTTCAAACTTACCAACTCGATCTTTTGCATTTTTCAATATAAAGCATTTGCAACCGAACACATGAAAGTATGAACCAATGGGCTTCTTACCTTTGAATAACTCATAAGGGGTTTTCTCTAGAATAGGTCTTAAGAAGACTCTATTGATAATATAGCATTTGTTGAAACTTGACTTCAGCCCAAAATCGTGAAGAAATTTTACTTTCAATTAAAAGAGTTCTAGCCATTTCTTGAAGAGATCTATTCTTTCTTTCCACAACCCCATTTTGCTGAGGAGTATATGGAGAGGAGAACACATGCTTAATGCCAGATTCATCACAAAATTTTGTAAAATCTTGATT
The DNA here is from genome assembly GCA_017140395.1 of Eucalyptus lansdowneana. NCBI lineage: Eukaryota > Viridiplantae > Streptophyta > Magnoliopsida > Myrtales > Myrtaceae > Eucalyptus > Eucalyptus lansdowneana. The sequence goes on along the minus strand of CM029483.1, from coordinate 7,065,139 downwards.
TTCAAATTCACCTCCATGATCTGTTCTTATACTTGAGATAACGCATCCTTTTTCATTTTGAACCTTTTTAGCAAATTTTTCAAAATATGAGAAGGTTTCGGACTTACTTGCAAGGAAATATACCCAAGTAAAGTGGGAGTAATCGTCCACAATTACTAAGCAATATTTCTTACCTCCAATGCTCTGGGTTCTGGTTGGTTCGAAGAGATCCATATGCAGAAACTGTAGTACATGATTAGTAGAGACATGATTTATTGGCTTAAATGAATTTCTTACCTACTTTCCCAGAATACATGGTGTGCATGAATCGGACTTTTGGTATGGTAATTTGGGTAGACCTCAAACAAGCTGCTTTGATGAGATTTTGGCTAATTGCTTCATGTTGACATGACCAAGCTTTCTGTGCCATAAGCTTGCTTCGTCTTGAATTGAGATTAGGCATTGCGATTCATTTGGTTTCACATCCAGAAGATAGATATTTCCATGTCTTCGACCCATGAAGGACTGAGTAGAGTCTTTACTGGTTCAAGAACATGTTCCTTCTTGAAAGAAGATCTTAAAACCGGTATCACACAATTGGCTATTCTTTGAGAAGATTGTAATTGAGTCCTTCCACTAGGAAACATTACTTATTGTGAGATTTCCAATTTTCAGAGTTCCAAATCCCACAATACTTCCTTTGATGTTTCCTCCAAATGAAACTTTTCCACCATTTACTTGAACAAGCTTTATGAAGCAATTTGAGTCTCTTGTCATGTGTCTTGAGCATCCGCTGTCAAGATACCACTTTACCTTTTTTCTTGACGGAGACCTGCATTTAAAAGAGAGTCTCAAGCTTTCTTTGGTACCCAAATTTTCTTGGGTCCTTTGGTGTTAGTAAGATAAACAGTATTAGCTTATACTTTCTTAACAGGTTTCCAAACCATAGGACACTCTTTTTCAAAGTGATTCGGACTATTGCACTTTGAACACCTGAGGGCATTTCGACCTACAGACTTTACAAAAACTTTCTTGAAATGATTTTTGTAAGCCTCTCTTGAGGGTCTTTTTTTAATTCTTTCTTTTACTTTAGGAAAATCAATCAAGGGAATTGTTTCTCTTGTCATACCTAGACCGGACTTACTGAAGTAAGGTCTTTGAGCTGAAAGAATTTTTTCAAGTTTTTCGGACCCTATTGAAAATTTCTTTGAAATATTTGATAAGCCAGTTTTTAAAAAAGCATTTTCTTTTAAAAGATTATCTTCATTTTCTTTAAGAGTGGAAACATTCAAGTCTAAACTTTTAACTCTTTCTTCTAAAACGTTTTCCTTTTGTTTTAGAATTGAGTTTTCCTTTTTAAGTTCGGAAATTCTTTTGAGAGAAGTTTTAAGACTAAAACACAGTTCATCAATGTATTTAGAAACTTTGACAGGAATTTTAAAATTACTTGCCTCAAATTCACACGTGCGAGTCGATCTAAAATCTGAGTCCGAGTCCGAATGTGCCATCGAGACATAGGTTGGCATATTCATTATCACTTTCTTCACACTCGTATCACTCCAGGTTTTCGCTTTGAGAGCTTTTCGAAACTTTTCAGCTTTTCCTCTCTTCTTCTTGAGAAAAGGACAGTTGGGTCGATGTGTCCCTTTTTCTTACATTCAAAGCAAACTACATCTTTGTTTGGTTCCTCATCATCAAAGAGACTTGGTCTGCTGTCTTTGAAAACTTTGTTTCTTTGAGTTGAACCTTCTTCCTTTTCTATTCAGTTTTCTCAATCTTCTTATCATGAGAGCAAGCTCCTCATCGTCCATATCATCTTCAGAATCTGTATCATCAGAATCATCATTTGATTTTAATGCAATGGATTTCTTACCTCTTGGATCTTCATCTTCATTAATTCGTTCCACTCCATAAGACTGAAGAGTTCCAATCAGCTCGTCGAAAGATAGTGGCATAATTCTTTGCGTCTCTCTTATTGAAGTCTTTATGTGATTCCAATCCTTGGAGAGTCCACGCAGTAGCTTGTTTACCTTCATGGGATCATAAATTTTTTGTCCTTGATTCTCAAGACCATTGACAATATCGTAAAAACGGCTAAACATGTCGGTTATAGATTCTCCTGGTTTCATATTAAAGGCTTCATATTGACCGAGGAGAATGTTAATTCTGGTTTCCTTCACTCGATCTTGTTCCTTCATAGGTGATATGTAATGGTCCCAAACTTCTTTTGCTTTGTAACACAAGAAGATATTCTCATTATATTCGAGTTGGTGACAAAGCACAATATAAAAGTAAATTGCTTTTGCATCGAGTGCTTGTCTCTTGATTATCTCTTCCGAGTCATTCGCTGGTCTCAACGGTTTCTTTCCGTCTTCGAGAGGCGATGCGGTGTAGGAGTAATTCCTTTTCTCGCAACGTCCCATTCCGGAGGATCCTTTGACCGTAGGAAAGCTTTCATCTTGTTCTTCCGGATGTTGTAATCCTTTCCATCAAAGTAGGGTGGCCTGGTATTGCTTTGCCCTTCCACCGCCCACGGTGCTAGCATACTAGCCATGGATCTTTTACTCTAAAGTAAAACACTTCAAATAAAGTGAGTGCACAGGCTCTGATACCAATTGATATAGATAGTATAAGTACATAAAGGGGGGGTGAATAGGTATATAAAAAATTTTTCTCGATAATTGCACAATACTAGACAGTTGATAGATTTGAGACAAACAATAATCAAAGTAAGACTGAGAGAAGGGAAGAGAAAATTGAACACGCGGTTTATAGTGGTTCGGCTTATTTCAAGCCTATGTCCACTCTTCTGCACTGACAGCCTATTGGCTGGATTCCACTATGAACAAAGAGATGTTACAGCGTTGTTCTTCCTTGATTTCTCGGTGTAGATGATCTACCACACTCGCTCAAGGTCTCACTAAGTATAGACACTCTCTGTGTATACAATTTCGCTCAAAATATATCGACTAATATTCAAGGTACTTCAGACTCTGGAATTTCTCCATCGATCATAACCTAAAGCAACTAGAACATCTTCCTTTTATACTCCTTTATGCCATCATACCCGTTGACACTTACCAAAGGAATTCCTCCAATCTACCCGTTGGACGGAATCAATCAAGAAGATCATTCGAGCTATTAAAGGAACCTGACGATAGCCCATTAATCCTGTTCGCCCATACAATCAGGATCTTGGTTTCCAAGAATAGAACCTTCCAAGAATATTTCGTCGACCATCGGATCTTCAAACGATCTTAATTACAAATAAAAGAATCCGTTATATTTATCCAGCCAAGAGATCTTCTCCAGAGGATAGGACTAAATCCTCAACCAAATACTTCAGCTTTAGATTGCCTTCGTCACTGGATTAGAAAAAACTATCAATGAGAATAGTCTTGAGTCTTGAGTCTTGAGTGCTGAGTCTGGTGATCTGAAAGCCTTCAGACTCTAAACAGAAGGTCTGCAATTATCCAGACTAGACTGATGGAAAATGTTTTGTCAGCTTCAAAATATTCTGGAAAGATTTCTCCAATAGTGGTATCTTTTTTGGCTGAAATAGGGATTGAAAGGTCTACTCATGGTGAAATTTCGAAATGAAATAGCTACAGTATAGGCACGGGATGCTATTGGGTCCGTGGTGTTCGAATTTGATCAAGTGAAACTCAACAGTTTTTGTAAATTTTCTAGGGATAATCCTAGTGTGATTTTGGTCTCGACTTCTTCATGAATATTGTAAAGGATTGTTTAAACTATAACATATAATCTTGCTCAGATTTTTCGGAATCCATATAACGGCATAAGTTTCTGTTAATGAACGGTATTTTCGGCTAGTGTGCAAATTTGGTGATATGGAAATCTGGAACCAAGTTGCGTGATTTATTACTCTTTATACACAATGAATCTGACTTAGTTTCTTGCACAAAATTTCTTCCTTTGGATCTCATCTATAACATACCCAAATTTTAGAATTTTCTGATTTCATTTAAGGGTTATTCCAAAATTTTTATTAAAACTATGCATTCTGAAATTTTGAGTTGTTTTACTCCGAAATTGCTCATCTTGTTCCAAAAGGGGAAACGCATCTTAAGTTGTTATTTGACATGATGATATTGCCATTCAGCATATCATTCAATATTGAGATTTGATGAGACTCAAGGGACATCTTGTCATTGCATTGAAAAGTGTTTTTGGAAATTAAGATGTTAATTGTTACCGTTGGACCCTTGGGTCAATGATGCCCTGGGAGTCGGGATGCCCAAAGGATCGAATGAGTCGATGTCTTGTGGATGCCCGGTGGCCCTAGTGGCTGAATGCCAGAAGCTTTTTCCCCAAGAGCTTTGGGAGCTTCGGGGTGCCTGGTTATATGCTTGTCAGTACGTAAATCCGGAGGGCCGGTAACCATTTTCATGGCAAACCCCTGGAGGTTCCTCATGATGCCAGGTGGGATGTGAGATGCCTAGAGGTGTGACGAGACACGCTTTGGATGCCGAAGGCTTTCGCGATGCCAGGGTGGATGCGAATGCCTAGAGGGACGCAAACATTGGTCATCTGGGGGATGAAACCTTTTGAATATTAAAACTGATGGTTTTACTAAGTGTGTGTGTGGTTTGGTTATGGGACTAAATTGTATGGCATGGAATGGGACGTGTCATTACAGTTTGGCCCAATGATCGGGACTTGTGTAACTAAACACGATGCATCTTGATGGTTTCGAAATTGTACTTGCCATTGCATTAAAGAGTTTTATGATTTTGATTCATACTTATCATTTGATTACCTGTTTTTGGTCTATCTTGCATGAATCTAGATATTGATGGTACTGCATGATATAACTTAATGAATCTTTTACTGCTGAGTGGCTGTACTCATCCCGTTTGGGGACTAACATTTCAAACTAGAAGATATGCCTCTGCTACCAGTAACCCCCGGCACATTTTACGGTATTTTGGTCGACGTTGAGTGTGTGTTTAGAGCATCACCACCTTGAGATACGAGAGTTGGTATTTGTTCAAGTGCGGGTACTGGTCATGTATGACATTGGATCTCCCGCCGGCCCAGTGATTTAGGAGTTTCTGACTATGTTCGTCCACCGTGATGGGATTACGCTTGGACCGTTGCCGCCACTGCTAGTTGATGGACCAGACTGGGTGTGACCGAGTGATGGTTAGCAAATGAAGCATTTTTGGACCGCCGACACTAACTGATAGACTTATGTCTATGATTGTTTGGAAAGAAAAGAAAAAGGGAAGTCGGTTATCTTTTGGTATGTAGCCATGTATAGAAAACCACGGCAAATTTTGATGTACCGACTGATGATGTCTATCAAGTCTATGTAAATAAAAGTGTTCAGCTTTGACTTCTAAAAATGTCTTGTAGGTGTGCGTCGTTTCTAATTTTGGGATAGGGAGATGCTAATTTTGCTTCCGCTATATAAACTGCCCAGGGACCGATCTAAAAGATATAAACCCCCAGGACTTATAGACCTATTCTAGTGCTTGATATCAGAGTAATTTATTATCAAGTCAAGAGAAAGGCAAGTGAACTGTGACGACCCCAACGGATCCGGGGCCGTTCGGGGGTGCCACACATGATCTACGAAAACTTACTAGAATGTCCAATACAACTTTCCATAATTTTTCAAACCTTAGAACATCTACTTGATTCCAAATTTTGCAAAGGAAATGGTAAATCCTTTTGAGTACAATCAAATAAGCTATTAATTTAAGTATTCTATAAGTTTATTTCTCTATTGTCCGTAGAACAATCGAAAATGTGAAGGAACTCACGACCAGGCATCCGATCAGTCAATTTTGAATGGAGATACGAGCTGTATATCAAGTATAGGACACCAAGGTGACTCTCAACTTCTGCGAAAATCCTTTAAGACAGAAAACGTGAATCACAAATTACGTGATTTCATGCAAGTTAAAAACATTGTGTGGGAACCTTGAAGGAAAAGGGCAAAAGTAGAAATTGAGTCAGGCTTATGGATTAGAGCATCGCTTTGTCGGACTGTCACTTCTCGACACAAATTGCCTTCCGTTGGACGCGGACATGCCTCTATGTAGCATCGCTTGGGCATACGAGGGCTCGGATTTTCTTTTGTCCAAGCAGACCGCCTCGTGACAGAGTTCTTTAATTCTATAGATGAACTTTTCCCTTTTAGCTTTGTTGGACCCAGATTGCCAGCTTTTGTGGAAAACGTGTTGCCAGTTGCTTTAGTGGGAGAAAGAGATTCCATTTTGGAGGGTCCCACTTATATTTAACTCCAATTTGGCTTTGGTGGAATATTGTCACCGTTAGAATCAAAGTCATAATTGAGTGGAAGGACGTTGCTGTTATCTTGTGAAGTACGTGACAGTCGATGGAGATAGGCTAATAATAGTCATTTTAGAATTGTATACATAAAACCTAAAAAATGACAAGAAGAACAAAGAAATCTCTGCTTTTAACGGGTATGGAGAACGTACTTCATCCTTATCTTTTCTATATCTAAAATGATCTCAAATGAAGATTTGAGGCAGAAAACTACAGTACTTAACCTTTTTTTTTTTTCCATGTCTATTTTCTTATGGCCCTTGCAATTCAAGAATATTTAATATCAAACATCCGAGATCTATGAAAACGTACTAGAATGTCCAATACAACTTTCCATAATTTTTCAAACCTTAGAACATCTACTTGATTCCAAATTTTGCAAAGGAAATGGTAAATCCTTTTGAGTACAATCAAATAAGCTATTAATTTAAGTATTCTATAAGTTTATTTCTCTATTGTCCGTAGAATAATTGAAAATGTGAAGGAACTCACGAACAGACATCCAATCAGTCAATTTTGAATAGAGATACGAGCTGTATATCAAGTATAGGACACCAAGGTGACTCAACTTCTGCGAAAGTCCTTTAAGACAGAAAACGTGAATCACAAATTACGTGATTTCATGCAAGTTAAAAACATTGTGTGGGAACCTTGAAGGAAAAGGGCAAAAGTAGAAATTGAGTCAGGGGGATTGGAGCATCGCTTTGTCGGACGGTCACTTCTTGAAACAAATTTCCTTCCGTTGGACGCGGACATGCCTCTTTGTAGCATCGCTTGGGTATACGAGAGCTCAGATTTTCTTTTGTCCAAGCAGACCTCCTCGTGACAAAGTTCTTTAATTCTATAGATGAACTTTTCCTTTTTAGCTTTGTTAGACCCAGATTGCCAGCTTTTGTGGAAAACGTGTTGCCAGTTAGGGGTGAGCATCGGTCCAGAGTCAACCTTGGACCGGCCCAACCCTGCCGGTCCTGGTCCAATTCCTAGGGAGATCGGGTCGGTCCTTGGTCCTAGAATTCCCAGACCAACACTGTGCAGGTTGGTCCTTAGTCCTGAAGTTCCGAGTCGGTCAAACTCGGACTAACCCTGACTATATATATATATAATTTTTTTATATAGAGAAAATCTTAAAATAAATGGCGTCAACTATATTAAATAGCTCTTTAGTGAAGAGTTCAAATAATTTTACATTGTTCTTTAATAACTTAGGTTTTTAATGTCTTTTACGAGCGTCAATAGTCATAATTTACAAATGAGGAAATTGTTTTTGTGATGAGTCATGACGATGTCCAAAAAGGCACCTTATGGAATGCTCCTCTAGTATTGGTTCTCTTTTATCTTATTTGTTCTCTTAGTCTTCAATTTGCTAAAATCGAAAAAGACAACTGCTCTGCTCGCCACTTGACACTTGTCTCGCTCGCTTTGGGTCACTCGTGCCGCTTGCCGTTAGATACTCGTTTGGCTTGTTACTCCCCGCTCGACATTTGATGCTCATTATGTTCGACGCTCACCCCACTTGACCCTCACCGCTTGCCTTTCTTAGCTAACCTTGCTCATCATCGAACCCATTGGATTGGTACAGTCCACAGTTGCCCTTTTAAGGAGTACAAAAAATGGAATAAAATATTATTGATTAGTCTTGGGTTGACCTTAAAACCAGACATAACCCATTAAGTCAGTTCAGTCCTTAATCGTTTTTTTAAGAAGTACAAAAAATGAAATAAAAAATTATCAGTTGCTTCCGGGTTGATCCTAGAACCGGACCAAACCCATTGAATCGGTCCGGTCATCGATCTCAAGCTCAATAGGGTCGGTCATCGCTCCCAAAAATTCAGGACCAGTAGTGTGAGGGTTGATCCTAAAGTTAGGAGTGGATCGCCCAACTTGGACTACTTGATTCCAAATTTTTCAAAGGAAATGGTAAATCCTTTTGAGTACAATCAAATAAGCCATTAATTTAAGTATTCTATAAGTTTATTTCTCTACTATCTGTAGAAGAATTGAAAATGTGAAGAAACTCACGAACAGACATCCGATCAGTCAATTTTGAATGGAGATACGAGCTGTATATCAAGTATAGGACACCAAGGTGACTCTCAACTTCTACGAAAATCTTTTAAGATAGAAAACGTGAATCACAAATTACGTGATTTCATGCAAGTTAAAAACATTGTGTGGGAACCTTGAAGGAAAAGGGCAAAAGTAGAAATTGAGTCAAGCTTAAGGATTGGAGCATCGCTTTGTCGGACGGTCACTTCTTGAAACAAATTGCCTTCCGTTGGACGCGGACATGCCTCTATGTAGCATCGCTTGGGTATACGAGGGCTCGGATTTTCTTTTGTCCAGGCAGACCTCCTCGTGACAGAGTTCTTTAATTCTATAGATGAACTTTTCCTTTTTAGCTTTGTATTGCCAGCTTGTGGAAAACGTGTTGCCAGTTGCTTTAGTGGGAGAAAGAGATTCCATTTTGGAGGGTCCCACTTATATTTAACTCCAATTTCGCTTTGGTGGAATATTGTCACCGGTTGAATCAAAATCATAATTGAGTGGAAGGACGTTGCCTTTATCTTGTGAAGTACGTGACAGTGGATGGAAATAGGCTACTAATAGTGATTTTGGAATTGTATACATAAAACCTAAAAAATGACAAGAAGAACAAAGAAATCTCTGCTTTTAACGGGTATGGAGAATGTACTTCATCCTTATCTTTTCTATATCTAAAATGATCTCAAATGAAGATTTGAGGCAGAAAACGATAGTACTTAACCTTTTTTTTTTTCCATGTTTATTTTCTTATGGCCCTTGCAATTCAAGAATATTTAATATCAAACATCCAAGATCTATGAAAACGTACTAAAATGTCCAATACAACTTTCCATAATTTTTCAAACCTTAGAACATCTACTTGATTCCAAATTTTGCAACGGAAATGGTAAATCCTTTTGAGTACAATCAAATAAGCTATTAATTTAAGTATTCTATAAGTTTATTTCTCTACTGTCTGTAGAACAATTGAAAATGTGAACGAACTCACGAACAGACATCCGATCAGTCAATTTTGATTGGAGATACGAGCTGTATATCAAGTATAGGACACCAAGGTGACTCTCAACTTCTGCGAAAATCCTTTAAGACAGAAAACGTGAATCACAAATTACGTGATTTCATGCAAATTAAAAACATTGTGTGGGAACCTTGAAGGAAAAGGGCAAAAGTAGAAATTGAGTCAGGCTTATGGATTAGAGCATCGCTTTGTCGGACGGTCACTTCTCGAAACAAATTGCCTTCCGGAACGCCCTTTCCACCTCCGCCGATGCCTCGGCTCTCCTCCAGTTGCCGCAAACGCCTCCACCGACGCCCGCCTCCGCCGACGCCGACGCTCTTTCCACCTCCGCGAAGCCTCGACCGATCGTTCGGCCGGGGACGGGCTCATATCTTACGGCGTCTCGTAGTACGCGATGGCTCGGTCTTTGATTATCTCTACGCTCGTTGTTATTCGGGCGAAGATACGATCGGCATTTCGAGCGCGAGCTCACGCTTCTTCGACCTTGTGGACTTCTTTGCGGTGTCATCTCATCGTTGTTGGGGTCGGCTTTGCTTTTTTGGCTCGTCGCCATTCTCGCCAAGAACACCTACATTTCAGAAAACGCCCTCATGCCAGGTCGATACTCATTCTTTCTCTATGAATTTAATTGATCGATACCATGGATTAGCAAGCCTTTCAAGCATTGTTGTGTTCTTCCTTTGACCTCCTCCTGATGTAAGATGCAGCACTACATTTCTCTCCATCGTGCAATTAGCGAATAGCATACTCTAACCGAGAAGAATGCTCTCTCTCTCCGCCGGTTGCCCACGACGCCGACGACGCCCACTTCGCCTCCGCTGGAACACGTGTCTCAATCATTTGTTCAATATTCTATAGTTCTTGTTTGACAAAGGATACCGTTGTTGATGGCCGGAATATCGATGGATCATTAGGTGTTATCTCAATATCTCGCACCAAGGTTCAATGCCCCAGAAAGTTGGGTAATCTATTGTGGCCTGCCGAGGTATATGAAAATTTTGCTACTTATTGGCTCTTGGTTTCATTCATGCTCTTTGGCCATGTACTATTTTGCCTATAGAGTAGCATTCTTGCATCCTTATTCAAATGCCCAGCACTGACATTTGCTGGATGCACTTGGAAGGTGGATTTTTTTTTTTTGTCTTATCCTTTAGGAGTTTATACGGAATGGGATAGCTAGCACCTGAAATCGAGTCATTTATGAAAATTATGTTATATGTATTTGCAGTTAATTGTGTGGGAGAACCATGTACTTGGAGGTGACAGATTTCAATGATTCAATTCATGTAGGAAATTATGTAAGTTTGAGTGGGATAGTCAAAATATTCAGTTCTTTGAGTGGGATTGTCAAAATATTCAGTTCGAGGTCAAACCAAAATTCTATCTAATGGTGCAAGAGAGATGGATGGTAATCTAGAAGAAGTTCACTCTTTGACTCCATGATTGATTGACAGACCTTGATTAAGATCATTTTTTTCCAGTGTAGTCATGCTCTCCCGTTTATAGTTTTGCATTGAATGTAGCCAACTATTTATCCAAAGGTCACACGATTTCCGTATCCGTTGCTACCTCAACGATGATTGGACTGACCATATCCGAAATCTAATCAAGCATCTGCCTTTGTCTTGGAACTTTTTAGGTAATCGCTTTTAGTGATGAAGAGGGAGTTAGATTCCAATCTACCTTCCTAGGTAGTGCTGCTGTTGCTGGAATGTTGCCAGCTTCAGCCTTGCAATTTTCTGATAAAAGGTTTCTTGAGTAACTCCATCTTCTTCTTTTTACCCTTTGTATTCATTATCAATGTAGTTATTCCAATGTTTATGCAGCGGTGTAATTGTACAGAGAGGCTCTTAAAGAGAACTCCATACAAATCGGTGAGGAAAACTTGCAACCTCAAGTATGACTGAGATTCTGTTTGGGGTTATGTTGAGGTATATTCCTTTTCTCATTTTTGCTAAAACCAGCTGTGCACAGTCATTGTCTAATTTCTAAGAAAGTTGTCTATTCCGCTCCCGTAGGTTCACATCGAACAAGGACTCCGTACTAGAATGGAGGGTTTGCCTCTCGGTGTGGTGAAAGCGAATAACTGGACAGACAAGATTGAAGGTATAATGGATGTTTGAAATTAACTATGCAACTTTGTTTAATTAGTTAATATTAGAAGATCTTGTTGCGTAAGGGAATCGGTTAACGCACAATGAGAGTTTCTATTTTCTGTTAGGAGGTAATTTCTTCACACGATTTGCTATAGCTAATGGTGTGCATTATAATGGGGAATAGGATCACACTAGCCTTCGTATCATCCATAGTTGCTTAATTTGTCAATATGATGAGGCAATAGGCCTTCAACAGTTAACCCTAAGAAATCTCTTCTTGGGCCATATTCCTATGGATTATTCATATGCCCGAGGAGTGCAATGTCTTATGTTTAGTTATTGAGTTTTGTTAGTGACACTTCCAGAAGAATGCATACATTATAGACGGTTTGTGAAGCTCTCTACCTTTTGACAATATTTTGCAGGTAGCTGTTAGAGGTTCTCGGGGCATGCTGGTACGGTTCCATTGTCTATGCGTCGGGACCCTATGTCACTCGCAGCTTGAACTCATTGTGTTGCGGGAAAGTCTTTGTAAACGTCCTGAAGATTTTCTCTCCTTCGATGGTCACTACAAGGATACGATGCGGTCACTTTCCACTTCACTTGTTTGCCTTTGTTGGAGAGATATCATCGTGGCCAAGTGCAAGTAATGTCATTCCGTGCCAAGTAAGAAATTGTTCATCCGCTGGTTATCATAGCAAGGCTGTCTAAAGATAGCTCAGAATTCTTGATCCATGTGGAGCGATTTAATTTGCTCCTATGGGTGGTATTCATGGTGGATGTACGTGCAACGGATGATATGGGACGTGAAGCGGTGATCTATGAATTATCTAAATATTGTAAGTTTAGTTTTCTTAGAACTTTTAATAAATTGGATATTCCATCTTGACAATCACATTTGACAATTTCGTAGGAGAAAAAATCTCATATACTTATGTTTGCTAAAGTGCTTTTATAATAAAGCTGTCTTCATGTGTAATGATGTCTTAAGTCTAACTAAATGCATATATCTAATTGCGAGCTACGAAGATATTAAGTGCTTCACTCTCTCTCTCTCTCTCTCGGTCCAAATGTGCACACATGCACGAAAAGTTTGTTTGAAGCTGGAGATGCTTCACATTTTAGTCAGTTTGGTGCTTGAATGGATATTTGTCAACATTGCCTGAATATATTAATACTCACAATTGGTTACTTCACTTGAGAGGTTCACATATTGTATTTTCTTACCTTTTTGGTGGTGGTGGTGTGGTTGGTGTTCTTTTTTTCTTAGGTGGGGTGGGGGGGGGGGCTGCTGTGGTTTAATAGAGATTTGTACTGATTATTTCATTGTTCTCTAGAAGCTATTTGATATGAGAAAATATTCGTAATGTTCTAGTGAAGATTTATGCATCTCAAGGGATGCTTTGGGAAGTTATTATTAATGAAAGAGATAAAATTGCTACAAAAAAAGATATCAAAGGGCATTTGGAATGTAGAGACAATTTAGAATAGGTTTGCATAATGAATCTATTTTATCTAACAACAAAAATGTCAACTTAGTGTATGAAGAATTGGGCTTCTGATTGATGCGTGCCTTGCATAATTTTATTATGTGGTCACTTATTTCGAGCATCTTGTTCACCCTTAAATAATCAGGTATTATGATCTGTATTCTTCATCGTGGATGCTTTTACATGGGCTCTCTCTTGCAATTGTAGAGCATCTCTTCCATCGGATTGATTCTTAGCTGAAAGGATTTGAAATACATTAACTTGCAAATCTACGGATTCTGTTTGATGCAGTTGTAACTTTTGGGGAGCTGGGAGCATGGATGCTTTTGTGGAAAAGCTACTTTGTTTATCTAATCATTGTTCGTTGAGACTAATATGCTTGAGCATAATTGCAAGGAATATTGGTACCTTCATCTTCCGAGTTTTGCTGCTTTTGTCTCAAGTTGTGGAATAAAAGGAAAATTAATTGTGATTGTACATTATACGGATTTGGAGTCTTTTCTTGCGGTCAGCATTTTGTCTTCCCTCGGACTTCCATGGAAATAATATTTGGAATACTTGGTTGTCTTGTCTCTTCAAGGTAACAATGGTATCTCATATTTGATTAGTTTTGTGTTGGTTAGTTAAGGAAGGTGAGAATAAACTCCCATCTCCAACAGCTCGGTTTGGAGTGAGGCTTTATGTTTTGTCTCCTTGTCTATGAGATTTATTTTGCTCTATTGTATATATTTTAGAGCATCCGAGCTGTTGGTCCAATGGGGTGTCTACTTATTGTCAAGGTACTTCCTTTACTTTATCCTACCACCTTATGCAGTATTTTGGCATACATGTAAACTTGTGTATACAAGGGAAAACTAAAAATTTTGTAAATAGCACTTTCATTGCCACGAGAAATTCCGGGAGTTTATGCGGTTAACACCGCATAGACCACAAGTACTTATTTCCCGTGCTAACATCCGTCCAAACAGAAGATCAAGAAGGATTACAATCTCCCTTTGCGGGAGTATACGGGATCGCTTGAACTTTGGATTGGCTGGCGGCGGCTAAAACTAAGGTTACATGGTTGAGGTACTTCCCCGTAATTACTTCTAGATGTGATTGTGATTTTAACATATGCTGAAGACGGGTGTCAAAGGTTATGCCTTATTGCAGATGGTGATTGTTGAGATGATTGTGCTTTACCTCCTCGAGGCATAGTCGGGAGGAGAGGATTGTGAGGACTATTCTAGTTCACAAGGTTTGTGGTCTCTTTCTCTCTGAAGGTTGTGCTTTAAATGTCCTTTTGGCACTAAACAAGAATCTTTCCTTCCCCAATTCTCATGGTCCATGCTTGTTGTCATGCCCCGATCCTCGTAGCACGCACACATCCTTCTCCACTTAATTGATTTTATAATGCGATATCCTGTGAGTATTATTAGACCCTTTCAATTTATTAAGCACATAATGAGCGGTTAGAATCAGGTGATATATCGATGGGATAAAAAGCATGGCCATATTTTTCATATTGAAATTTATAACCAAACTTTTATACAACACACAAACCACTTCATAACTATTCACATCAACATAGAGATCTCAAAAGAAGACAGAAACTTAGACGGCGGGGGCGCCTTTCAAGGCTCTCGTAGATTGTCTTCTTCTTCCGTAATTATCTCCTCGGGTTTACCTCAGGGTTCTCCTTCCCGCATCACTCCTCCTCATTTCTCCTCATCGGGGTCCCGAAATGTTTTCCCCAAAGCTGGGATGAGACTACGTCTCGGCGAGTTCTCTTTCCCTTAAGCCCAATTAGTAAACTATTATACTATAGCCGCCTATACACGCATAGGTAGAAAGACGTACCTTGGCCTCATATCCCACCCTAAAGTCGGTCTGATTAATAGGCACCCAAGCAATCATATCACGGATCGAAGCATCGATCAAATCGACCTAATCGATTAAATGCCAACAAGACCACTCACGGTCATTTCCAATCCACTTCAATCAATCCACGACATCAAATCAAAGCAATGAACCACATCAAGTCACACCTAGATCAATCATCGATCAATCGACCTAGTCGATTACAAGTCAATCAAATCATCTCATGGTCATTTCCAATCAATCGATCAATTCACCACGTCTGATCAAGTAATGATCAATCGGCCTAATCGACATATCGCCATCACGACCCATGTGGTCGGCATTAATACTATCTATAAGTCCACCATAGTCCTGGACTGCCACTCCTAAACTGATATAGATAGTATTTCATGTGGCGATAGGTTAAGGTATACTGCTCGCTTAAGGCGACATATCGCCTGTAATTTGATATAGTATACCTAAGATATCGCTAAGTCTGATATATTACATGAGCTAATATAGCATACCCAGATGTTCCCCCTAAGTTGATAAGGAAGTATCTTCTTCCATAAGTGGCAACATATCGCCCAGGTAGTTTGATATATGATACACAGTATGCCGACAATATCGAGCCCGTAGGGTGATATAAGATACTATCCGGCCATTCAATCCATTCCATCATTTTATTCGATAAAATAGTGTGTGGGGACACGTGTTGGCCTTAGCTAAAATATAATATTTTCCTTTTCCATAAATTCCCACATTTTCTGTAGTCCACTAAAACACTTTTGGTGTTAATAACCGACATCCATTATTTTCCAATTATTAATCAAAGATTATTCCATTAAAGAATAATTCCTACTTTCACAAATAATTCAATTCAAGACAAAATAGAGCTCAATTAAATAAAAACGAACTGTGCCATCGGATCAGCACGAGATTTCGTCACGGCCATCTCAAACTTAGCCTAAAAATAAATAAATAATTAATTAATTTTTGTACCACTATTAAATATTAAAAAATTCCGTTTAGCTCAAAATAAGGCCCACTAAATAAAACGAACATCACCATGGTCATCAGCATAATTTTCCGGTCACAGGCCATCACAGTTGAATTTTCAGGAAATAAATAAATACCAATTAATTTCGAAAATTAAATATTAACATTAAAAATTCAATCGAAATTTCAAAATAAAGTTCCCAATTAAATAAAATTGACTTCACCACCGCTATCAGTATAATTTTCTCCACCCGACTATCTTCCCTTGAATTTTCGGAAAAATAAATAATTATTTAATTTAATTCCGAAAATTAATATTTAAATGCCCAAAAATCTCACTTAGCCCTTTAATCGCCAAATTGAAGCCCGATTAGGGGTCAGAAAATTCCCAAGATGCTTCAATAAATAGTAGACCACGCCTACTTGTTAATCGCACAATCAATTTATCTAAAACGATCACAATTGACTAATAATCGCTAATTTATTCTAATCTAACAATCTAAACATAATTAATTAAAAACTAAACCAACCTAAAGCATAATTAGTCAACTAATCCGAGATTAATGACACTAACCAAATCGCGCGTTAACGGATCAATCCACGGCGGCGACGCGAGGAAACAACAATTTCCAAAGCGGCCCTGTTCGTCGAACGCCTCCGCAAGCGGGCCCAAGATGCGAAATCCCACCGTGGGTCTGCTGGTCGCGGCTGATCGGGGCGGCTCCGGCGTGCTAGGTGGCAAGGGAAGCGGCGGAGGGGCAGGGGACGTGGGAGGTCCGGCAGTTGGGCGGTGGCCCACGGTGGCCGACGGCTGGTCATTTCCGGCGCACCGCAGGGCGAAACGTAGGCTGGCCGAGCCGGATCGCGGCTTATGCCATGATTTACGGGCGTGGGACGACAGCGAGTGGCGGCGCCGGCGTGGCGCGGCGCAGCAGGGCGGCGGCGCGACGGCCGGGGCGAGTCAAGCCTTCGTTCCTCCGCTCCCGGTTCGCCTGGGCGAAGGGGGAAGGAAATGTTTAGGAGAGAGATGAGAGAGAGAAGAGATAAGAGAGAAAAAGAGAGAGAGGGATGAGGATTGACCACCAAAGTGAGGAGAGGAGAGAGAAGTCGGTTGGGGGGTGTGTGTCTGCAATTGGTGGGGAAAAGGGAGAGGAGAGAAAAGAAAGAAAAAGAAAGAAAAAGAAAGAGAGGAGAGAGAAAAAGAGGGAAAAAGAAAAGGGAGAGGAGAGAAAAGAAAAATAAAATGCATACTTCTTTATGCAAATTTTCCTTTTCTTCTATTTTAATTTGGTCTTCAATTTTCCGACAATTTCTTTATTGAAATTTCGGACCATCAATAAAATTGACGAGCGATGAGACAAAGATCCTATTTATCCCAAATAAATTAAAACCCGAAAATCTGGATGTCACACTTGTATCTGACTTTTGCCGCCATCACTTTTTATCATTCTAGTGGACTACGTCAATCCTTTAAAACTCTCATATTTTCTTCTTGTAATAGATCGTTAAATATAGGGAAGCTCCTGTTTTTGGCAAATCAATTTGTAGAAAGTTTTTGAATTTTTAATTAAGAAAGTCAAGGACATCCTTTCAGATTATTCTTCTTAAGTTTCCCATGCATCTCGCAATATCTATGGTTCATTTTTGTTGAGAGACTCCACACTTTTTGCCCTACGTTTATGAGTAGTGAAAGTGAAGAATACCGATATGATTCTTTGCTTTCATTTGTCAATATAAGGTCGCTGGAGCTGCAGCCGCAACTGGCTCACCAGGATGTTGCAGAGGCGAAGCCTGCATCAGAAATGGTTGGGACGATGGCAAGGTTTGTTCAATGTCTTTTGTCTGTTAGGTGTTAGTACGGCTTCGCAGGCTTGAAGGCGCAGGTTCAATGCCTGGAAGCGACTTAAGAGGTCATTTTTAGTTGATTGATGGCTCTGCCTTAGGCATTGTTGAGAAATGATCGTGGATCAAATGCAATATTGTGATGCTGAAGGTGATATATTGATTCTGATTTATCGATTTGTGTGCCCTTTAGGCGTGGATAAGATTAGATACGAGAGCCTCACGATGGAGAGCAAGCTCTCGCGCAGCTCGAGCTGTTCATTAGGCTGGCGCCAGAAAAGGCCAACAAGACCCTTTCGATGTTGACAGCGGCATTGGCATGACTAAAGCAGGTAACGTAATTGGCTGACAGAGATTGATCGAATTTTCTTGCTCTCGCGCTCTTTGGCTATGGCTATGTTCCTATCCGAACGGTAACTGTTGAGCTGGAGTTCATTTAAGTGTGGTTGGGAGATGAATTGGATGGATCTGTGAACAACTTGGGCACGATTAAGTAGGTCAAGGACGAAAGAATCTATGGAGGCATTGTAGGCGGGAGCTAATGAGAGCATGATCGGTCAATTTGGTGTCCGTTTACCTGTTTATTTGGTGGCTGAGAAAGTCATTAGACGTTTGTGACTACTAAGCACAATGATGAGCAGTACATCTTGAGTCCCAGGCCGTGGTTCCTTCACCGTTACGAGAAATGGAGTGGGGAGCAACTCCAGCAAAGGGACCAATATCACCCTTCCTTAAGGAGGACCAGGTGAGTTCATTTATGGTTGCTTTTATGAATTGGTGGAAAAGATTTACTATGGTTTTGGATGATACATGATGCTTAACAGCGCCAAGTCTCTGTTTTCCCCAGCTGAGTACTCGGAAGAAAGAAGATTAAGGACCTTTAAAGAAGCACCTAAGTTCATTAGCTACCCGCATCTATCTATGGGCTGAGAAGACAACCGAGAGATCAGTGATGATGAGAACGATGAGCCTGGAGAAGGAAGAGGAAGGAGATGTTGAGGACGTCAATGAGGAGAAGGAAGAAAAGAAGTCCAAGAAGAAGAAGATTAAGGACGTTTCTCATGAGTGGCAGCTCATCAACAAACTGAAAACCCATCTGGCTGTGAAAGCCAGAGGAGATCACCAAGGAGGAGTATGCCTTCTACAAGAGCTTGACCAATGATTGGGAAGACCATCTTGCCGTGAAGCACTTCTCTGTTGAGGGGCAGCTTGAATTCAAGGCCATTTTGTTCGTCCCAAAACGTGCTCCGTTCGAATTCCTCTCTTCGATACTGTAAGAAGATGAACAACATCAAGCTCTATGGAGGGTTTTCATTATGGACAACTGTAAGAGCTCATTCCTTGAATATCTGGATTAATAGTGAAAGGAGTTGTCGATTCTGATGACTTGTCCCTCAACAATTCTCGTGAGATGTTGAAACAGAACAAGATTCTGAAGGTCATCAGGAAAAAAATCTTGTCAAGAAGTGCATTGAGATGTTCAATGAGATTGCAGAGAACAAGGAGGACTTAAAAAAATCTATTTGATGGCTGAAAAAGGTTTACTTATTTAGTCAATTGATGATAATATTTCGTATTTTAATAAATTAATTTTAAAATGTATCATGAATATTTATTTGTCAATGATTATGGAGTTTCATATAACAACGCTCCACCAATACTTATTTTTTTTAGAGTTTTCATACCGATGTTTACTTAAACAATGCTGATGAGTAGCACCAAGATGTGAATTAGTAGTGAAAGCTGCAGGGCATGAAAAGATGAGCAGACATTTTTCCACATTCATATCATATTTGGATCTAATTTTATATTTAATAGTGAACTCCAAGTGCCAAAGGATTAGGACATCACGGATTTATCGATCATTCTCCGTCAGAGTTTACTTGATAGTATGATGTCGTAATGATGGACAAATGTCGCATTGAACATAATCGGCTTAGAATTTAAGCTTGACGACACCTAAGTCAAAATGAAGAATGTTAGATTTGAATGTTCAAAAAAATATATTAGTACACAATTATAACGCACACATAAATGCTTGATGCAAGAGTATTGGCACCATAGGACAAGACAACGTTCATAACCCATAATGGATCATCAATCAGAGTAGCTGCAAAACCTCTATAGACAGTGTTCATATCCATGACATTTATTTTATTATCCCAAGTGCAGGTAGTACTTTCTGAAAAGCTTTCAGTTCGACCTTCCACTTACTATCACCGCGCTTGAAAGCACTCGCGCTTTCCTCCTTGTATTTCTGACATGCGCTCAGGTGCTGAATGCAGTCGCCTAGCCATTTGGGGGATGGATTTGAGACTGATATTCTTGAGCTTTGGATCTGGAACAACCACGCAAGGATGGAGCGGAGTATACCAAGCAGAGTCCAACTCAAGGCTATCATCGTATTTCGGTGGGTGGGCATCAGGTTTCGCAAGGCGATTGTAGCAACTGCTGTTTGAGGTTTTCTGCCACATGGCGATGTCATCCTTCTTGTTATACAGCTTGAAGCACATTGAGGTGAGAAGCTTCTGCAGTCTGTCATAATCTGACTTCTGTTTTTGCACGGTGGTGTTCCATCCATGCCAGCGGTTTTGGTAGTTGACTGGTGGTCCTGAGAGGACCCAGAAACCTCCAGGCTGCAGTATCCGGTTGATTTCTAGGAGGTATAATCCACCTGTGACCAATGCACTTTCATAAGTAAGAAAGAGAGATTTCATACCCGACATCCAATTCTTCCTGGTATTTAGATTCAACGCATCAGGAAAAGGAGTTACCAAATTCAGTCCATGGAATAAGGCATCTTGAGCAGTGGGCCATATCGAATGAGTTTGACGGGAAAGGTAGCCATTGCGTAGAGATGATGCCTAGTATTGCCGGAATCCCCCATTCCAAGGCAAGTTGGACTTGAGCTTCATGATTATCTCGAGGGGCAAGAGAAAAGGTTAATATCCCATGATCCAACAAATTGCCTCCCCAGCTTGCAACCTGAAACAATTTAAAGATATTGTAGGCATCAGCTAAAACTACCACTAGAACTGTAAGTGCCAAATCTATTAAACCAGAAGCATTTGCACATCTCAGAAATGCTAATTAAAAAAGTACCACAATTCTTTTCCCTTCATGAGTAAGTACAAACTCACCCCACAACCTGTGTCATGGGTGTTCGAACTGTGCCATCTTTCATACCTGGGATCAAATCTTGCATCAAATCAACATATGCACTCACACCCTTGGGAAACATCATACCGCCACTAGGAAAAAGAAACTTCTCTCCTTGCTTTCAGCCAGTTCTGGTTTGATATCTCTTTGATCCAATCATATGGCACGTTCCATGACCCGATCCACATATCCATTTTCACTATCGTGTCATGAATTCAGAAATTTCTGTTTTCTAGTATGATTGAGGAAACACAATTACCTGTACCAACATTCGTCCCAGCTCTTTGGCCATCTGATCGGTGGCTTGTACCCTTCTTGTGGCGGGACAAGCATTCCTTCTCAAAAACCGCCGGGCAATGGTGCTCCATGAAAGTCAGACGATGCATGCCATACTTCCTCCACCTCTGTGCCCAAAAGAAGAAAAAACCACATATCTTAGATTCGTTCTGGTAGATCAGATCACAACAAACTATTTGGTCTGCTCGTACCTTAGGATCCGTGCAGGGAGTGTAGTCTTGGTAGTCTAAGCTACACTCAGGGAACGAGACAAACTTCATCTGAAGTGGAGCAAAAAAGAAACCACAAATAATCAAGGAAAGCAAACTAATTGGACACGCTTCATGTGATTTCATAATTCCTTGAGAGGCATTCCCCAATTCAGCTGTCGATAATACTTTTATTCATCGATGTTCTCTCTTCAGAATAACTGTTGACTTTCAAAAAGAAAAACTCACAATTAAAAGAGAACAGGCAACAAAAGGAAAAGTTAGAACTCGAAAGATCTTCATTGAAATGGACGCCCACCAAAGTATATAGCGTCACATCCACCTGAGTTTTGACTAAAGCAGAACCTAATTAGCAAACCAAGATCCAGAAGAAACATAAAGAATGCAGAGTGCAATCGAAGTGATAGTACTCTGTTGCCGAGGGGCAACTAAATCTGAGGATACCACCCAGGAATCAGTAAATTTGTGACGACCCATCTAGTCCTTGCTCAAACAAAATCTAATTGTGATAAGCAATGACTGGTCAACTGAATTTGCGGAGCTAGGAGCAAGAAGAGAACAAGAAACGAAGTTTACACCCAAGAACAACCAGATCCTCTGCGAATTACTTTGGAAGAGAACGGAGAAGAGCGAAATGGACGAAGGTGGGGTCAAATGTCAACGGGATCTGCGTTACATGCGACAGAGAAGGAAGAAGAAAAGCAAAGTACCAAAGAAGGAAATGAACAGTTGCGAAACAGAGCAAGAACAAGAGCAGGAGTCAGAGAGAGATAGAGAGAGAGAGAGAGAGAGAGAGACGAGATGAGGAATTGAGATGAGCTCCTAGGACTCACAGGGATATAGGCATCAACATTAACATCTCTCCCTCCCTATACATGGCTTTATAAACCACTCTCGGCAAGAAAGGCATCCCATCATTTAAAGTTAAAAACCCATGTAAACAAGAAGTTTTGGGGGTATTGCAGACTCAATACAGATGCTTACGGACATCAGTCAATTTCACATCCTTGTTCTTTCAAAGGCTTAATTTAAGCCATAGGAAGCCGGTCATCATACACATACACACACACAGTGAGCGAGCTATAACTTATATGCTATAATGCTGGCACTTTTCCAGGTATTAGTTTGTCCACAGATTACTACATTGCACTCTATCCAAGTTCTCTGAGTACAAAAGCTCTGCACATTCAATTTAATGATCTCAACAAATGACTATCCAGATTGCCATTTGAAAATACCATATTTTAATTTAATCCATGCGCAGACAAATCATCACTATCGAGAGCCTACCGTATCCACATATTACGCATGAGACGCTAATGCTGATTATTTCCCTAAAGCACTTCAATTGCAAAAGCTGATCACTTGAGAATGCAAATAATCTTTAGCTAGTTGATTCAAGATATGGGATATTGGAGTTTGACAACTTTAATCCGTAAGCTCGAGTTCATGACTACATCCGCTACTAACCTTTCACGACGGCGAGATACAAAAGCTGAATCAAGAGTAGTTTGCTTCAAATTAGCAAATCCTCTTCCCTGCCCCTTCCTCTTGTAGAAGTTTTCCTCTTCCTAGATCTGAAGTAGCACGGGAGATCTAGAAACTCCCAATGATCCTTCCCGGCCTCCGGTGGCGAGTTTGAGCCGAGCATCTGTTGTGTCCTCATCATCGCTGAAAGAAATTGTGCTTTCTATTCTGCAAAGCACTCCTATTTCTAGCAGCTTGGGCAGAATTTAACATGAAAATTTATCAGTTAATGGCTTCATAGAGAAACTCATAAGAATCCAAGAAGGATAATCAGCACTACAGCTAGATTTACCTCCACAGAAGGTGCAGTGGATGTTCCATGTGGGGGTGTCACTGGGATGTACAAAACGTTCCTTAACGCGTTCCTGAATATGAAGAAAAAAGTCAATTAAGCATCAATCTTTACTTTAGGCAGCACTTGGTAAGAAGAAGATGAGTTAAAAGAACTTGAGCCTATCGTCAATGGGAATTAAAACTAACAGGCAAAAATAATGCTCGAGACCGTATCCAAGCTCCTAGTTTCTCTCATTGAAATGCCCTTCAGAATCGCTGGAAAGACCTTACAAAAAGATATACAAGAAATTCTGTTTTA
Source organism: Eucalyptus lansdowneana (assembly GCA_017140395.1). Lineage (NCBI taxonomy): Eukaryota > Viridiplantae > Streptophyta > Magnoliopsida > Myrtales > Myrtaceae > Eucalyptus > Eucalyptus lansdowneana. The sequence continues at coordinate 7,041,728 of CM029483.1, read as the reverse complement.
TCTAATAACAGCCACAATCATAGCAGAAAGTTAAAGCCCATTTCTGATTGAAGCAAATGAGCTAAAGCCCCCAAAATTTGGAAGAACTCCACACATTAAATGGTTGGATGAGACTAAATTCACCACATTATAAGGATAACAAGTCTCAATAGATAAATTCTTGCCTCCAAACACTCGCCGACTTTAAGAATTAGATCCTCCTCCTCGCATTTCAAGGTGTCGGAATCCCTAGCAATTTTGTTCTCAGCATATGTTCATAAACAAAAAGTATCAACACAGAAGCATAATAAAACATAACATTTAAAATAAGAATGAACTTTTGATCAACAGACTTGTGGTTGTCTTTAGCTTGCAGAAATATTACCTTCCTCCACGAAAACATTTAAACTAAGAATGAACTTGATCAGCAAACCAGTTGTAAACTTGAGAAGTGAACTTCGGCAGAATCCCAAAAAAAAAAATGCAAGCGCACTTTATAAACATGTTTAAGTGACCAAGGAAGATCATTCAGTCCAACTATCACCATACCACAACACAACAACCTGCGATCCTATGAAAGATATACACACCAAATAGTAATCTCTAATACGAATACATGCAATTCATTGAAAAGAACAGGGCATCTTAAAGTCTCATTTCTTGTATCACATGTGGAAGCATGTATCTCTTTGAGAGGACAATTTTTCAAGCTCTTTCTGATTTTCTCTTAATTGAAAAGAAGCCTGGACAGAAGTTTGATGATGTTGGGGCACAAAAAATCTTAAAACAATATGTCCAGCATTACAACAAATATTTACGATATGGAGGCCCAATGCTGTACATTATAAACAAACGCTTCGATCGACTTTTTAGGGGAAAATTTGCTCTTACTTCACCATTCGGTTGAGACGAGAACTTAGGCTTTTTGCACCTTTCCACAAACATGACGGACATGTAAAATGGATACTTTGCAAGTCCATAATTTATAAACACAGAAACATGCAGAAAGTTATCAAACCAAGCATTTGGCCACTCATCACATACCACTCCAGCAGGATCATCATGATTTCCATGAATGTTGAAGACTGGCAAGCCAACATTGAAGTGAGGGTCTTCATAATTCACATGGCCAAAACTTGGGAAGACAAGAGTGATCTATTATAGACATAAGACCAACACCTAAAATATATGTACAATTCATTCACAGAAAAAATGGTGCAAATGGATGCAAGAATTTTGATTTCAGCACAAAAGGGTGATATCGTACATTTTTGTTTTCTTTTTTGAGGGAGTTGGTTGCAACTTTTTCTCATCTCTCATATAACACAAGGTTGCTACAATTAAATCATGCAGCATGTCCTTCATTATCGTCCATTCCTCCAACAAGTAAAAAAACAAAGCCATCTTGTGTGAAATAGTAATTGCATATTTGGAAAATTTACGTCTGGTCGCTAACAACTTCAATTAAATGCAATTACCCTTCAAAATCAAAGCTTTACTAATACAATTATTTTTTAGTAGATAATTATGTCTTGCAATTAAAGAGGGTGAATAAATATAATTTGGCATAGGTATTATACATTTGACAAGTCATTTCTTTATTCAAAGGCAATAAGAAAGGCATACAAATATTGACTTGGAAAAAGAAGGACAAATAGAGCGAAAAACATAGCCTACTAAATTCCAACTCTTTGACCCAAAAAAGAAAAATCATCGAACTCCACTTGTCAAAAGATCTGTACCACTTTCAATCCAACCCTTTCTTGAAGCCTTAGAGAAGATTAAAATATCTTGAGGATTAGCAACCTACAAAAGAAAATCAGTACTCCTTTTTGGTAGCGCTGTCAAAGACTACACCGTGTGCACCTTCTAATATGCATTTACCTTTCCAACATACTTTTGTCCAACCTTTGAGGATTTATCTTCATAAATCCAGAGTAATCTACCTGCCACATGAATGAGGAGTTTAAAATTCACTCCGAGAATGCGTACACTAGTGGCGGATATCAATTCCTATCATCAAGTAAATAGAGTTGTGAGAGTGTTTGACATCCATGGACAGAATCAAAAGTAGTGATAAAAAATAGGATTTTTTGTGCCACAAGGAAAGGAACTAGGAACCAACATGTTACAAGTAGCATGATCAAAAAATAGTAGAAATAGTTGAAAAGGAGTCATATTTTACGGCTAAGTTGAGAAGGACGGTGGTAGTGCCGATTAAAAAAAGGAAGAGGTTACCTTTATCCGTATCAATGGAAGTTTCAGCTCGACCTATTAGCTGCCTTTTTGCTAGACTTGTAAACAGCACAAGCACTATACTATATGACGGTTCCTCTAGGCTATTTATGTTGCGATCGTGCATTATTCGTGCCATTAGGCCTCCGGATTCATTCATCCCAATATGTTGAAAAAAGTTTGATGACCCCTGCATAAGAAAATGACAAATATATTAATATTTATCTAAATAATATGCTTAGATAAATGTCTTAAATAATCCCATATCAATAAAAAGTAAATTGTACCTGACTCAGAATTGTTCCATGAGATCTATTATTGTACTCCAACATCTATCCAAAAATAAGCTACTAATAGTAAATATTACAATTGTAACAAAAAGTTGAAATAATACTAACAAATAAAATGATTCATAATAAATACCTGAGTAGTGAATGGAGAAAATCCATTGAAATTGCTTGGCGGCATGATATATGATGATTGCATCTACATTAAAAAAAAAAATGACCCCTTTATCATAATGCAATTAAATTATCATAATGATTGTAACTTTTGAAAAAGTGTTTTCTACCATTATAAAGAGGCATAGTAACTTGAAAAATATACAAATTGATTGATCACCAATTAAACTCTTTATACATAGTTATTCAATACCCGATTAGAAATTGGCAAAATCCATTCATAATCCCCGATGGCATGATGTATGGTGGTTGTTGCATCTATACAAATTTTTTTACCAAATTAGTAAAATGTAAATAAAAATGGAAAGCTAAGAGCAACATACCTGATTATGAAAATTCATGGTAGGACCACCAATGTTGCTGGGATAAAGGATACTTTGAAACTAATTTTGATTACTCAAATAATTTGGAAAATGAGTTTCACTACGTGTTGCTTGAACAACCAACTCTATATTAGAAAGCAACAAAATGTTAATTAGCATCATGCATCATAAACAGAAAATTTAACTTATCATATTAACCAAAGTAATATGTTACCTCGATTGTCTATTTGCATTGGGGGCATTTCTTTGATAGATTTTTTCTTCTTTTTCTCAGTTGAACTTTTTAGTCTTGCATAATTGATTCCCTTTCCTTTCCTTTGATGGGGGTCTAATATCGAGATATCGCACAAAGAAGTTTCATTATCACCATCATCACCAACATCATCAACCACGGCCATACTTGAATTGTATGATGAAATTTGACCCTTCGCTATTTGCATATTCTCCCTCACTATCTGCATAGTGTTTACATCTTTGGCTCCCAAACTCATCAGCTCAAAAGATTCTTGCATTAATGTGCAAAATCGATTAAATGTAGATGGACTAGGTGGCAAAGATTCATCATTCACAATCCCTTCTTTGGCACCCTTAGTCCACCTTTTCAAAATATAGGGAGATGGAATGCTCTTAACTATCGATTTATTTTGATTCAACACATACAATGCATGGCAACACAACCACCCTTTTGACTCAAATAATTTGCATTCACAAGAAATTGATAACTCTACAGGGTTAAATTTGACAAGGTATTCATGTCGACACCTTATGGTATATGAATAAACCGATCCATCAAATGCAGTACCCGAAACATCTTCAGAGAGACATTCCATTAATTCTTCATAAAACTTATGAAAAATAGTATGGGTATAGACTGAAGTAGCACGTTTAAGGAGCTCATTAGATGAAACCTGCACTTTGGGCTTCCCACGAGATCTGTAATCATCTTGAATTTCAATTTCTCTCATGTGCTTCAGTTGCTCTTCATAATAGTAAACAAATTGTATAAGGGAAGACGTCTTCTTGAAATATGTTGGAAGACATTATTAGTGCTTTCACTTCTTTGACTTGACCTTATACCACATAAAAAAATATCACGACCAAAAACTGAACTCCATTTATGTCTAAGGCCGATAATCTCCGAAGCCAATTGTTGTTCGAGTATCCCACTCCTCTTCCATTTCCATTCAAGTAGATTCAAATTCATCCTCCGATTTGCATTTATACATAAGCCTAAAAAAATACTTATCTCTAAAATCCGCTTACGGTAAAACTGTGGAATGTTTTTAATGGCATTTTGTATGATGTGCCAAGTGCATAAACGATGCTGTGTATTCGGAAACACCATTCTAATAGCTTTTTCATGACTTGATCTTGATAAGTGAATATGGTTTTAGGAGCCTTATCTCCCATAGACTCCAAAAACACATTAAATAACCAAATGAATGATTCCGCCGGCCTTGTCTAACAAAAATGCACAACCAAACAGAGTATTTTTCCAATGGTGATTAACCCCAACAAAAGGTGCACAAATCAAACTATATCTATTAGTTCGATACGTGAAATTAAACACCACCACATCACCAAAACAATCGTAATCAAATTTAGACAAACTATCTCTCCAAAATAAATTTGTCAATTCACCTCTTGATCTACTTGTACAGCGTAGAAAACATTGGGTTTTGCATTTGCATGCGATGGAAATGATTCAAAAGTTGTTGACAATCTCCCCCTTCCATAATCTTATAGCTTTCTGTCTGTAAATTTTTTTGACAATCACGTATAATGAAACCCAAATTTTTACTTCCACCTACTTCATTTGCTAAGAACTTATATGCCGTAGTCCCACCAATGCCTCGCTTTCATCATGTCGTTAAAAACACCTTTGCAAGTATCGAATATCATCCTTCCACATCTAATCAAATGCTTTTGATTTTCCGGTACAAATGCATGATTATGCTCAGAAACATACTCTATAATCTCATAAACACTATTATCAACCTTAAATTTGATATGAGCAGGACACTTACATCTAACTTCAGCCCTCTGAAATTTCTTTTCTTGATCAGATGAGGTGACAAAATGGCCCTCACAATTGCACAAAAATGTTCGTCGGGTTATTTCTCCTTTTGTATTTTTAACCGTATGACCCTTCCTCACTCCAAATCCTTTACCAATTGCATAAGCCACATACTTATGATATGCTTCAACTTCATTAGAAAAACCATCCCGATGGCAAACTCAAAATCATTTTCCATATCACGCATTACATGTGCAAGATGGGAAGTTTCATGCTGCAACGAAATGAACAATAAATAATCAATAAAAAAAATATCAAAAGAAAACAAAATATATTTCACATTGTATGACAATATATTTCACATTGTATGGGTAAAGAATTACCTCGATTCAGCCACTCAATAACTTTACACGGCAAATTAACCGAGGTGATGTCTTCAAAATAGAAATAATTCTTCAAGAGTTCCCTTCTAATAACTCGAGGTGATGCTTGATTAGATTTCAGATATGGTCAGTCCCATCATCGTTGAGGTAGCAAAGATACAAGAAATCGCTGACGACCTTTGGATAAATAGTTGGCTGCATTCAATGCAAAACTATAAGCAGGAGAGCATGACTACCGGAAATAAATGATCTAATCATGGTCTGTCTAATCAATCATGGAGTCAAAGAGTGAACTTCTTCCTGGATTACCATCCATCTCTCTTGCATCATGAGATAGAATTTTGGTTTGACCTCGAACTGAATATTTTGACAATCCCACTCAAACATACATAATTTCCTACATGAATTGAATCATTGAAATCTGTCACCTCCAAGTACATGGTTCTCCCACACAATTAACTGCAAATACATATAACATAATTTTCTAGCAATGACTGTGATTTCAGGTGCTAGCTATCCTATTCCGAGATAAACTCCTAAAGGATAAGACTAAAAGAAAAATCCACACCTTCCGGTGCATCCAGCAAATGTCAATTCGAGCATTTGAATAATGATGCAAGAATGCTACTCTATAGGCAAATAGTACATCGCCAAAGGCACGAATGAAGCTTCAAGAACAATAAGCAGCAAACTTTCCATATACCTCGACAAGCCGCAATAGATTACCCAACGTTTCGCAGGCATTCAACCTTCAAAGTGCAGATATTGCCGAGATAACACCTAATGATCCATCGAATATTCCAGCATCAACAACAGTATCCTTGTCAAACAAAGAACTATAGAATATTAGAACAAATGATTGAGACACGTGTCGGCGGAGGTGGAGGTGGGTGTCGGCGTCGCGTCGCGGGCAACCAGCGAGAGGAGAGAGGCGTCGGCGTTGGCATTGGCGGGCAACCAGCGGAGGAGAGAGAGCGTTCTTCTCAATTAGAGTATGCTATTCACTAATTGCATGATGGAGAGAAATGTAGTGTTGCATCTTACATCGGAGGAGGTCAAAAGGAAGAACACGACAATCTAAAATGAAAACGGGTATCAATCAATTAAATTCACGAAAGAAAGAAACAGTATCGACTTGACATGAGGGCGTTTTCTAAAATGTAGGTGTTCTTGGTGAGAATCGGCAGCAAAAGCGAGCCGAACCCCTAGCAATGCAAAGATGACACCGCGAAGAAGTCCACAAGGTCGAAGAAGCGCGTGAGCTCGCGCTCGAGTCGCCGAACAGATTCGCCCGAATAACAACGAGCAGAGATAATCAAAGACCGAGAAGCTACGCGGTACCTCGACGAGGACGCGGTGAGATATGAGCAGTCCCTAGCCAAACGATCGGTCGAGGCTTCGGGGCGGGGAGGTGGAAAAGGGCGTCGCGGAGGCGGAGGCGGAGGTGGGCGTCGCGCGAGTCGTGGGGCGATGGAGGCACGGGCTTGAGGGGCGTCAGAGTCGAGAACGACTGAGTCGCGAGAGGGCGTCGGGGGCGGAGGCGGAGGTGGCGTTGTCGGCGCTGGAGGCAACCGGCTTGGAGGGGCGTCGGGTCGGGGCGACGGGAGTCGCGAGAGGGCATCGGGGCGGAGGCGGTGTCGTCGACGTCGCAGGCAATCGGAGAGGAGCGTTGGAGTCGAGGGCGTTGGAGTTGCGAGGGCATCGGGGGAGGCGAGGCGGAGGTGGAGGCAACGTTGTCGGTGTTGGAGTCGGGGGCGATGGAGGCAACCGGCTTGAGGGGCGTCCGGAGTCGAGAATGGAGAGAGAGAGCAAAAGAGGGGGAAAAGAAGCAGCTATGCGATTTTGTTCTCCCCCGCAACGGAATGGAACGAGAACGGGGGAGAGAGAGAGAGAGGAGAGAGAGGATGATTCGACGGGCGCGAGGGGCGCAGAGGAGAGTAGAGTAGAGGGAGCGTCGAGTGGTGGGCCCCACACGCGGCCTGCGCGAATTTTGAACGCCGACGCCCTCGTCTATGAGGCGCCATGTGTCGATCGCCGAGTGGTCTTATCCTACGCCTACGTGGAGGTAAGACCCGCCCAATATTTCCAGCACGAAGGAAGGGCCGCTGCTGATCTTGTGGGCAGGCAGGTGGGCCCTGCCTGGTCCACACGTGGAGATTAAGAGCCGCGATTCATTCGGTACATTGTATCCGAATCCCAGAGAGACAGCCAAATAGATTTTGAGAATTAAAAAGTAACTTGCATTTTATACAAGTCGATAATTTCCCATAAATACGGGCTTTTAATTACATGTTCACAAAATAATTTGTTTTTAGTCGAGAAATCCATGAAGTTTTATGCTAGTGAATTTTTAATTTCATAAAAATATATGTGAATTATTATTCACATTTATCTATATACTTAGTTCTCTATAAAAACTTTACTATGCGCATTTAAAGTTAATTTTATTTAAAAGAAAATATTCTTTATTTGCAAGTTAATATTATTAGTGAATCAAAAACACCTTAAACACACAAAAGTTTGTTACTTTTTTTGTATTAAAAATAACCGAGCATTAAAAATTTCAATATGAAATACAGAGTTTTGTATGGATTGATATTAATGACCTTATAATTCATCAACAGGACTGCATCTCTTGCCATCTTTCTTCCCAAAATGCTATCAATATGTTATTTTGGCTGCCTTTATGAACCAATTAGCTATATTGCCTTATATGTTTCTTTTTTTTCTTTTTTTTTCAGGTTTTCTCAGGTATGTATAGGACCCATCTTGGTTCTCCTCCCCGGAGTATATCGAAATCTAAGTCTCGAATCATTCATCTCGGCGTTCCTTTAGTATTATTTTTTTCCTCAGTGGATTTTACTTCTTTCTAGGTGAGAACAATGTGCATGAATGGGACCAAACGAGCTTCAATTTTAAGTCTAGAGGATTCTCATCCTTATATTTTCACGTTACAACAACTTGGTCAATGAGAGTTTTCATGTTACAACAACTTGGTCAATGAGAGTAGGACAATAGGATTTCAATAAAGTGTCATTTCTTGAGAATTTTAAAGACAGTGAAGGGAACATGATGGATCGGATTGCACACCGAACAGGGTGGGAGCATTCCTAGATCATATGTAGGACATTGAAATCAACTCACGAGAGACTAACGTGTGGTGGTATCATTCAACGTTGGAATTTCAATTTATTTCTAGAGTAGATGAAGCTTGGGCAACCTTTGGAGAAAATGTTTACATGTATATCAAAGCACAAAATTAGTTGCGCTCAATGTGCAATCGATCAACATAGACAATTTCTTAGGTGAGTTAATTTAGGAGTGTGCTACGAGCTTTTTTACAACACTTCAACAATATTAGGAGAGAGCATAGTTAAGTACGAAATTCATTTTTTCTTCCATCTCTTGACTCATTTTGATGCCATCATGTTGCTCACATCACTATGCCATTCATTAGCTAAGCAACAATTTTTACCACAAGGCTAATTATTATTGCAAGGGAGCTTTATGTACAGCTAAAGGAGCATAACAGAGACACAAGCGATGGACGTTTCTGCCAAACCACCGGCGCTTGTTTAGCTTGGTAATTTTCAGAATTTCTTCCTAAATCATTGTACGTGATGAATGCGCTTGTCTTTCTCATATCGTTGTTTCAAAAATCTAAATTTTCATGAATTGAGAAATCATAATCTTTGCTCGCATTCAAATTTAGGTTATATGTTTGGCCGGTTAATTCTAAAATTACCTCAAAGAAAGGTCTCATTTATTCTTGTGACTTTTTCCAACTTTTTTCATCCTTGAGAAGGAGAGGCTTTGATAGCAAATGCAGAGAATGAATAAGGAACAGACTGGACATCTTTTAGCTTGTAAGATCGAACATTATGTCTATTACATTAGTTAAAAATTCATGTGCAATAAATTGATAAAAGAAAACAAAAGCCTCCGTCTTGGTGAAACTTCCGTCATCACCATCCTATAATCAACTCCGGCAGATTCAGGAACCCGACAACTTGATCAACTCGGATGGAGAATGGCAACACTGAAGGCGGTGTTCAGGATGAATTTTCCCAGCAGAGTCGACGAAAACACGAGCCTGTGATGGCTCACAATTGCCGGGTCCTTGCAATGTCGCCCATGGATGCCGGATCCTTATTTTCTCCTTCGTCGTCTCTTTTCATCGTGATCGAAGAGTTGAGTGGCAGTGGACGGCTTTTAGATGCATCCTGCGGGCTTCAAATAACGGTAAATGGTGTTTGGCGAATCGCACCTTCATAAAAAAAAACAGGACAAATATAACACCGACAATATATGCAGCAATTCGAGAGTAGGCATTATACACATAAGAAATTCGCGGAAATGGTAATTCCAACTTTGTTTCGGTTAAAAAGACTTGTAAACAGAACTGGAGCATGTACCTTAGAGAGGTCGCCCTCCAGTTTCTTAGACTTATAGGCATAGGCTAACTGCGAATGTCCACTTCACATTCACGTTCGCATAATTCTGATAGACTGGCGAGATCACAAGAGAAAACTTGCACCTTCCTGAGACGGGGTAGATCTTTGAGCCCATCAAGGTTTGTTATGCTGCATTTGGAAATTTTCAGGACTTCCAAAAACTTTAAATTTTCAAGACCGTCAATCTTTGCTAAATCGCAGTCGTCTAGTTCCAGTTCTGACAGATACTTCAGAACAGAAAATTTTGGCTCTTGAATTGTGCAATGTTTGAGACGCAGAGTCGATAAGCTTGAAGTCGAGGGAAGCCATGTGAGGTCTAGCTCCTTCATGTAGGATAAAGAGAGCTCCTGGAGCTGAGTAAGGGCACCGAAGTTCCCGGGGAGATTGGTGACCATTGGAAGGGACAGTTGCAAGGTCTCTAGACTTGGTAATCTTGCAATCCACCCGATATTCGGAGTCTTTAGATTCAATAGCCTCATTGACCATTCAGCTTCTGGCTGCTCAACTCTTTCAAAAGTAGCTCTTTCAGATTCGTCAGATATGACAAGTCAGGGACCATCATTTCTTTGGATCCCCAAACGAGACTGAGTAAACTGGAGGGCAACTTGGTAGAGCCTGAAGTTGGTCGCAGTTGAGTAGATCCAGGGTTTGGAGGCGTGAGAGATGGCAAATGCTCGGAGGCAGCTCAGCAACATCAGGTGACGATAATCTCAAAATTCTCAAAGAGGATAATCCTGAAATATCGCAACGAACTTCACCCTCCAAATTGCAGCAGGAGAAATCTATCTCCTCCAGGTTCTCTAAGTTCACGATATCTTCAGGAAATTTTCGTAGGGGAGTGTGCGCCATTTTTAGCGTCTTCAAATTCCTCAAATCCTTAACTGACCATGGCATTTTCATGATTCCAGTGTATGAAAGGTCCATTAACTCCAGCAACTTCAGCTTCCCGATGGAAGTCGGAAGTTTACCCAACTTCCAACAATTCCTTAAAGAAAGTCTCCGAAGTTTTTGAAGAAATTCAACATTATATGGAAGCCCATCGATATCAGCACCATCCAGAGCAAGACTTGAGAGACTCCTTAGGCGGCCAATTGTGGATATATCTTGCAAATATTGACAGTCACAAGCACTAAGTATTTCAAGATTCTCCAAAGAACCTTCCGGGAAACATATACCGTAAATGCCAGTTCCATCAATCAGAAGTTCCCTCAAAGATTTCATGCAGCACAATTCTAGGGGCAACTGTTTGACTCGGCTGCACTTTCTCAGATTTAAGGAACTCAAGTTCTTCAGATTACTAATGAATGGCCCGATTTGAGATAACTGAGTGCAATCTTCCAGTATCAAAATCTCCAAATTGATTGGAGCTCGAAAGTTCAATAATGCAGGTAACTGAACACATCCTTGGAGGTTCAAGACTTTCAATTCATCCACCTTCTGCAATGTGGAAAAGAAGATTCAGACCCTAACCACTCGTATCTATCATCTTAAGACAAGATTTAAAAAGCAAATATCCGCCATACCTCCATGATTTGTCTCCAGACTTGTGAATCTTTAGTGACTGGACTCGAAGTCAGATTGAGCATGACTAACTTCTTCAAATGCATATTACCTTGCTCAAACTTCAAATCGCATGCAAGCCATTCAAGCCATCTCAAATACGGAGGAAGATTCTCAGTGTTTCCCTGAATGTCAGCCCGGTCTAGTTTGAGGTACCTCAAGTTGGACATTATGAAATGCTTCACATGTAAAGCAGACGATGCAACCCTCTTCAACCTTGAGACCAATGCCTTCGACATTTCTATTACCCTGTCAACCTCGATTGGGGAAAAACGGGTGAGTAATTTGAGAACTATAGTATCTTACTCCATTCAATGAAATGGAACAAATCAGATTTACAAAATCAGTGGTATCCACTACGAATTGTAAATTGCGTTAAGAACAAATCCATTTCTTTTCCATTCGAGATTGAGAAATGAAAAGTAAGTTTATGCTTTCAAGAGGCTTTGAAACTTACCTTACTGTCCTTTAGAACGAAAAGTGCATCACTATGTCTCCAAATCCTACAGCGCTCATGAAGATCTTTTCTCTCAACAAGTTTCCTGTCAAAGTCTCTTAGCAGGTCATGCATTCTGAATTCATTATTTTCTCCAATTTCCAAGAAATGCATCTCACGAAGGCATTTTATTCCTCTAGCAGGATAGTAATCACAAGCCTCCCAAATGTAAGAGAGAATCCTCTCATCCTTTCCAATATAAAAGCACGCTATGTCGAGAAATATCTTCCTTGTAGGAACATCTAAAGAGTTGTAACCAACCCTAAAGGCAGCTTCAACTTCATTTGCTTGGTCATCTTTTAAGAATTCCAAAGTATTTCTCCATATTCGTATATCATCCTTATTGTTGCATAAATATGAGGCCGCAACCACAATAGCTAAAGGAAGCCCTCCAGTAGCTTTGACGATGTCTATGGACAGGTAATCATACTCAGAGACATCTTGGAGAGCATCCCCTCGGAAAGCATGCTTACGAAAGAGTTGAAGAGCGTGGTGATATCTCATGGGTTCAACCTTTGTATTTTTGGTTGGTCCGTCGTCAAATCCATCTAGAACATTCCTCATGCTTGTGGTCACAATTATTCTACTTCCTGGACCAAACCAACTAAGTTTCTCGGCTAATGCTTTAACTTGTTCAACCTCATGCAAATCGTCTAGGACAATGAGAACCTTCATTCTACTAAATAGACTGGCTATTTTTTTAATACCTTCATCAGAAGATTTAAGTGGTGCAGGTTTTTCTTTCTGGAGGTCAGCAATCAACATTTCTTGTGAAAACATGATTCCTTTCAAATTAATACCTGGAAGGAAGCTACATTCATCAAACAACAGATGCATCTTGTTGAAGACAACCTTTGCAAGTGTAGTCTTTCCGACACCTGGCATTCCACATATTCCAACGACACGTACATCTTGTCCACATACTTCGATCGCTCGTCCATCGTTGTAGACAACACCAAGCTTTCTCATCATCTCTCGAACATGAAGATCAATTCCAACTAGTTTATCTGTTACAACTTGGTCATCCTTCTTCAACACCTGCCTGACCCGTCTGAGAACTCCTTTTACAAGCTGGGACTCGTGCCTGCAAAACATAAGTGATGAGGCACAAAAATGACAACGAAGTTACCAAAAGTATTAAAAGCTAAACAAAAATCAAGGGGGGGATGAAGCGGTGAAAATTGAAACAACCAACAGGGGTAGGGGGAATCTTCAATTAAAATGGACAGCAAGTTTTAATGCGTGGTCTATTTCCCTTTCATGCACATAGCAATTATGACATTGATTTCATGCCATCTGCAAAACAAAATTTCTAGCGAAGGGGAAAAGAAAAGGGCGCGACGGACCAGTACATCTGGTCTAGCTCGCGGTTATGTTCATGAGTCTAGTCATTTTCAAATGGCCAGTGTAATCGAGTCACCAGTTTTTCAATAGGCACGTCGAACTACAACCTGTCAAATCATTGACCCATTTCATAAGAGTAACCTCAAAAACCTCTTGAGCATGCATGATGAATGTTATGATTACATATAATATTTATTCGAAAAGGTTTGGGTTCATTTTCACATCACCCTAAACCATTTTTTTTTTTCATTTTGTCTAGGAAAGAGAATGGGAACCAGAAGTAAAAGAATTACCCCCCATATACGTTCTCTAGATGATATCCGCTTAATCCCCCAATCTGTCAAAGAGCCTCCTTCCATTTTTGATGGTATTTGAGCTGACTCCGTGCTTCTCATGTTGACGGAAGGATGTTTCAAAATGCCCAGCCTGGTGTTTTACATCGGAGGGACTAATGTCATAGAAAATCGGGATAATAGTCTGTCCATCTGATTTTCTGCACTCCCACATTTGTACCAGCTCCATGAGGCAACTTTTACTGGAAGCATAATCTTTGGAAAAAATGGCAATTGAGATCCTCGATTGCCCGATTGCCTCTTTTAGCGCCGGCTCGATCTCTTCTCCAGCATGGAGATTCTCGTCATCTTTAAAGACCTCAATCCCTACATCTACTAATTTGCAATGAAGGTGATCCGTGAATCCTTTGCAGTATCTGCCCCTCTAAAACTCAAGAACACTTCATGATTGGTTTGGACAATGACGATGGGGTCGAAGATGATTCCTGTCAAATCAAGGAAACTAAACCACTTCATATAGTGAATTAGCGTTTCAGACTAAGATTCCGTTCGTTTCATAGAAAATGTAACGTTTTACGGAAAATGTTTTTCATAAAGCCATTTTCAAGAAAATGATAATATTTTTCAATGTTAAGTTGAAACTTGAAAATAAACTAAAAGAATATTTCCCATCATTCAATATAGAGAATTCTATTCGATTTTCCTCCATGCACTCATTTTAATAAAAAAATTCTCATTTTAATAAAAAAATTTATTATCTTTTTATATATTTTTATTTTTGCAATAAATAGATTTTTTAATTTTTAATTTTCTTTCTACTTTTTTCTTTTTTCCTTTTTTTTTTTTTTCTTCTTCTCCTTCTTCTTCAGTCCATTGCCGACCATGGTGATCGGCCAAAGGCGAGCTTGAGCTTGCTAGCCTCAAAAAGGCTAGCCGATCTTGCGAGGCTCGAGGTCAACGAGCTTAATCCTATGGAGAGGCTCATGCTCACTAGCCTCAAGCCTCGCCAAATTGATGAGCTTGAGGCTTGCCTATAGTTGGTTGCTGGCCGTTGCCGTGGTGGCGACTAGTCTAGAAAGAAGGAAAGCAAAAGGACAAAAAGAAAAAAAAAAAAAATAATAATTTTAGTGTCTTAAAAAATGAATAAGAAAAAAAAAGTGGGGGTTAGTAGGGATGCGAGATAAGAAAGAGTGAGTGAGAAAAATATTTTCTTTTATTTGAAAAGTGAAAAATATTTTTTTTTTCCCATTTTAAAAGACTTTTTCTCTTGGTGAAAAATGTTTTTCCCAATCAATTGGTTTATTTTCCAAAAAAACGTGGAAAGGTGGAAAACTTCTATAAAATGACATCTCATACTTTTGCCCAAATAAAAAATGTAAAACAAAGTTTTTATGATTCCGATGGAGACCTACCCAACACAAAGAAACAAGCATTTAATCAATTGAATCTTACCACATTAATACATCGACTTTTTTTTAATATAAAAAATTCTTGGAACTTTGGTAACACTCAAAATGCTGATATGTGAGTTTGCAATTTTTTTCGTAATTTTCTACTAAACAGGCCCAGCGTACAATATCAACAGTGCTTGGACGTTCGATAGGGTCGTGATTTTTGACATTGAGGGGGTCTTATCGTTGATGTCAAAAGTTTTGCTCCATTCCAGAGGATTTTTAGCATTTAGTGGGTCGAACTACAAGCAGAGGACCCACTCCAACGTACGCATGTCGAAGAAGTTCTAAATGATAATACAAATCCCAAAGATGCAGAGAAAACTAACCCGGTTTCTTCTCCTCCTTTTGAAAACAACAACTGCAGCAATAATCATTCCGAGAAAAAGAAACCATGGACACTTTTAACGACGTCGAACCCTTGGCAGAAACAACAACTGTAGCAACAAATATTCCGATCAAAAGAAACACCGTACGCCGTTCTAGCCTCGTCAAACCCATTGGGAAATCAACAACTCCAAGAACCATCATTCTGAGAAAAGGAAACACCACGGCCATTTTTGCCTTCGTCGAACCCACTGCGAAACCAACAACTCAAACGACAATCATTCCGAGAAAAAGAAACACCACAGCCAGTGTTGCCTTCTTCGATCGCACTGTGAAAATGAGAACTGCAACAACAATCATTCTGAGAAAAAGAAACACCCGAGATAGTCTTGCCGTCCTCGAATCCACGGCCCCAGGAGGCCTATATATAGACATCAGATGCCTTTAATACATGACCAAGACGGTTGACTTCTGGGCATCCGCTCCGCTGTTGGGCTTGGGCAACGCGGAGAAAATATCAGGCGGCACCACCCACGCCGAGTTAACCGGGCCGGCCCAATCATGACGCAACACGTAACTCCACTCCAAGTCGGGGCCCCACTTTTATTTGGAGCCACACTTTTGTCTCCCCTCTTCGTACTTTCAAAATTGTCTCTCTTCATTGAATGCGACGTCTTATTCTCACCCAAGCCGCACGAAACTTAAGCATGAAAATAGAATGAACGAAAAATGCCATAAAAATTCTAAACTTTAACTAATATAATAAATTTATTCAGAATTTTTTTATGATACAAAAAATCTTAAATTTTATCAACCGTAACATAATCATCTTAAATTTTTTTTTCGTGTTAAAAAATTCCAAACTTATATTTGTATAATACATTTATTCTAAATTATATAGATTTTTTTTTACCTTCTAAATTTTTTCTTTTTGGTGGAGGGAAGAGAGGAGAAAAATAAAGAAAAATAAAATAATTTTAAAAATTAAAAGACAAAAATGTCCTTCAACCATAGAGTTGGGTAAATATGTCATAATCGGTAAAGTTTATGATTTTTTGTTAGATAAAGTTTTTTTTTTTTTTTTAAAGGAAAGGCAGACCAAACTTTTCTATGTTGCTTCTTTGACGCTCGTATCAACTTTTACCATGAGTCCTCCATCTGCAGCAAAGAGAATCTTAAGCATGAAAAAAAGAAAAAGGAAAGGCAACCCAAACTTTGTTATCAATGAGAGTGTCAAAAGCCAGAAGAGAAGCACTCTGCCAAATTGAGTGAAACCATCATATTGCTCATCTCAAGAAAAAAGGAAGAAACTGTAGTTTTACTTGCAAAGTTGATTCCCTTCCTAAAAAAGGCCTATATTGTCATTTTGATCACTTATTTTCTACTTCAGAAGAAAAATATAATTAACATTACAACATATGTTAGGATATTTAAACATCAACTTATCAAGCATGACAACAAAAGTAAAAGCTACTCCAATTAGGTTCCATCGGCAACATTTACATATAAGCATACAAGTAGCAAAAGAAGAATGGGGCAGATGAAAATCATGACTTTGACATCTAGATCCACAGATGGTACGGGGGATCCGGCGATGGGCAGATCTTTCACTTCATCTAGGAAACGCTCTTATCAATGGTACAGCTAGAATGGGATTCTAGCTTTGATTCCCTAAGCTCATCATGTGTGCAAGTTCTGTAAAGCTAAGGCTTCCTTGAATGCATCTCTAACTAAGTCATCCTCATTTTGTGAAGAAGTAAATATAGGAGCCATTTTACCATCCGCATTATACCAAATACAATGACGTGAGCATAGTGATATTGTTAAATGGGTACAAAATGACATCACTGAAATAAAGAATATTCCCATTGATACCTTGTAATCAGGTCCAAAATATGCCCCTTTCGAAAATGATGACAACTTGAAAATGCATGTCATGAGGAGCAACTACATAAGACTACTTTACTGGGTTTCATAAATCATGTATAGATAAAATTAAAAAAAAAAAATACAGCGGAAACAAATATGATGTATTTTATATATGATTCTCCGAAAAACGTTGTTCGTACGTTTTAATAAAAAAAAATCTGAATATAAAAAGGGAGTTAGACAAATTACCTCTCGAAGTGCGCTTTAAACGAATTGGTTCGGATGTTCTACCACTCAAGCCCTACAAACGTCGAACCTCTAGTTCGATACACCAATAATAGATGTCGAATGAAAGAGAGAACTTTCGATAATCACCACTATAATCATGCTAGCAATCTCGTGGAGACAATCCGTCGTATCCTTGATATTTTTAGCCATGGCCCGAGAGAGAATCCATTTTCTTTCTTGCATCTTGAAAAACACAAGAACACACACCTTTCTCTCTATTTTTAGCAATAGCACTCATCTCTCCTTGTTGCGGCATTTTAAAAGAAAAAAAAAACACTTTCACGAAATCAACAACGGTTGCTGAACCGTTGATGGTCAGCGGTCATGCATGATTTTGTGCAAATCGTGCACGATTTCATGCACATGCACACTTTAATTTTTTTTATTATTAATATAAAAAGGAAACGCACATGATGTGCGTTGCACACGGTCAGCAACAATTGTTGACCGTGTGCATAATTTATTTAATTAAATAATTAATTAATCAATTCCTAAAACAAAAATAAAAGAAACATAATCTTAATTGTGCAATTAGGATACATTAACATGAATCAACTTTGAGCATGCGTGTTTTGAGCATGAGTGTGCATCATATACAAGCAGGATTTCGTGCATGATGGTCAGCGGTTATGCACCATTTTGTGCAAATCAATCGTGTACATGCACACTTTAATTTTGTTATTTTATTATTATAAAAAGGAAACGCACATGATGTGCGTTGCACACGGTCAGCAACAATTACTGACCGTGTGCATAATTTATTTAATTAAATAATTAATTAATCAATTTCTAAAATAAAAATAAAAGAAACATAATCTTTGTGTGTGCAATTATGGTACATTAACATGTATCCACTTTGAGCATGCATGTTTTGAGTATACGTATGCATCATATGCAACCAGGCTCGTGACTATAATACAAATTAAATTAAATCTCATTTAATTTAATTTCAAATCGATGATTTTGTGCACAATCAAACCATTGTTGACTCGTGCATGATGGTCAAAGGTCATGCACCATTTTGTGCAAATCAATCGTGCACATGCACACTTTAATTTTTTTATATTATTATTATAAAAAGGAAACACGCATGATGTGCGTTACACAGTCAGCAACAATTGCTGACCATGTGCATAATTTATTTAATTAAATAATTAATTAATCTATTCCTAAAATAAAAATAAAAGAAACATAATCTTTGCGTGTGCAACTAGGGTACATTAACATGAATCTACTTTGAGCATGCGTGTTTTGAGCATGCGTGTGCATTATATGCAAGCAGGCTCGTGACTATAATACAAATTAAATTAAATCTCATTTAATTTAATTTCAAATCGACGATTTCGTACGATCAAACCGTTGCTAATTCGTGCACGATCATGCACGATTTCGTGCATGATGGTCAGCTGCTATGCACCATTTTGTGCAAATCAATTGTGCCCATGCACACTTTATTTTTTTATTATTATTATAAAAAGTAAACGCGCATGATGTGCGTTGCACACGGCCAGCAACAATTGCTGACGGTGTGCATAATTTATTTAATTAAATAATTAATTAATCAATTCCTAAAACAAAAATAAGAGAAACATAATCTTTGAGTGTGCAATTAAGGTACATTAACATGAATCCACTTTGAACATGCGTGTTTTGAGCATGCGTGTGCATCATATGCAAGCAGGCTCGTGATTATAATACAAATTAAATTAAATCTCATTTAATTTAATTTGAAATTGATGATTTCATGCACAATCAAATCGTTGCTGATTCGTGCATGATGGTCAGCAGTCATGCACCATTTTGTGCAAATCAATCGCATATGCACACTTTAATTTTTTTTTTATTATAAAAAGGAAACATGCATGATGTGCGTTGCACACGGTCAGCAACAATTGCTGACCGTGCATAATTTATTTAATTAAACAATTAATTAATCAATTCCTAAAACAAAAATAAAAGAAACATAATCTTTGTGTGTGCAATTAGGTACATTAACATGAATCCACTTTGAGCATGCGTGTTTTGAGCATGCGTGTGCATCATATGCAAGTAGACTCATGACTATAATCTAAATTAAATTAAATCTCATTTAATTTAATTTCAAATCGACGATTTCGCACGATCAAACCGTTGCTTATTTGTGCACGATCATGCACCATTTTGTGCAAATCAATCGTGCACATGCACACTTTAATTTTTTTATTATTATTATATAAAGGAAACGCACATGATGGGCGTTGCACACGGTCAGCAACAATTGCTGACCATGTGCATAATTTATTTAATTAAATAATTAATTAATTAATTCCTAAAACAAAAATAAAAGAAACATAATCTTTGTGTGTGTAATTAGGTACATTAACATGTATCTACTTTGAGCATGCGTGTTTTGAGCATACGTGTGCATCATATACAAGCAGGCTCGTGATTATAATACAATTTAAATTAAATCTTATTTACTTTAATTTTAAATCGACGATTTCGTGCACGATCAAATTGTTGCTGATTCGTGCACGATCATGCACGATTTCGTGCATGATGGTCAGCGGTCATGTACCATTTTGTGCAAATCAATCGTGCACATGCACACTTTAATTTTTTTATTATTATTATAAAAAGGAAACGCACATGATGTGCGTTGCACACGGTCAGCAACAATTGCTGACCGTGTGCATAATTTATTTAATTAAATAATTAATTAATCAATTCCTAAAACAAAAATAAAAGAATCATAATCTTTGTGTGTGCACTTAGGTACATTAACATGTATCCATTTTGAGCATGCGTGTGCATCACATGCAAGCACATCATATGCCAGCAGGCTCGTGACTATAATTTAATTTCAAATCAACAATTTTGTGCATGATCAAACCGTGCTGATTCGTGCACGATCATGCACGATTTCGTGCATGATTGTCATGTCATGCACCATTTTGTGCAAATCAATCGTGCGCATGCACACTTTAATTTTTTTTTATTATTATTATAAAAAGGAAACGCACATGATGTGCGTTGCACACGGTCAGCAATAATTGCTGACCGTGTGCATAATTTATTTAATTAAATAATTAATTAATCAATTCCTAAAACAAAAATAAAAGAAACATAATCTTTGTGTGTGCAATTAGGGTACATTAACATGTATCCACTTTGAGCATGCGTGTGCATCATATTTAAGCAGGCTCGTGACTATAATTTAATTTCAAATCGACAATTTTGTGCACGATCAAACCGTTGCTGATTCGTGCACGATCATGCACGATTTCGCATGATGGTTAGCGGTCATGCACCATTTTGTGCAAATCAATCGCGGCGCATGCACACTTTAATTTTTTTATTATTATAAAAGGAAACGCACATGATGTGCGTTGCACACGGTCAGCAACAATTGCTGACCGTGCATAATTTATTTAATTAAATAATTAATTAATCAATTCCTAAAATAAAAATAAAAGAAACATAATCTTTGTATGTGCAATTAGGGTACATTAACATGTATCCACTTTGAGCATGCGTGTTTTGAGCATACGTGTGCATCATATGCAAGCAGGCTCGCGGACTATAATACAAATTAAATTAAATCTCATTTAATTTAATTTCAAATCGATGATTTTGTGCACAATCAAACCATTGCTGATTCGTGCATGATGGTCAGCGGTCATGCGCCATTTTGTGCAAATCAATCGTGCACATGCACACTTTAATTTTTTTTTATTATTATAAAAAGGAAACGCACATGATGTGCGTTGCACACAGTCAGCAACAATTGCTGATGGTGTGCATAATTTATTTAATTAAATAATTAATTAATCAATTCCTAAAACAAAAATAAAAGAAACATAATCTTTGTGTGTGCAATTAAGGCACATTAACATGAATCCACTTTGAGCATGCGTGTGCATCATATGCAAGCAGGCTCGTGATTATAATACAAATTAAATTAAATCTCATTTAATTTAATTTGAAATCGACGATTTCATGTACAATCAAACCGTTGCTGATTCGTGCACGATTATGCACGATTTCGTGCATGATGGTCAGCGGTCATGCGCCATTTTGTGCAAATCAATCGTGCACATGCACACTTTAATTTTTTTTTATTATTATAAAAAGGAAACGTGCATGATGTGCGTTGGACACGGTCAGCAACAATTGCTGACCGTGTGCATAATTTATTTAATTAAATAATTAATTAATCAATTCCTAGAACAAAAATAAAAGAAATATAATCTTTTTGTGTGCAATGAGGGTAGATTAACATGAATCCACTTTGAGCATGCGTGTTTTGAGCATGCGTGTGCATCATATGCAAGTAGACTCATGACTATAATATAAATTAAATTAAATCTCATTTAATTTAATTTCAAATCGACGATTTCGTTCACGATCAAACCGTTGCTTATTTGTGCACGATCATGCACGATTTCGTGCATGATGGTCAATGGTCATGCACCATTTTGTGCAAATCAATCGTGCACATGCACACTTTAATTTTTTTATTATTATTATAAAAAGGAAACGCACATGATGTGCGTTGCACACAGTCAGCCAATTGCTGACCGTGTGCATAATTTATTTAAATAAATAAATAATTAATCAATTCCTAAAATGAAAATAAAAGAAACATAATCTTTGTGTGTGCAATTAGGTACATTAACATGTATCTACTTTGAGCATGCGTGTTTTGAGCATGCGTGTGCATCATATGCGAGTAGGCTCGTGACTATAATACAAATTAAATTAAATCTCATTTAATTTAAATCGACGATTTCGTGCACGATCAAACCGTTGCTAATTCGTGCACGATCATGCACGATTTCGTGCATGATGGTCAGCGGTCATGCACCATTTTGTGCAAATCAATCGTGCGCATGCAGACTTTAATTTTTTTATTATTATTATAAAAAGGAAAGCCGCATGATGTGCATTGCACACGGTCAGCAACAATTGCTGACGGTGTGCATAATTTATTTAATTAAATAATTAATTAATCAATTCCTAAAACAAAAATAAAAGAAACATAATCTTTGTGTGTGCAATTAAGGTACATTAACATGAATCCACTTTGAGCATGCGTGTTTTGAGCATGCGTGTGCATCATATGTAAGCACGCTCATGATTATAATATAAATTAAATTAAATCTCATTTAATTTAATTTGAAATCGACGATTTCATACACAATCAAACCGTTGATGATTCGTGCATGATGGTCAGCGGTCATGCGCCATTTTGTGCAAATCAATCGTGCACATGCACACTTTAATTTTTTTATTATTATAAAAAGGAAACGTGCATGATGTGCGTTGCATTGTCGTCAGCAACAATTGCTGACCGTGTGCATAATTTATTTAATTAAATAATTAATTAATCAATTTCTAAAACAAAAATAAAAGAAATATAATCTTTTTGTGTGCAATGAAGGTAGATTAACATGAATCCACTTTGAGCATGCGTGTTTTGAGCATGCGTGTTCATCATATGCAAGTAGACTCATGACTATAATATAAATCAAATTAAATCTCATTTAATTTAATTTCAAATCGACGATTTCGTTCACGATCAAACCGTTGCTTATCTGTGCACGATCATGCACGATTTCGTGCATGATGGTCAGCGGTCATGCACCATTTTGTGCAAATCAATCGTGCACATGCACACTTTAATTTTTTTTATTATTATAAAAAGGAAACGTGCATGATGTGCGTTGCACTCGGTCAACAACAATTGCTGACGGTGTGCATAATTTATTTAATTAAATAATTAATTAATTAATTCCTAAAACAAAAATAAAAGAAACATAATCTTTGTGTGTGCAATTAGGGTACATTAACATGTATCCACTTTGAGCATGCGTGTGCATCACATGCAAGCACATCATATGCAAGCAGACTCGTGACTATAATTTAATTTCAAATCAACAATTTTGTGCACAATCAAACCGTTGTTGATTCATGCATGATCATGCACGATTTCGTGCGTGATGGTCAGCGGTCATGCACCATTTTGTGCAAATCAATCGTGCACATGCACACTTTAATTTTTATTATTATTATTATAAAAAGGAAACGCACATGATGTGCATTGCACACAGTCAACAACAATTGCTGACCGTGTGCATAATTTATTTAATTAAATAATTAATTAATCAATTCCTAAAACAAAAATAAAAGAAACATAATCTTTGTGTGTGCAATTAGGGTACATTAACATGTATCCACTTTGAGCATGCGTGTTTTGAGCATGCGTGTGCATCATATTTAATCAGGCTCATGACTATAACATAAATTAAATTAAATCTCATTTAATTTAATTTCAAATCGACTCAATTCGATTGCAAACTACTTGGGTTTACCCCAGTGGCCACCCTTCCAATATGAAAACAGGATGTGAGGGGTTCAAATCCCCACCTTCTCAGAGGGTGTTGGGATGAGGATGAATTGGTTTCAGGAGTGGGTTTCAACTCCAATGCCTGCAAGGAGGTAGGGCAAAAGTCTGAGAGTGAGATTTAGAATAGGAGTACAGTAATACCGACCAAAAAAAAAAAATCGATTGCAATAATTTCAATCACATTTGCAACAATATTTCTCTCTTGTTCCATGTTATGCTAATTGATTATAGTGTGTGACATTCATAGGTTCATCACTAAGCTGATAATAAGACATGTACTAACACATTAGTACTTCCAAAAGAATTAATTGTCAAAATTAATCTTTGGGTCCTACAAGCCATGATTGACATCTAGCAATATATCTTAACTACCTAGATAGTGTGAATACTTTAAGAGCATAATGAACCTATTAGTTTTGGTTACAGTGTAATTCAATCTCTCTGTCTTACTATGTCTCGATCAAATAAAGATCATGAAATATTTGTCAAGTCACAAAGTCGATCATATGTACAAATTTAATTGACATGCATTTTATTTAAGACATAAACAATTTATTCTTAGTTACAACCCCGGCCGAGGATTTCAATGTAGTGTCATAATTAGATTGCATAGGACATCATTATTATACCTTGCATGTAACAATGAGACAGATTTTATATTGTGCACATGTGTAACTTCGTATATGAACAAACTATGACCATCAGGTATAAAGACGGATCAACAACCCGTCATTACGTGCACCTATGAACCATAGTTGTTCGACACACAAGTTAACACTATGTCTCATGTCTAAGGATTATTTACATAAGACCAAAGCATGAACAATTAGACATTGACAACACTAAAAGCTTCCATGTCACTAATCGTTCCATATGCGTCATGATCAATAAACTTGTCTAATACAAACACTCGTGTTCTTAACTCAGACATCACAATACCCAATAACTTGTGACTTATCATTCCCTTAAGTATCCAATACTTAATGATGAAGTTATTAACACACCGGTCTCAATAGGATTATTAATATCCACTCAATAATCCATCGACCGGGAATGATTTAAAGATTCAGTCTAACTATGAACCTGTTACATATATTCTTAACATTTCAAGGATAGGTCTAGTTGCAACTAATCTTATGGAATCATTCATAAATATAAAATAATTGGACAAATGAATGAATACGTCATTGCTATTAAATAAATAATAATAATGGTAGTACAACTGAAATCCTTAACATGTAACTATTACATAGTAGTTTTAGGGCATACATCCAGCATGCTTAGCTTGCATCAACAGGTAAAATACGGGCTCAACTAACCAAACATAAATAGGAACCATGGATACGTGACACATACAATATGATCCTCATCCTCCTCATAATTAGTTGAAAATAGTAAAAGAATGAGACATGAAATAAATATAATAGTAAGTTAGTCCATTATTAATACACACGGTTGTGTAGTAACCACCGCCCACATTTGGAATATAATACATGACTACGAATAAAGGGCAATCTTGACTCACTCATAGTTTCATATTTTGACACTTCAAACTACTCCATCCCAATATGCCTTCTCATGATGACAGTTAGAGTGACCATAGCAAACTTAACAGCTCGAGACAAGACCCGAGGACAAATTTAGATGTCTTAGACTGCTCATGATCAACATTCAGCAGAACACCACAACATAGCTGGGCACGAGTCTCCACACAACCGACATTTACAAAGTCGATGAAAGCATGTTCTCTTTTTCAAACAAGCTGATATATCTAGCGAACCTACACTGTTATGATGAATCACGAAAATGACATGAAAAGCAGAGTTTCTATGATTCCAAGATTCAAAGAAGTAATAAGTATCAATTTTACCTCTTTTGGCATGGTTGCAGAAAATAGAAGACACTTTTTTTGACGAAGAAGACAGTCAATGATAGAACACTCTTTCTTGTTTTTGGCCAGTTTTGCATTTCTCCACTTGCCTTCTTTCTTTGACCTGTTTTTGGGTTTTTTACCAAGTGCAGGTCTGAGTGTCCTTAGCACCGGACGGCCAACCATTACCCAGATGAATCTGTCAAGCCTGCGAGTTCTGTTTGAATTTATAAAACATTGTCTATGGATCTCAATGAAGGAAGTTAACATGCAATTTCTTCTCACAAAGTTCTCCAGAAGCTCCCATTCAAGATCACTATGGCATAAAATATCACAGTTTCTCATATATATAGAGAAACAAAGTTCCATCGCTCTCTAATCGCCACTCAAAGGCTCTCCAATGTCTTTCAGATGGAAGACATAGAAGACCAATATTTAAACATTTGAATAGATAATAAATAAGTGAAAATGAAATTCAAAGTCCTTCTCAATGGGATGTGTGAAAAAGAAACGAATGGATCGTAGCACGGATCCTAACAATCATTATTCAATTGCTTAAACACTTTATATGGAGGATCTCATGTTAAATGTAAGGCCCTTGGCAACTAATATGAAAAATTGCAACGACCTTTTTGTATGTGCTCTGGCAAGTATATATACTAAACATAGCACGTTAAATCTCCACCTTCACAATAACAATTAAAATATGCATTGCCTAACTAAGTTTTTTAGTCAAACTTTCTCGATGTATGTTGACAATGGTGAAGCATCATGGTTCACAGGGGAGCTCAAGTTCTGTTCTCTTGCAATATCTTTTACCAACTATTCTCTATAACGGCAACTCAATTTTGACATTATTTCCACAACGTATGAAGAAAAGTTCCGATGAAACCCCTTTTCTCTCGAAATGCAGAGCTTTCTCTACCGCCATGGTAGCTGAATTTCCAACCCTAATCTCATTGTTGATACCACCATGTTTCCCCTTTCTGTCGAGTTTGGCTATTGAGCCTCCATCGCAATTTCCTCTCTTTCCCCTACCAATCGCCCACCCACTCCAACACTCATCTTCCTCTCCGTTTGATAGGTTTGCCCTAGTATCTCGCTCTTCTTTGTTTTCCATCCCCCTCTTCTCGCATGCCTCAATTGCTCTACTCCACCATCCCCTCGCCCATCTTGCCCGAATTGCTGCTATTGTCGTTGGTATGATTGTGGAGTACTCAACCAAATTGTCGCCCAAACTCTCTCGCTTTGATGGATTTCCTATCCAAACCAGTTGATCCCTCCCGATGACATCCTTCCCCGTCCGATCGATAATGGAGCACACCAACCAAGAAGAAGATGTTTGCCTTGCTGCTCTCTCGCAATAGGTTGGGTCGCCTTTGGTTAGAACAGAAATTGAGGTATGGGATGAGGCTGCACCAGCAAAGAAGATAGAGGAATGCAAATTGATTTTGGTGGGTAAAATCCTATCTAACCCATCTATTAATTTCCAAGCATTTCAAAATACCATGAAGCGCGCTTGGCGCATTGAAAAAGTAGACATTTCTCAACCTGAAGTAGGGTTATATGTTGTAAACTTTACTACTGAAGCAGAAAAGTAGAGAATTTTAGACAATGGACCTTGGCTCTTCTCGAATCACTTAGTAATTTTGGAAGCCTTGGATACCGAACACACCTCTCCACTGTTATGACTTCACCACTTGCACTTTCTAGGTTTAGATATTTGGGCTTCCTCTAGAAAGGTGTACTGAAAGTATGATCAATAGAGCAGTGAGACATGTGGGAAAGGTACTAGATGTCAAACTAGAAAACAAAGAAGGTACTACCTTTAGAGTTGGGAGAGCCAGAGTGGAAATCAAACTACAAGACCCATTAAAAACTAGCTGTCTGAACCAGTTAGAAGGAAAAAACATATGGCTGGGCTTCCGTTATGAAAGACTATCACATTATTGCTATTCATGTGGCAAACTTGGTCATTATGCTATGCATTGCAAAGATTTTCCTTTTGATGAAGAAAAAATGGACAGGAAGGATAACATGTATTTTGGCCAATGGCTTCGTGCTGAAGTTCGGGAACATAGCCCTTTTTTAGTAACCTTTTATGAGACACACAGCAACAATGAAGAGGCAGAAGATATCATTCTGAAAACTCCTTAGCCATCCAATCAATTAATACATGTGGAACAACCAAGGAAGGACAAGAACAAGGCACCTGTCGAGACTCCAGCTGACCAATCTCTTGTTACTCTTACAGAAGGAGTAGCAGTTGCTACAGCAAAGTCCCCTGCATCAACACACCTCGAAGATTATAGAAATGCATATGCTAGATCATCCAAACCAAAGAAAATAAAAAGCACTCGCATGATTCCCAAAGCAAGCGCTACCAAAAAAGTTAAAAGATATAATCCTTACGAGCTAAAACCTCATGCACCAGAGGAGTTTGATGAAATGCATCTGATGGATACACTGATCATTGGATACACTGATCATTGCAGTTGAAAAACCTGGCAAATGGGCTGTGGTGGCTAGCCCTAATAAGCCACCACATGACAAATGAAGATTGTCAGTTGGAACTGTCAAGGTTTGGGCAATCACCTGACACTTCAAGCTTTGCGGGCCCTGGTGGCCCAAGAAAAGCCCCATGTAGTGTTTTTGATGGAGACAAAAAAATCAAAATGTAGTGCTTAAAAGAATCCAACAGAGGTTGAAATTCCCAAGCTGTCTTTTTGAAGATCCTATTGGAATGAGCGGTTTTCTCGGCTATAGACCATCAAATTTTGGACTATATGGATATGATCTATATGGATGTTGAGAATGGACTACCCATGCGCCTCACTTATCTTCACGAGCGATCGGTGTATTCACAAAGACAAAGATTATGGGATGAACTGTGCTAGATCCGCCACTATAACACTTTACCATGGGTGTGTGTTGGAGATTTTAACAAAATTATGTACCATTGAGAGAAAACTGGCAAGCGACTAGCGGACCACTATGTTATGCACTTTTTTCATGAATTTTTAAATACCTGCTCTCTCATGGACGTTGAAAGTAAGGGATGTGCTTTCACTTGGGTCAATAATAGAGATGGAGAGGAGTTAGTTAAAGAAAGACTTGATCATGTCCTATGAACAATGGATTGGCGTCTGACATTTCCGGAAGTTGAAGTTTTCGCATTACCTGCCCCAATTTCTGATCACAGCCCGCTATTATTAAACACTGAAGCCAACCTTGTTAAAAGGAAAAAGAGCTTTACCTTTAAGGCCTTTTGGCTTCAAGATCAAGAGTGCCGTACGATCATCGCTGACTCCTGGGTTTCCTCACCAAGGTCAGCCCCAGCTCTTTCCAACAAGCTCAAGGCTGTTTCAACGACTCTTGCTACATGAGTCGATGAAAGTTTGCTAAGGGACACCATCAGATCAGCCTTTTGAAATAGAAAGTCTAGCACCTCACAAATCAACCTAATAGCCATTATGATAAAGCGGAGGTCACTCGTCTAAAAACAAAAATCCAACACCTATGGCAACAGGAAGAGCAATATTGGGCAATGCGATCGCGGGTCAATTGGCTTAGATGGGAGGACAAGAACACCAAATTTTTCCATGCCACCACTATCCAACGTAGGCAACGCAATCGGATACGTATGCTACAGGATGAAGATCAAAATTGGGTTCGAGATCAAAAGCAACTGAAGGAAATGACAATGGATTTCTTTAAAAAGTTGTACACCTCTATGGGACATCATGACTATGGGCCTATCCTGATGTAATGTCCACATGTGGTAACGAAGGACATGAATACTACTCTCACAGGTGTTATTACTTGAGAGGAAGTACAACAAGCAACTTTTCGGTTGGGAGCCACAAAAGTGGCAAGGCCGGATGGATTGAATGAGCTTTTCTACCAACATCATTGGGATATTCTATAGGAAGATCTCTTCCTCTTGGTGCAATAATTTTTTTAACTTTGGAGTTATGCAACCTGAGCTTAATCAAACAACTATATCTTTGAGCCTTAAAGTACCAAACCCAGAACGTCTGGACCAATACCTTGGTTACTTGAGCTGATTTCCATGGAGCAATCTACTTTCTTTTGTGGCTAACAAATTCAAGATAATATATTAGTCGTCCGAGAGGTCCTCTATCGCCTTAGGATCGAAACAAAAAGAAAACTTTTCAAGCGGTTACGAAGTTAGATATGCGAAGGCCTACGATCGGGTTGAATGTGATTTCCTTCGAGATTATTTACTCCAATTGGGTTTCTAAGACAAATGGATTCAATGGGTGATGCAATGCATTACAATCGCTTCGCTCGGTGTTCAATTCAATGGAGAAACTCTCCTTTATTTTAACCTATCTAGGGGGCTCGACGGGAGACCCTCTCTCTTCATACCTTTTCATCCGGTGGTGAATGTACTATCCATACTTATCCATTAAGCTATCGGTATAGGAAATATCAAAGGTATTCAATTAAATAGGTCGTGTCCTACCATTTCTCATCTCTTTTTTCGTAGATGATGCTATATTTTTCCTAGATGGAAAACTACGGGAATGTCGAACTTAGCCAATATCCTCAACCAATATTGTTTAGTAATGGGTCAAGTTGTGAACCGGAACAAATTCGGCATTTTCTTTAGTAAGGCATGTCCCATTCGTCTACAAGAAAACCTGGCCCAAGAACTTTGAGTACCTGTTGTGACAGCCCGATTTTTCCAATTTTAATTTCAATAAATTTAGACGGGCATTTCATTGGCACGCATATAGTTCCCTTCCTTGAGTCGGCCACTCATATGAAAGCTAGTCTATCCAGTGAAGCCGTTAAAAAATTCTAATGCATAAGACTCGAGAATTTGATCAAGAAGCGACCTTTCGACTGAGATAATCTGCAACGGTCAGTACGGCACAATTAAAAATCGATTAGAGATCGGAAATAGGTTGGCTCGATAGAGGCATGTGATCAGGTATGGGTGATTCCACTGGATCGCACAATTCTCACCGACTGACACTGTGCCGACTTTTCTAACGATTGGGTACCCTGTGCCCGTATTTGAAATCTTGAGATTACCCCGACAACTGAAAGTTGTGGCTTCAAATGATCAACCGCAAGTCGGACGCACAAAGATTTGTAAACGCTGCTTGGTAGATTAGGATGCGCTAGTATACTGCCAAAGTGAAATTAACTGTGAAATTGAGATCGAATTCTGAAATTGGAAGTCATGGTGTGTCACAAATCTTATTAGGAACATTGGATTAATTTATGGACTTTAATTTGGGTTCAATTGGAAAAGAATTGATGAAATTGGATTGTATAAGAATTGAACCCTGGCAGAAAATGAAATTGAACCTATTGGACTAAAGTTGTGGAAGGTTGGAGTTAGTGGATGGTGACCTCACTTGTGATGTCATGGATGAAGCAAGATGGGCTAGGGTTGTGACAAGTGGAAGGTGGGGATGAGTTCTTGGAAAGGTGGGATGTCACCTCCCCCTTGTCCCCATCATCTTCTTCCTTTTGAATTTGGAGGAGAGAGAGAGAGAAGGAGAAGCAACCAGCGGAAGTGCCCAAGCGGAGCAGCTCGTCCGCCCTTCGCTCGCATGACCGTCGCCGCTCGTTGTTCGCCGCCTAAGCTCGCCGTTGCCGCTCACCCGCGCGACCGCCCACCGTCCGTTCCGCGCCGAGCCACCTCGTTCCCGTCCGCCGAGCATCCTGCGTCGTCGTCTCTCCAAGGCAGCAACCATTCATCATCGCCGAAGCCTCCTTCACCGCCGTCCGTCGCCATGAGCTGCCGTCCCGAGACCTAGCTGCCTACGCCGGTCTTCCTCCGCCCATTCAACCGCCGTTCCGC
This sequence comes from Eucalyptus lansdowneana, assembly GCA_017140395.1. Classification (NCBI taxonomy): domain Eukaryota; kingdom Viridiplantae; phylum Streptophyta; class Magnoliopsida; order Myrtales; family Myrtaceae; genus Eucalyptus; species Eucalyptus lansdowneana. Next base: position 7,010,148 of record CM029483.1, on the reverse strand, counting down.
CACCCCTTCAAGCTCGGTTAGTTGCTGGAAAACCCAGCAAGAACCAGCCCTTTCCAAGCTCATTTTGGCCTCTTATTAGTTCTCATTTGGTGTTGGTCCGTGTAGGTTTGTCGTTGGCGTCGTCGTGCTCTTCGCCGGAGACTCGTCGGAAAGCGATTCCGGTGAGTTTAACTCACTAAACCTCGATTAGTGTGTCACTAATGAATGATGATTTGAAACACTTGCTGTGAATTCGAAATTAAATGAAATGGATTGTGTTCCGATGGTTCACGTGCTTATTATAACTTGTACTTGAGTGCTATGAATTGTACTAATATGCAGGAAGGTAAGAAGGCGAGGTAAGTCTTTTGTACTGTGTGGCTAGACTACTCTAGGGCATATTTTCTTTCTAATAGGGGTTTATGAGGGGTGAACTTGCTGAGACAAAGTCTCATCCCGGTTTGGGGAAAATATTACAGGACCGTAGATGGCGAGACCCCCGGAGATGAGTGGCCTGCCGACGGAGATTGACCAAATGATAGAGAGTGCTCCTGACCCTGGGAGTCCTTAGGTCTATCAGTTGGTTAAGACCCTCGTCTGGGTCCAGGTGAACGTGCATGATGAGTACCGTACATGTTTAGGGCTTGGTTTCGTTCCGAGTCGATGGTGTTAGGGTTGGCCCTCTAGATAGCATGGATATTCCGCCGGGCCGTGATGAACGCCATATTGGGTGAAGGCGTGGCGAGATCTTCCTAGCGGTGGAGTGATCAACGCCCGCCCCGGCCTCTTGGGTGACGGATCCCGAAGATGTAGGATCGTCGTATGGGGTGACCAGTAGTCCTAGGACTATTGATTTTCTTTTGGCGGACTGATCCATGTTATGTAGGCTGACCCATTTTTGGTGCATATAGTCTCCGGATCCTGTTGGTATATGTAAGCCCTGGATTGATAATGATGTATGAAAGTATGTTGTTTGATTTTTGAATTAATTTTCCTATTGTTCTATCCCGTATGTTTTTGTAAGGGGCTTCTTAGTACGTTCCGCTTGCGCATTAATAATTAATTTGGGGTCGGCGACACTACCTGAGAATGTCGCATTTCTATGACCATGGCAGGATGTTGGCGCGCTTGATGTTCGGGGTGTGACATCCCCGTTTAAGTGGTATCAGAGCATGGTTCATGTATGGAGTGATAAAGCGCGTGGGAGTCATGGGATAGTTGGTAGGAAAAGCTTTTATTATACTGATGCAAGTGATTGTTAGTTGGTTGTTAGCTTGTTGTGAGGTCACTTATATTCTAATGTTATATTGGAATTTGCAAATAGGCATATATATTGAGCCTGTAGAATGAGTGACCGAGTGCCAAGAGCTGCTAGGAAGAGAGCAGTAGGCCCCGTGTTTCGAGGCGGGCCGTCGATGAGAGTAGGTGCCCGAGGGGCCTTGGGAAGAGCGCAAGCTGAGGCCAGTGCGAGTAGTGCAACGTCGCCTCTAGAGGATGCAGTGGCCCCTAAGGATCCGAGGTTTGTTGGAATCATGTAGATGCTTGAGATGATGGGTGACAGACTAGACCAAAGAAACCGCCGCTTCGCCCGCCGCCGCCACCAATCGCTAATGCCGCTAATGTCGCTCGTCGCCGCTAATGCCGCCGCAGCTGCCGCCGCACCGGTTGCCGAGCCAGAAGAGGAACTTGAGGAAATTCCACCTAAGGATGTGGCCGCTGGGAGGCCTAGACAGAAGCTGGTACAGCATTTTCTGAGGTTGAATCCGCCAACATTCACGGGAGCGGGAGATCCCGAAACTGCAGCACTATGGGTTCAGGAACTGGATAATGCCTTTGAGCTGCTGATGTGCACTGAAGCAGAGAAAGTTGTGCTGGCAGCCTATCAGTTGAGGGGGACCGCAGCCACATGGTGGAAGACTAATAAAGGGATAGTGTTCCCTGAGGGTGTAGCTCCAGAGTGGAATGCGTTTCTAGAGGCCTTCAATGAGAAGTATTTTTCTGATTGTGCTAGAGAGTTGAAGATGGCAGAGTTCCAGCGCCTTCGTCAAGGTACGATGACAGTTGATCAGTATGAAGCGAAGTTTGCTGAGCTGTCACAGTATGCCCCTGAGTTGGTTCAGAAACCGGCAGACCGAGCTCGAAGGTTTAGAGATGGGCTCCGGCCAGAGGTGAGGAGCTTTATGGTACCATTGGATTTGAAGGAGTACAAGGACCTTTATAAGTGGGCCCAGCTGATTGAGAAAGACCAGAATGAGAGAGCTGCTTCATCTGGGTCATGGTTTAATTCGAACAGAGAAGGTAATCGATTTGGGAAGAAGCCGATGTCTGGAGGAAGATATCCTATTCCACTCAACAGGAAGGGTGGGATAGGGAAGCCATCACCGAACCATCAGGGAGTGTGTCGTTCCTGTGGAAGACGACATGGTACAGGCCTGTGTCCCTCTAGGACAGGAGCCTATTATGAGTGTGGCCAACAGGGTCACATATCCAGGAATTGCCCTAGGAATCAGATGGGACAGCGTTAGTTGCCGTCACCGCCACCCTTGGGTCAGAACAGAGGGGTCGTGCCGCAGATCATGCCGCAGGGTGGATTGAACCGACCTCCAGCTCAAGGAAGGACTTATGCGATCACCAGAGGTCAGGCGGAGGATGCGCCTAACGTGATCACAGGTATGGTCCTGCTGAACGACCAACCTGCTTATGCTTTATTTGATCTTGGAGCTTTTCATTCATTTATAGCTGAAAGATATGTTGAGTTGGTAGAATTAATTCGTGAGTTGTTGGAGTCTGTAATTAGCATATCTACGCCGTTGAAAGATAAGGTGTTAGCTTCAATGGGTTGTCTTGGTTGCAAGTTAGTGATTGGTGAGCAAGAGGGGAGGATAGACCTGATAGTCCTAGCCATGTTTGATTTTGATGTGATAATTGGTATGGACTGGCTCACCAAGCAACGAGCTAAAATGGACTGTTATCGCAAGGCGATTCAGTTTAACCCGTTAGGGGGTGAGAGCTTTGAATTTATTGGGAGTCAAGGAGGACCCTCGGTTTCCTTAATTTCATCGCTCGAAGCAACTCGCTTGTTAGGCAAGGGTTGCCAAGGTTACCTAGCGACTGTCGTAGATACGACAGTGGAGGAGTTAAAGATTGAAGATATTGCAGTGGTACAAGAATTCCAAGACGTGTTTCCGAAGGAATTACCGGGTTTGCCGCCCGAGAGAGAGATAGAATTTGTGATTGAATTAGCCCCCGGGACAGAACCGATCTCTAAAGCTCCTTATCGGATGGCCTTATCAGAACTTAAGGAACTGAAGGTGCAAATGCAAGAGTTGTTGGATAAAGGATTTATTCGTCCTAGTGCATCACCTTGGGGAGCGCCAGTTCTATTCGTAAAGAAGAAGGATGGTTCCTTGCGTTTGTGCATCGACTATCGTCAACTCAATCAGGTGATGATTAAGAACAAGTATCCATTGCCGAGGATCGATGACTTGTTTGATCAATTTCAGGGAGCGTCGATATTTTCTAAGATCGACTTGAGTACAGGGTATCATCAGTTGAGGATCAAGAAGGAAGACATACCGAAGTCGGCGTTTCGCACCCGATACGGCCATTATGAATTTTGTGATGTCGTTTGGGTGACAAACGCCCCCAGCTGCTTTCATGGATCTGATGAATCAAGTGTTCAGGAAGTACTTAGATCAGTTCGTAATTGTTTTCATCGATGACATCCTAGTGTATTCGAGGAGTACCGAGGATCATGAAAGGCACTTAAGGCTAGTGCTTCAGACTTTAAGAGATCACGAGTTGTATGCCAAGTTTAGTAAGTGCGAGTTTTGGCTAACTCATGTGGCTTTCCTAGGTCACATCATCTCTGGAAAAGGAATCTCAGTGGACCCCGTAAAGATTGAGGCAGTGATCAACTGGCCAAGACCGACGACAGTGACTGAAATCAGAAGTTTTCTGGGTTTAGCAGGGTATTACAGACAGTTTGTAGAAGGGTTTTCAAGGTTAACATCGCCGATGACGAGACTTCTGAAGAAGGAGGAAAAATTTGTGTGGACGGATAAGTGCGAGAGTATTTTCCAAGAGCTTAAGCATAAGCTAACTACCGCACCTATGCTTACTATTCCATCCGGTCTATGAGGGTTTGAGATCTACAATGATGCGTCATTCAAAGGATTGGGTTGTGTATTGATGCAGCATGGTAGGGTTGTTGCATATGTGTCCCGTCAGTTGAGACCTCACGAGTTGAATTATCCGACGCATGACTTGAAGCTTGCAGCAATCATTTTTGCCCTGAAGATTTGGAGGCATTATTTGTGCGGAGAGAGATTCCAGATCTTCACTGACCATTAGAGTCTCAAATACCTATTCTCTCAGAAGGAGTTGAATATGAGACAGCGTCGCTGGATGGAGCTCTTAAAGGACTATGACTGTGAGATTTTGTATCACCCGGGAAAGGTGAATAAAGTCACTGATGAACTGAGTAGGAAGTCTTCAGTTGCTCAGATGGTACTCAAGGAATGGGGTCTAATTGAAAGAGCGCGAGATTCAGATTTCAAGTTTGAGGTAGGCCACCTTTCGAATCTTGTGGCTACCCTTAGGATCGAGCCGGAAGTGCAAGTCAGAATCAGAACGCTTCAGCAGACGGATCCAGATGTTCAGAAGATCCTGCAAGAGGATGCAGAGAAAAGGAATGCTGACTTTCAGATTTCTGAGGATGGAACATTGAGGTTCCAAGGACGATTGGTTGTACCTGACGATGTGGGGGCTTAGAGAAGAAATTCTGTCAGAAGCGCATCGTAGCAATTACAGCATTCATTCTGGTAGTACCAAAATGTATCAGAATCTGCGTCAACACTTCTAGTGGCGTGGCATGAAGGCGAACATCGCCAAGCATGTCGCCAAGTGTTTGACGTGTCAGCAAGTGAAAGCTCAGCATTGCAAATTGGGAGGACTTTTGCAATCCCTCGAGATCCTAGAATGGAAATGGGAGCATATCAGGATGGACTTCGTGACGGGACTACCGAGGAGTCAAAGAGGGAATGATTCGATTTGGGTAGTAGTCGACAGGCTGACAAAGTCGGCTCACTATTGCAGTTCGAAGGGACTTGAGTTTGGATAGACTCGCAGATCTATATGTACGTCAGGTGGTTCATATGCATGGAGTGCTGGTTACAATTACTTCAGATAGAGACCCGAGATTCACCGCCGTTTTTTGGAAGAGCTTGCAATCCGCTTTAGGAACGAAGCTGCAGTACAGTACGGCCTATCACCCGCAAACTGATGGCCAGTTTGAGAGGACAATTCAGACTCTCGAGGACATGCTGCGAGCTTGCGTCTTGGACTTCAAAGGAAGCTGGGAGGAATAGCTTTATCTGGTCGAGTTTGCTTACAACAACAGTTACCATCAGAGTATTCAGATGGCTCCTTTTGAAGCATTATATGGCAGAGCGTGCAGAACGCCAGTGTGTTGGGATGAAGTCGGGGAAAGAAAGATCACCAGTCCAGAGTTGGTTCAGCAATCAGTGGAGGCAGTTGCAATTATCAGAAATAGATTAAAGACCGCTCAGAGCCGTAAGAAAAGTTATGCCGATAAGCGTTGAAGACCATTGGAGTTCCAAGTTGGTGAGCACGTTTTTCTGAAGGTATCACCGATGAGAGGTACTTCCCGCTTTGGCAAAAAGGGGAAACTGAGTCCGAGGTATGTAGGTCCCTTTGAGATTTTGGAAAGGATAGCGACTCTGGCGTATCGTCTTGCACTACCGCCGAGGTTGGCACAAGTGTATGACGTCTTTCACGTGTCGATGTTAAGGAAGTATGAACCTGATCTGACGCACGTCCTAAATTTTGAGGAATTAGACGTGGATGACAGGGTGTCATACGTTGAAAGTTGGGTTCAGATAGTGGATCGCAAGAAGCAGGTTTTGCGCACCAAGACAATCCCGTTGGTCAAAGTGGTCTGGCAACACCACAGCACTGAAGGAGCAACTTGGGAAACCGAAGATTCGATGAGAGAATTGTACCCTCACCTTTGTAATTCAGATGTGTAATGATTTAAATTTCGAGGACGAAATTTTTATAAGAGGGGAAGAGTTGTGGCAGCCCGATTTTTCCAATTTAATTTCTATAAATTTAGACGGGCATTTCATTGGCACGCATATAGTTCCCTTTCTTGAGTCAGCCACTCATGTGAAAGTTAGTCTATCCGGTGAATTTGATCGAAGCGACCTTTCGATCGAGATAATCTGCAAGGGTCAAGACGGCACAAATAAAAATCGATTAGAGATCGGAAATAGGTTGGCTCAACAGAGGCATGTGATCAGGTGTGGGTGATTCACACCGGATCGCACAATTCTCGCCGACTGACACTGGGCCGACTTTTCTAACGATTGGGTACCCTGTGCCCGTATTTGAAACCTTGAGATTACCTCGACAACTGAAAGTTGTGGCTTCAAATGATCAACTGCAAGTCGGACGCACAAAGATTTGTAAACGCTGCTTGGTAGATTAGGATGCGCTAGTATACTGCCAAAGTGAAATTAACCGTGAAATTGAGATCGAATTCTGAAATTGGAAGTCATGGTGTGTCACAAATCTTATTAGGAACATTGGATTAATTTATGGACTTTAATTTAGGTTCAATTGGAAAAGAATTGATGAAATTGGATTGTACAAGAATTGGACTCCGGCGGAAAATGAAATTGAACCTATTGGACTAAAGTTGTGGAAGGTTGGAGTTAGTGGATGGTGACCTCACTTGTGATGTCATGGATGAAGCAAGATGGGCTAGGGTTGTGACAAGTGGAAGGTGGGGATGAGATCTTGGAAAGGTGGGATGTCACCTCCCCCTTGTCCCCATCATCTTCTTCCTTTTGAATTTGGAGGAGAGAGAGAGAGAAGGAGAAGCAACCAGCGGAACTGCCCAAGCCGAGCAGCTCGTCCGCCCTTCGCTCACACAACCGTCGCCGCTCGTCGTTCGCTGCCGGAGCCCGCCGTCGCCGCTCGCCCGCACGCGACCTCCCGCCGTCCCGTTCCGCGCCGAGCCACCTCATTCCCGTCCGTCGAGCATCCCGCGTCGTCGTCTCTCCAAGGCAGCAGCCGTTCGTTGTCGCCGGAGCCTCCTTCACCGCCCGTACGTCGCCGTGAGCTGCCGTCCTGAGACCTAGCTGCCTCCACCGGTCTTCCTCCGCCCATTTAGCTACCGTTCCGCCACCCCTTCAAGCTCGGTTAGTTGCTGGAAAACCCAACAAGAACCAGCCATTTTCAAGCTCGTTTTGGCCCCCTATTAGTTCTCATTTGGTGTTGGTTCGTGTAGGTTTGTCGTCGGCGTCGTCGTGCTCTTCGCCGGAGACTCGTCAGAAAGCGATTCCAGTGAGTTTAACTCACTAAACCCCGATTAGTGGGTTAATCATGCCCTAAGTGTGTTTAGTTTAGGTTGATTGGAATTAGGTTGTTAAATTAGTTCATTTAAATATGGATTAGATTATGTGGTTTAATTAAAGTAAAGCATGTTTAGTTTAAGGGTTAAGTAGGTTTATTTTAAAATAAGCCTCGATGTGACTTAAGGGAATTTATTTATGATTTAAATAAATGTTTCGAAGTTGTTGGATTATTTAATAATAAATCATATTCCAAAAATCATTAAAATATTATTTATTTAAAAAAACTCGAAAAATTATTTTTGACCCTAATTGCTCGAATTTCGTGCCGATCGTCATTTTGTATATTTCGATTTTGAAATTGATGAGCGGTTAATGCCGATTGAGTGTTGATTGATGAAAATATGGATTTTATTTAGAAAATCTCAAATGTCGGGTTTGATATCGAAATTATATTTTTAAAGATTAAGGTTGTAATTGGAATATGTGAATGACGTGTGAAATGCTTTAAGTTGATTATGAGTTGTGGTATGATAATTGTGAGGAATTGTTTTGAACTATTAAGTTGGAATTGCCCCTATATGGGATGCCCAAGATACAACGGATGCGGGTCCCAGTTGATTCTGGACCCATGTTCCTTCGGGAACGCCGTCGATATATTGACGAAGCTACGCACTAAGGGGGGAGGCGATGCCTGGCTATATGTCAGTAGATAGCCGAACTACGAGTAGGCTATGCCCTTGTGTGGCACTAATGAATGATGATTTGAAACGCTTGCTATGAATTCGATATTAAATGAAATGGATTGTGTTTCGATGGTTCACGTGCTTATTGTAATTTGTACTTGAGTGCTATGAATTGTATTAATATGCAGGAAGGCAAGAAGGCGAGGTAAGTCTTCTGTACTGTGTGGCTAGACCACTCTGGGGCGTATTTTCTTTCTAATAGGGGTTTAGGAGGGGTAAACTTGCTGAGACAAAGTCTCATTCTAGTTTGGGGAAAATATTACAGGACCGTAGATGGCGAGACCCTCGGAGATGAGTGGCCTGCCGACGGAGATTGACCAGACGATAGAGAGTGCTCCTGACCCTGGGAGTCCTTGGGTCTATCAGTTGGTTAGGACTCTCATCTGGGTCCAGGGGAACGTGCATGACAGAGTACCGTACATGTTTTGGGCTTGGTTTCGTTCCGGAGTCGATGGTGTTAGGGTTGGCCCTCTAAATAGCATGGATATTCCGCTGGCTGTGATGAACGCCATTTTGGGTGAAGGCGTGGCGGATCTTCCTGGCGGTGGAGTGATCAACGCCTTGCCCTCGGCCTCTTGGGTGACGGATCCTGAGGATGTAGGATCGTCATATGAGGCTGACCAGTAGTCCTAGAACTGTTGATTTTCTTTTGGCGGACTGATCCATATTATGTAGGCTGACCCCTTTTTGTTGATGCACATAAACTCTAACCCATTTTTGGTGCATATAGTCTCCGGATCCTGTTGGTGTATGTAAGCCCTAGATTGATAATGATGTATGAAAGTATGTTGTTTGATTTTTGAATTAATTTTCCTGCTGTTCTATCCCGTATGTTTTTGTAAGGGGCTTCTTAGTACGTTCCGCTTGCACATTAATAATTAATTTAGGGTCGGTGACACTACCTGGGAATGTCACATTTCCATGACCATAACAGGATGTTGGCGCGCTCGACATTCGGGGTGTGACACCTGTGCTTACCAAGTCTTGTAAATACCTAGGTATACCATTTGATTGGATGAGATCAAAAAATGAGGTGTGCACCTGGATATTAGGTTGAGTGAATTCAAAATTGGAAGGCTGGAAAGAGCAGTTCATTTCCAAGGGTGGTAAGGAAACTTTAATTAAAACAATAGTCTATGCAATCCTATAGTATGTCATGTCTATCTTTAAGATTCATGTGTCTCTCTATGAATCTATTGAGCAGAAAATTGCTAGATTCTGGTGGCAAAACCATTGCAGCAAGTTAGGCATCTATTGGAAAAGATGGGATTTGCTTAAAACTAGAAAGGATACCGGGGGACTTGGCTTTCATGATCTCATCACTTTTAACAAAGCCTTATTGGGAAAACAGGCGCGGCGTCTAATACAAAACCCATCCTCCCTATGGAGTCAACTTTTTAAAGGTCTTTACTATCATTCAAAGGAGTTCTGGAATGCCGAAAAAGGGGCAAGACCATCCTGGGGCTGGCAGAGTATATTGATCGATAGAGACTCTATATTGAATCACATAAAATGGTCAGTTGGAGATGGAAAATGGATCTCAATAAGAGAAGATAAATGGCTTTCTAGAGGTATAATTGGTGGGCCTGTGCCTAAAGGGGAACCAGTGAAGGTTGCAAACTTCATCCTATTAGGTCAGAATAGCTGGAATGAATCCCTATTGCGCAGTAGTTTTGATAATCAAACTGTCGAGGAAATCCTTACTATTCTGCTTCGCACTCACTATACATTCGATCAACTCATTTGGAAGGGAACTCAAAATGGCGTATACACAGTAAAAAATGGTTACAACTCCCTCAGATCTACAGAAAACACTAATGCACAAAGCTACGCCTCCTCCTGTCAAACTTTACGACAGCTTTAGTGCAAGATCTGGAATATGAAGACCCCTTCGAAGCTATGGATATTTATGTGGTCCTTATGCCACAATGCTCTATCTACAAGGGATAATCTTAACCACAGACGCATCATTCCAGATCCAGTATGTCAACTTTGTCAAGCGCACAGCCCAAAAACAACAGAGCACATATTCCTATTATGTCCATGGACACACAACATTTGGTCTCACCCACAGGTTCAAATCACATCGGTAGCATATCACACACAACGCATCGATGCTTGGTTAACAGATCTGTTAGATAAAAGAGATCTATTACCTGATTTGGAGACTCTTGCACATATATTCGCGAGATCCGGAAAACTACAAATAATTTTGTTTTCCGCAGCCTTCTCCCTGATCCAAGACAGCGGTTCGGTGGCTTTTGTGAATGCCCACGTTGCTCATCGCCGTAATGGAGCAATGTCATGATCTCGATTTCGCTCCTCAAATTTAGATCGGGCGTGGCGCCCACCGAAACCCGGAACTCTAAAGATCAACATCGACGGAGCTTTTCCCCACGCAACAAATGAGGGTTCGGTGGTGTCTCGTTAGTCGTGATTGTTGGAGAAAACTTTCTTATTTATTTTGAAGTTGACAAAACGTTTACATTAGTCTAGTTTGAAGACTCATAGACTCTATCGTCAAATTCTGAAGACCTCCAAACTCAAGATTCAAAGTCTACCCTCACTAATAATTTCCAGACCAACGAAGAGAAGACTTATCTAGATACAAGTATACTCTTAAGGATTTGATTCGTACGGTTGAAGAAAATCTCACAAACCGGAGATAGCAACTCATGATCTATTATTCTCATTGCAATCAGATTTGGATAAATTGATCGGTGATTGACGAAGCATACTTGGAATGATCTACTTATGGAAACCTAGATCTTGATTGTATGGGCGAGCAGAATCGGTGGGCTATCATCACATTCCTTAAATAAACTCGAGATCTCCCTAATTGATTCTATCCAACGGTATGATTGGAAGAACTCATTTGGAAGGTGCCAATGGATATGAATGCATGGAGGAGTATATAAGAAAGACGCTTAAGTTATTCGAGTGTGTGCGTGATGGAAGAATTCTAAAGTCTGAAGCTCCTAGTTCTTTGTTTCATTCGCTAAGCTTATACTGTATTCGAAAGAGAGATAAATATTTGTGAGACCTTGAGAAAGTGTAGTAGAGTCTCTTCACTGTGAAATCAAGGACGTGAGATTGTAATATCTCTTTTGATTCTTAGTGAAATCCAGCCGATGGGCTGTCAATATGGGAGAGTGGACGTAAGCTTGATCTAAGCTGAACTACTATAAACTCTGTGTTCTAGTTCTCTTTCTCTAAACTCTTTACTTTAACTTATAGTTTTATATATTTGTTTACTGTCTTTTACATCTTCAGTCTATCTTTATCAAAAGATGAATTAAATTGTTAAGTTTTTGTAAAGATCGCTTTAACACCTGTTCGCCCCATTCTAGTTGTTAGTACTTGCCCTATCAATTGGTATCAGAGCTCATGTACTCTTTTAATTGAAGTGTTTTTACTTCTGAGTTAAAGATTTATAGCTAGTATGTTGGCTCCAGGTTTGGTTGAAGGTCAAGCAATACAAGATCACCTTACTTCGATGGAAAGGATTACAACATATGGAAAAACAAAATGAGAGCTTTCCTAACATCGAAAGATCATCTGGAATGGGATGTGGTAGACAAAAGAATCATTCCTAAAGTTGCATCAGTTTTAGAAAGAGGAAAAGAAGTTGCAGTTGCTAGCGAGATGACTCAAAAAGAAATAACCAAGAGATAAGCTCTTGATGTTAAAGAAATTTATTCCTTATATTGTGCTTTATCTCTTACTGAGTATAATAGAATATCTTCTTGTGAAACAGCTAAAGAGGTTTGGGATATGCTGCACATTATTTATGAAGGAACTGATTGAGTGAAAAAAATGAGGATTAATATTCTACTCGGACATTATGAAACCTTCAAGATGAAATCAGGAGAACCTATCACTGATATGTTTAGTCGTTTTATTGAGATAGTAAATGGTCTAGAATATCAAGGACAGCCAATCTTAGAACCAATGAAGGTCAACAAATTGTTGCATGGACTCTCTAAAGACTGGAATCACATAAAGACTTCAATAAAGGAAACACAAAGGATCATGTCGCTTTCTATAGACGAACTAGTTGGCACACTTCAGTCCTATGAAATGGAGAAAATCAATGAGGAGGAAGATCCTAAAGGTAAGAAATCAATTGCTTTGAAATCTAACAATGATCCTGATGTTACAGATTCTAAAAATGATATGGATGATGAAGAGTTAGCCCTTATGATAAAGAGATTCAGGAAACTAAATAAAAAGGGAAGCAGGTTCAATTGGAAAAAACAAAGCACTCAAAAGTTTCAAAACAAATCTGTTGAGGATGATAAAGCCAATAAAGATTTGATCTATTTTGGATGCAAGAAAAAGGGACACATCAAATCCAATTGTCCTATGTTGAAGAAAAATAAGAGAAAAGCTGAGAAATATAGGAAGGCTTTCAAAGTAGAGACATGGAGTTTTTGCAGCCTGCTATATTATTAAAAGAGTGAGGATACAGAAATGAAACCATGTTCTTGCATGACATGGAAAGAATGGGAATTGCTAAAAAAGGGTTTGCTGAAAAGGCCTTTGCTAACTTTCCTAGTAAACGGTGAATCAACCCGAAGGGCAGGATGACAAGAACTCTTTTAATAGAAAGTAATATTTATTCTCGTTTTTGGGCTGAAGTAGTTTCTACAGCCTGCTATACTACTAACAAAGTATTCTTAAGGCCTATTTTGGAGAAAACTCACTGTAAGTTATTCAAAAGAAAAAAGCCAATTGTTTTTTATTTTCATGTATTTGGTTGCAAATGTTTTGTTTTGAAAAATACAAATGATCGAACTGGTAAGTTTGAAGAAAAATCAGATGAAGGAATCTTCCTTGATTACTCAACCGCAAGCAAAGCTTATAGAGTGTTCAACAAAAAAAACTCAGATCGTAGAAGAATCCATAAATGTCAAATTTCAAGACACTCTGCAAAGTGAATTGATTCAAACTCAACCTGAAGAATCTAAATCTCTTTACAACTTACAAAGTCTACTTCCCTTGAAGTGGGTCAAACTTTTGAAGATCATCAACAAACATAAGTTGAAGAATCAATAGGAAGTACAAGTCTAGTCATCCTAAAGAACTTATCATTGGTGATGTTCATGAAGAGATTCGCACCAAATCCAAAAAGCAAGAAGAATCTAACGCTGTAGCACTTATTTTTGAAATAGAACCCAGAAGTATAGAAGAAGCTTTAACTGATGAAAGCTCGATTGAAGCAATGCAAGAAGAACTTAGACAATTCAGAATCAACAATGTTTGGGAATTAACTCCTAAAATAAAAGTTAAATCAATTATTTGAGCTAAATGGGTTTTCCAGAACAAGATGAACAAAAAAGGAAAAGTGGTAAGGAACAAAGCAAGACTCGTGGTTAAAGGATATACGCAAGAAAAAGGGATAGACTATGATGAAACCTACGCACCAGCAGTCAAGTTAGAAGTAATTAGATTATTACTTGCTTTTATCTGTTATAAAAATTTCAAGTTATTCCAAATGGATGTCAAGAGTGCATTCTTAAATGGATTTATTCAAGAAGAAGTCTATGTGGAACAACCTCATAAATTTGAAAATCCAAAGAAACCAGACTCAGTATTCAGACTGAAAAAGGTTCTATATGGATTAAAGCAAGCACCTCAAGCATGGTATGACAGGTTAAGTAAATTTCTAATTCAAAATGGTTTTAACAAAGGGAAAGTTGATACTACCTTGTTTATTCAAAGGGAAGGTAAAAACTTTCTACTTGTTCAAATCTATATTGATGATATTATATTTGGATCACCTAACAAAAGTCTATGCAAAAAGTTTTTTAAGATTATGCAGGACGAATTTGAGATGAGCATAATGGGTGAACTCTTATTCTTTCTTGGATTACAAGTAAAACAATTAAAGGAATGAATTTTTATTCACCAAGAAAAATATGCAAAAGAACTCGTCAAAAAGTTCGGTTTGGAGAATTGCAAAAAGACCGAGATACTAATGTCAAGTTCTTTGAAACTGGACAAGGATGAATGAAGAAAGAAAGTTGACTAGAAGCTCTACAGGAGTATCATTGGTTCAATTATTTATCTTACTACTTCTAGATCTGACATTCTGTTTAGTGTTTGCATTTGTGCTAGATTTCAATCCGATCCCAAAGAATCTCATTTTAGTATTGCAAAACGCATCATCAATTACGTTGCAACTACCTCAAAGTTAGGTCTATGGTATCCCAAAGAAAGAGTTTTTACTCTCCTTGGATATTCAAATGCAGATCTAGTAAGTTGCAGAATTGATAGAAAGAGTACATCGGGTACTTGTTAATTGCTGGGAAATGGGATAATATCTTGGTTCTCAAGAAAGCAAAGCACTGTGGCTCTTTTAATAGCAAAAGCAAAATATATGGCTCTTGGAAGTTGTTGTTCTCAAATCTTATGAATAAAACAACTGAGAAACTTTGGAATTGAAGATTCATGCACCTAGATCAAATGCGACAACTTCAGTGCAATCAATCTCACAAAGAATCCAATTCTTCATTCTAGAGCAAAGCATATAGAGATTCGACATCACTTTATTAGAGATCATGTTCAAAACGGAGAAGTTATGATCCAGTTCATTGATTTAAAGAATCAACTCGGCGGATATATTTACAAAGCCACGGAGAAAAGCCTATTCGAGTCTATACACACCAGATCGAACATTACACCCTTCAACTATTAAAGTCTAAAAATGCTCAAACTCAGAGGTAAAGTCTAAAGGTGCTCGGACTCGGAAGGCCAAGAGTTACGATTTGTAAGTTATTTTTAGTTCTAAGTAATTTAAATTTCTTGGAAAGGTACGTTTACTTATCGCTAATTAATTGGAATTATCTTTCCAAGTTTCGTTTTTGATTTAATGACACTCATTCATTTTCAAAAAGGCAATTATTCAAAAAGGTAGTTATCTATTTTTTGAAAAAGGCGTTATCCATTTTCGAAAAAGGAAGTTACTATTTTAAAAAAAGGCATGTTTATTTTTTCCTTTTTGTGACGTTTCATTTACCTCGCTTCACTGGCTTTGTAAACTGTAGAAATCCATATTCTTTGTTTTTCACTCGCAAACCCTAACTTCCTCCCACTTACTTTCACTTTCTCTATTGTTTAATCCAAACAGTTTTCAACTTTTCGAGCAAAGTTGTGAAATTCTTGCTTGAATCAACAATGTCTTCAAGAAAGTCTTCAAGAATTGCAAGCAAGGGACCACGCAATATGCCTGAGGGTCCTACCCATTTCGACTTAACCGAGGAAGAAAATTCTTCACCTCCATAGCAACCAAGTCAGCGACAACATTTTCAATAGCGTCACACTCCTCCACCGACTCATACTGAAGAAGAAATTGTGGAAGATGTTGAACCTGCAAGAACTCTTACTCCTAAAGTCGCTTTCAAGCTTTACTCTTGTTTGAAAAAGGGAGGTACTACTATGTCTTTGATAGATGAGTTTTTAAGAGAGGGAGGATACAGAAATGAAACCATGTTCTTGCATGACATGGAAAAGATGGGAATTGCTAAAAAAGGGTCTGCTGAAAAGGCCTTTGCTAACTTTCCTAGTGACCCGCAGTTTGGTAGGGTGAATCAACCCGAAGGGTAGGATGACAATGAGAGATTGTTTACACATTTCCAGCCTAGATCTGGTGTGGCTGCAAATGTTTCATGAGACAGTTCAAGTCTTTTTAGATTGAAGAATCACAAAAGGGTCTATTTTGACTTAATGAAGAGAGGGGTCATGAACACTAGAAGTATTGATTTTGATTTCCTTGATTCGGTGAAAGTTAATCTGCGAAAGAAGTTTGCTCTGTTGCAATTAGAGCATTTTTGTTCTGAATCAACCGCTGCCTATCTAGAACTTACGACCTATTTCTATTCGAATCTGTCTTTTGTGGATGCAAACAGTTTTTCTTTTACTATGAAAGATAAGGAGTTCGTGGTGAACATGGATACCTTGGTTGACCTAATTGGGGTGGAAAGATGGTGTTTCCAACCAATTAGTATATCTATTGCTCATGCTACTTTGTCCTTGGTGAAAGACAAAATTTTTGAAGGCAAGATATCCTACTCTATGGTGAATGCCACCAATATCCTACTGCATAAGATCGTGATCAACTGCATCAGATCAAAATCGACATCCAAGACTGACGTGTCTCGGTCTGAAGCAAAATTGATGCATGCCATCAACATCGGCTACAAGTTTTCTCTGCCTCGCACCATTTTGTTTCACATGTACATGACTGTGGTGGAAGATAAGGGACAACTCTCTTATTCTGCTCTTATTACGCGCCTTTTTAGGCATTTTCACATTCACATTCCTGCTCTTATGTGTTTGACCAGCATTAATTCAATGGTAATTGGATTCAAAATGATCACCAAGATGCGACTAGAAGAACTGAACAAGGTGCTAGAGCGGATGGAGGAGAAGTCTCCATCAAAGGCAAAACCAGTTTCTACAGGGGCTAAGAGGAAAGGTAAAGAGCCCATGGGTGCTTCAGCAAAGAAGAAGAGAACTCTCATCTTGGAGGATGAAGAAGATGAGGATGAGATGACTCTCTCTGCCTTGAGGAACTTGAAAAGTTTTGTCAGTTTTCGCGAGACAAGAGAAGAGATTGAGAAAAGAGATGCAGACAGAAGAAGAGGAAGAGAGGAAGAAAAGAAAGAAGAGAAGCAGAAGAGGAAGAGGAAAGAAGAGAAGAAGCAGAAGAAGAAGAGGAAAGAAGAGTAGAAGCAGAAGAAGAAGAAGAAGGAAGAAGGGAAGGAGAAGAGGAAGGAAGAAAGGAAGAAGTGGCTCGAGATGAATCTTTTAAGCCTACTTTGGCTGTATCCCTGTCGAGCAATTCTGGAAAGACGAAGAGTGGAATTGTTGGTGAGCAAGCTCAAGCACAACTTCACACCCATGCTGATGCAGAACAAGAAGAAGAATCCATCTCTCCTCCCAAAGGTACTCGTTTAGGGGGAGATGCGGTTAGACAAGGTGGATCTACACTGGACTTGACTCGCCTAGACCTAGTTTTACTACAGCACATCCAGCAGATTTTTCGTGACTGCTAGAAATTCTACTGGATGTGAGGATAGAGTAATATGCTATGAGCTATGAAATGCAGGTTTTCAAGAATGTTTTCTTGTCCACTTTAGTTTCTCTACATAATCAGTTAAATGCCATGAAGACCCAAGTGCAGGATTCTGTGAAGGGTGCAGATTTACAACCACTGAAGGAGACTATCGCACAGCTTGAGAAAACAGTGCATTCAATGGAAGAATTCCAACTTGTTTGCCTGCCCAAACAATCTTGACTTTCTTCATTCTTAAAACAACTCTTATTATTTTGTTCTCCACGTTTTACTGTTGACAAAAAGGGGGAGAAGATTTGATTTGCAGCAGATTTGATATTTTGTTTGCTTTTGTTTTTGACTTTGGATTTCTGGATTTGTTTGGTTGTGGACTGACTACTTTTAATTTGATCTTTTGATGCCTGCAGTTACTTAGGCTTTGTTAATAATTATGGAAGAATAGTTGATTTGCAGGACTAACATGTTATTTGTGGTTGCAGAATCGATGCTATTCATATCCTAATTCACTTATCATTTATGTGATATCTTGTTTTGCTTAAGTGTTGTTTTGCAAGTCAAAAGTGTTCAAATTTGCAAAAAAGTTTTGTCACCATCAAAAATGAGGAAATTGTTGGAGAAAACCTCCTTATTTATTTTGAAGTTGACAAAACGTTTCCATCGATCTAGTCTCGAAGACTCATAAACTCTATCGTCAAAGTTTGAAGACCTCCAGACTCAAGATTCAAAGTCTACCCTCACCGATAATTTCCAGATCGATGAAGAGAAGACTTATCCAAATACAAGTATATTCTTAAGGATTTAATTTGTATGGTTAAAGAAAATCTCACAGATGAAGATAGTACCTCGTGATCTATTATTCTCATTGCAATCAAATTTGGATAAATTGATCCGGTAATTGATGAAGCATACTTAGAAAGTTTCACTTATGGAAACCTAAATCCTGATTGTATGGGCGAGCAGGATTGGTGGGCTATCATCACATTCCTTAAAGAAACTCGAGATCTCCCTAATTGATTTTGTCCAACAGTATGATTGGAAGAACTTCTTTGGAATGTGCCAACGGATATGAAGGCATGGAGGAGTATATAAGGAAGATGCTCAAGTTATTCAAGTGTGTGCATGATAGAAGAATTCTAAAGTCTGAAACTCTTAGTTCTTTGTTTCATTCGCTAAGCTTATACTGTATTCGAAAGAGAGATAAATACTTGTGAGACCTTGAGGAAGTGTAGTAAAGTCTCTACATTGTGCAATCAAAAACATGAAACTATAACATCTCTTTTGATTCTTAGTAAAATCTAGCTGATGGGCTGACAATGCGGGAGAGTGGACGTAGGCTTGATCTAAGCCGAACCGCTATAAACTCTGTGTTCCAATTTTCTTTCCCTAAACTCTTTACTTTAACTTATAGTTTCATATATCTATTTACTGTCTTTTACATCTTCAGTCCATCTTTATCAAAAGATGAATTAAACTGTTAGGTTTTTGTAAAGATTGCTTTAACACCTATTCACCATCCCTCTAGGTATTAGTACTAGTCCTATTAGTAATCACTCCGGCCGGCTCGTTGATGGGTTCACCAGCAGTATTATAGCCTCTTCAACTCGCGAGACAGAGGTACAAGCCCTCACACTCACACTCCAAAACCTATTGCAGAAAGGGATGGAAAATGAACAACTTATCTTGAATCTGAATGCCTAGTACTCGTAAAAGCCGTGCATCTCCATTGCTTGATGCCATGGGAGATCCCGCGCTACTCTTAGAGGCTGCAACATTGCTCCCCTTTTTAGACCTTATTTGTACCGATATTCGGCAAACGGTGGCACTCTTGGTTAGATTATATAATTTTTATCCGTTTTCGACCAAAAAAAAATATGAAGAAAAGTTCACAATTCAACATCAGTCATTAATAATATCCCTAAGAATGAACCTTTGAAGTTGGGGAAAAAAAGATGCAATAGCACATATTTTACATCTCATTGCATGAGAAGATTGCATAAATTGATTCATATGAACATGTAGGAGTTACCTACTAAGGTACAATTTTCAATGATGCATAGCTTTTGATTAAATGCCTTCTTGTTTGACATCTAAAGAAGTCAGAGATCATGCTTCCAAGAACTTTGGTGTGGTCACATAAAAACGGATCATGATAAAATAAGAAAAAAAGAGTAACGACAAACTCTGTTTGATGAGACGAAAAAAGACTTTTGTCGCGACCTAACCTTGGGTGAACCACCTAGGATTTGGCTAATTGATTATTAAATTTAAACTTAGCCTAGGCTCTTCCAAGCATATACCAATTTGCGACTTAGGTTCAAGTATTTAGCATGTAAAAGATTATTAGTTATGAGTCGTTACTAATCTATTCTTTGGTGGGTTGATTATAAACTCAAGTAAAATAACGGGAGATTTACTTTACTCCTGCGAACCAAAGATTGTGAGCTTAGGGACCTAATTACACTA
Source organism: Eucalyptus lansdowneana (assembly GCA_017140395.1). Taxonomy (NCBI): domain Eukaryota; kingdom Viridiplantae; phylum Streptophyta; class Magnoliopsida; order Myrtales; family Myrtaceae; genus Eucalyptus; species Eucalyptus lansdowneana. The sequence goes on along the minus strand of CM029483.1, from coordinate 6,990,502 downwards.
GATTTCTCTAATGTCATTTCAGTACCATTTTTTATTTTAAAAAATATCTTTGCAAGCAGTCTAGACTGATTTTAATTTACTTTCCTAACATGTGAGGTGATTATGTAGATGCACAAACCACCAATTTAACACCCAAGAAAGTAATAAATAAATTACGGGACTTATCTCATAGCAACGAAAGCATCTACGATATTATATCATAACTCACATCAACGGTTCTAGATATGAGTTATAATTAACACTCAATCAATTAATTTTTATTTTAGGATTTCTCTTGTTTAATGAAATCTAATATACGTGTAATGCAATTTAACCGAATGGCCTAGTTCTAATGACAGACAATTTCTAATTAAATGGACCTAGCAACAATTACTAGATGACATGCATTTTATGAACCTAATTCTATATCACATGCACATGACATTTTTGTATTTATTCATTCAAATTCGAAATTAATTAAATACTCTAATTGAAACACGCAAGCTATCCTATAGGAGAAAATTCAATTTATTCTAAAAAAAATATTTTTGGTATTTTATTAAATTCGGAATTATAAAATAACTAAAATAAACATGCAATCCTATCTAGGAAATCAATTCTAATATGCATAATATGCAATTTTTTTGTTACTTTCAACATAAATAAAGCAATTAAAGCAAGATAAGCATCAAATCACTTAAGATTGTATATCATCCAATCAATGTGAATAAAGAAATAATATCCAATCAATTTGAAATTGAAAGTGCTAGTACGAACACCTAGAGAGAGGTTAATAGGTGTTTAAAAAAAGTCTTGCCAAATAAATGCGGAATAAAATAAATTTCAAGCAAAGTCTAAATAAGAATCAAAGTCTGATAAGCGAGCCACCAAACTTCTGGTAGATGTTCAGAATCTACTATGCGATAGAACAAACTTCTGAAATAACCTGTAAGTATGCTACAGACTTAAATAAGAAGAGTTAAGGAAAGAGTATGTTGTACATGAAATTTATAGTGGTTCAGCTTAGATTAAGCCTACATCCACTTTCCCACGCTAACAACCTTTTTCCTGGATTCCACTATATAATCAACAAGAGATTACAACTTTGAGTACAAACATTTAATAGTAGATCACACTATCTCACTAAATCACTATTTTGGTATTTCTCTCACGATCACAAACGTTTAAGCTCACAGAGACAAGTGTATGATCGAAATTTGCTCAGACTTTAGAATTATAAATTCTACACTCCATCTCTTATTTGTTCATTAGTCCTTGGTCTTCTTAAATACTCCTTCACTTCCAAACTAGCTGTTGGACAGTACCTTAGAGGATCGTCTTCCAATCTACCCATTGGACAGATATGTATTTAGAAGATTTGGTAGTCATTGAGTGATAGAAGTAGAATCTCACTTATGTCTCTTTCTCGTATCTAAAGTCTTCACTTCCAAACTAGCTGTTGGACAGACCTTAGAGGATCGTCTTTCAATCTACCCATTGGATAGATATGTATTTAGAAGATTTGATAGTCATTGAGTGACATAAGTAGAATCTCACTTGTGTCTCTTTCTGTATCTAAAGTCTGAATATATTCTGCTTACGAACAGATTTACCCTTAAGGTCTGGATACAATCTGAATAAGTTCAGTTTCAGTATAGAATTTATCTTCTGGTTCTTCTAAATATAGACTTTAACAATATCATTTACATATTCTATCATTTGCATAGTCTATTACTCAATCATTAAACACGTTAGTAGTCTTTGATTTATTTTGTCATTTTCAAAATATCATAAGAGATTTCCCTAACAGAAATTTCACCAATAAAATTGATGAGTTGATCTTAAGCTTAAAGATCAAAAAATTAATTTTAAAGATTCCTACGGAATCAATAATTCCATCTAAAGTCTTATAGATGGAATTAAAGATTATATATGATTGCCAATTAGGAAATAAATCCTAATTGGGGGTGCACTTATCACTCAAATTTAGAAATCGTGTAATATTCTCAATCAAATTGAATCACAGAATATTCAAATTGTTGGCAAATGAGATAATTACCAAATTCAAGGTATTGCGTGGATAAGTTTCCCAAATTGGAACCGGTGAACAATGAGCTCGGATGATGATGGGTAATGGTGCACGGCAGCAGTAGCGGTCTCGGCGGTGGTTCACAATGGTACTTGAGTGGATGGCCAGCGAGGCTAGTAAATCCTGCTAAAAAAAGAAAAAATCATCAAGAGAACGAAATTGTTTCACTGAGCTTCAGACGTTGCAACTCGTTGATGGGGCTTCGCAGCAACCGCACTCTCGTCGATGCAGCAAGTTGTCAGGAGTAGCAGGCGACGCTAGAGTCATGGCCGTGTGGGTTGATGGAGTGGGATGTTTGGCTGTGAAGTGTTCAGCCGTCGTCTCCCTTTCTCCTCTATTCTAAGTACCGACACTCTCTTCACGCTTTCTCTCCTTGACTTTGTTGACTGAGTGGCATTTTATAGGTGAATGGTATGATCCCATTTGGGAAAGAAAATTTCTGCATGAAATCTCTAATGACCATGCAATCTCTTTTGTTTTGAGACAAAAAATATATCGTTCAGTATATCCCCCAAGTGCAATATTATTTTTGATTATTTTGATATTTCCTCTAAAATCTTCCATTCCGCTGCGAAATATATTACTCAATGTATATATCGCATAAATATGTAAAATATTTACCAAATATTGGAAAAATATTACAAATCTTTTCTGAAAATATCAAATCGTCATTCCTCATAAGTCAATTGTCGGTCATCGGAGAACAATAGACTTTAGCCAATTCCCTCTCGCCACGGGCTTAATCCAACTCGTCTAATCAAAGTTTAGAACCATCAAGTCAAACCCATTTATCACTAGTTCAATGCAAATGCAATAAAAAAAAAAAAAAGGCTCCTAAAGCTATATGTTATGCAATTTAATTCTAATATTTTTATTTAGGGGTTAAAATTAATCACTAATTTTTAATGCAATAAACGAATGATTGGATTGTCAAAATTTAGGTGTCAACAACTTTTCAATGGCAATAGCATATAAAGATGATGAAATAAACTGGCAGATGGTTCTCCTAAGTTATTCGGTTGAATTGGATTCTTTAGATATAAATGAGGAAAAATGGTCAACTCGGTCATGAACGTATTCAGTCATAAATTTTTTGTTAATGTAATCTTAAACCTTTTTATGAAATGTTAATGTAGTCATTCTGACCAATTTTGACTTGAAAATGCTAATGCAACAATGTAATTGACAAATTTATGTAAAGCTATTGGTTTTACTTAATATTTGAATTTTCCAGATTTTTTCCCTCTCTCTCTCTCTCTCTCTCTCTCTCTCTCTCTCTCTCTCTCTTTTATGGTTATTGTATCTTGTTCCCTGTTCCTATACCGTTCACCTCTCTGGGTAAACTCCATCTTTCCTCTACTTTCATCAGTCAATTACCGGCAAAGTAGTCTAGAACGAACAATCCGAAGCCTATTCCCAACATGTTCCCAGATTTCCTTCCTCACGACTTACACCATCAAACATTTTGGGTAAAAAATTCCGGTCGCTGAAAACGACCAAGATGGAGAAGACCGACTCCTCGAGATGCTAATCGTTGTCAAATTCAAGGTTGAATTAGATGGCCTGGGGTACGTTTCAACGAAACATCGCTCTTGATTAGTGGTTTGCGTGGATGGTAGCTTTTCGGTTGGGGCGGGACTTGAATTTAGAGCCATCTATGTTGATGCTTGAAAGCAACACGCGAGGCCTTATGGTTCAGCAGGATAATGATGTGGACGAGATGGGGTGCAATGTATCATTCGCTCAGTCCTTTCATTGAGGAACAGAAAGAAAGTTTCTCGTACGTTTCTCGTTTCTCATGTTAGGGTGTAAGAACCAGAGATCGTTCGTCTTATTCTCTCAACTCGTCCGGCTAAAGAGGGACAACGAAAGAGGTGAAAGGAACCTCTGGAGTCTGGATGGGAGCGGCCCGGGGCGAGATTTGAGGTCGCCGAGCCTCCTCCAAGGTCGTGGAAGCGTCGTTGTCCATGGCGGCTTGACTTCAGATTCGAGGTCGCCGTCCGTGAAGCTTGTTGGCCACGAATCTCGTGAAGGTTTCCCTCGTCCTCACCCCTTCCTTCAGCTTCAAACATGAAAATCTCGCTTCATTTTTCAAAAATGAAAAGTGAAGAAGATGAACAGTAAAAAAATAAATAATAAATAAATAGAAAAATCAGAAAAATAAGTGAAAACAAGGCCTTTTTCAATTGAGTTTATCTACACCGTGCCTCGCAGGATGGTTCATTGCCATGTCAATAAATTCAAGCTAAAACTTGCCCAAAAAACTATATTGAAATTTCATAAAAAGACTTACAATTACAGGTTATCGCCAGAAAATCTAATTTAATTTTTCTGGTCAGCAAGGCAACACAAGCCAATGCATCTTCTATAAGGATAATTTTTTACCAAAATCTTTTACCATCTCCCGAAAAATTCTGTTCTAATTTCGGGATTACAAAGAATTTTGGTCTTCAATTTGCACAATTTCGGCAATGAAGTTAGAGCTTCGTCCCTCGACGACAACTGTAATCTCTGGCTTCCTTACTCAACCTTCTCTCTCCTTAGTCTTGTAATCACATAAGGCTTCATAATTTTGCTCGCACGATGAAACATGGTTGCTTTTGTCTTCTTCCTAGTACCGTGAATGGATTTCTGTATTCTCTTCTTCTCCTTCATGAAACTCATTCTAATCATGGTTATCAATAAAGGCATGGCACTGTCGAGAAATTTAACATAGTGGTCACATTAGTGCACTCGAATAATTTAAATGTCATACCTCTTCTCAATTACTTATGTCTTCCTCCACCCTTCTCTTATAATTTTAGGAAGATGACATGAAGCTATTTCTCATCTTCCTTGACCGTGATCACGACAAAGTCCTCGCTGTTTGAAGATGTCATGCTTCTCTGTCTAGAAAGCTTTCCTCGCACCACTCGACCTTCTCGGGGGAGTGCAGTCACTCCATCAATTGGTCAATAGTCCAGGCCAACGACTCTAAATCCGACTCTTCAATTTCCGAAGCACTATGGAGAAGTTGCTTGGAACCTATGCATGTGCTTCTTTGACTTGACTTGATTTTCCTATTAATTTTTAAAAATAGAAAAGAAAACCATCGAGAATGCCTTTAAGACGCATTCAAATAAATTTATCATTTTCAATACACATCAGACTTCACTTTTCAAAATATGTATATCTTTCTCTCGCGAAATGATTTTCCAAACTAGACTTCTTCTCTCTGCCACATCATGCCTAAAGATGACCTAATCGTACCCTCCCATCCTAGTCACTTTTTTCTGTCCTTAAATTAATGTTTGTTAACATTTTACATTCCTTTTAATTCAGTGTCGCATTACAAATTTCCGGCCAATGAGTTCTCTATGATCGAATAGTTTATTCAATGACATGTTCTCTTTTTTTATTTCATTGTTTGATCAGCTTTTTAATATTATGTTAATGCTCAGTTTGTGAAGGGTTAATGTAGATAATATGTAGAAGGGTAACACGTGCTTTCTAAAATATTTCAACAGTGCTTCGAGAGAAAACATATTTAAGAACTAATTCATCTTTTCTTCCGCCTCTCACCCAATTTCATCAATTAAACCACTTATGCTTGTGTAACTCGTAGTTTTTGGAATTGCTTCCTAAATCATTTCACAGGATGAATGCATTTTTCCTTTTGATATGATCATTCCAAAAATTAGTAAAAACAAATTTTCACGAGTTGAGAAATCTTAATTCTTGCTTACATTCAAAAGTTAGGCATGATAGGTCGACTCTTTCTAATTTTTTTTTTTTTGGGGGGTCTTGTCCCTATCTATTTTACAAGCCACTACGTATGTTATTTGCCATGTGCACGTTGCGAAACCCTACTCCCTCACTCATATATCCCCACCCCAGCCTCTAAATTGCATGGTCCCATTTATTCTTGTGATTTTTCCTTCTTCTTTTTTCACGCTTGAGAAAGAATTTGCTGGTCTGGAAAGAGGAGCTTTAAAACCAACAGAGATTGAATAAGGAATGAACTAAAGATCTTTTTGCTTGCAAGATGGAGCATGATGTCTATTAGAGAAATTAAAGGTTCATGCTGTTAAATTAGGAGTGAAAGCTTCATCCTTCCATGTATGGCCCTCTCCTTTGTAACTTATTGAATACTCGTTCACTTCCAATCACTGCAGATCTTCAACGTAATAATCATAATATAATAGTAGTTAATTCTATTTGAAAAATGCTAGCACGAGAAAAAAAGATCCATTATCCAATTAGAGTGTTTATTATAGAAAGGACGCGGTAAAAAAAAAAAATAATAATAACTAATAATATAAAAAGATTGATAAATTGAAAGGAAAAAAAGAAAGAAAAATCAATCTTTCAGATCATTTATCCGAACATAACCATTCTATGATATCCTCTTCCATAGAGTATAACTTTTATTAACCAAAAGGACGAAGACAATGAGAAACTTGCTATGGGATCCAAAATATACCAATACAGATCTATGTCAATGTTAGGCCATGTTCGTTTCACAAAAAATGAATGATTTGAAAATATCATGTATTAACTAACTATTTCAAGTGATTCAAGCAACCATTTTTAGGAAAATATTTTTCATATAATTCATTTTCCACAAAATAAACAGAGCTTAATATGAAGGACAAAGCTAAGTGTTGGGATATATAAGCGGACACATATGAACTGTCAAGTGATAATATCTTATACCATAATGTCAAAGGAAAAGAAAAATACAAAGAAATCGCAGTTCAAGAGCCATTTTGTCTTCTCCGAACCACTATGTTACGCGATTTGGCTCCTCAAATAACAATCCCACCTCATTTATCGTACAAAAGCACCATATAAAAGATGATAAATAAAAGCAATTATCAATTAAGAAAATATGCTAATCCTGTGGTAAAGGGCTGTTGAACCGGCGGGGATTGGGTAGAGACCCCAACTGACTAATACTTACCGGTTTATACATAGAAATTATTAGATACCGAAAAATCATCTAAATCATCAGAAAGGAATATGGATTGTAGTGAAAATAGCCACGGAAGCGACTGTAGGTGGATTAGAATACATTTATTCAAGCAAAATCTACTGCATTAATTATTTATATTCAATATAATAGAAGTCGAAATTGACCGTAATGTGTATAGCAACTTATACATGCTAATCAACAGCATTAATTGTTTGACAAAAAAAAAAAAAACACATTAATTGCAACAAATCGCCAATTACAGATTCGAATGGTTCTTAAAGAAAATCAGCATTAATGAATCAATGACCAAAAAAAGTAGGAACCTTTAACTTTTTAATTATTACAATACCAACTTTTTAATTATTACAGTAATTTTACCTTTTTCAATGAATATGTACCTTATAGTAATGTGAAGAGGAGAAGCAGAAGAAAAATTAAGATGTGGCTCGACAAAAAGCTCTGTTCTCCATGTTTTGTTATTATTTATAGATTTACAGATGGAGACAGACCATGTTTACCATCACCATGAACCCGGATTCTATCCAAAGGTGCGAGGGAAGAAAATCGAATAAGAAGAAGAGAAGAGAACGATGGATGAAAAGTATCCTTTTCCAAGCAGCAGATCAATTCAAAGACGCATCTCTCCTCTCTCTCTCTCTCTCTCTCTCTCTCTCTCCACATCGCAATCATCCTACTCAATTTCACCATCACGAGCGCACTCTCATGTAGTTCCTTCTAATTAGATCTCCGTCAAATCCATTTCGCATCGCCATCCTATAAATGAACTCCTAGAGATTCGGGAACCCCATGACTTAATCAACTGAAACGAAAAAAAGCAAAACTTGAAGGCGGTGTTGAGGATGAATCTCACCAGCAGAGCTGTAAAAAGTGAAGGCTCGTGATGGCTCATGTCCGCAGAGTCCTCGCAACGTTGGCCATGGATGCTGGATCTTGTTTTTCTTCTTCGTCTTCTCTTTGTCATCGTGATTGAAGAGCTGAGAGGCAGGAGACGGCTTTCGGATGATGGATCCTACTGGCAACAAAGAACAGGATATGGTGTTTTGGTGAATCATACCTTTATATAAACAGTACAAATAGAGCACCAGCAAAATATGCAGCGATTCGAGTGGAGGCGTTACCTTCGGCAATGGTTTTGATGCGAGATTCTTGATGCCACTGCCAATCGCCGATGAGAAGAATTTGTGGCCCTGCACAGATCCAATGCAATATAGACATGAGGAATTCATGGAACTAATAAAATCCAACTTTGTTTCGGTTAAAATTGAGATAGCTAGTATAAACACCTAAAGGGGGTTGAATATGTGCACAAATAACTTATCGAGATACGGAAGCGATTCTAGGCAACCGATAGAAAGAAGTTCACAAAATGAAGTATGATCAAAGTAAAGAGAGTAAGGAAGAGAAAATTGAACACAAGGTTTATAGTGGTTCGGCTTATTCTAAGCCTACGTCCACTCTTCCGCACTGACAGCCCACCGACTGGATTTCACTATGAACAAAAGAGTAGTTACAGCACAGCTTTTCCATGATTCCACAGTGTAGATGTTCTATCACACCTCCTCAAAGCATCTCACAAATATAGACTCTCTTTTGTATACAAGGTTTCGCTCAAAGGAATTGTCTAAACAACAAGGAGCTTCAGACTTTGGAATTCTTCTATCGCGCACACCTCGAACAACTTAGAACGTCTTCCTTATATACTCATTTATGCCATCATACCCGTTGGCACTTACCAAAGGAATTCCTCCAATCTACCCGTTGGATGGAATCAATTAGGAAGATTATTTGAGCTATTAAAGGAACGTGTCGATAGCCCATCAATCATGTTCGCTCATACAATCAGGATCTTGGTTTCCATAAGTAGAACCTTCCAAGAGTATTTAGGCAATCATCAGTTCCTTAATCTTCGAGTCAATCTCGATTAATCAAAGGATTCCGTTGTGTCTTTTCTAGCCAAGAGATCTTCTCCGGTTGATAAGGTCATATCCTTAATGAAACATCCAGTTCTGGATAACCTTTCTTCAACGGATTAGAGACTGTCAATGAGAATAGACTTTGAGTCTTGAGTCTGGCTATCCGGAGGTCTTCGACTTTAAATAGCGAGTCGCAAGCCTTCGAGCTAGATCGATAGAAACGTTTTATTAGCTTCAAAACACTTCAAGAAGATTTCTCTAACAAAAATGAATTGTAAATAGCATTGGAGCGTGTACCTTAGAGAGGTCGCCATCCAGTTTCTTAGACCAAGAGGAGATGTCCCGTCGAAGTCTCAAAAGTTCAACAGTAGTTCATACAGTACAGAGACTATCGAGCCACAGACTGAGAAGAACGCAAGATACCGCATTGCCCAGCGGCTAGTGTCCACTTCACATCCACGTTCACATAAGGGAAAACTTGCACCTTCCGAGATGTGGTAACCCTTTGAGCTCATTAAGGTCTGGTATTTTGCTGCGTGGAAAGATTTTCAAGACTTCCAAATTCCGTAAATCTTCAAGACAATCGCAATCGTCTAGTTCTAATTCTGACAGATATTTCAGACCAGAAAAATTTGGCTCTTGAATCTTGCAGCGTTTGAGACGCACAATCCATAAGCTTGAGGGCGAGTGAAGTTGTGTGAGATCTAGCTCCTTCATGGAGGATAAAGTGAGTTCCCGAGCTGAGTAAGGGCACAAAAATCCCCAGGGAGGTCGGTGACATTTGGAAGGGACAATTCCAAGGTCTCTAGACTTGTTAATCCCATGATCTGCCCAATATTTGGGGTCTGATTCGATGACCCCGCTTCTAGCTGCTCATTAACATTCAAGCATAGCTCTTTTAGATTCGTCAGATTTGTCAATTTGGGGTCTGCCATGATTTTGGATCCCCAGCAGAGGGTGACTAAACTGGAGGGCAACTCTGGTAGTGCTTGAAGTTGTTCGCATTTACATACGTCAAGGGTTCGGAGGCAAGGGAGATTATAAATGCCCTGAGGTAGCCCAACCACATTTGGATGACGATAATCTTAAAATTCTCAAAAGAGTATGGTCCTGAAATATCATAACTATCTTGGGCCCTAACCAGAGAAATCTATCTTTTCGAGTTTCTCTAACTTCACAATATCTTCTCGAAAATTTTCCAAGTGAGCGCATTGATCTTTTTCGGTAATGCAAATTGTCTGCTACATATAACTCAAATGTAAAATTTCAGAAATTTGTTCCGATCAAATCGTACTTCGAAATCAAATTTTGTCAAACCTCAAAGCTCCACAATGGCTTAGACTTCCATTTCTACAAAAATCACAGCTCAAAAATTTCTCATTCGAACCTCATAACTACATAACTTAGAGTTTGTACCCTAATTTCCAATAGGGAAAATGTCACAAATGGTCCCTATACTATTACTTAATGTGCAATTTGGTCCTTGAACTTTCGATTGGCTCAATTTAGTCCCTGAACTATTGATAAATGTCCGATTTGGTCCCTGAACTTTCGATCGGCTCAATTTGGTCCATGAACTATTAATAAATGTCCGATTTAGTCATTCGTTACTATTTTTTTTTTTTTTTTTTTTTTTTTTTGCTTCATCTCTCTTCCCTCCGCCGGCTGGCGGAGGGAAGCCGGGTTGCCCGATGTTGGGCCGTCCTCACCGGCAGAGGGGAGAGAGAAAAAGCAAAAAAAAAAGAAAAAGAAAGGAAAAATAGTAATGAATGACTAAATTGGACATTTATCAATAGTTTAGGGACCAAATTGAGCCAAACGAAAGTTTAGGGACCAAATCGAACATTTATCAATAGTTCAGAGACCAAATTGAGCCGATCGAAAGTTCAGGGGCCAAATTGGATATTTATCAATAGTTCATGGGCCAAATTGAGCCAATCGAAAATTCAATGACCAAATTGCACATTAAGTAATAGTATAGGGACCATTTGTGACATTTTCCCTTTCCAATATTACTCCGGTTAAACAAATAATCGGCTTGAAAACTTACCAGGCATTACATTTTTCCCCCTTTTTCTTCTTTCCTCTTTCCCTCCTCGTTTTCTGCTTCAGCTTCTTTTCTTTTTGTGCTTCAAATGCACGAGCTCAAATAAGGAAAGAAGAAAAAGAGGGTTGGGCTTGGGCATTGCTTTTAAGAGACATGGGCTACCTGGGCTTTTGTTGGGCCTATTATTTCAATGGACGAAAACTTTCCTTCTCCAAGCAGACGACTCGATTTACTCAAATGAAGAATGGCGACACTGAAGGCGGTGTTCCGGACGAAATTTCTTGCATGCATATTGACCGCCCCAAAATTTTGCAAAGGAAAATGCCAAGAAATCCATCTTATCTTTGAAAGACAATCCGAGAAATCTCCCACAAAGGTTACCTCACGTAACTTCAAGAACCTTAAATTTCTAAACCTTTCAAGTTGTTCATTCGTGATCAAGTTAGGAGAATCCTCCCCATCAAGATCTAGTACTTCAACCTTCGTCTTCATCTGCCAATGAATACATGTTAGTACAAGTATACATTCATTAATAATCAACTATGTTTTTAGATTACACATAAAGAAATGTTTCTCGGTAGAAAAGGCAATTCTCAATATTATGATGTCTAATTTTCTACTTGTAAACTAATAATAATTCTTACTTTACCTCTTTCGTTCTTAGTATTTCAAGGATCTCTTCATTCATCCACAACCTACTACGCTCTCCAAGGTCTATCAAACTTTCTTGATGAACAATTTCCCTTCCAAAATCTTTTAGTTGTTCATGCATCCAAAATTTATTGTTATTAAGTATCCTTGTCAAGGACATTCTAACAAGGACATCGATTCCGCCTCAATCCACATGTGAATTGGATTAGTCATGTCCTCATTGACAAAAAAAAACATGCAATGTCAAGAAAAATCCATTGCTAAGAATTCTCTAATGCATCATAGCTAATCTTCAACCTCCTTTGGACCTCTTTCTCAGGCCTTTTTCTTAACTTGTCTAATGTCTCAACCCATACTGCTTTGGGCTTTCGTTAGAGGAGTAAACCTATCACTTCAAGAGCCAAAGGAAGCCCTCCGTAGTAGAGATGATTTCACTAGCAAGGATGTCACAATCATTTGAAGGAGAGTCTCCATCATATGTGTTGACACCTAATTTAAATTTAGAAAATAGAAATAGAAAATAATCTTTGATTAGAGGGAAATTTAAAAGAAAAAAATTTGAATTCAAAAACTCAACAGCCAAATGTTTTGGAGCCACTTTATTGTTGAGAAGTTAAGTGAGGATGTGCAAGTATATCGGAAAATCTTCATCTGCAAAAAAAAACAAACTCAAGTCTTTCTCTATAAATAAAGAGTACGAAACCTTGAACCATGGGGGGGTTCTTTTCGTCAAAAAAATTGAAAAATGAAAGGAGAGAAAACAGAGAAGGGGTGACTTCTCTTCGTCAAGGGAAAAAGAAAACAAAAAAAGGAAAAGTCAAGAGAAGCTTTTGCTTCTGAAGAGAAGAGAGCTTTGGTTTGTGGGAGAGGAAAAGAGGAAAAAGTTAAAAGAAGGTAGAGAGAGAGAGTGTACGAAGAGATGGGTAGGAGGAGAGAGAGTAAAAATTAAAAAAAGGAAAAAGCAGAAGAAAAAGTTTTGGCAGGGGGATTGGACGTTTACTGTTCATCCTCTTCCCCCTGCACTCGCCGGAATTTGCTGTCCGCAGACCAACGGCTCCTCCTCACTGGCACACCACCATCGACCACGTTTGCAGTGCCCTCAAACCAAATCTTCCTCGTGAGTTCCCGTCCGACGTTCCTGCTGCCCGTTTCCTCCGCACCACCGAGCTACCGTTGCTGCTCCGCCTGACCGCGCAACCACCGCTGTCCACTTTGCCCCGCGCGTCACTTCGCCCCCAGCCGCGACGAAGCTTCTGTTTCAGTGACACCCTTGCAAATCCCGAGTCCCCTTGTGCCGAGCGACGCCCACAGCAACACACCACCGATTTTTGCCGCTACCTGCAGCAGACCGAACCTTTTCCGTGAGCCCTCCTCGCCGACCCAGCCGCCGGATGCCTCGCCGCTCCACCCCCGACGCTCGCGCCAGTAGCCTACGCGTCAGCTGCGTTTCGCCGAACCCCCGCACCGCCTGTGTCCGCCGCTGCAACGCGCCAAGCTCCGCCACCTACTGTCTCCCCAGTTTTCGCTGCAGGTCCGGTTGCTACTCGAGCCTCGCCGGAGTTCCGACGACCGCCTTACTCCAGCCACCACGACCCATCACTGAACCACCGTCACTGCTTCCATTTTCCAAGCCTTAGGTAGTATATTTTTATTTATTTTTTACTTATTTCACGTTACGTTAGCTTATTTTTAAGTTTAATTATTTGAATTGTAGTATTGTATGTCAATATTTGTAGACCTTGTAGACATTAAGGGGTTTTATCCAAAATTATGGTAATTATTAATTTGACCCGTAAGACATCGGGTCATTTTTTTATTACTTTAATTTTTAGGAATTTTGATAATATTTCAATTGTTAAATCATTATAGAGTTAAAATAATTGTTAATTTAATCCGTGAGACAACGGATTATTTTTTTCGGTTATTTTAATTCTTATCTTCATTCTTTTAAAATAATTACTTGTTTGAAAAGATTATAAAAAAAAATCAAAAAATCAAAAAGTTCATAAAAATCTAAATATTGTATAAGAGCATTTAGGTTTAGTAAATTAGGACTGTATTTTTAGGGTTAGTAAATTAGAATATCATTCACTTTAGTTAGTCTAATTAGTTTTTAATCCGAATTTCAATAAAAAGAATCAAAAAATATTAGGTACATATTAATTAATTTGCATAATAGGTTTAATTAGAATTTGTTTATTAGTAAAATATGGTCATATCTAGAACTTAGGTACTTAGGTCCATACACATTTCATATTAAAGTAGCACACCTAGATATTTTTAGATTAAGTCAATTTTCATTTAGTAAAACAAAAAGAGGAACAAAAAATGTCATACATGCATATAGAATTATTATGTCATTCATCCCACATCATATAGCACATGCAAATTAGATCGCACACATATTGTAATGATTTAAATTAATCTCATATGTCATTCAAATAAAACTCATGCATATCAAATTTAAATTAAGATTGCATATAATTAACATTTTCAAAAAGAAAAAGAAAAATTAGGTGTCATGTCATTTAGAAATCATGTTTAGGGTATGCATTTTTATTAGCATTTTTTTTATTGAATGTTATTTTATTGATTGTGCACCCACATAACCATTTGTATGTTAGTAGCTTAAGTTTAAATTAATCAACATTGCCTGCAAAATATTTTTAAAATTAAAATAAAAAGATACCAAAATGGCGTTAGACTAATCTAGCGTAATCATGTCCCCAGACCTACTGAATCTCTGGTTCGCAAAAGTAAAGTATTCTCCCATACTTTACTTGGGTTTCTAATTAACCCTAATTGGTTAGTGGCGGCTCCAAATTGAATATAATTGCATGTTTAAATATATTAATTTCTTAACATTAAGTTGCGATTGATAGGACTTGGGAGGGTCCGTGCCAAGTCTTCAGACTTAGTAATCCATTAGCCTTATTTAGGTAATTCACCATCGGGAAGGTCGCGACAATATGCATACCTTTTGAAAAGCTAGAGTGCATGACCAATTCATCTCCTCCATCCAATAAGGCAGGATTTTAATTCCCTCATCCTCTAGCACCCGTGTATCCCTTGTCATAATAATTATCCTAGTTTTAGGATGCAAACGGTATTTTCCTACTAATTTCTCAATTTGTTCGCCCTTGTCAACATTATCAAGAACTATGAGGACCTTTTTGCTGCAAAGTATATTACCATCATCAATGTCATGAAGTTTTCCCCCAAAACGAGAGTTGAAAATGTCGAATATAACCGATTCTCGTAAATTTACTATGCCCCCATTTTGTAATGATCCTCTAACATATTCAAGAAAGTAGCAACCATCAAATTCCTCATGCAACTCGTTGAACACAACATTCGCAAGTGTTGTTTTGCCAACTCCACCCATCCCATGAATACCAACAAAACGAACACCTTCACAACCAACTGCCAACAAGCGCTTTAAGCCTTCTTCATGATCATCCACTAGAACCAACTGATCTGTAACTTCCACATGTTTTTTCTGTTGGAATTTTCTATAATATGGGCTTACATTAATTAATTGATTTTTTATTTTAAATAATCGAGTTAATGGATATTCCAGTATTTATTAAACCCTAAAGTGATCTGATTGAATTGGGTATTGACATCTATTAATAACGGACCTAGTTGAGCAGTAAAGTGTAGACATTTGTATTTAATTGAAGCCCGTAATGGGAAGGGCCCAGTTGACACGCTGTTGATTAGGGTTTGCTAGGTCTCCTCTCTAGCCTATAAAAGGATAGGTTATACCTATCATTTGCTTTAATCCCATTGAAAGCTGCTATATTGAAATAGGTTATAGAGAGGAAGATCTAGCATTCCAATAAATCCCTGATTATCAGAGTAATATATTTTTCTTCAAATGAAGCAATGGCTCAAACAGGTACGCTTTAATTCCGCTGTATTTATTGATCTCGGTGTTTTACAATCATATATGAATCCGTTTTTCATGATTGATTAGTTGTTTATGTGAATAAATTTTCTACATGTGGTATCAGAGCTGATCATATATGAACGTAGAACCCAATTTTTATTTTTTTATGGACAAATTTGAAATCCTCTTTTTTTAGCCGAATATGAGCATTATTTTTTTTGTGTTGATATTTTGCTTGATTGATCCTGAAACCATAGGACTTTTGTTCTACATGTCAAGATATTTTCAATCATATATAATTTGCATAATTTCGTTAAGAATTGAGAGAGAATTTTAGATTTGAAATTCTAGGGTTTATAGATGAAAAAGTTCTAGAATTTGCAAATTACTTGCAATTGATTGATGTTTGTTGTAAACCGTTGCATGGGTATTGTTATATATTTGTTTTAGTATCTTTTGTTGTATTAAATTAAGTTTTTAAGGCTTAAATTTAAGAAATTTGAAATTCGGCCATGGGAGATTTAGTCTGAAACTTCGAAGCTTGCATGTGGTAGATTTAGTTGGTTTTTCTTCGTTTAGCAAATCACATTGATGTTATATGCAAGACCCATGAAGAAATTTCATTAAAAAAAAATTAATGTTTCTATGGTATTTTGGAGCTTCGGGTCGAAACTGGGTCGTGCGACCCAGTTTGCTGCAACTTCAGGACCCGACTGGAGGTTGAAGAAGACCTCTAGTTGGGCCGGACCTTTTATTGGGCGTAAGCCCAAATTTTTTTTTTTTAATGCTTCAAGTTCTAGGTGTAGCCTAGAATCTTTATAATTTCTTTTGCCTAGGTGTGAGCCCAGACGACCTGTTGGATGAGCGGGGGCTTGTAGCTCAGAAGCCGTCAATTGTGCCCATGCGAGAAGATAGCTTGGTGTTGGGCCTCGTAGGTCCGACTTGTTCCAAGCAGCAAAAAGAATAGCTTTGGCCGAACGAAGGTTGGGCCATGCGAGAGAATCTCCAATTCGAGCTACTCGCGGGTCAAGGCCTGCGGGTTGGGTCCGAAATATTATAATAATATTAAATAATATTAAAATAAAATAAAATAAAATAAAATGTGGCAAAAATTGTTGTTTGAAAAAGTGCAATATAATCATTGGAAGCACATGTTGTAAAGTGTTTCATATTGTTTGATGAATTTTGGGCATAAATTTTGGAGTTCCCTATTGATAAAAGATTAATATATACAATTACTCGCTCAAATGGGGTTATTATGTATATTAATTTGGAAAATAGCATGAAATTTAATTCCCATATTTAAAAGATGGGGATGTATAATTGAAAAATATTTATATGCCCAAAGAGGATAAATGTTTTGAAAATTATATGTAATTTCCCTCTGTGTTGATATTATGAAGATGTATGATTTAAAGGATTTGTCTGTCCAAAGGGGATGGATCCTTGATAATTATATGTAATTCTCCTTATTGTTACTTTATAAATTTCATGCTGGGAAAATAATAGTGCATTATACACTCTGCCCAAAGGAGAGTTTATAATGTACTAATTATTTTTGTTGAATTGCTTATTGCCCATAATTGATCTTATTGCATTATGTGTGTTGAACAGTTACATTTGCTGTAAATAACAACAATGCCACGGTCAAAATGTTAATTGGATCAAACTTCAAGAGATGGAAGCAAGATATAGAGTTTGTTTTGGGCATCGTTGATATGGACTTGGCTCTACGTGAGGATGAACCTGCCAGGCCCAATGATCAAAGTACTGTAGATCAAAATGCCCATTATGCTAGATGGGAAAAATCTAATCGACTGAGCCTTATTGCTATGAAGAGGTCCATTACTGAGCATCTAATTAGTGGTTTGACAGAAAATATGAATACCGGACAGTTCCTTGAAGTAATGGGAGAAAGATATAGAGTCTCAGATAAGGCTGAAGTTGGGAACTTGCTGAGTGAGTTAACAAACATGAGGTATGATGCTGCTATGGGTGTTAGAGAATTTATACTAAAAATGGTCCACATTCAGTCCAAACTTAAGGCCTATGATATTGTCCTTTCTGAAAATTATATTGTGTATCACGCCTTAAATATTTTGCTAGCTGAATTTAGCCAGATTAAGACTGCTTATAGTGCTCAGAATGAGACATGGAGCGTTAATGCCTTGATTACTAAATGTGTGACTGAGGAAGAGAAGTTAAAGAAGGAAAAATATGAGTCTGCCCACTTAACTACCAAGTTGAGTTCGTCTAGAGGCAAATGGAAGCCTAAAGGGTCAAATGCTCATGGTCTAAAGAAAGGGCAAAACTTTAAGAGAAATGGGAACTATGAGAGAAATGGAGATAATGATTTTAAATGTTTTCACTGTAAGAAGCAAGGTCACAAGAGAGCCAATTGCTACAAATTCCAAGCTTGGCTAAAAAAAAGAAAGAAAGTCGCCAAGGTGAGTTGTTGGTTTGCTTTGAATCAAATTTGGTTGATGCTCCTTTGGATTCTTGGTGGCTTGATTTTGGTGCTACTGTTCATGTGACTACTGCCTTACAGGGTCTCACAAATCTAAGGAGTCCAAGTTTGAGGAAGTCAAAGCTTAAAGTTGGAAACAATACTGGAGTTGATATGGAGCGCATAGTAGTAATTGTTTTGAATTTAGATTCTGGTTTTCAGCTTATCTTGAACAATGTCTTTTATGTTCCTAATTTTATAAGAAACTTAGTATCTCTTTCTTCGCTTGACAGAGCTGGATATTGTTTTCATTTTGTTTATAAAATAGTGGATTTGAGTTATGATTCCAGAATTATTAGGAATTGTGTTTTGTTTGATGGAGTATATCGATTATCCTTATCTTCCGATAGACCATATTGCTCTTTCAACGTCGAGAATGTTGTTGCTAAGAGATCTTTAATCAAAGATAGATCTCCATTGTTATGGCATAAGCGATTAGGGCATATCTCCAAAGAAAGGGTAAAGCGACTTATCAAGGCTGATATTCTTCCTCTTCTTGACTTAGATGATACTGAGACTTGTATTGATTGTGTGAGGGGAAAATTAACTAAAACCAAGAAGAAAGGCGCTACTCGCAGTCAAAATCTATTGGAGATAATTCATACTGACATCAGTGGGCCATACTCAACTACCTTGAGTGAAAATAAGTACTTCATCACGTTCATTAATGATTTCTCCCGTTATTGTTATGTTTATCTAATTAAGGAAAAGAATTATGCTCTTGAAATGTTAAAAATGTTTTGTACTGAAGTTGAGAAATAATTGGGGAAGATTATCAAGATTGTCAGGTTTGATCGTGGTGGTGAGTATTATGGGCGATATACTGAGACTGGACAGCAAAAGGGACTGTTGCAAAATATTTGCAGGATTGTGGTATTGTTGCCCAATATACAATACTTGGGAGTCCTAAATAGAATGGTGTAGCTGAACGGCGAAATCGTACACTCATGGAGATGAAATGAGGTATGATGGGTAGTTCTAATTTTCTTGAATACTTATGAGGTGATGCGATTAAAACAACAACTTATATTTTGAATTGTGTACCTAGTAAATCAGTGTCGAAGACTATCACACCCCAATTCTCAAGCACACATACATCCCTTATCGTTGGTCGATTTTAAATGACGATATCCCAGGACTATGTATCGCCGACCCTTTCATTTCCAATATGCACATGCGGAAGCAGTTATAAATCCCCAGACAATAAAATAATGGGATAGAAAAGTAGGGCCATAACTTTCATACTGAAATTCACAACTACTCTTTTATATAAGCACCTCATAGTATATAATGCAATACTATTCTCAGGGGTCTAATCTAACCCTTATCCACATATAATCAAGGTATGACAAAACAGGATGGGGTCTCAGTCCTAATTTGGGTCGTACTCAGGGTTATCCTCGGGGTTCTCCTCCACTTACTCCTCTTTGGGTTCCTCATTAGGGATCTCCTCGTCAGATTCCTCATCCTTAGGCTCCTCATCTGGGTCCTGAAATGGTTATTCAATAACCACTGAGACAACGTCTCAACAAATTCTACCCCTTAAGACTCGATTAGTAAACTAATACACCTTAGGGTTGCCTATGCACAACATGAGTAAGAAGACTTACCTTGGCCTCAGATTCCACCTACATATTAGCATAGATCAAACAGGCACCCAAGTGATCACATCACTGATCGAAGCATCGATCTAATCGACTTAATCAATTACACACCAACAAGACCACTCACGGTCATTTTCATTCAATCAATCAATTCGCAATATCAAATCAAGGCAATGATCAATCACATTAAATCACACTCCGATCGAATCATCGATCAATCGATCTAGTCGATTACAAGTCAGTCGAATTATTTCTAGGTCATTCACTCCACCCCACATAACCTCCAATAGTACACTTAGTCACATAGCTCTATAAATACTCTCGGGCATCGTTTTTGCCAATGTGACATAAGTAACAGACGATCTACGTGCGTTCTTTAAGGCGTCGTTTTCACACAGTGATATTCCTTATCACTGAACCACGCTTGTCATAGATCACAGACAGCCTACGCGCGTTCTTTAAGGCGCCGTTTTCGCACAGTGATGTCCTTTATCACCGAACCACGCCTGTCACGATTCATAGGCAGCCTAGGTGCGTTCTTTAAGGCACCATTTTTGCACAGTGATGTCATTCATCACCGAACCACGCTTGTCACAAATCATAGACAGTCTACATGCGTTCTTTAAGGCGTCGTTTTCGCACAGTGATATCTTTAATCACCAAACCACGCCTGCCACAAGTCATAGACAGTCTACGTGCGTTCTTTAAAGCGTCGTTTTCCGCACAGTGATATTATTAATCACCGAACCACTCATGTCTATATTTCGTACATGATTGGTCTCAGCCAATAGAGTTCTCAATTCACCTCACAACTCTCTCCCCTTTATAGCTTGTCAAGGCATTATAAGTACTAAATAGCCATACTCGGCCATCTAGCAATCAATCATTCAATTCCACTCAATTTCAATCAATTAAAGAATAATTCCTTAAATTGCACAATCAATTTAATTAATCACAATGTGGAGTTCAAATAAATAAACGGACTGCACCACGACAATCAGCACGAAATTTCGGTCAACGGCCATCCCAATTGAATTTCCGGAAAATAAATAATTAAATAATTAATTTCGAAAAATAAATAAATAAATACAATAAATTTAATTTAGCACAATATAAAACTCAATTAAATAAACGGATTGCACCACGATCATCAGCATAAAATCCCGGTCACTATCCATCCTAGTTGAATTTTCAGAAAATAAATAATTAAATAATTAATTTCAAAAATTAATATTTAATTCCTAGAAATTCCACTTAGGCTTGAATTGCTTAATTAACACCTGCTAAGGGTCGGGAAAAATCCCCAGCTATCTTCAATAAATAATAGACCACGTCTACTTGCTAAATGCACACTCAATTTGTCTAATTCGCATCACAATTGACTAATAAATACTAATCCATACTAATCTAACCACCTAAACCTAATTAATTAAAAATGAACAACCTTAAGCATAATTAGCAAACTAAGAAAGCATTAGTGAGTAAAACTCACTCAAAACGACGGGCTCGACGCAAGGATCGACTTTCCTCAAAGCAAGCCGAGCATCCGGGCTTGGGAAGACGGCCAAAATGGGCCAAATGCTCGCTGCAATACCCATTTTCTATCTTCTCTGTTCGCTGCCAGAAGGGGCGATTCCGACATCGATTGAGGCGGCCAAGGGCGACTGAGGGCGAGGCAAAGCTTTGACGAGGCTGACAGTGGCCGGAGGTGGTCGGGTAGCGGCTCCCAGCAACGTCGGCTGCTGCTCCGAACCCAAGCGAGCTGCTTCTGTTTCTGTTCTTCAACTTGCAAGCTTCAAACAGCAAAAAGGGGATGGGGAACAGCTCGGCAAAAGAGAAAGGGGGCGAAGGGCGTGCAGGCGACCGTGGAGCAACAGCGGGGGTTTCGACTTTGGTGGGCAACGACGGTGGTGGCAGCCCTGGTCCGAGCGACGATGGTTGCTGCTTCCTCTGGCCTTCAGCTTCCATGGCGTTGCACAACCGAAGAAGAAGATGGGGGAGAGAGACAGCGACGGGAGAGAGAAGGGGGAAGGAAAGAACCGGTTCTCTCTCTCTCTCTCTCTCATGGCCCACCACCAGCTGCCTTCCACTCTTCATTTCCAAGCCCCAAAATGCCCCTTCTAGAAGCCTTTAGATAATTCAAAATGTTGGGTCTATGGGCATACCAATTTTGCTAGGTTTTCTCTCAAATTGAACCTTAATCCCACTTTAATCAAATCAATTTGACCCTCATAATTTCATTCAACACCTCATCAATCAAATTGGTATTTTTCTTTACCAATTTAACCTACTTGCATCTCAATTTCGAATTCAAGAACGGTCCTCTATAAATTCCGATAAAAATGGCCCTAACTCAACTTTTTCCCAAAAAGTCTCGGTTGTCAGAAAAATCTTCTGAGACTGAATCGACACTCCTAAAATGACTTGTGACATGACAAACTCTTCAATTTCTAAAATTGAACTTAGATTGGCAGTTAATTTCACTCCGACGCGCTCTTAGCGTGACCTAGGCTACCGGTAGTTTTCAGAAATTTTTTAGGACAAATGACCCGTGGTTGATTTTCTTTGAACCACAATGAATCCACTCGACACATCGGCGACTCTTGATTGTCGTGAAAATCTCTAGGATCCAAATATGAACACAATGTACCAAAACGACAGTAAAATCAAATTAGTGCCGGTCGATGAAAATTTTCCAATTTAGTGGAGTCACCCATGATCGATCATTCATCTTAGTCGAACCGATCTATCTTTGATTTCAAATCGATTTTATATTGTGCCGCAATGATCTCTAAAGATGAGCACGGTCGAGAAGTCGATTCCTAATCGAATTCTCAAGTCTAATTGCCCTAAAGTCCTTAATAGCTTACCCAGCTAATCTGATTATCTCGTGAGTGGCCAACTCAGAGAAAAACACTGTAATCGCATCGATGAAATGCCCAATTTATCTAATCGAAATCAAAACCTGAAATTTGGATGTCACAAAGACACCTTTTGAATTGTGGACAATGAGGAAACCAAGCTTGAATCATTTACGAGTTTGGGATTGTCTTGTAGAGGTGAAAATTTGTGATCCTTCTCAGAAGAAGACGGAATCCAGGACTACTAGATGTTACTTTATTGGATATCTTGATCATTCTAAAGGGTATAGATTCTATTGTCATACTCGAGGCACTGAAATCGTTGAATCTCAAATTGCCAAATTCCTGAAATTAGATGTCGTTGAAAAGAGTTCTTCTCCATCTTTTGAAAGGGAAGAACCAAACAAAATAGTCTCTATTCCATTGCCTATCTTGCATGATGATTCTATGCAAGATCCTAGCAGAGTAGAAATTCAGCAAGAAGTAAATACTGAAAATATGACAGTAGATCCTCCCATTACAAATGAAATTCCCTAGATGAATGATGCAGCTCCAGAAATGCCTGTGCGAAGATCACAATGACAAAGAAGACCAACATCGCTAAATGATTGTCATGTCTATTTTGGAGAAGCTGATTTTGACATTGGAAGTATAGTTGATCCAACGACCTTTAAAGAAGCTCTTAATAGTGATCAGACAGATAAATGGTTAGGAGCGATGAATGACGAGATGATTTCCATGTCAACTAATCAAGTATGGAAACTTGTTGATTTACCTAATGGGCATATACCAATCGGCTGTAAATGGGTATTCAAAACCAAGAAAGACAATAAAAGCAACATAGAGAGATTCAAGGCAAGGTTAGTTGCAAAATGGTACACACAAAGAGGATGCATTGATTATACTGAAGTCTTTTCCCCAGTGTCCACTAAAGACTCTTTTCGGATAATCATGGCATTGATGGCTCATTTTGATTTAGAGCTTTACCAAATGGATGTCAAGACAGCTTTTCTAAATGGAGATATGGATTAAGAAGTATATATGCAGCAACCTTAAGGGTCTAAAGAAGCCGGAAAGGAGCATATGGTGTGCAAACTTCAAAGGTCCATCTATGGTCTCAAACAAGCATCATGTCAGTGGTACTTAAAATTTCACAAAGTTGTGAGATTGTTTGGCTTTGAAGAAAACAAGTTTGACCAATGCATCTACATGAAAGTAAGTGGGAGTAAATATATCTTCTTATTACTTTATGTAGATGACATTTTACTTGCTAGCAGTGATGTTGATCTCTTGAATAACACAGAAATTTTCTATCTACAAAGTTTGATATGAAAGATCTTGGGGAAACCTCTTTTGTTCTAGGCTTTGAGATTCATCGTGAAAGATCTAAGAAGGTTCTAGGATTATCTCAGAAAAGTTATATAGATCATGTTTCAGACCTGTAAGTCAGGTGAAGCTCCTGTTGTGAAAGGAGATAAATTGAGCATAAATCAATGCCCCAAGAATGATGTTGAAAGAGAAATCATGAAGAATATTCCTTATGCTAGTGTAGTTGGTAGTCTTATGTATACACAAGTATGTACCAGACCTGATATTGCTTTTGATATGAATACTCTTGGAAGATATTTGTTGAATCCAAGTTAAGAAAATTGGGTTGCAGGCTTAAAGGTGATGAGATATCTACAACGAACAAATGACTTTATGCTCATGTATAGCAGAGTAAAAGACCTAAAGGTGATTGGATATTTAGATGCTGATTTTGCTAGTTATTCAAATGATAGAAAATCAACTTCTGGATATATTTTTAAGATGGCTGGAGGTGCTATTTCTTGGAAGAGCACGAAGCAAACCTTGATTACGAATTGTACAATGTATGTTGAGTTTGTAGTGTACTACAGTGCGTTGATTCAAGCAATTTGGCTCAGAAATTTGATCTCAGAATTGCGAGTTGTGGACTCTATTGCTAGACCTATGGTGATCTACTATGACAACACTGCAACTATGTTTTATTCCAAACATGACAAGATTAGTAATGCATCCAAACACATGGAGATCAAATATTATACTGTTAAGGACTTGGTAAAAAATGAAGACATTGTAATTGAAAATGTCAAAATTGAGTCAATGTTGGCCGATCCTCTAACAAAAGGCTTACGACCCATTTTGTTTAAAAAACATATAAAGAATATGGATGTTTTAGATTCTTTTGATTTCTTTTGTTAGTGAGAGTTATACAAATTGTATTTCTAGATATTATAATTGTATGCATACTGATAATGCTTTTATAATCTTTATTAAAGCATTTATTTTGATAATTGTTGTTATTGATTCTATTGTTATCATTTCTCCTGTTGACTGAGAAATGGAAGTAGAAAATAGTATCTTTAAACAAATTTTAAAGATGACTAGATGTCACTGATTATGAGATCTTATGTTGGATTGTGACATAGTCGTGCAATTTCATGTTGTTTAGAAATTGTATTAATGCAGTTTCATGTCGTTAAGAAATTACATTAATGACCAATAAGAAATAGTGTATATTTTGATCACATATTAACACTATTTCTTACTACACTATTAGGCCGATTATTTATGAAAATATAATACTTATTATATGTGATTATGGAAGGTCTTGTGTTCTGACATTTTCTTAACACATTGATCTCCATAATCCTATACTAAGGTTATATAGGATTGGATTGGTATTGAGATGCCATTATTGAAATATTATTTTTTAAAAGTTGTGGCTACATAAAACAAAATTTTCAGTTATTAACTTGATAGTGTCGTTTTCAATATAAAATGTTTTTCAAAATAAAATAAGTTAATTAATGTAGCCCAAGTGGGAGAATATTGGAAATTTCCTATAATATGGGCTTACATTAATTAATTGATTTTCTATTTTAAATAATCGGGTTAATGGATATTCCAATATTTATTGAATCCTAAAGTGATCTGATTGAATTTGATATTGGCATCTATTAATAATGGACCTAGTTGAGCAACAAAGTGTATGCACTTGTATTTAACTAAAGCCTGTAATGGGAATGACCCAGTTGACACGCTGTTGATTATGATTTGCTAGGTCCTCTCTCTAGCTTATAAAAGGATAGGTTATACATATCAGTTGTTTTAATCCCATTAAAAACTGCTATACTGAAATAGGACATAGAGAGAAAGATCTGGCATTCCAATAGATCCCTAATTATCAGAGTGATCTACTTTTCTTCAAGTGAAACAATGACTCAAACAGGTACGCTTTAATTCGGCTGTATTTATTAATCTCGATGTTTTACAATCATATATGAATCCGTTTTTCATTATTGATTAGTCGTTTATGTGAATAAATTTTATATATTTTCTTCAACTTAACCAAAACCTCTCGGATGATCGACGCAATAGCTTTCCCATGCCTGCCACATATTAAAACTACCTCAATTGAAAAGAGAAAGTAATACTCAACATAGATTATATGCAAACATAGAGTCAGTTCAAGGAACGGATCATGGACAATTTGTACAAAGGCAAAAGTTTACAAACTAGATGGAATTCCGAAGTTCCATACCTTCCGACAAGAATTTACATTATTTCAAGCTTTCTCTATTTTTGTAGTACTTTTTTATACTATCAATAGGAAATGCAACCCGAGCTTAAAGTCTTTCATGCATCATGAACGATTTCCAAGGTAGATTGATCCGGATGGAATAAATAACTGATATTATAAGTCAAGCAAAAGATACGAGTTGAGCCAAAACAGAAAAAAGAAAATAAAAAGGAAGAATTGATGAAAAGAAGACGGAGAAAAAGAGTAAAGAATCCAGTGAAGGGTGAAGAGGAGAAAGGAAAAGGGAGAGGCCTTGCTAAAGGAAGGCGGTCCCCAGAAATCGCTAGTTGCTTCACTCCTAAGAGCATCAGAGTTCGTATCGATATTAGATCTTATATAAAGCGTTACATACAGTCAAAGCTCTTCAGTATCTTTGTACTTATAGTTAGGGGCACCGCAAGGATTTGTAGGCTCTAGATCTATGGAATCCACGTATATGGACAGAGAAGGACGCGTGAAATATCATCCCATTGCAGAAACTCTCTTGATATGATGGTTAATTATGATTCACCCCTTGTTTTTATTATTATTATTATTATTTGATCCCCGTTCGAACCGTATTCTAATGCTAGAAATTGCATTCTAGAACTTCTTGATATGGTTGACATATGAGTGAGCACTTCAATGGATATGATAATTATTCTATTTTTTTATTCTTTTATTCTTTTATATCTAAGAATTGATTTGGAATTTTTTTATTTTTGAAATCAATATTTAATCCAAAAATAGATTTAAAATAAAAATCAAAAGTTAAAATTCTTATCCTTTCTATTTTTGGCACAAAAATGAAAAATGAAAACTCATGCCATCATTCACTTTTATTACCATTCACCATCCGTCGCCATCGGCCACTGGACACCCATAGCCTGATGTCAATTCCCACCGCTAGCCTCCTCGCCTATGAGCCGCCTCCCACCACCACTTGGGAGGAAGAAATTTTTGTATTGTTATTAAGCAAATTTCTATTTTAGAAATAGAAATTTTTTATCATGATCAAACGCGTATTTTTGTTCAGAAAATTGTTTGGGGAATAGAAATAGAAAAGTTAATTTCTAATCATAAATTGTTAGAAATTGATTCGTGAAATAGAATAATTATCATTTTCGCCTTTAATCAACTCATCAATTTACTCCCGCAGGTTACCACTTATGAAAGGCCGATCAAAGTCAGGGACAGAACAAAGATTATCCAAGCTCATTAATCTTGAACAATGGTTGTTGACCACTAAATTGAGCCTGCCAGATTTCTTGAGTCTATAAAGTATTGACCACCCGAACACCGGATATAATTGCATTCAACTGAGACCCCGGACAATGTCCACATACTGGAGTCTATAAATTATTGACCACCCCGAACGCAGGATATAATTGCATCCAACTGAGCCCCCGGACAATGTACACTTACCACCAATTTCATCCCCCGCAATTCTAATTTTCGAATCTCCCAGAAATCTTATTCACGCAGAAAATGGCAAAGACTGAGGAGTTCAAATTGCACATTCTAACAAAACAATCAGATTGCATATAAATGACCCGAAAATATTAGCAAAAGAACAGAAGATTGGAAAATTTGTAATTACCCTCTCGCTTTGAGGTCCCATCCTCTCAAGTCAGCAACTTTAACAAGAGCATCCTCTCACCTCTTTACTTCCTCGGCCCCGAAATTCTTCCTGTGCTTGGCCATGGCATTCCTGTACAGCCCAGTCCTGAGCTTCACATCCGAAGGCGACACGTCGTAGAACACTGGCAAGATCTCCTTATTACCTTTCAACCTAGCCGCACAATCGACCATGTGCGCGACCTTGCGGAGGCACCACGAGCTCGACGCATAGTCCCTGGATAAGATAGGCATGTAGATCTTAAACACATCAAGCGCCCACATGAGCTTGCCACCGATCTCCCTGCCAGCGGGGAGCTCCTTGTTGTCTCGATAGGTGCGGATTCCGGCTTTGCGCATGTCGTGGTAGATGCAATCAGTAAATCCAGTGCGCATGTCAGGTCCCCTGAAGCTCAAGAACACCTCATACACCTCACCGGCCAGTGCCAGCGCTTCGCTGCTGCTCATCGCGGCGGCCGGTGCCTGCGCTTTGCTGCCGCTCATCGTGGCTTCAGTGTTGTTTGTCTCCTCTCTCTTGGCTGTCGTGGTCGGACGAGCTCGAGCTTGCCAACGTCTGGTGACAGATTTTGGAAGCTGTTAATTTGAGGAACGCGAGCATGGTCGGAGTGAGTAGTCCCAAGGCCCTGACCAAATGCAATGAAGTTTGAAGATTGGACCTTTTAAAAAAAAAAAAATCTGTTGGTAAGTTTTTGAGGTGGAAGATATAAAGAATAGTAAGAAAGCGACTTACAGTCCACCAAGCAACATGGCGGCGAACATGGCAGGCAGGCCGCAAGGCGTGCGGTGGTAGCCGAGCGGTGGCTGGCAAGATGAACACCTTGCAAAGGAAGAGCCGTATGTCGTCGTGGAACGACACGGTGCGTTCAGGTTGAACTTGAAACCCATTGCAGTCACAGGTCAGCTCGCTCTTCGCTTTGGATCGGATGCAGCAGACATTACATGAAAACGTATTGATCTAATCCGATTAAATATTTTTTTTTTGGCAAGTTGGGACCATTTTTAATGATTAAATTAAGCCTTTGGGAGACATCTCCTGAAAACACATTGATCTTGTAGAAATTTCCAAGCAATGATTTTTTTTTTTTTTTGAAGTACCACTCCCATGATTATTCATTTATTTTTTCACTGAAAATTCAAATTTCTTGCGAATCAATTAACATTTTTTCCTGCTAATAACATTGACTTTATAAAATTGAAAAAAAAATCAAAATTCCACTAAAAGTTCCTTTCCTAAATTGAAAACATGTTGGTTTAAAACTGTTTGGTAACCGTTATGTTCCCACACATAATTTCTAATAAAAAATAATTATTTTTTTGTTCTATTCTCCAAACAAATTTCTAAGCATTTAAAAGTATTTGATAACTATCCAAAATTTCTATTCTTGAAATAGAATTACATTTGATACCGCCCCTAAAATTTCTAATCCAAACTATTTTTTTTAATATTTTTATTTTTTTCTCTCTTTTTTTCTTTTTCTCTTTTCTTTCTCTTCTTATTTAAGCTTTGGTCAGTTGTTGACCTCGGGATGACTGGTGCTCAGCCAAGTGAGAGCCAACAACCTCACTAGTGGTTGGGGGAGCCTTGCTTGGCCACCAACAAGGTTTAGCCTCGCCTAAATCTGTTGAGGTCAAGCCTTGCTAGTGGCTGCGTGAACCTCTAATGAGCTCGCACAAACGGCCACTAACCAATTGCCGACAACGGTGGCCCACAATGGCGGTGGCGGCAGAAGAAGAGAGAACGAATGAGAAAAAAGAAAAAGAAATTTGGATGATTCTATAATTGCTTTCGGGAATAAATAAGCAATTTTTTTCGCACCTTGATTTTGTTCCAAATTTGTTCCTAGATAAAAAATTTACCAAACAAAATTTTTTTTCCCCAGATATGCCAAATAGATCCTTAATCACCATTTGATCCTTTTTATTGACTTTCCTTGGACCTAATCTACAAGCGAGTAGAATATTTGAGTTAACCGCACGAGTAGGTGTGGGCAACCATTGTAAGGGCACATACTTGAGTGGCGAGTGAGGAATGTCAAGTCACTAGAGCTGCGCATGACAACGCTTTTTGACTGGAGAAGAGTTTTCAGAAATAGTTCTTCTCTATTTCTATTCTGAGGAACAATTTTTGAGTAAAAGAATGCGTTTGGTAACTATACAAAATTTCTACTCTTGGAATAGAAAAAGAATAGAAATGCGTTTGGTAACGCAACAATTTCTTTTCTGTATTTATTCGTTTTTTATTCTTGTGCATGGATCGTCGACCGCCAACCGCTACTCACCGTTGCCGGCCGCCGCCCGTCACGGGCCAAGAACCGGTGGATCGTGGCGCGGCGGCCGGCGGTTAGCGTGGGCGTGCTGTTGGAGGTGGCCGTGGCAAGAGAGAGGAATAAAAGAAAAATAAAAGAAGAAAATTAGTTTATTTCTAGAAATTGTTCCCGGAAACAGAAGCAATTTTTTTTTTTCTCATTTCTATTCCAAAACCATTCCCGGGCTAAGTTTTTATTCTGGGGAACAGAAAAACAACTTGACGTTACCAAACGGGTTTATGTTCTTTTTTTGTTCCGAGGAACAAAAGAACATAAATTCAAAGAAACAGAAATGTTACGATGCGCTGCCCTGGTGACAGACATAACGGCGATAAGGAAAAAAAAAAAAGAAGAAGAAAGTAACTCGTAATTAAATTGATATGTTTATGATAAATTTATTAAAAGTTATTTTTTAATCACAAGATATCTAAATCAATACATTTATAATAAATTTATCATATATTAATTTTCGTTAAATTTAATCATTAAATTAATGAGTTGGATAATACATAACACTTGATTGGTGTACTAGTTTAGAATTTTACCCTTCATATATCATATGTGTATCAGATTATAGTTTTTTGTGGTATTAATCAAATTTAACGCAAAGTAATGAAAGATAAATTAGTCATAAATGTATTAATTTGAGGTTTTTTATGAGAAAAAAATTGTTTTTGGTAAATTTATCACATATACCGGTTTATAATTTTTAGTAGTCAAAAAATTAGTTTTGGATAAATTTGTCACAAGTGTATCAGTTTGAGATTTTTCGTGATATTAACCTTCAAATAAATAAATAAAAATTAATTTTATAATGGAACTCACATCTCAATAAAAATAGGAAAAAAATGTATTCATTCAAGAATGTTATCCACGTAATAATAAAGTTGGCAAACAAAAAGAAAATTCTCTAAAAGTAGAGAAGTTCCCCATTAGAGTAAAATTCAAGTTCCGACAAAAAAAAAACAAAACAAAACAAAAGAAGAAGTAAAATTCAAGTAATCAACGACCTTTTCAATTATTCGGGTAGATATTATTGTTCAAATATCAGACAATAACATGGAATTTATGTTATTATCGATCACAATTTTATAAAAAAGGCCCAGCTAACTTCATATGTGGAACGTTTCTTTTTGGAATTTGTAAAAGAAGTCAAGCAACGACTTCTTAATTTATTGATTAAATTAGTTCCTTCTCGGACAACCTGAGTTAGAAACCTGCTTTTTGAAAGAGTTAATACTTACCCCCAGTGATTTCTGTGAATTTCCTAACTTGCCATCGAAGCGTGTTGGTTAATCTTCTCATGGAAGCTCATACGAAGCTTTAAGAGTGATTTTGCGAAAGATTTCTCATTCCCATCACCATGAAAAATTACGAGAACAAATTGCATGATGTGCAATAACTTTTAATTGATTGTCATTTTAGATCACATGTAATTTGATTGTAGCTTATTACGTTAGGTGTGTATGTGACACCATTCATAACGGTCTACTTGATTCGATTACCAAGTAAAGTGAATGATGAAAAGAGAAAAGAAGAGATGTGCCATTTAAAAAATACTTATTTACAGTTTTCATTTATTGCAATATTCAAATTCGTTTAGTATAAATTTACGATGAATTGAATAGCTGAAATATAATAAATAAATAAATAAATAAATGTCTAAGGAAATAGTATGTACACAATGTCATGTATTCCCGGTCCCATGTGATTTAACATTATGAGAAGGTCATTGCAAAAAGCTTGAAAAGAATTGAAACGAAAAACAGATTTTTTTTTTTCAATTGTTGGAGTTGATAAAGTCGATGCAATAAACTAAACGGTAGTCCTCCCAATCCCAAGTCGTTCCATTCAATTGGATCCGCCATTGATGAAGCTATTTCTTCATAAGAGTGTAAATGCAACAGCTAGAGGAAGAGAAAAAGGAAATGTTAAGAACAAGAGGACACGTGAGATCCATAGCTAGATTCCTTACCGACAATAGTTGATTTTCGAGTTCAAATACAGAATTAGTTTCTCTAGACGAACAACAATAAAGACGGATTTACAAAAAGTTGTAACCAAGTCCTCCGATTAGGTTTCGGTTTTTTTCTTCCTCACCTTGGAAAAATGAGGATTGATTCATGTGATTATAGAGAACACAAATTAGAATTTACACTGTCCGAGTCAGAGTAGTCTTTTCAAATTTCAAATGTGGCCAGAACACATATCTTATTAATATCTCAAACTAGAGAATGTCCAACCTTTATTGCTAATACCAACCAAAGTTTCAAGAAATCTTTATGTTTGTGCTGTAAAAATGCACGGCTATATAACAATTTAAGATTTTTTATTATCTAAAAATTAGTTTAATATAAATTTATCACAAATGTATTAGTTTGAGTTTTTTATAGTATGCGATAAATTAGTTACAGATGTATGGATTTATGTTTTTTTGCGATATTAACCTAATAAGAAAAAGAGAAAACCAACATGTAACTACTCGAGGAAATAAACATATTCTCCACCAAGTAGATTCCTTTAAAACATAGATTGCGATAATGCCTAGTCAGTCTCTTTTCCACGGGATGCATGTGCATGGTCGGCCGATGGATCTGAATTCGCACTGCCCGACCAAGTCCGACTAAGATTTTTCAATCGTAAATGTTGCTAGGAGCAATGTATCGTCTCAGTCACAATACCCTTAGACCCAAGTTGCACCGCGTTCTTGCCATCCAACGGTCCAAGACTCTTCATACCGATCAAACGGCTGTTACGCATGCCGCACGGAAGAGGGTAAAATAATTGGGCGCGTGATTCCCGCGGCAGCAGTGCGCGGGAGGCGCGTGGAAAGGGACCTCTTCAGGTGCCCTTTTGACTTGACTTGCCCTTTTTCTATTAGCAAAGAAAACAGAAAAGAGAAGAGAACCAATGAGAATAATATCACGAAGATCCCTTGCTGGATGATGATGATGGCATGCTGTGTTGATTGGTTGAATTGATTAAATTAATTCCTTTAAGTTTGGACCAGACTCTGACGTCAGCAAAATCACTAAAAAGAAAAAAAAAAGAAGAAAATGCAAAAGGAAGCATCTTCACATTTAAATATTGAAAGCAAGCCAAATCTTCTCGGCTCCTAGCCTCCTACTACCCCCACTAAAAAAAGAGGAGCACTCGCAAAACCTTTGGTCTTCTCCAATCCCACATATTTCCAGCGTTAATAGGTCCTCGCTTCATTGTGTGGACTGTGGGAGAAAGGTAAACAGAAAGACAAAAGAGATCGTACATGAAAAACGCATTGGATCATTAATACTTTTTAAATGAACGTGTTACTCGATTCGCATTATTATATTTGTAATTATTTAGGTGGATATAATGGTGGGAGAGGGTAAAGAAAAAAGTAAAGGAGAATATGAAAACACGTTAGCTTATCAATGACCTTTCTAATAAGTACATTATGACGATGTTAGAACCTAAAACGAAAATTCTTAATTATCATTAAAAGCAAAAAAGTTCCCGCACTAAAATGACATTTAGGTAATCAATGACGTTTTCAAATTATTTGGGTAGATTTTTTATTTAACTATAAGATAATTACGTTATTGTTAGTCATTTTTATTAGATGTAATAAGGTTAACCAACCATTATTACAAATAGAAGGACAAGAAGTATATGTGTTTAGAGAAATCCGATGCTTGGCTGTGTATATATTCAAAATAAGTACACTGAAATATACAATACTTAAAAAAGAAAAAAATTATATAACACGCTTTACAAATAAATGAATAAATAGAATTGTCCATCGTTATAGGTACAAGTA
This sequence comes from Eucalyptus lansdowneana, assembly GCA_017140395.1. Lineage (NCBI taxonomy): Eukaryota > Viridiplantae > Streptophyta > Magnoliopsida > Myrtales > Myrtaceae > Eucalyptus > Eucalyptus lansdowneana. The sequence goes on along the minus strand of CM029483.1, from coordinate 6,956,659 downwards.
AAAAAAAAAAAAAAATGCATGTTAAGGAGAAGGCTATTGGATGATTGTGTGTATTTCAAAAAAAAAGGAAACACAAAATAACTGATGACTCTTATGATTGAAAAATAGTTCGGACACCCATTAGAATAGGATAGTTTGTCATATTTCAATTTTTAATAGGTAATACTCCTTGATTCTGAATATTTTGGGAACAAACGTTTAGAAGAATTATTTATTAATATGTAGATTCTATCAAAGATGATGACAAGACTTTGCAAGAGTTTAACAAAAGTTGTGAAACATATTACGGAGTAACGTCTCATTTTCACCTTATATTTCGCGGACAATAATGCTAAAAGTTCAGTGATCATCGTCACCAAAATGATACATATAACATGTGATCTCCGCCGACTCTAAGCCATCGACGTTTTATCACCCGCTGGAGCAATGCCGCGTTCTCGCCATCCAACGGTCCAAGACCCGTCGTGCCCATCGAACGGCTACGATGCAATGCTGCATGGAAAGCGCAAATAATCACGCACGGAATTCCCGCAGCTGCCCCATGCATGGGGAGGCGCATGGCAAAGAGCCTTTGCAAGGACAGGGGCCTTTTCGACTTGACCAGCCTTTTTCTAGTAATACAGAAAACGGAAAAGAGTAGAGAACCAACGAGCAATGTCCACCTCTAACTAATTCAATAAAAATATTGGATCCTTTCTTTTTGGCTAGATGGCAATGTCCGATGCGATTTATTATAGTATTTCGAAGGTCCCCTGCCGCCTAATGATGATGGCACGTGTGTTGATTGATTGACTTTATTAAATTAAATCAATTCCTTTGCGAGATATTACATGAAAATGCATTCAATTCGTAAAAATTTTCGAGTAATAATTTTTTTATTGATAATTTTTTTTTTTTTTTTTTTTTTCGGATCATCAATAAGTCATACTTACGACTTGAGTTAAGGAGAGTTGTAATGAAGTGCACGACTCCCATGATTATTCATTCATTTTTTCACTACCAATTCAAAATTTTTGATGAATCAAATAACAATTCTTTTTTTAGTGAATCAAATAGATTTTATGTAATAAAGTTGAGAAATAAAAAGAGAATTCAAAATTTCACTAAAAGTTATGAAGAAAAAGTTCTCTCACTACTTTGAAAAACGCGGTTGGTTTAATCGCCGTTGGATCCTTTTTACTGACTTTTCTTGGGCCCAATCTACAAACGAGTAGAATATTCAAGTACATCGCTCGCGCGCGCGGGTGTCTGCAGTGGGTGGAGAGACGAATGGTTTAGCGGATGTGCTGCGATCGTTGGCGGGAAATTCGACGAAGAAGCTGCACGTCATAGCGTAGTATCGGCAGCTGAATGCTCGTCCCGATGATCCTCGCTCTGGCGATTATGGTTACTCCCAGTCTGATACGCTCCGATTCGGGGCCGATTTGGGTCGCGGTGTTTACAAAGCCATCGAAGATGCCGCTGATCGGAATGTCACTGTCAGGTAACTGCAGATGGTGCTTGCTCACGCCCTTGCATATGCTGATTTGTTGGTGTGCAGCTCCTTTGGTAGCATTTGGAGCTTTATGTTTGGGTTTTTTGCAAAATGGGCGATCGAGGCTACCTTGTATTTTATATCTGGTAGCTTTCATAGTTTTGTAGCTCGTGATCCTTAACCTAACTTTCTGTTAACGTGTCGAACATCTTCTTATTTCAAGTTTCCGAAGCATGTGTTAGGTCATTTGGTTGATGTGTTCTCCTGAGCAATATCCCGAAAATGGTCTATATCTGGGAGAACAGCGCGAATTCTAAGTGTTAGACAATTACATTTGACTTTGAGATGGTGAAAGGTCCTCCACTGGAGAGAACCTTGCTCCTCCAAAAGCTCCAAGGGAGCCTCAGGAAGGATATTAATCTGATGGATGAAGATATTGAACGACTGTAGTACCAGTATTAATTACCAAAGCAGTGAGAAAATTATTACTTTTAGAGAAGTTTGACGCCCGAGATTCTGTTATGTAGGAAGCAGAGCAAAATGTCTATGCTGCATAAGCCCGGACTCATCTTCTTTGAGGCTTCTGCTGTCATATATTCTGTGTCTATTATAGATTTTCTCATTTACTTCTTGCAAACATTAGCCCTCCTCTGAAAGATATCGAACTTCACCAGGCTTTTACAGCACTCTGGAGTGTATCCTGACTATGACAAAGAACCAAATGACCTTGCTTCAGGAAGGACAAACGTCAAGTTTGTCACTCTGTTATTTGCCAAATGGTGGGGATCAGGTGTAGTTCATGCAAAAGTGTGGATATAAGATAATCGAGATATCTATATTGGATCTGCGAACAATGATTGGAAGTCCCTTTCTCAGGTACACGCTTAACCTAAGAAGTCCCTTTCTCAGAAATATAGTATAGCCTTTTCTCCATTTATTATTGGTGAGGATATCAATCTGACTGTGGCTAAATAAATTTTGACTGAACAAAAGAAGAGGTGTGGGTTCTCAGCTATGAGCGTCCAATTCTTGTTGGCAAGTAAGATTGTAGAAAATTCTGCCACATGTACAATATTTTAAGACATATCGCCTATTTTTCATCTCTTCAATCTGTGTAGATTTGTTTGTGCATTTGAGCCATATGGATGAATTATGATGTTTAAATCGTTACAGGTGAAGGAACTTGGAATATACCTTGTTAATTGTCCCAAAATAGCAGAGAAGGTCGAAACCTACAACGACAACCTGTGGAAACTTTCCTCTCTCAGTGCTTCAGCTTACTCAAAGAATGTCTTGGATCAACAATGGCAGATCACCAGAGTCACATTTCCTTGAATCCGAAGAGCGATGCAAGTATGACAACAACATCCATATTGCACTTTTTCTCGTGCCTCTTTTGCCTGCATAATTTGAGATTTTGTGAATCTTTATGCTCTTCTTAGTTTTTCCCATGGCATTTGGTTATATTGTTCATTTTCTTTGGGTGATAGAACAGTTCATTTTCATTTCATAAAGCATGTCTCTGCTCCATGGGATTTTCTGTTGTTTCATTTTTAGTCGAGTATCGTTTTTTGGTCTTTCAACCATCAGATTAACCCTAGGCTCAGGTCTGAAACTCCTGAGGTTATGCTGATAGACAAGTGATTCTGTTGTTTGTTAAGATTGTTTTTATTGCTGCAGCTTAGAGACTAACGGATTTTTGATTTTCATCTTTGTTGGAGTTCTTTCCAAATGGTTATGACAACAACAACAAACCAAGCCTTATCCCACTGGGTTGGATCAGCTATAAATGTTTGTCTAATGCATCTTAAAAACTTTTTCCTGGTATTTTGCTACTTTTTTTTTTTTTTCAGTTTGTTTTCTCCCAGATGATTGAATGATATGAGCAAAGAGAAAGCAGAACAGTTCTTATGTATGGTAAATAGCTTTTAAAAGAAGAAAAATAGAGATATCCGGATTGAAAGTAAGAGATTGGAATTTATTTTCAAATTGTTCATTTTGGAAATGATGTTCTGTGGGACTGATGGGTAAACACAAGTTCTCCAGTGCAGAAAGGAGTTTCTACAATAAGAGACAAGGACAAGATTTGCTCTCTTGAGGACTTCTAGTTGGATGCCTGTCTATAACTGGATAGACATGGCTGACTCTAGTTTTGCAACTCCTATGCTTAGACTTGATCACAGGCTTATTCTTGGGTCTGATAATAGCCTATGATGTGATGTTGTGACCATTCGATCAGTTTGGTGCTCAACTGAATGGTTTTGCGCTTGATTTGCTTTCAGTTCACTTGCCATCGTAATGATCTGGTGAAGGTTGATGTTAACATTTTCCGAGTCCACTTATTGTTATTAGCACATATGTCATGGCAGGTCGCCTCTTCCTCGATCTGTGGAGGTTCCTCATGTAGCCAGCTATCCAGTCCTGTGACATCCTCACATGTTTCGTCTTCCATTAGATACTCCGGGATGTAATCATACATCTTCACAATCTCAACTTAGCTATCTTTCTTTTGCTCGTCCAGAGGTAACTTGTCCAAAACCTATCCATTTAACATTTTTAATTTTGTCTTAATATAGAAAGTAAGAATTGCATTTGGACATCATCAAAATATTAGCCGTTACAGGTTAGACTTGTTTCATCCTATTCTTGTTTGTTGAATCAAAAGATAAAGAATGAACAGTTGCATTTTAAGTTGAATTTATTAAGTCTGTAGATTTGCATATCACAGTTCTGGAATCTGTGTGCTCAATTAGGATTTGGCTAATTGATCCAGTCTATTTGTCTATTGTCTTCTTTCTGATATCTTAGCAAGTAAACTTTTTCAGTGTGGATTCTTTCACGAATAGTGAGGGTGCTCAACATTTAAGTTGATTAAATCACATTGTGATTGCTCTACTGATCCTTTTGGAGGATTCCCTCAGTTTCATCTTTCAAGCTTCTATCTTTAACACACAATATACTGCCAATGCAGCTGTCATTTGGCAAGTACCAGGCTGACGAGCAGGCGTGGGTCAACACAATAAAATCAGTTGGAAGTGGAGGCACCGTTAGGATCAGCACAATGAATTGGCTTGTTTAATCGCAATATGCTGAGCAAACTGTTTATTGGTCATCCATTTCTTCTGCTGTGTCAGAGGTGGGTTCCTTTCTTGCAACAGTTCCTGCCCTTGTTTGTACAAGTGAATCTAAATCGTCGGATACAAGTTGGTTTCCATTTAAATTCATTTTGTCTTGCATCTACCGGATTCGGTTTTTTCCTTTGATGGAGATGGACTGTGACTTGCATGAATATTTAAAGAGTGAACCAATGAAGTGTTTATCGGCACCGTGAATACTATGTCTGATTGCTGGTTATGGGCTTCTTGTTTTTGAATTTTCTTGTGTGCTTGGAACAAATAAATGAAGAGCTTTTGGCTTATTTTAAACAGTAGAATTTCCTGCTATCGCCATTTGCCACTTTGGTTCTGAAATGATTGAAGGAAAATGTTTGAACCCTTTGCTGCGGTGAAGAACTGCTTATTGACAGAATGGGTTAATGACACAGGCTTTTTGTGAACTATCTTCTATTGACCAACTTTCTTTCCTTCCATATGTTGTTTACTGTGAATATATTTTCTGAGGTAACAAATATTTTTCAGGTTGTCTTTTCCAAGCATGCCAAAGTGAAGATATTGGTAGCACATTGGGCACATTTCATAAACAACACTGACGTTTACCTGAAATCTCTCCTCTATTCCAATGTCCTTTGTTCCTCTTCAAAGTACAACAATTGTTCTGGCAAAGTCAAGATCAAGTACTACACAGTGCCAGGTTTTAACATGACTGGAGCTGAAATCAGCGATGGGACCAGCACTGGGAATAAGGATCCTGGTTACACGCGGGTCAACCATGGGAAGTATGCTGTCAGTGACGTGAGAGCTCACATCGGAATGAGCAACCTCATATGGGACTATTTCTATACTACTGCCGGTTTCGGCTTCGGGAAGTATCACCAGGACATAGTTTTGCAGCTTCAAGAAGTCTTCGATGCCGATTGGGATTCACCATATGCTGTTCCTGTGGGAGAGTTTGAGGAAGGGCACTTGTTTTCGAGCTGAATAGTGCCTGCACACGAGGCATGGACCCGCCACAGTTAACACGAAAAGGGGCACGACGACAATCAAATGAAGTGTTCTAACGTGAAGGGTACAGCCAGTAGAGTTGCACCGCATCTCGAGACGAGGACATTGTTCAGACTTAATTTGACCAAAATAACTTTTTTGTAAATAATCAGTGCAATAAAGCATTTCTTTACACTTTTTAATCAAATTGAAACTTGGTTATCTCCTCCTTGATGATTATAGCGAAGGAAGAAGCAATTTCATTTCTTGTATACATTGTCTCGAGACTGCATTTCTTGGAGCTACACCTAAATCATCAACATTAGATGAAAGCGGGTAAAACTTGTTAAGAACATAAAGTTGACTCTAGCCGAACATGAAATACTAGAGGACAAGCATGAATTCGCAGAAGTCATATGGAAAAGTTTAAGTCATGTTTTTATCAAAAGTCCTAAAACTTGTAAAAAGTACAATGAAGTTATAAAACTTATCAAATTGATGTAATTAAGTTATTTTGTTGACTATGTTTATTCAATCAAAAAGAAGAAACCCTCTTCACTTGACTCAGCCTTGCTCACCTGCTTGCCTTGTTGCTCATCTCTATTCACTTGCCTCTGTTTCATTGCTTTGAATGTTTGTTTTTATGGTTTGTTCCTTTTAGCAAGTGCAAATTTTTGTTGTGTCATTATCTTATATTTATGTTTGACATGTACTGGAATTTATAATTTAGTTGTTCAATGTCGCATTGTTAATGCATATGTAATTTGAATTGGTATGTTTGTTCTTTTAAAGAATATAAAAAATGAAAAAAAAAATTAATTGATCTTGGTTGGATTGTTGGTTTGGTCCTCGGTCCCAAGCTCAACAAGGTCGATCTTTGATCCCACAAATTGAGGATCAATACTTTGTGGGTTGGACTTTGGATTAGGTGTAGGATTAGCTCAATCCAGACCATACTCATCTCTATTGGTTGCTGGCCTGGACCGAATCAGACTAGATCATCGTTGGGTAGGCCTTAGGGTCCAGATCTTAGACTGGATCAGACCGGTAAAGATAAGCTCATATGACAAAAGCCCAATCTGAGTTCCCTCGTCCAATTACGACTCGAACAATAAGGCCCTGCATGTTTTCACTTCTGAAATCTATTTATAAACAGAATTTGTGTTTTTTTGTTTTCGGGAACAAAAAAAGAATAGAAACGCATTTGTTTGCGTTTTCGTTTTTTCGTTTTTTCGTTTCGGAACAAAATTGAAACAAAAAATAGAAACAAAAAAAAACTTGTTTTGTTCTCTAGAAACACTTCTCGGATTGTTAAAAGAACAAAACCGGAACACTTCTGGAGGAGCGTTCGTTCGTGCCCGAAGCTTTTGTTCGTGCTCTCGGCGTCTCACCCTTCTCTCCGGCGCCTCCCACTCCGGCTGACTCTCCGACGCCTCCCCACTCGGCTGACTCTCCAGTGCCGACTGGTGGTGCTCCTTTACCGGCTGAAGCTTCCGAATCCAGGTAAGTTTCTGCTGCTCCTCCATCTCTATTCGAAGAGGGCTTCGGCGAGAGCCACCTTCGCCGACAGCCGGGACGGTCGCTCCAGCGACAGCTCGCCCAGATCTGCGGCAGATCTGGGCGACGGCTACTATTTGGAGCTTTCCGCCGAGCTCGAGCGCTTTGGTCGCTCGCGGAAGCAGCTCGTCGCTCGCTCGAGCGCGAGCGGCTCGATTTGTTCAACTTATTTGTGAGTTCCGATTTGTTACTGTCGTGGATTTATTTGGTCGATTTGTTCAACTTATTTGTGAGCAATTTGATTACGGACTGATATACACTTTCATATACCCTGTCAAACGGAGCTCAACTATGAGACTAGACTAATCCTTAAAATTGCTTGTGCAGAGGATTGTAAAAAGCAGGCAAAAAAATCCTTGCTTCGGCTTAAATTGGTGAAAAGCATTTGGAATTAGTAATTCCAGCTTATGATGTCTATCACGAGAGAGAGATGGAGGGAGAGGGATGGAGGGAGACTCGTGGTCCATAGAGAGAGAGAGAGAGAGAGAGAGAGAGAGAGAGGGGGGCATGGAGGGAGACTCGTGGTCCATAATTATATAAACAAAGTCCATTTTGATGTGGGGCATGGATTTTTTTTTTTTGGGGGGGGAGGGAGAGGTCCATAATTATATAAACAAAGTCCATTTTGATGCGGGGCATGGATTTTTTTTTTTTTTTTTTTTTTTGGGGGGGGGGGGGGGAGGGAGACTCATGGTCCATAATTATATAAACAAAATCCATTTTGACGAGGGGCATGGATTTTGAAGGATATGCATGTGTAAGGAGAGAGAGGGAGGGAGACTCGTGGTCCATAATTATATAAACAAAGTCCATTTTGATGAGGGGCATGGATTTTGAAGGATATGCATGTGTAATTATGTGCTTGCACTTGGGGCCATTGTGTGCTATAGCATCAAGAAGAAGAAAAGAAGCAATGAATATATGCCCTGATGAGTATAACTTACTCTTCTGAGAGATCTTAGGCAATGGTACTGCAGGTCTCTGCTTGATTTGGCTGATAAGTGTGTGCCTGAAATTTCTGTGTCATGTTGTTTTCGTCTCCTCATAGCTAATTTGCTTATGCTTGTTTGTTTCTTTTGTTTTTTCCCCTTTATGACACAAACAGAAGGAAAAATACCTCCAGATGAGCCAGCAGTTCTTCCTCCATTGCCTTTAATTCCTAAAAGTGAAAGGCGCAGGTCCCTCTATGGAACACCTCAATCTCAATCATTCAAGAGGCCTGATTACAGGGGGGACTGGGATCGCGAGCGGGATAGAGATTTTGAACTCATGCCTCCTCCGGGAAGTCATAGAAGGGACTTTGCTGCCCCAGATGTTGATCAACCCATTGATCCAGATGAACCCACCTATTGTGTCTGTCATCAGGTCCTCAGTTTTTTCACTCTTCTGTAAAAATTTGAAGTTACTTTTAATTTGAAGTGCTACTGCGCTATGTCGTGATGGCTTTTATAGCTTTGGTATTTAACCAATTGAATCGTTGTGACTGCTAGGTGTCATTTGGAGACATGATTGCCTGTGACAACGAAAATGTGAGACCTCCTTTATAAGACAGTTATTTTTCCTTGAAGTTTTACTTTCCTTTCCAGATATTTTTTACGTAGTGCATTTGGGAAGTATTATTGTGGTAGATACAATTTATAGAATGTGAGTTACTGTACTTGGCAAGTCTTGTGGTGTTGAAACCTGAAGTGGTACAGCAGCATGTATATGTTTCTCCGAAAACATGCATGTACTCCTTATGACGCATTCAATGTCATTTGTCAAAACATTCAGCCAACAAAAATGTCACTCTTCAAAACAGTTTTTGGTTAGCAAGTGAATAAAAAAGGTGAAGTGGCAAAAATTGCCATGAAAGGAAAAGTAGCTCTATTGCATACCACGCAATAAAACATTTATGTACTGTGTAAATATTTTATCTGTTGCAGAATGAGTAGCTGCCCTACCTTTGGGTGTTTCCTTAGTAGTTTCTCAGCAGTGACAGTTATAGCATTGTCAATGTTCCCCTTTTCAACTATTCTTTTTGATTGGCGAACACTCTTCTCTAATGTCCCAACTGTGATTGACAGTGCCAAGGAGGTGAATGGTTCCATTACTCGTGCGTTGGGCTGACACCAGAGACAAGATTCAAGGGGAAGTGGTATTGTCCAACCTGCAGGCAACTTCCACAGTGATAAAAATGGCATGCATACACTTATAGTACATGTGATGGTGGAGGCATGGAGGGATGATCGTTTGTTTTGCCTTGATTAGGTCATTCTAGAGTTTAAGATTATGCATCCGTCTCTTTCTTCCTAAAATAAAGAGAAGAAAGAACCCTTGAGCGGAAGAACAGTCGAATTTTGTAAAATGCTTGTTCTACTCCTCCTCCTTCCGTGGATGGGAATTTAGCAAGGACAATTTATAGTTGGCAGTGTAATGGAATGGAAGAAACACCAATGAGTCCTGGAAGAACTTTGGCTGTCTTCTTATCCATCGTTACTTCATTCATGTTTTTTTATCAAATTGGACTTTGCGTTCGATCATCATGTGTCTTCTGTTTTCTTCGGCTCAAGAATGATGGTCTTGTGTATTCAATTAATATTTATGATTGGCAAAAGTGGTAAAGCTCCATCATTAGCTCAGCAATACCGATCGGTTTCCAATGCAGCAATGCCCAGTCAATTACCAAAACGAAATCCACTTGGGTGTATCTTTCCAACGTTTACTCATTATCCTCATAAATGCTTAACCTCACACTTTATTGATTAAAGGGCTATACACTCATCTTATGTTGTGTGTTATCGACTCATCTTATGTTGTGTGTTATCGAATCAAGATTAACGACAATTCGTGACACCTCTCAAAATCTAGAGAAACTTGCACAATTTCTTTGTTACGCAACACATCTAAAGTTGAATTATGACTCATACAAATCTAATGAAGTAGATATCAATAATTACTTTAAAGTTAGATCGAACTCATTTAGTAATCTAGACAATCATCTGGACCTTTCTTTCCAAAACGACGGTAATCTTAAATCCTATTTTTCACTTGGATCATCATCAATGTCCGAATCATGTGCAAAATTCTTCTTCCCCCCCCCCCCTCCCCCTTTTGGCCAGAAGTCTTATCTAAAAGTCAATAGTATCTATTCCTTGCATATAATTTTTGTATAGAAGAATTTTTTATGAGGCCAATCATGTTCTACCAAGTATGCCATATGATTATGTTCAAAATGTTTGTCTTCACTCATCATGAACAAAATAAAATTAATGAACATTTCATGATAATAACAATTCAATATCAAGTTTAAACTTTATTTAAAAAAATATTTTTTAAAAATTTAAAAACAGAAATTTTGTACAGTTTACCAAACGTATTTATGTTCTTTTTCTATTCTAGGAACAGAAATTAATTGCAGTTACCAAACATGTTTCTGTTCTTTTTTTATTTCAAGAATAATTTTCTTTTTACACTTACCAAACGCGTTCTTTTGTTTAAAAATTATTTCCGGAATAGAAATATTTTTTTTTTTTTATTTCTGTTCGCTGGAACAATTTTTGAACAGAAACGTTACGAAACGTACGCACCCTAACCTTTTTGAGCGTGCCGCTTGATCTTTGCTTTGTTCTTCTCTTTTTGCCTTCTCAGCGCGCATCGTTCAGTGTTCAGCCCTTCGCTTCTCATTAAGAGGGTTGAGGCCGGAGCGACGGATTCAGGCATTGCTCCGGAGAAACGCCCTTGGAAAACCCTTTTATAGAGTGTTCCAACAATAGCTTGAAGGTTTTGGCGAGGGCCAGGCGCTCGCTTCACAAGCTCGGCGCTTTCCCTCACCGGAGAAGTTTCTCTACTCTGCCCCATTACGCTTGCTACGACGACGTCGAAGACCAGGTCTCTCTCTCTCTCTCTCTCTCTCTCTCTCTGTGTTTCAGTTTGTTGTTTGACGCAAGTTGTCCGGGTAGTCAAAATTTGATTCGTTCAGAAACTCGATGGAGTCATGTCGCAGCGTCTACTTTGGGGATAGCAAAAGGCGGGTTCGTTTAGAATGGGAGCTACATTTCGATTCGTGTATGTTTGTGGCGTCAGGTTTTGGTGGATGGAAGAGTTAACTCAAGAACTGCGATACTCAACCGGCCATCCGCTCTTAATTCTCTGACTACCCCAATGGTTTGGTTCTTTCTCTCTCCCCGACTCAAAATGAATTTCTCGCCAACCCCAATCAGAACGGAAAGCCGTTTCATTTTTCGTGTTTCTTAGTTCTCCATTCGTTTATCTTTTCTAGAATAATTAAAGCTTGAAATTTTATGCTGATATATTCTTCGGGTGGCCAGGCTAAAGAGGCTCTATGAATCATGGGAAGAGAATCCAAACATCGCGTTTGTGTTGATGAAGGTATTGCCATTACATGCCCTCATACAAGAGCTGATAGTTTCAGATAGATCCTGGTTTTGTTTTGTCTAGAGTCTACATAGAAGGAGAAATGGATTCACATTTTCAGGCATTCCTTTTATTATTGTCAGGGTTCGCAAGCTTTGAATTGACATTAACTTTTTTGTCTGATCTGAAGGGTAGTGGCAAAGCTTTCTGCTCAGGTGGAGATGTCATTACCCTTTATCATTTGCTCGCTGAAGGTCGGATGGTGATGAATCCTGTCATTTACTTGGCTTTCAACATTTTTTCTCTGATAGTTTTTATGTCCTTTTTCTTTGCTGTATATTTAATTTAATTATTAGAAGTAGAAAATTGGTTCAAGGGCAAGAATATCATAAACGTGACAATGTTTGGGTGTTAAATATCAACATGTGAAGGTAATTTTTATAACCGGAGATGATATGCAATGGTGGATCTGTGGCTGTAGAAGAAAGGTTGGATTAGGAACTATTGTGTTTGAGTGGAGCTAAATATTGAATCAGGTGGGATATGATATATAAACTAAGGTGGAAGGTGTGAAATAATGCCCCTCCGGTGCTCTTCAAAGAGCATGTAACTTTGCTATCAATCTGCTTTTATTCGCTTGATTATGATCTATTTGTTCTTTTACTTTTCTTTCCCAATTGTTGTTTCTAATCAAGTAGTCAGCATATATGCAGGGAACATTGAGGAGTGCAAATTTTGTTTTCGTACTTTATATAAGTTCGCTTACCTGCAAGGGACATATTTGAAGCCACATGTGAGTACCTCCTTTTAAAGTTTATAAACGGTTAGCTCTTTTGAGATGTAGATACAGTCTACTGTGTAATGGATAATTCGGGGCTTGGATTTTCCTCTGAATTTCTCTTGGTTTGCGCAATGACTTCTTGAGACAATATATTATTGGCCATTCATCATAGAATAGGGTATTATTTCTCCTGTCTGTATGAGAAACAGAACTTTCACCCTAGATTTTCTATGATTCTGATAAATTATATAGTTGATACTATAAAAATCTCATCTTATATTTTTGAATTGATGCTTCAGGTTTTGTGAATAAGTGGTTGAAGTATGCTTAAGAGTTGGTTTTCTTGTCATGGATGAAAAGCTTGAATCTCACATCTTGCAGTATTACTGGATTCCAGTGACTCAAAGATTGCTAATATGCCTGCAAACTACAACCTATGTACACATTCTGATATAGGGTACTCTTACATTGTGGATCACTAAAATTGGCAATCTGAAAAATAACCTGTTCACTATACAATTGGAAAGCATTTATGCAGACTTTTGAAATATTGGAAATAACTAAAATGAATGATTCTAGTAACATTAAGTTAAATGATGCTCTAAACTCGTAATCACGCGACAAAAATTGGCAAAAGAAACTTTCTGTGTTAAAAAGTGATTGATGGTGGATGAATCCTTGGAGCTCTATCATGATCCAAATTTTGAAATTATTGAACCTACTAGTTGGGATATTGTGCTTCTTGACATGTGATCTACTCCATTCTGCTTTGGCACCATTTTCTGTAGCATAACTAGTCTAAGTCAGTTAGGTGGACATACTTTGTTGCAGATGAATCTTTAAGTAGATGAGATACCTCCGCATTGGTGGCATGATCAGTAAAACTATCTTTGACTAATTATCTGCATGACTATGCTCTTTTTCTGTAAGGCAATTCACGGTGAGATGAGAGGAGTAAGTAAGTCCCTGTGATTCTTGACATGATTCTTCTTAGGGCACAAGTAAGTCCTTTTGATGTTTAGCCCTTGTCTACTTATTACTCTATGCTTACTTAAAGAAAGAAGAACAATTAAAAATCATTTACGTTTTCCCTCTTTGTTCCTTGAGTCAAATGTAAAGCGAGTGACATTTACTGCGATTGGTTTATAGGAGTCATCTTATAGGCATATTTTCTTCCATGTCAAGTAGGATTCCATTTCTAAAATTAATCGCATGATGTACTTTAAGTTACTTTCATTATTTGTTTTTTGAAATATTCCATCAAAGTAAGTCTTTGTCATTCTTGACATGATTCTTCTTGGAACAAAAGTAAGTCCTTTTGATGTTTAGCCCTTGTCTACTTATTACTCTATGCTTACTTAATAAAGAAGAACAATTAAAAATCATTTATATCTTCCCACTTTGTTCCTTGGGTCAAATGTAAAGTGAGTAACATTTACTGCAATTGGTTTATAGTAGTCTTCTTATAGGCACACTTTCTTCCATGTCAAGCAGGATTCCATTACTAAAATTAATCGCATGATGTACTACAAGTTACTTTCATTATTTATAATTTGAAAAATTCCATCAAAGTAAGTCCTTGTGATTCTTGACATGATTCTTCTTGGAGCAAAAGTAAGTCCTTTTGATGTTTAGCCCTTGTCTACTTATTACTCTATGCTTGCTTAAGAAAGAAGAACCCTTAACAATCATTTATGTTTTCCCTCTTTGTTCCTTGACTCAAATGTATAGCAAGTGACATTTACTGCAATTGGTTTATAGTAGTCATCTTATAGGCACAGTTTCTTCCATGTCAAGCAGGATTCCATTTCTATAATTAATATGATGTACTCTAAGTTACTTTCGTTATTTGTTACACGAAATATTTTATGAAATTGTTTGTTTACTTGACATCAACTTGTTGACCCATTTTCACAATAAAAACTGCAAGTGTTAACCATTTAGCAGGTGTAATATTCAATTTCTGGGAATTAATTTTAAGTCAATCAAAGTTGTTTGAATGTCTTAGTACTTAGTTTCAACTTATGGTCAGTCACTTTTTATTTACTTCACTCCTGGCAGCTGGCTATCTTGGATGGTGTCACTATGGCAAGTGGAGCTGGGACTTCTCTGGAATGTTTCGATTAGCTACTGATGAAACTGTATATGACTTTTCCTAAATACTGATATAGATGTTAACTGCTTTCATATATGTGCTCGTTGAAGTTGTAATTATTTAACTTTGCCAACTTGTTTCTTATCTTAATATAAAGTGAGGTTCACTGCCATTGGCTGTTGTACTTGAATTTGCTTTTGAGCTGGAACCAAGGTTTCTGGCCATCCTTGTCAATGCCACATCATCATTCTTCTTCAGCAAATTACTGAGGTGGAATAAAAAAAATGAAGCAAAGCCTAGAGAGGCAGAAAGAGAGGATGGGGAAGGTCAGGGTAAGGGCGACTTTTGTTGTTTTTGTTTTTGTGGGTGTGGGGGGAAGGGTGGCCTGCTGGTGGAGGCGGTGTTGCCCAGCCGTAGCCAGGGTCATGGTGACTGGGCACTTGCCGCCATCACCTTTGAATGTCACATGCAACAGAGAGACAGAGGGAGTGTGTAAGAGAACATTGGCATTGTGTTTGCACAACACAAAATCTTCTAGAAAAGAGGAATTAAATAATGGGGTCAACAAACATGAAACAGCAAAATTCTTGAAATAGGAGGTCGGAACTAATGCTTCCCATGACCCATTATCCCAAATTGAGGAAATTTACCAGAGCATAAACAAAAATAACATAAACGAAATTCCAACTTCTTTTCTTTTAGGTGGTTGATTCTGTTTGAGCCCAATACAGAAGAACAAGAATATGAGGCTACAATGACCATGAGCTCTTGCGCTGTGCTCTCTGAATCATAGACCGCAAAAATAAATAAATAAATAAAATAAATAAAATAAATCTTGAATCCTCCTAATCACAAAGCACTTGTGGTTTACTCAATCCTTGTGATCTAGTTTTTGTTATTTATTGACAACGGTTTGGCAACAAGTGAAAGATATGAATGCAAGGAATTCTCATAGTCCGTCTTTCTCAGACCGGTTCAAATCCCAGCAGAACCACTGCAGATGTGATGTGAGGCCGCAATCCTCGCTCAGATCTGTTGCAAGGGCTGTGGCCCTTGCTACTGTGTGTCGAGGGGCAGCCAAGGACCAGGACTGCTTTTCCCTCGTATCTCTCTCTCCGGGTGTGTACATCTGTGATGGATGGGGGCTGCACATGCCTAAGCTCTGTGAGGATCTGGCCACCCCTAATGGTGGCTGTCGGTCCGTAACTGCCTTTATTTGCCAGAGCAAGCTGAAGATGGTTTTCCTTTTCCCTTTTTTCCTTTTTTTCCTGTTTTCCTTTTTTTCCTTGAAATGACAACTTTATATTTTTTTTAATTATATTTTTTTAACACTGTAATAGCCAAGTGGACCCTATGTGGCTGCATAGATGCCAAGGTAGCAAGTTACAGCCTTGTGACATCCACTTCACCATTTTTGTTTAGTTTTTAGTGGGAGGACTAACTTGAACAAACAAACATATAATGTGCCAGGTTTTATATTTCTGCAGAAATTCTGCAAAGTAATTCTTGAGCTAATGCTTTCAATTGCAGGTTTTTTCCCATCCAGAGGTTCAAATAGGATTTCATCCAGATGAAGGAGCTTCCCTCCACCTTTCCCGTTTACCTGGCTATCTAGGTACATTGTGTCTGCAAACAAAAGGGAGATCTTGGCTAGGCTGTGTAATGATATAAGGAGATCATTCATCAAACTTAAAATAGGCCAGAACGGTCGGATGATATTTAGGCCTCAAAATGTTCTGATGGTGTCTGTAAACTGGAAGTTCTTTGGAAATTTAATCTTTGCCACATGTTTGAATGTTTTACTGTATCCATGAGTTCCCAGAATTGAGAAAAGTTGAAGAGCATCCAATGTATTGCACTAAAGGGAAGCCTTTGTTTGCAATGTAAAATTCAATATTGAAACCATGAAGAGATCATATAGTTATTTTGTCCTTATGTTTGTACTGAAAAGCTCATATAGTTTCCATAGTACTTTCTTTGCATGGATTAGTACTTTTCCTCTTTGAATCCCAAGTTGTCAATAACTAGCGTTGGGATACTGTCTTAGAATGTGTGGTCTTCTTCTTCCAAGGGAAAAACTGGCTCTCATGGGGGATAAGCTTAATGGTGTGGAAATGGTTGCCTGCCGCTTGGCTACTCACTATTCAATAAATGCGATTTGTTTTCAGTGCACCTTTGGCTGCTGGTTCAGTGTTTTTACACTACAGACCTGATAATCTCTTCTAAGTCACGAATAATGACCTTGACAGAGATTGGCTTTGATCAAAGAGTGTCTTGGTAGACTAAACACTGATGATCCATCTGTTATAGAGACATCCCTTTCACAATATGGTGATCTTGTTTATCCCGACAGGAGGAGCATCATTCTCAAGTAATGTTCAACTTTTGTCTACTGAGTCTGGGATCTTTGTGGCGTGATTTTTACTTATATCCTCCTCTGTGTGAATGACAGTGCTTTTGGATCTATATGGTATAACTTTGCATTGTACACCTGTTTGGGGGAACAGACTAGAGAAGTTTGTGGTGTAGCTCATAAATGATGTACATTGTGAGTAGACTGCATTCTACCGCATATAATGATAGCTTTCTTACTTTTTGGTGCACTGGTTATAAGGCAAAGAGAGGCTTTACATGCTTAGAATTTTTGTACTAGCTATTTTTAGTCTTTTCTGTGGTTGATTCTGTTTTACCAAATCCAAGTACAACTATGAACAGTCATTCTAAACACTTAAAATCTACATGATAAGTTATAAGTGATGTCATAATATTGATTGTGCATATGAGAATCGTGCAAGGGACAAGTAAATATTCCAGATAGCTTAGTGATTGCTGCTTTTATGGAAAAAAGTTTCTTCCGTCTCTGTGCAAGTATATTCCATCTTACCTTTATTAAAGAATCAATCTGCACATTGTGTTTTGCTTGCTACCAAAAATTCTTTTGTTCTCTAATCTTTTCAGTTTTATTTGTTGCAGTTATTAAAGCGTGTGTCGAATAATTTATTAACCGAAGGATGTTTGTCTTGTTTGCTTTTGATATTTTAGTGTTGACTCAGGATTGAAGTGATCGATAAATGCTTTAGCCATGACACAGTGGAGGAAATTATTCATGCACTGGTAAGTTGGATGAGAGACCCTGAAAAGGACTCTTATGTTTATCGTTGGAAAGTCCATAATGCTTGACATCATAATGGTTTTTGAGATGGTAGCACTGATGTTTTATTTTGCCAGATGACATGATGGTAGACTTGGGACTAATTAACTGAGAAATGCAATGAGTCAGCATAGTTAATATCCTAGATGTTCTATTATTACCATCTTATAAATTGATGTTGCTTAGGAAATTGAAGCAGCTGACTCATGTGATAAATGGTGTGCAATGACCCTCAAGAAACTAAGGGAAGCTTCTCCATTGAGCTTAAAAATCAGTTTAAGATCTGTGAGTTACCATTGTTTTGATATTATTTGTTGGATATAGATTCCTTCTCTCAGACATTGACTTAGTTATAATTATTACTTTCAGATTTGTGAAGGCAGATTCCAGACTCTTGATCAATGTTTAACTTGGGAATACCGAATATCCCTTTGTGGAATCACTGGAGAAGTTTCCAAAGACTTTTGTGAGGTACACAAATGTTGGACATCCACAGCAATTGTATGATTGAATCTTGTGGTTTTTCTTTTCTCTCTTTACTGTCAGATGATTGTACCCTTTGTCATCTGTGGGATTGCAAAGATATAGTTTATGTTCTGATTATTGGTGCTCTTTGCCATCTGTAGGGTGTTCGGGCATGGTTAGTGGATAGGAACTTTGCTCCAAAGGTAAAATTGAGTCGCAATTTTTCCAACCTTACACAATTGTGTCAATTTACGTGACTGAAATGATGGTGGGTTTTCCAAATAATGTGCAGTGGGATCCTCCAAGTTTGGAAAACGTAACCAAGGAGATGGTGGGTTTTTCAAATAATGTGCAGTGGGATCCTCCAAGTTTGGAAGAAGTTACCAAGGAGATGGTCAACTTTTATGTCTCTCCACTTCTATCCGAGCCTGAGCTAGAGCTAACCAGTGCCTCACGGGAACCCTTTGTATGACAGATTTACGAATGCTGATGAATTTTTCAGCATCTTCAGTTTTGTTGGTTAGGTATTAAACTGTGTCATTTAATGTTATCTTGGTTCGTGCATACCCTCGACAGTTCAATGTCTGTCATGTTTTCGTTGTATGCCAAGTCTTTCTCCCAGAAATTTCACACAGACAAAGCACCAGCACAATAGGATAAGCAGCTCTACCTTAATCACCGGCACTCTCTCTCTCTCTCTCTGGGGTTAATTATTTGTTTATGCACTTCTAGAGCATATAACAATGTTTCTGGGATTATACTTTACCAAAAAAAAACAATGTTTCTGGGATTATTAAGGCTGGTCCAGAGAAAATTTTACTATAGTTTCCCATGTGGAAATCAAAAGGCACATATCTATGGGACGATGCAACTACCAAAATTATGGAGGGAAAGCCTCAGGAAAAGGATCCGAAAGTACAAAAAACTGCAAATCCTCCAAGTGTAGTGAAATGCTGAAATTACTATCCAATATGGACTTCAGAAATTGAAAGATCTACATGATTGGTGGAGGGAAATTCAGTCAAATTAGTCTTGCAAATAAGTCTTAATTTCCTTGTGAAAAAGGCTTCATACCTGTACAAAGATCTATATAGTTGCCTAGTTGGTGGGGAAGAATACATGCAAACTTGCAAAGTTAGGCTAGAATTAATACGTCAAATGCACTTTTATCTGTATGACATCGTAGAACGTTACAGTTATAACCATAGTTATTTAATAAGAGTTTGAATCTTCCTATTTTGGCTAGAGCTGTTCTTGGTGACCAGGTGGGAACGAGCCTAGAGAAAAGCTTTGATATCCGGGTCTTCAGAACTCATGGCCACAAGTGAAATCCTTTCTTTGGCTTGCTTGCTACGATCAAACAATTCATGAGCAATTTAGCAAAAATATCAAAGAGCTACCAGATTATCAACTTTGGAGAATAATTCCCTTATCTATGAAAAGTGCATACTGGATAAAGAAGCTTTTATTACAAAATGCATTAACTCCATTTTTAGAAACTCGCTGCTTCCAATATTAGACAACTTCTATTAAACCTTGCCCAATGAAATGTTCAAAAAGATTACTGCTAACCAGCCACCTAAGCATTGGCTGCCAATGCCAGCACCAATCAGCAGCCTGTCAGTGCATCAGTTGATTTATCACATGCCATCTAAGGTTGAAGAAACTGTAATACGCAAGCGTAGAGGAAATTCCTATTCAATCTGAGTTCTTGTTTCTGGAACACTCAAGTCCCTCAACTGCAACTGCCTCTGAGTTTGATCAAGAGAAATCTATAAGTCATCTTTTGAAGCCATCACTTGGCTCTTAAATCAACCAAATGACGAGACTTGACTAGGCCTTTCCATGTCCACGAATTCCAAATTAACCTTAAAATGCCTTTTTCCATTTCGAACTTCAAAGAATTCAGCTTAACTGACAGAAAAGCTCGTGGTTGCAGATACATTCCAATATGCTCACTAAGCATGTATGGAAATCATCACAAAATGTTCTTGATGACGCAACTTTGTCAAGACCCGAAAAAGCAGCTTGCGATTAAGTTCAAAATATACCTCTTCAGTTTGTGACTTAACAACAGTAGATCAAAACATAGACAATAGTGGTGATATACTTAAAGGGTTCGAGTCTTACTTCGTCGTCTGATTTAGCTTTCCACGTTCGTCAACACCTGCAAAAACAGGTTGTGATTAAGTTCAATATGCACCTCTTCAGTCTGCGACTTGATGACAGTAGATTGAAACATAGAGAATAGTGGTGATATACTTAAAGGGTTCGTCTCCTGGTCAGTCGTCTGTTTTCTCTTTCCGGGCAGCGTCTTTTCTTGACAT
The DNA here is from genome assembly GCA_017140395.1 of Eucalyptus lansdowneana. Lineage (NCBI taxonomy): Eukaryota > Viridiplantae > Streptophyta > Magnoliopsida > Myrtales > Myrtaceae > Eucalyptus > Eucalyptus lansdowneana. The sequence goes on along the minus strand of CM029483.1, from coordinate 6,936,353 downwards.
CGTCCATAGGAGGCTCTTCGCTAATTTCATGATGCCCAGAACTTGCAGATGGATGGACCTGATCGAGGCTCACCTTGTTTGTCTCTGATCGAGGCTCACCTTCTTTAGCCTTCTCTTACATGAAAAATAAGATTTTCTTTAGCCAGCACTCTAGGATGAGAAAATGCAGATGTCATCAAACAAATGTTTTTCTTAACAATGGTTTTGCCTTTTGCACAAACAAGGGTACAGCAAGCTCATGGCTCCTATCTACGAGACATCATTGAGTCTTATATATTCCACTGAAAGATGATGATTCAGTAATTCATGTAGTGTAAAGTCTCCTTTTCTTCCTTCAAAGTCGGTTTTACTTTTCCAAATTAAGTTCCTCTACAAAGCACATTGACCTTCCATATCCCTCGGAATGTCCAGAAGTGAAATCTCTAACCTTGAATTTCTCCCATTCAGACAACTAAACTTGAATGTATTGATGAAAGAGGCAAAAGGAAAAGACAGTATTACTTTAGGAATTCGAAATAAATATGCATTATATGGAACAAGACACCTATATTCAGTGTACGAGTTGGAAGTTCTGTTTTCATGTCTGTATGCACAGAAATTGTAGATAAAGTCAATGGATTGAGGAATATGACCAAAGAGAGGGGACCAAAGAAAATGGAAAGGAAAGCCCGACGCTGTCGCCCGTATCAGATATATCCTCTCATATGGCAACTTTTGATTTGTTATGGTAGGGAAAATTTGAGAATTCTAGACATTTGCAAGTGAAGAAATGATTCTATGGACTGGTTGAATGCTGTTATATATTCTTGTAAATTTACATTGTCGATTCAATTCTTGAACATTCTATAAATTTATCTGAAATATGATAGGTATGTGCAATGGCATGCTTCTAACTACTTTACGTTTGAATAAGTTGTTAAAAAGAAATTTACATCAAGTCGCATTTTAGGTGAAATCTTTTGATGTTATGATGAAATCCTGGTCGAGTCTCACCTTGTTTGTCTCTGATGGAGGCGCACCTTGTCGAGCCATTCTTTTGTAATGCTTGAAAGTGGTAGGACCTCCCGAGTCGAGCAACTTCCCGCATTTGTCAACCATTATTTCGCACTCATCTGGTATTTTCGAGTTTGATATGTCAAGCAATGTTTCCAGCACATAACACCGTTTGACACGCAACGAAGTCAAACACTCTAGTTCGTCAAGGCCCTTGACAACCCGTAGCTCTTCGCAAGAATAGATAGTCAACCTCTGAAGGTTCTTCAATTTCCACATACCGGTTAACTCTTTCATAGCAGAGCATTGTTCCAAGAAGATGCTTTGCAATGATGACAGTGTAACCATGACTTGAAGCTCCAGTAGGTTGAGGTTGCAACGCACTATAAGATTTTTATTTCCATCGAGGCATTCAAAAGACGAAGTACTTTTCGTGACTCTGATTGATCGGAAAACCCGAGACCTCCTCTCTCATCGCATAATTCTATCTTTTCAATTGACACGCAGCCAGAAATTGATAATTTCTCCAGTGATGCCAACGAATCAAGAGCCTCAATCTTAATCAAATTACGGCAATATTCTACATCCAGTATCCTTAAGCTAGATGGTATAACTAACCTCTGAGTTTTTCTACACCATTGCAAATGTAAGTGCTGCAATTGAAAAACCCCGCCAAGTTGAATTTCTTTTGATCGTGAGAGACGAAGCGTCAATTTTGACGGAATTTTCAAGTTGGATTGTGCCGGTCCAACTTCAAAATTGTCAAGTTCTAATAAAAGTAAAGAAGGCGGTAGCTGCTCAAGGCGTTGCAGATTTAGACGATACAAAGTAAGATCTTCTAGATGAGAAAGGGCACCCAACTCTGTGGGAGGCACGTCGATTTTGAGAAGACACAACTCCAACTTCTTTAGTTTGGATAGGCTACCAATCCACCTCAAGTCACATGGGGGCTTGAGTTCTGACGAATCTTGATCTTCAGAGCCATCAGATATGACCAACTCTACTATATTGGTAAGCTTTGAGAGATTTGGGACCACCTGCAATGACTCAGATTTAACGCGCAAATGGACTAAACTTGCTGGAAGCTCAGGCAACTCTTCAATCTTATCACACCCTGTTAACTCAAGTGTTGAGAGGTGTTTAAGCCCCTTGATTGTTCTCGGAACTTGACAAATTCCGGTCCAACATAAATCTAGGACTCTTAAAGAGGATAGATCTCCTATTTCATCAGGAATTTTGCCAACCAACTCATTGTGTCTACCAAGATAAAGCTCCTCCAGTTTGTTCAACATTCCAATAGCTTTGGGTAACTTCCATTCCCGTACATCCGTAGTTTCAATGGTCCTTAACATTGACAGATCCAAAGTGCACAACGATGTTAATTCTCTAATGGATTTCGGAAAATGTCTGATCTCAGTTTCTTTAAGACAAAGATCTGACAAAAGTCGTAGCTTTTTGATGGAGTTTGGTAGGCTTGTAATTTTAGCATATGAAAGGTCCAACTTCCTTAATGATGCCAAGTTGCCGATAGAGGTGGGAAGTTTGCTCACTCCGTTGTTGTCGATCAAAGAGAAGCGCTCAAGCTTCACTAGCCCTCCAATTTTATTAGGCACTTGTTTAATATGCCCACAATAGATGATACTCAAGTCAAGCAAGCGCTTTAGCTTTTCAATAGAGTCGTCAATTTCCTTCAATTCCACACACCTATCAAAAGTCAACCTCTCTAAATTCAGGCATTCAGACAAGTTTGGAGTCCTAGTGATACCAAAACACCGTGCAAGAGTAAGACTTTTAAGTTTGGTTGCCGTCTGCAAAAAGGAACTATAAACATTAAGAAGCCAAACAATCTACTGGACAACGATTATAAATTGAGATGTAAACCATACCTTAAGTGAGTCCCATACTTTAGAATCATCTTCGAAGTAATTGTGAAAAAATTCAAGGACAACTAAATTCTGTAAATGCATATTCGCCACCCTACAATTTAGTAGGGGAGAAGACCAGGAAATCCATTTTAACATTGGTAGACAATCGGTAAAATCCCCATACAAGGTCTCATTAGATAATCTCAAGAACCTCAAACTTTCAAATCTTTCAATTTCTTCAGCTTCAATTTCTTCATGTTTAATTTCTTTGGTTTCAAGTAAGAAATAAGAACTTCCACCTAGATCAATTGCTTCAACCTTGTCCTTCCTCTGCCAATAAATAAAATAGAGTGATTAGTAGAAGTTTGTTAGTAAGTAGTAATTTTATTTATGATTTGAATGACTAAAATGGAACGAAAAATCACGAGTAGAAAGTTGAAACTCAAACACAGGATGTTACTTTTTTCATTTGAACCTGATAGTTGTCTCACCTGTTTGGTCCTTACCAAATCAAGAATCTCCTCCCTCATCCACAGCCTACTTCGCCTCCCAAGAATTGTAGGACTTTCTTGACAAACAATTTCCCGTCCCAAGTCTCTCAATTGATCATGCATCCAAAATTTGTTATCCTTTACATTTATCAAGGACATTTCAACAAGGATATCAATTTCTACGTTAGGATAAAGTCCACAAGCCTCCCACATGTAACTGGCATTCGTCTTATCCTCATTGATGAAAAAGCATGCGATATCGAGAAAAATTTCGCGCTGGCGATAGTTTAGCTCCTCATAGCTAATCTTCAACGTCTTTTGTACATCTTTATGTGGTATTTTTATTAACTGTTTTAATGTATACTCCCAATTCAGTTTGGACTTTCCACGAAGTAATGAACCTATAACTTTGAGAGCCAAAGGTAGGCCCCCGGTAGTTTTGACAATAGCTTCCAAGAGGCTGTCAAAATCCTCTCTCGGAGAGCCTTCATGAAATGCATGCCTCTTGAAAAGTTCGAGTGCAGGGTAATGTTTCATCTCCTTCATTTCATAAGCCAGATGTTCGAGTGAATGGACCATTCTTCGCTTAATAAACTCCAGTACACTTGTGTTCCTAGTGGTGATAATTACTCTCGTTTCAAGATGGAATTGAACTTGTCCAATTAGATTCTCAATTTGTTCTTCTTCACCAACATCATCAAGAACAACAAGAAACTTCTTCCCACCAAGTATTTCAGCTATCCTCTCCCTTCCGTAATCAACATCATTAATACTTGTTGCTGCATCGGAACTACCAATTTTTGTTAGTAACTTCTTCTGCAACGAGACTAAACCCTCCTTCTTTGACATTTCTCGAATATCATCAAGGAAGGCGCACCACTTTCCAAAGCGAGAATGAAGTTTATTATAGACGGCCCTAGCTAGAGTGGTTTTACCGATGCCCCCCATTCCATGAATTCCGAGCAGCCTCGCCTTTTCACTACAGTGAACATTTAACATATCCAATACTTCTTTCACTGGATCATCAAGTCCGACTAAATCTTTAGTCACAGACTTTTCTCTTGTCTTCAGCTCCAACAAAATTTCTTGAACTACATCGCCCACAAGTTCCGCTTGGCTGCCACAAATAGAAGCAAGTTCATTAGTTACAAAAGCTGTATCGATCATACAGATTAACATGTATGCCTCTGAATCCAGAAAAACAGCGTACTCCTTTTATTCACCCTTAATAACTCTTGCGTATAATTGTACTCTTTTTTTTTTCAAAGATGTGAAGACTTGCTAATTTATATTTATCTCCCAACGTCTCTTGTACAGGACGAGCTTGATTCTAAAGCCAGAAAGGTCAGGGATATTTAGAACTTACCTTTTGCCTTTTCGCAGCTCCCAACCCTTGATTTTACCAACATACTTGAGAGCCTCCTCCCAGGATTCTCCCTCCCAGGATTCTCGCTCGTGAGGTAACTTCTCCTGTTGCTTCTTCTCGTGCTCCGCCTTGTGATTTTGTATGGCCTTCCTGTATGATGCGGTTTCACTTTTAACGGCAACATCATCTGGCTCCACGTAGTAAAAAATGGGTAGGATTTTTTTTCCCTGCGGCGCCGTCTCATTGTCTACCATCATTTTGAGCTCACGGAGACACCATTTGCTACTAGCATAATTTTCTGAAAAGATGGGTACGTAGATCTGGGAGTCTGGGATTGCCCGCTGGAGTTCTCCACCAATTTTTTCACCAACTCGAATTCTTTTGTTATCTATGAAGGCATGAATACCATTATTTTCCAACTCTCGATGAAGGAAGCTGGTGAATCCATACCGAGTATCTTTGCCACGGAAATTCAAGAATACTTGATGCTCGCGTCCTCCTGCATTGCCGCTACTCGTTCCAGCATCTGAATTCGCCATGGCAGCTTTACTTTGCAAATTAAGGCCTCTCGTTCTCTCTCTGAGCGTTCCTCGCTAAAGTCAAGTAAAACGAAAGATACAGTAATAGGTCGTCATGGATCCTCTTTTCAATGACTTCTATGGCGCGTGGGTGTGTGCTAGGTCGCGCGTGAGTAGTCGGCGAAGAGACAGAGTGGCAGCGGGGGACAGGCGCGCAAAGGGTAAGGGTGAAAAGCTAACCTAAAAAAGAGTGGCTCCACGAGAATTTAATTAGATAAAAATATATTTGGTTTTACAATGGAACTCCCTTTATGTCAATAAAGAGATATAAATTAAATCGAAAAGAATGTACTGGGTCTACAAAAGTGATCCCCATTCTAATAAAGTTGAAAAAGATAAAGAAAATTCAAATTTTCACTTAAGGCTCCCTTTATCTTATAAAAGTAAGTAATATTTTAAATATATTTCTAAAAATAATTATTTATATAATTTATAAAAATGGATGTAAAACAATGTTGGATTGAATCCTTCGAAAGCTATTTCTTCATATGAGTGTAACCACAACAGCTTGAGAAAAAGGAAAAGAAAATTTTAAAGAATGAGAGGAGAGACTCCTTGCCTAAAGAAGTTAAATTTCGGGCTTAATTCATAATTAGTTTCTCCAAGACGAATAGTGATAAAGATAAATTTACGGAAGCCATAACCAAGTCCTCCGTTTAGGTTTCAATTTTTTTTTTCCTTACCTTGGAAAATGAGGATTGACTCCTTGCAGTTATAGAGAACACAAGTTCGACTTTGCACTCTCCGAACCCATATATCTTATTACAATATTTCAAACCAAAGAATGTCCAGCCTTTATTGATAATACCCTTAACCAAAGTTCCCAGAAATCTTTATGTTTGTGCTTTTAACACGCACAACTGTATACTAGTTGTGTTACATTAAAATAATCCCGGGAAAATCATGAAATATTGTTAAATCGTTTTTAAGTAAAATGCTAGGATTTGTTCCTCAATTATCATGTCCTTGTTTCATTTTGCTTCTTTTCTGTAGGGGCAAATGGCAATAATATGTATCGTAATTCTCTTGTATACAAGTATAACACAGAGTCCAACGGATGTTTGTGATTATGCATTGGTCTTGCCTACAGCTGTTACTTTTACTTTTAAGTTTCTCTCAAACTCGGGAAAAATAATGAAAGGCTAAGATCAAGTCACCATTGATGAATTCCTTGTGCTCTTTGAAGATGTCATGCTTCATTATACACGCTCTTCTTTGAAAAGCTTTGGTCGCATGACAAAGACCAACTGCACCATGCTTCTACTTCTTCACTCCACCTTTTTGGGCAAACACAATGACTCAATTGGTTTATCAAATAGTCATGACCAACGACTCTAAAAGATAAAGGCAAATGGAAACTTGTTGTTAGGATCGTAAAACGTACCAATACAAAAACTTACTGATACAAATTTTGTTTCAATGTTACTATAAAGGACAAAGCAAAGCGCGAGGGGGATATCATAGAGTATAAATAGTGCAAAGAGAAAATTTCTTAATGTCATAAAAGAAAAGAGAGATGACCAAAATTGCAGCTCAAGAGCTATTTTGCCTTGTCCCCATCCATTGCGGTATTCGTTTTGACTCCTCGAATAAAAAACAATTTCCCACTAAGGTGAATCAATTGAAAATATAAAAATTTGACTCCCATTACTGGATGAGGATAGGATAATGGTTGCAAGCATAATTTCGGCGACACCGTGCGGAAGGTGCTAGAACCGAACGAGCAATGCTCACATTCTCCACATGCAATGACACTTACATGATTTGCCTTTTCTATTAATATAAAAATAAATAAAGCTTAGCATTTCGAAGTACCCGAAACTGTTTAGTTTTCATCAAATTTATCATCAAATCATTGAGTTAAAATGACGTACGATGATTAATCAATTCATGATTTTTTGTAATATAAATACAAATGAAAAATAAATTTATTATAAATATAATAATTATTGATTTTTAGTAATTTAAAAATTAATTCAGAGTAAATTTATTATGAATATATCAATTTAAATTTTTTAATTAAAAATTATTTTTTGATAAATTTATTATAAATATATCATTTTTCCGTGATACTACACAAATGCACTCTACTCGAGTGAGAAGGCATATTCTCCACCAACTAATTTCGATTAAAATATAGATTGCGATAATGCCTTGGTCTCTTTTTACGGGACGCATGTGCATGTGGATGATCGGTCGCTGTCCCATCCCATTTATAATAATATCGCGAGGGCAATAAAAATTGGACGCGCGTCTGAATTTGCATCGTCCGAGTCCGACCAGATCTTTCAATCGGAAAAGTTGCTAGACGCAATGAATCTTCTCAGTGAAAAAACCCTTGACCCAAATTGCACGGCGTTCTCGCCATCCAACGGCTGAAGACTCTTCATGCCGATCGAACGGCTACCAGGCATCCTGTACGGAAAGCACTAAATAATTGCGCGCGTGATTCCCTACAGCAACAGTACGCGGGACGGGACGTGCGTGGAAAAGGACCTCTGCACTGCAGGATCCTTTTTGACTGGACTTGCTTTTTTCTATTAACAAATGAAACAGAAAAGACAACCAACGGGCACGCTCTTTGATGATGGAGGGAGCAGATAAAAGCAAGAAGAAAAAGAGAGGGTACTTTTTTTTTTCCTTTCTTCTTTTTTCTTACTTTCTTTCTCTAGCCAGTGGCCGGGAAAGGGAAGCTTCGTAGCAAAGGCGAGACTGTCTTCGCTGGCTAGAGGAGAAAAAAGAAAATAAAAAAATAAAAAATTATATTATAAAAAATTATTCTTGTTAACGCTAACTGTGCTATATAAAACGGTTATAAAATTTTTTATAATTCTATTGATAAGATTGAAAATTTTAAAAGGTCTAGATGTAAAATTGAGTTGATAAAAGTATAATAAATTTAGGTCCTGTTAATTTTTTTCTCCCGGAAGGCACTCTATTGAGCATACTTGAACAATGTTGCGTTCTTGCCATCCAACAGTCCAAGACTTTTTATGCCGATCGAACTGCTGCGATGCATGTTGCGCGGAGAGCACAAATAATCGCTCGCCTGATTTCCTGCAGCAGCCGTAGTGCGTGGAAAAGAAGCTTTGCATGGACAGGGGCCTTTTTTACTTGACCCGCCTTTTCTATTGATAAAAAAACAGAAAAATAATTGATTGATTGAATTAAATTAAATCACTAGTATGAACGTTGGGCTTTTTGCAGGATGCATGTGCATGGTCGGTCGCTGTCCCATTCCATTTGTATCACATCACGAGGGCAATAAAAATTGGACCCGCTTCTGAATTTGCACCGTCCGAGTCCCACCAGATCTTTGAATCGTAAATGTGGCCAGAAGCAATTTACATCTTCTCAGCCACAAAACCCTCGAGCGAAATTGCACTGCATTCTTGCCATCCGACGGCTCAAGACTCTTCATGCCGATCGAACGGCTGCGATGCATACTAAACGGAAATCGCAAAATAATTGCACGCGTGGTTTTCTGCAGAGATGCGTGAAAAAGGAACTCTGTAGGGGCCTTTTCGACTTGATTGGCCTTTTATTATTGACAAAGAAAGCAGAAAAGACGACCGACGAGCAATGCTCCTTGCTCCATGATGGAGGGAGAAGGTAAGAAAAATGAAAAAAGAGGATACTTTTTCTTTTTTTTGTTCTTTCTATTTTTTTCCTTCCTTTCTTCCACCTTTAGTCAATCGCCGGCCTCGGCGACCAGCCAGAACTGAGGGCATGCTAACGCAAGCCTCGCCAGTGGGAAGGTGAGGTTCTCTCGCTAGAGGAGGAAGAAGGAAAGTTTGGAAAAAAGGATAAATAAAAAATTCGAAAAAATATTGAAATTTTATTAAAAATCATTCATTTTAAGGCGGGCTACACCATATAGGACGCCCAACGTCCATATTAGTGACTTTTGACTAAAATTAATTGATTGTACTCAATTGATATGATGTGAAAATATTTATAAAAATGTTTAAAACTGAATTTTTGAATTTTTTCGTTTTTCCGAGACACAATGCACTCTATTGTGCATGCTTGAACAATGCTGCCCTCTTGCCATCCAATGGTCCAAGACCCTTCATGCTGATCGAACCTCTGCGATGCGATGCATGCTGCACCCAAAGCGCAAAATAATTGCACGCACAATTCCTTGCAGCAGCCGCGCGCGGGAGGTGCGGGAAAAGGAATCTTTGCAGGGACAAGGCCTTTTTCACTTGACCCGCCTTTTCTATAAATAAAGGAAATAGAAAATTATTGATTGAATTTATTAAATTAAATCACATCAATTCTTTTGTGGGACATTACATGAAAATGCAATCTAGGAATTTCCGAGTAGTATTTTTTATTAAATTAATTTTTTTTTGTGTTACTAATAAGTCATACCCACAGTGCAAGTTAGGAATAGTTGTTATGAATTGGGTGACTCCCATGACTATTCATTCGTTTTTTCACTATTAATTCAAGTTTTTAGTGAATCACGTAATAATTTATTTTTTGTGAATCAAATAAATTTTACGTAACAAAGTCGAGAAATCAAAAGAAAATTCAAAATTTCCCTATAAGTGAAAAAAAAAAAAAAAAAAAAAAAAAAAAAAAAAAGTTCCCTCGCTACTTGAAAAACGTGTTTAGTTTCATCGCCATTGGATCCTTTTTACTGGCTTTTATTTGGTCCAATCTACAAGCGAGTAGAATGTTCAAGTACATCGCTCGCGCGCGTGGGTGTGTGCAAAAGTAGAGAACATAGAAAGCAGCTAGAGGAGAGAGAGAGAAAAATGTCAGATCACGAGGAGGACGAAGGACAATTATAGAAAGTAGAGAGTGGCAATGGGTGACAGACACGATGCGATGGGGATAAGGTTTTTTTTTAACGGTTTTTTTTTTTAACAGATGGGGATAAGGTTAAAAAAGAGAAAAAAGAGAGAGTGGCCCACAAGAATTGAATAAATCAAGAACAGTAATTTTATGACGAACTTGCCTTTCAATAAAGATAAAAAATTGCAATTCTCCACATACAACTTAATTTTTCTGAAATTTCTTCGGTTTCTGTGTGGCCTGGGTCGGCGTCGCCTGGCCTCGCGGTGGCCGGGCGAGGCTCCCCCAGGCCGGCAACCTCATCTAGCCGGTTGCCGGCTGGCCATGGCCAAGCCAGCAACTGGCTAAGAAAAAAGAGAAGAAAAGAAAAAAAAATTAATGAAATTATTAATATATTAAAAGAAATTTTAAATCACAAAATTTTTTGGAATTATATCAAATGTGTTTCTATTATTGGAATAAATTTTTTTTATTATTATCAAATGCCTTAAAATGCTAAGAAACTGTTCTCGAGAATAGAAGTAAGAAACTGACCCAAAATAAAAAAAATAGAAGTAAGAAAAAAATTCTGCAAAGAAATATTAATTTTCATCAAATTTTATGATTAAGACACATGATGATTAATAGGTACATTGATTTGAAATTTTGCTATTCATTGAGTGATTTTTTGTGATATTAATTTAAACGGAGAGTATATTCATCACAAATATATCAATTTTGGATTTTTGATAATTTAAAAAATAATTTGAGACGAATTTATCATATATTAATTTAGACTTTTTGTAATTAAAAAAATAATTTTAGATAAATATTTTATAGATATATTAATTTTAGTTTTTTTCATGATATTATCTTAATAAATAAAATAGAGAACCACCGTGCAATACAGATGCTCTCTACTCGAGTGGGTAAAGCATACTCTGCACCGACTAATTTCGATTAAAATAAAGTTGCGTAAGGCCTCGGTCTCTTTTTACAGGATGCATGTGCATGGTCGGTCGCTGTCCCATCACAAACCCATTTGTGATAATATCACGAGGGCCATAATAATTGGCCCCACTTCCTGCACCGTCCGAGTCCAACTAGATCTTTTCAATCGTAAATGTTGCCAGGCAATGTACCTTCTCAGTCATAAAACCCACAAGCCAAATTGTACCGCGTTCTCGCCATCCAACGGTCCACGACTCTCCATGCCGATCGAAAGGCTGCTACGCATGTTGCACGGAAAGCACGAAATAATTGCGCGCGTGACTCCCTGCAGCGACGGTACGGGAGGTGCATGGAAAACGACCTCTGCATGACCTTTTTGACTTGACTTACCTTTTTCTATTAATAAAGAAAACAGAAAAGACAACCCACGAGCAGATGCTCCTTATTTAATGATGAGGGAGCAGGTAAAAGCAAATGGAAAAGGACGGGTACTTTATCTTTGACGTCGATAATAATCATATTATATAGAACATTTAAAGAATAAAATATTTATAATTTAATTGATAAAATTAAAAATTTAAATAAAATTGAATTGATAATATTATAATAAATTTAGGTTGTTGGATTTTTTTTTTTCCCGCAAGGCACTTAATTGAGCATACTTGAATAAAACTGCGTTTTTGCCATCCAACGGTCCAAGACTTTTCATGCCGATCGAACGGCTGCGATGCGTGTTGCACGGAAAGCACAAATAATTTCCCGCGCGATCCCCTGCAGCTTCCCTATGCGGGAGGTGCGTGGAAGAAAATCTCTGCAGGGACAGGGCCTTTTTGACTTGACCTGCCTTTTTTATTAATAAAAAACAGAAAAAATAATTGATGGAATTAATTAAATTAAATTAAATTAATTCCTTAGGGGGACGTTACATGAAAAGGCTTTCATCTTGTAGAAATTTCCGAGTAATTATATTTTTTATTGATTAAATTAGTTCTTTTTGTGTTGCCAATAAGTCATTCCCATGGTGCGAATTAGGAGCAGCTGCATTGAAGTGCGGCTTCCATGATTTTTCATTCACTTTTTCACTATTAATTCAAATTTTTAGCCAACAAAATAACATTTCTTAATTCAGGGGATCAAATAAATATTATGTTCCGACAAAAAAAAAAATTGTAATAGAGTTGAGAAATAAAAAGAAAATTCAAAGTGAAGATAAATAATTGCAATTCTTCACGTGGTGCAATTGAATTTTCTGAAATTTTCTCTACTTTTGTCTCAACCTTCCTCGTCATTATCATTACTTGAGAATTTTATGTATGGCAAAACTTCATCATCTATTTCATTAGATGGAGCAATTTTCTAGTCTAATTCAATCAATTCTTCATATCTATGTCTTCACCGAAGATTATGGGATGTGTTCCCATTTACTAAACTTTCCCTACAACACTCAGCTACATGTCTTGCCTCAAATCTTGCCTCTCATGTTCCCTTACCTCAGTACTCGGCTCAATACCGTTTCCTATTTCTCATGCTTGAGTACCTCATCATTTCATTGTCACTGTAATATTTAACCTACATTTGTTTATCCTTTATATCATTATCGTTATAGAAGTATGTTAAACCATCTTCTTCTTTTTTAATGTTTTTTCCAAGTCACAATAATGCATTTTTTCTATTTTATATAGTAATTATTGCACTATATCTCACACGAAATTAATATATGATGACTTTCTTACGGCAACAACAATGATAGTATATTGATTTCCACTAGAGTATTCTTACTTATTGATGCTAATAACAAATTCTCCATCACTGATGTCTACAATATTGTCTCCTATGCCAACGCTACATCCAAGAAAAAAAAAAGCTTTTGGAATCACAAAGCAGAAAGGACAATAACTTCACATGAAAGTCTTACAATCGCACCTAATTAATTAAACAATAATGCAACAGTTATTGCTCAACAGACAAAAAGCAACAAAACTAGCAATGAATTGAGAAGACAAATTGAGGGCTGCACAATGACAATTTCACTGTTGTGCAATTCCTTCTCTAGCACCGGCGTCCCACGGCGGATCAAGAACTCTAATTTTTCGTTCCCATACCTAATTTTGGTTGAGAAGCCCTAACTTTTCCCTCCAATGAAGCAACTCGAAGAAAGATGGCGGCCACGAATGAGTTAAGAGTAACAGAAACGGCTAGCAACGGCAAACTAACAGGGAGTGTGATGCGATGGTCAGCCAGTGTTAAAGGTAATCTAGCTCATAACCTTTCTTCTAAATTAATTTAACTTTACAAAAATTAACAAAAAATAAAATCTTCGTCTACTAATTTTGATTAAAATATAGGTTGGGATGGTGCCTAGTCAGTCTCTTTTTGCAGGATGCATGTGCATGGTCGGTCGCTGTCCCATCCCATTCGTAATCACATCACGAGGGCAATAAAAATTGGACCCACTTCTGAATTTGCACCGTCCGATTCCCACCAGATCTTTGAATCGTAAATGTGGCTAGAAGCAATTTACATTCTCAGTCATAAAACTCTTGAGCGAAATTGCACTGCGTTCTCGTCAGCCGACGGTCCAAGACTCTTCATGCTCATCGAAAGGCTGCGATGCATGCTGCACGGAAGGGGCAAAATAATTGCACGCGTAATTCCCTGTAGCAGCAGTAGGCGGGAGGTGTGCGGAAAAGAAGCTCTGCAGGGACAGGGGACTTTTTTACTTGACCCGCCTTTTCTATTAATAAAGGAAATAGAAAATTATTAATTTAATTAATTTAATTTAAGACATTACATGAAAATGCATACATCCTATAGGAATTTGCGAGTAATGATTTTTTTATTGATTAAATTAATTTTTGTGTCGTCGATAAGTCATGCACATGGCACGAATTAGGAGTAGTTATTATGGAGTGCGTGATTCCCATTGATTACTCATTTGTTTTTTCACTATCAATTTAAATTTTTAGTGAATCACGTAACAATTTCTTTTTTGTCAATCAAATAAATTTTACGTAATAAAGTTGAGAAATCAAAAGGAAATTCAAAATTTCAGTGTAAGCAAAAGAAAACAAAAAGTTCCCTCACTACTTGAAAAACGCGGTTGGTTTCATCGTCATTGGATCCTTTTTACTGGCTTTTCTTTGGCGCGATCTACAGGCGAGTAGGATGATCAAGCACATCGCTGGCGCGCGTGGGTGTGTGCAAAAGTAGAGAACATAAAAAGCAGCGAGTGGGAGAGAGAGAGAAATGTCAGGTCACGAGGAGGAGGACCAAGGACAATTATAAAAAGTAGAGAGTGGCAGTGGGTGACAGACACGATCTGATGGGGATAAGGTTAAAAAGGAGAAAAAAGAGAGAGTGGCCCATAAGAATTGAATAAATCAAGAACAGTAGTTTTATGATGAACTCGCTTTCCAATGAAGATAAATAATTGCAATTTATTTTTTGTGAAATTTTTTCGGCTTTTGTCTCGGCTGTACGAATTTCTCATCATCATCGTCAGTTGAGTAATTTATATTTAACAAAACTTCGTAATCTAATTCACTGAATTGAACAACTTTCTAATCTAATTAAATCAAAAGTTAATACTTTAAAAAACCCAAAACTTGTACATTTGTGATAAATTTACCCCAAACTACTTTTTTGACCACCGAAAATCCCAAATTGGTATACCTTTGACAAATTTACCCTAAACTGGTACACTTGTGATAAATTTACCTTCTGTTAATTTTCGTTAAATTTTCTTATCAAATTATTAAGTTAAATGACACATGACAATTGATCGGTATACCAATTTGGGATTTTACACTTTGTTTGTCATAGTTTACAATTTTTGTGATTTTTTTGTGGTATTAATCTAATTTAGCGGAGGGTATATTAGTCATAAATTTATCGGTTTTGGGATTTTTGTGGTCGAATAAATTAGTTTGGGGTAAATACGTCATAAATGTACCAGCTTATGGTTTTTTTATAGTCAGTCGAGGTAAATTTGTCATAGGCGTCTTAGGTTTGGGGTTTTTCACGGTCAAAAAAATAGTTTAGGGTAAATTTGTCACAAGTATACCAGTTTAAAATTTTTAAGGTATTAACCCTTAAATCAATTCTTCATCACCTGTGTCTTCATCATAGATTCTAAGACGTGCTCTCGTTTGTTACGCAATCGCTGGTGTCTTGCCTCCCTCTCTTCTCTCTTATATTCTCCATTCTCTAAAATAAATCTATCTTCAACCTTAGTATTCAGTTCAATACCATTTTCTACATCTTATACTTGAGTGCTCTTATCATTTCAATGTCATCAAAATATTCAATGTACACTTATAATGATAAATAATATCATTTATACCATTATCTTCATGAAAGTATCTTAAACCATTTTTCAAGCTTTTCCCAAAATCACAATGGGATATATATTTTTCACAAAATCAATATATGACAGCCTCCTTGTAGCGACAACGATAGTATATTGATTTCCACTAGCGTGTGTTCCTATTCATTGGTGCCAACAACAAACAAACAATGATGTATACACTGTTGTTTCCCATGCCAACGCTGCACCCAAAAAAAAAAAAAAGCAATGCTGAAAGGTTGCAACTTCACATGGAATATTTATCGTTTAGCGGATTGAAAGCAACAAAACTAGCACTGAATTGAGAAGACAAATTGAGGACCACGCAATGGCAATTTCATTGTTGCACAATTCCTTTTCTAGCACCGTCATCCTCACGGTTGACCAAGAACCTTAATTTTTTCCTTCCCATACCTAATTTTGGCTTCGAAGCCCTTTCCCTCCAAGAGAAACTCGGAGAAAGATGATGAGCTTAAATGAGCGAGAGTAACAGAAACAGCGGGCGATGGCAAGTAAAAGGGAGAGTGGTGTGATGGTCAGCCAACATTGAAGACAATCTTCACCTACTAGCCCTATAACCTTCCCTGCGTGTGATGTTGCTTTTGCTTGGTTCGATTAAGCATTGTCGTTTTGCATGATCACATGGTCTACATTTCTTTAACAATATACCAACTCATTTTCATTTTTTTTATTATAAAGTTATATAATCATTTTCACCGGAAATTTCCATCAAAGGCTCTTTCTTTTTTTCATTTTTTGTTGTCAAAGACAACTTTTATTCATTCATCCACTAGAGTTCTGAAGTTTAAGAGAATACAATTCAAAACATAACATATTTCAGAGGGTTTGGGGGGCTTAATAAATCAATCAGAAGGGAGATTCACTATTCAGTGGGTTTTAAAAATCTAATCCATGACTTGATTGACTTTTCGTGAGAGGATGTTCTCTACTTGGGCATGAAGGTTCTTGCAATCCACAAATAAGCTTTAGATGGACCATGGTCGGTCGCTGTCTCATCCCATTTGTAGTAGTATCACGAGGGCAATAAGAAATTGAACCCACTTCTGAATTCGCAACTGCCCGACCGGGTCCGACTAGATTTTTCAATCGTAAATGTCGCTAGAAGCAATGTATCTTCTTAGTCATAAAACCCTAAAACCCAAATTGCACCGCGCTCTCGCCATCCAACGGCCCAAGACTCTTCGTGACGATCGAACGGCTGCTACGCATGCTGCACGCAAAGCGCAAAATAATTGCGCGCCTGATTCCCTACATCAGCAACAGTACGCGGGACGGGAGGCGCGGGGGAAAAGGACCTCACCTCTGTAGGGGCCTTTTTGACTTGACTTGCGTTTCTCTATTAATAAAGAAAACAGAAAAGACAATCAACGAGCATCCTCTTTGTTTAATGATGGAGGGAGCAGGTGAAGAAAAAGGAAAAGAGAAAAAGCTTTTTCTTTTTATCTTCCTTTTTTCCTTTTCATTCTTCCTTTCTTCCTCCTTCAGCCGTTCATCAGGCCTTGATGACCAAGCAAGCCTCCGCAGTGTAAGTCGAGGTTCGGAGAGACAGAAAAAAAGGAAATTTTTTTTAAAATTAAATATTTTTAAAAATTATTTACATCAATGTGAATTATATTATATAAGATGGCTGGTATCTCCATTGCTTTTTTTTTTTTTTTTTTTTTTTTTTATCAAAATTGATTGAATAGATTCAAGTGATAAAATGTGAAAATATTTATAATTTAATTAAAATAAAAAAATGAAAAGTAAATTAACAAAAAGACAATAAATTTGAGACACAGCCAACTCTATTGTGCTATCGACCAAAAAAAAAAAAGAAAAACTCTATTGTGCTTGAACATTGCTGCGTTCCTGCCATCCAATGGTCCAAGACTCTTCAAATCGAACCGCTGCTATGCATGCTACACGGAAAGCGCAAATAATTGCACGTGGAATTCCTGCAGCAGCTGTACGTTGGACAGGAGGTGTGTGGAAAAGAAGCTTTGTAGGACAGGGAGAAACGTGGTTGGTTTAAAGTTTAAACTTTAATCGCCACTGGATCCTTTTACTGGCTTTTCTTGAGCCCACTTAAACGGGATGTCACGCCCCGATCCTCGGGCACGCACACATCCGTCTCACTTGGTCGATTTTATAATGCGATATCCCGTGACAATGTATCGCCGACCCTTTCATTTTTAAGCACATAGGTAAAATCCCGCATAATAAAACGATGGGATAGAAAGCGGGGCCATATATTTTTCATATTGAAATTTATAACCAAACTTTTAAAGCCGTACTCGAGGCCCCTCTGATTATCTTTTTTCCCAAAAATCCTTCTCCGACTCTTCCGCTCCTTAGCGGGGTCCAAATGTTTTTCCCCAACCGGATGAGCTGCCTCGCGAGTTACCCCACTGTTTCCACCCAGATTAGTAAACTATTATACTAAAGCCGCCGCCTATACACGCAGTCATTCCATTCAATCAATCATTTCACAACAATCGGGTCAATTCATTAGGTCAATCATCGATTACATGTCGACGGTCATTTAGGTCAATACTCTCGCCAAGGCGTCAAGTTCGCCAAAGTGATTTATCCACTAGACAATTGCGTGCGTTCTTTAAGGCGTCGTTTTCGTAGGATGATCTCCTTAGTCACCGAACCACGCATGCCTATGACCATGTACTCAAATAGACAAGACAACAGTGATATCCAAATCACCGAACCACACATGCCTACTATGATGTTTCAATAGACAATTGCGTGCGTTCTTTGCGCCGTTTAGTGATATCCAAACCATCAACCACGCATGCCTATAACTATGTACTCAATAGACAATTGTGTGCGTTCTTTAAAGGCGCTGTTTTCGCCATGATATCCCAAATCACCGAACCACACATGCCTATAACAATGTATTTAATAGACAAGTGTAAGCGTAGTTTTCGCCGGTGATATCCCAAATCACCTAACCATACATGCCTATAACAATATGAGTACTAGACCGTCGTGCGTTCTTTAAAGGCGCCGTTTCGCCGAGTGATATCCAATCATAGAACCACGAGGTCCAATCGATCATCAGCATAATATTCCGGTTCCAGACCATCTCCTGAATTTCGGAAAATAAATAATTATTTAATTTAATTCCCACAAAAAAGCACAAATTGAAGCCCAATTAGTTAAATAAATAGTAAACCACGTTGTAATCGAAGACTAATAATTGCTAATTACTTCTAATCTAACAACCTAAACATAATTAATTAAAACTAAACCAACCTAAAGCATAATTAGCCAACTAATCCGGGATTAGTGAGATTACTCACCAAATCGCGCGCAAATCGGATCAATCCGACGGCGGCGACGCGAGGAACAATTCTTCCCAAAGCGCGGCTCGGGTTCGGGGCCGGGAAACGGCCCAAAACGGCCCACGAACAGCTGGATACCCACTCCGTGGGTTTGCTGGTTCGGCCGCAAAACAGCAGGAAAGAGAGAGGGTTGGGGGCGGCAAGAGGTCGGGAGAGCGGTTGGTGGCTTGGCGAGGCCGAGCGGTGGCCCACGGTGGCCGGAGGTGGCCGGATCGTGGCCGGTGCTGGCCAAGATGATTTCTTTAATCGATTAAATTAATTTTTTTGTGTAACTGATAAGTCATGCCCACAGCACGAGTTAAGAATAGTTGTAACGAAGTGTGCGACTCCCCTTATTAATCATTTATTTTTTTCATTATCAATTCAATTTTTTTAGTGAATCAGACAACAGTTCCTTTTCAGTGAATCAAATAAATTTTATGTAATAAAGTTGAAAAATCAAAAGAAAAATAAAAGTTTCACTTAAAATTCAAAAAAAAAAGTTGCCTCACTACTTTGAGAAACGTGGTTGGTTTAAAGTTTAAACTTTAATCGCCACTGGATCCTTTTTACTGGCTTTTCTTGAGCCCAATCGACAAGCGAGCAGAACATTCAAGTATATCGCGCGCGTGGGCGTGTGCAAAAGTGGAAGGACAATTATAAAAAGTAGAGACCGACGGACACGGCAATGGCAATTTCACTGTTGTGCGATTCCTCCTCTAGCATCATCGGCCCCACAACTGACCAGGAACTCTAATTTTTCCTTTCTAACGCTAATTTTTACTTTCCAACCCTAATTATGGCTTAGAAGCCCTAATTTTGCCCTCTCATTGACAACTAAGAGAAATATGACGAATTTGAGTGAGCGAGAGCAATTGAAATGACGAGTGATGGCAAGTGATGAGAGAGTAGTGTGATGGTGAGCCAGCGTTTAAGGATGCACATAATAAAAATTTTACTTTTCTATTTATTTATTTTTTTAAATAGGTTTGGAATATAAATTTGTTTGATAACGTAATTTGATTTTTCTATTCCAAAAAGATTTAAAGAAAAAATTAGAAATTAAAATTTTAACTCCTCAATTTCTAAAATAAATCGATAATCCATTTGAAATAGAAAGTTAGAAATCAATTTATATTCTAAAAATTTTCATTACGCACACCCTAAGACATTCTATCCCCACAACCTTTCTTGTGTGCTATGTCGTTTTTGCTTGGTTGGATTGACCAACATTGTTTATGCCATACCCAATTGCATCTGATAGAGCAATGTCGTTTTGCACATGCATGTGATCTATATTTCTTTAAAAGTATACCTACTCATTTTAATTTTTTAATTATAAATGCCATATAATTATTTTATTTGGAAACTCTCACCGAAGGTGCTTTTTTCTTTTGATCGAAGACAACTTTTATTCAGTCATCCACTAGAGTTCCAAAGCTCAAGAGAACAAGATTCAAAGCATAACGCATCCCAAAGAGGTTAGGGGGCTTAGTAAGCCAATTAGAAGGGAAATTCACTATTCCGTGGGGTTTAGCAATTGAATCCATGACTTGACTGGCTTCTTGTGCATAATGTGATTGAGGACGTTCTCCACTTGGGCGTGGAGGTTCTTGCAATCTACAAATAAGCTTTGGATGACCCGTGGGCTTTTTGAGATATCTTCAAGGTACTTATATGCAGATAAACTATCACTTAATAACTCCACCTTTTGATAAGTTCCTGTAAATTATTGTTTTTTTATCTGATTTAACACTTAAATAATTTGACGAAAATTTTTAACATTAAAGTGAGCGTCGTACAAATTTTTTGATACTTTTAGTGTCATTCTATTAAAAATAAATAGTAATATGTAAAAGTGCTTTTAGCATATCAGAAATATTCTTTTTGAACTTTGCAACTTTTAGGCATCTTTGTGTTTTTCGCCCATTAATATAGTTAAATAGCATCGACACATAATCTGTTTTTCATCCTTCTATTTTAATTTCTTCTTCAATTGGATAAGAGAGGTTGAGCCTGTAACCAATTCATTTGCACGTTAATTGATGAGCAGTGTTTTTCACTTTTGCAGGTAAAGACATGTATGGACAGCTAATTTCAGAGGACGAACTGAATGCCAAGACGCCAAACTGTCTAGGCAAGGTTTTTTCCTAAGAAAATATAATAAAATAAATTGATCTGTAACGGAATCATGAAACTCACAATGCACATTAAAAACACCATGTATTCTTTTGTATCTTTAGAATATATCTTAATACGTAATAGTTTTGCTGAAGAGAGTAATTTTCAAGAAAACTAATCACACAAATTTATGAATTATTTGTGAAGTAAAATTAAGGAAAACATTAAACCTAATCAGCTTTTGAACACAATTCTATAGTTAAAAACTTTTATCTTTATTGTACATATCACCGCCAAAGCTCTTTTCTGTTAGCTGTGCACATGAAGAGATGATCGGAAGCAACAAAAACGAGCCCTATTTAAAGATTTTTCAAAAATAAACCCCGATTACTTTCACCATTACGAAAATAGGTTTCAAACTTGCACACAAATCTATACAGTTGGTGTGGAAAATATATCCAAACTTGCAAAGTTAGACTATAATTAATATGTTCAATGCACTTTTATCGGTATGATGACATGATGGTAGATTCAAAAATAGTAGCAGTGATCTCGTAAGAGAGTTTGAATCTTCCTATTTCGGCGAAGTTGTTCTTGGTTCCCACGCGGGAATGAGCCGAGAGAGAGCTTGATATTTAGGTCCTTAGAACTCACGGCCACAAGTGAAATCTTTTCTCTGGGCTTGCTTGCTATGACCAAGCAATTCATGCGCAACTTAACAGATATCGAAGAACCCACCAGATTATCAAACTTTAGGGAACGATTCCCTTATGAATCGAGAGTGCATGCTAGATGATGAAAACTGACTAATATACAAAACAAGTTAAGTTCAGCTTTTTGGAAGTTGCTGCCTCCAATATTAGGCAACTTTTATTAGGGATGTTGAGATAGTTTACTGCTAACCAAACCACCTAAGCATTGGCTGAAAATGTACATCAATGCCAACAGCTGCCTGTCGGTGCGTCGGTTGGTTTATCGCATGCCATTGATAGTTGAAGAAACTGTCGTAAGCAAGCCAAATATTGGTAAATACTTTGCTAGTTGAACCATATGGAAATCAATATGTACTCAACTAGGAGATAGACTTACCTCGGACAAATGGATAATGAATCCTCGATGCAGAAGAAAATCCTATACAACATGAGTTCTGGTTTCTGGAGCACTTGTCCCTTGACTGATGTTGCCTTTGAGGTTAATCAAGAGGAATCTGAAAGTTATCCTTTGACGCCATCACTTAACTATTCAATCAATTAAAATAACGAGACTTGACTAGGTCTTTCCATCTCCTCGATTCCTGAATTATCCTTCAAATGCCTTTCGTGTTTCGAACTCAAAGAATTGCAACTTCAAAGCTAGGAAAGTCATGGTTACAGACACATTCCAATATGCTCACTAAGCATGCCTTTAACCTTTCAGAAAATGTTCTTGGTGGAGCAAGTTCATCAAGACCTACAAAAATAGGTTGTGGTTAAGTTCAATATATACTTCTTCAGTTTGCGTGACATGAGAACAGTTGATTGAAACATAGATGATAGTGGTTATACTTTTGAGTGTTCGAGTCTTACCGCCTCATCTGATTTTGCTGTCCAGGCGAAGTCGCTTCTTCAACATTGTCAATAGGAGGCTTTTCGCTAATGTCACGATCTTGAGAACTTGCAGATGGATGGAACTGAAGCTGAAGCTTGTTGTTGGGCTATTCGGCATCCCCTTCCATTTTAGCCTCCTCCTACATGAATAAAGAGATTTTCTTTGGCCAGTACTCTAGGATGAGAAAATTCAGTAGTCCATGTAGTGTAAAATTTATCCTTTTCTTCCTTCAAAGTCGGCTTTACTTTTCCAAATTAAGTTCCTTCCTGTGAACGTTATGACCTTCCATATCCCTCGGAACGTCCAGAAGTGAAAATCTCTAACCTTGAATGTCTTCATTCAAGTGAGTGAACTTCAATGTATTGATGAAAGAGGCAAAAGGAAAAAGACAATATTACTACTATAAGCAGTTACGTTAGTGTCAGAAATCCAGTCTATGAGTAGGCAGTTCCATTTTCATGTCTGTATGAACAAATTTTGTAGATAAAGTCAATGGATGGAAGGTTATGACCAAAGAGAGAAGACCAAAGAAAATGGAAAGGAAAAAACGATACCATTGCCTATTATCAAATAGTCCAAGGAGGAGGCATGCCTTTTCAGTCTCTAATTCAGAGTTCTTGGTCTCTGATTTGGCTTCTGCTGTTACTTGAAGAACCACCAGTCCATAGTGCTCGAATTAGATGTCGTTGTCTTTGTCTGGACTGGATTAAAGCAACTCCCTGCAGTTACTAAAACGTATTTGGCACTCATCTGGTTTTTGGGGCGCACGACTGCTGGCCTTTCCAGTGTACAACACCCGTAATTACGGTTGGATTGGGCTTCTTTGATTTGGGATATCGATATAGTCCCGCGCCATCAGTTTATTCTGTGGCTTATATCTAGAAACCGTCTTCCCACTCAGGTGATGTTGTTAAATCAGGGTCGAATTGATTTTAATCTATGTGCCTTTTGTAGTGAAGAACCGGACTCAATCGAACACCTATTCTTCCGGTGTCGCATCTCCGCCTCGTTGGCCTTTTTTTGGGTGGCCAGATGTAACTTGCCATGGAGGAATAGATGTTGGAGAGAGGCGCTCACTTGGGCCAGGAAATTCCTCATGGGGAAGGATTTTTACCACAGGATAGTTCGATTCTCTTTCGGTGCTTTGTGCCATCTCATTTGGAAGAAGAGGAATGCGATTATCTTTGGGGGTGAATCCTTGGTGGTCCCTGCCCTTAAAAATCACCTAATCAAGGTGGTTAAGGACAAAGCACTCACATTCACGGAAGTTCTTCCTTCTCCGAGGAACAGAAGACTACAAAGGGGGTGGGGATTCCACCCCATGATCTTTTCCTCTGTAGCTATTCCTCCTTAGGTTGCTGTTGTTGTTTCGGTCTGCTCTTGTTCTTGTAGTTGCAGGTTCCTTCCTCCTCCGTTCTCCACTTTCAGCTTTGAGGGCTTGAGGGCTGGGGAGGCTACGGGTTCCTGTTGTTACGTCTTGTTTGTTGGCTTCATAGCTTTTGTGTTCTTGCTGGCGCCCTCGGGCTTTTTATCGGATCCCCGTCACTCTTGCTCCTTTGTTAAGAGTGCTTGTTTGGATCCGATCTTTTGTACTTTTGTCCTTTCTCATTAATATTATTACCTTTACCAAAAAAAAAAAAACACCCGTAATTACGCATCTCATCCAAAATCTCTAATTAGTTAAGTCCCTTGACAACCCTTAATCCAGAACACCTCCCGATGGCTAAATGGTGCAGATTCTTGTGTTTGGCAGACCGCCTTCCCTTTTCATAGCATGGCAATTGTAAAGAAGAAAGTACTCCAACGATTCCAACATACTGACAACTTGAATTTTGAGTAGCTTTCCACAACTTACAAAACTGCATTCCTCTAGCTTCTTCAGGGCGGTTGGTTGAACGGACACTCTCTTCCACAGAAGGTCAACTCACTCGAAGACTATTTCGCTGGGAATTTAGCATTTAACCTTTGTACAGACTGCCAATCCTTGATTGACAAGTACTGCAATGATTTTATAACGCTAGCTTTGAGCATTTTCACATCCGGGCTTGGATCACGTTCCTTAAACTTGATAGAATGAACAATCTCTCTAGGAGTTCACTCCAGAGTCATATTTGTTGACCGTGGAAGCTCATGGAGTTGTATTTCTTTCACTCGAGAGCCCTAGAGCACTAACATTGACGAACTTCTCAATTTGGATGATAGTGATCTGGTCAAGTTGAAGTTATCAAGTCGCAACTCCAACAAGGAAGACGAAAGCTGCACGAGAGGCTGCAGGTCCGGACCAGACAAAGTAAGTTGTTCCACGAGAGAAAGTGAGCTTAACTCTATAGGTGGTGCGAGGTTGTTCCAAAGGCACAGTTCCAACTTGTTCTATTTGGATAACTTCACAATCCACGATAAATGAGAAGTCTCCGGATTAGATCTGATTTGTCTGTATAGCCGTCAGAAAGGAACAATCCCTCCAAATTAGTCAAGTTCAAGAACTAGGGACCAACATCAGCGAGTGAGATTCGACATATAAACAGATCAAGCTTGCAGGAAGCTCCAGCAACTCTTGAATCTCGTGACATCTACTTAAGTTCATCTTTTGAAGACGATGAAGCATGCTGATGCTAGGAAATGTGTCTATTGGTGTACCTGATAAGTTTCAGATTTTGAACAGGGGCAAACTTCATTAGGAATTTTGCCTTCCAGTTACTTACAGCGCTCAGCATGTATCTCTTCAAGATTCTCCAACATATCAGTAGCACTAGGTAACTTCCAATTATTTCCAGTTGACATAGGTATCATCTTACACAAAAAACCAACACACTCAGTGATTTCAGCTTTGTGATGGAGATAGGAAACTCTCTAATCTTAGTGTTAATCAAAGAGAGACTCCAGCTTCACTAGTGCACTTCTGGAAGTTTGGTGATTGACATTCTTGATACATGGAGAGTGCACAAACATTTAGTCTATGACCTAAATCAGGTAAGCTTGCGACTTTCATGTTTGATAGATACAACGGATGCTAATTTCCCAATTGAGTTGGGAAGTTTGCTCACCCTAAAGCAATCTGTCAAAGAGAAGCGCTTAAGTTTCACTAGCCCTCTGATTTCTTTAGGCAACTCTTCAAGACGCAAGCAGTTGTTTATGTCCAGTCAACCAGGCACTTCAGTCTTCCAATTGAACAATCAATTTCCATCGAGTTGCACATCTTTCAAGAGTCAAAAACTCTTTAACGTCCAGCACTTAGAGAAGTCTGGAGCTCTGGAAATATCAAAACACTTTTTGAGAGCTAGAACCTCTAATCTCGTTGCCATCTGCAGATGGTAAGCTGTTTCAAGAGCAAAACCATCAGACATGTATACAAGGAGAAAATAAGAGTAGACGACATAAACATATAAGTTAAGATACCTTGATTAAGCTCCACACCTCTGAATCATCTGTAAAGTGATTGTCAGAAAGTTCAAGAAGAACTATATTGGTTGAATGCATATCGACCGCCCC
Organism: Eucalyptus lansdowneana; assembly: GCA_017140395.1. Lineage (NCBI taxonomy): Eukaryota > Viridiplantae > Streptophyta > Magnoliopsida > Myrtales > Myrtaceae > Eucalyptus > Eucalyptus lansdowneana. The sequence continues at coordinate 6,910,444 of CM029483.1, read as the reverse complement.
AAATATTGGAGGACGGGAATGCCAGGTAATCCATCTTCGGAATCCATCTTCGGAAGACAATCCGAGAAGTCTCCAACTAATGTTACGTTAGATAACCTTATGAAACTTGAACTTCCAAACCTTTCAAGCTATTCATTTGTGATCAAGATGGGAGTATTTTCCGTCTAGATCAAATGCTTGAACCTTCTTCCTTTGCTAGCTATTTGCAAGTACATGAGAGTCCTCATTACTAGAATTTCTAATTTTCTACTTGCAAACTAGTAATTGTTCTTACTTTACCTCTTTTCCCTTTAAAGATATCTTAGTTGGTCATGCATCCATAATTTAGTGTTATTTATTTCTATATTGTAATTTATTTCTATTCTAAAATATATATTTTTCTATATATAGAATATATATATTTAATTTAGTATATTTAGTATTTAGTATTTATATTTATTACATATTTTAGGTATATTAGTGTAGTTTATCCTATAGTCGGAAGACCCAAAAGATTCTTCCAATGCATCATTTCTACGTCTAACGGAATTCATAGGTATAGGAAGAAGCCCCAAAAAGGAATCTATTGATTGTCTCCCAATTAGATAGACCGTAGGTGCGGTGATTTACTTCACGAACTAAATTCTCCTTTCGACAAAAGATGAGAAAGAAATATTTTTGGCCCGGAGTTCGAAATTGAGAAAAAAATTAGCTGTCATAAAAAATATATTCGTATCTTTGAATCTGCTCATCTATGTACTAGATTCAAGATGATGCCTCGTAAATTCAACATTTTAGAACTATCGGAAGTGCAGGAATTGAGTCTGCACTTATTTTTTCCCGGAGGACTAGGATAGGAGGTGAACTCTCTTCTATGGCATCCAAAACTGAATTACAAGGAGAGGCTCATGTTCTTAAGAAAATTATGATGAATGAAACCAAAGTTGAAACTCATGTTGGGTTCTTCATTACCACACATGCGAGAGCACTAAGGGTGGCTTAGGTGTGAATGCAATGAATGATTTCACGTTGGATATAAATTGGGCTCATAACTCAACAAGTTCGAGTCATTGAGTGAAATTTAGCCCCCTAAGGCATTTCAAAAGTTCAAATTTGAGCTCCCATTTTGATCTCCCATCACAAGGTGTTGAACAGCTGAGACCGAACATTCATCGACATTATGAGCTTGGAACCTCCATTTGACTCAAAGTTAACACTACACAACACACAAGTATCAATGAAGAAAGGAAAGGCAACAAATCCACCCTAGTCAAAAGCAGATCAGATTTCAAGAGAAAGTAAACAAGCTGATAAAACTGAAGACGGCTCTCATCTCCTTAACTATTGCATTTCTACATGTGTCATGTGCCATCAGTCCTGTGCTCAGAATTCCAAATAGAAACTCAATTTTCTTTGCCACCATCAGAAATCAACTCTCAGTAAGTAGTCATTAATTTCATTGAGAGTGCAAAGCATTGGACTTACAGGTGCAGTATGTACCTAGCCTTCTTCCTTGTAGTTAATAGACTCGGGATCAAAACATTTGACAAAGAATTAGACATGGCAACATACACAATTATCTCGAGCATGTTGACACCAGAAACTTCAATAACAAGCCCAGAAGCTGAGTGACTCTAATGATAATACTTTCAAACATTTGACACTTGATGAAAGAAAACTTGACTGAGAAAAAGAAATGGAAATAGTTATGAGATTCAGAAAACCAGAAGTTGTGAACAGAAATATGACCGGTAGAATGAACTTTCGTATCTGTTGGCAAAATGCACCTATAAAGTATAACAAAGTCATCTACCGGAGTATTCTTCAAATATTTGGGTGAACATACAATTTCAGTATTTCGGCAACATTTTAGAGCACACTGAAAACAGAAGCAAAACAAAATAGAGGCTTTCACGGATTCCTTACGAAGGGCTACACTACAGGACCTACTACACTAATAATAAAAAGGAATACATATTTAAAACCAATGAAGCATGGAATCAGTGGACATGACTCCTCATTTTCCTCCAAGCAATAATGATGTCTCCTTGAGCTATAAGAGACAGCACAGGAATCTATACCATGGACGCTGCAACAGATAAATTATAAGAAATAAATAACAGTCCAACGTTTTACTGTCATATAGAAATAAAAAATGGGGTTGTGAAATTTTTGCATAAAACTAAGCATAAGCAACATTGGAGAAGTTCCGCATTCACAACACACATAATTAGAGTTGTTAAATGATTAATTTCAGTAACTGCTTCGAAGTTAAATTCCTCTGAAAAGACACAAAAGACTGGTGTCAGCACATTCACACTAATGTAGCATAGAAATGCTATTAAGAGATTCTAAGAGCTAAACATTTTCTTTTGGGTCCATAAACTTAAAACCTTAAAGAAGGCATCCAATAGAAGCCTGCTTTCAAAGGCCAGGTCCTTAAGAGTATCGGAAAAATCTTGAGAAACACAATTTGTGATCGAAGAAGTAGTGACATCCAATAGTTGTACATAAAAAGCTTCTAACAAATGAAGCACAATTTGTGAGAAACTCTCGGCATCATCAGATTGTCAGTTCTATGAAAACAAGCTTGAATTTTTTACTTCACTGCTTGAGGAATTGTCCTTCAGTGAGAAGCCCGTGTCAAGTTAGTTTATGAGCACTTCTTTGCTTCGAACACTAATAGGTGGTTTTAACGAGACGCAACAGGGGAGATGGCAAAAATATTATCAACTCTGAATGGGACTTTCTGTTAGGAAGATCAGTGTGCAAGCACTTATTCGATTGCAAATAAGGTTACAGAATAAGCTGTTGTTTCAAAAGGATTCTACATTCCTCAAAATATTGTCCCTAAATTCAGCAGTATGCAAATGAGGTTACAGACAAATGAGTGGCAGAATAAGTTGTCAACTAGAGACACTCTCTCTCTAATTCAATTTGAATGGTTAGAGTTTCGCGTTGGGCTAGTAGGTTAAACTTGTGGGGCAGTTTCCCTGGAACGACACTGGTGATTGGCCTGGATTTATGTTAGCTCTATAGTTACATCGTCCTCTGTATGAGCAGAATCATGGGTTTCCCCTTTCAATTTTTCCTTATGGTAGGAACAATGGCCTGCAAAGTTGATTCAACATGCCTACTAGACCTTCCTTCAAACAAGAAGCAAGTCAGAAGCAGGGCAGACGCGAAAGCAATCTATCTGTAGATTGATTAGCTAACCTTGCTTCGAATCAATAAGTCCATTTTTAAAAAATACAATTATTTTTCTGAGATGATAAAGACGTAATATCACATGTTAAGAAATATCTACCATCTGGAAAGAGGAAAAAACGGAGTCTTTGTCTAAAGAAATGCATTGAGAAATGAAGGTTCTTCATACTTTTAATTTTTATTGAGAAAAGTTTCTTCACAGTTGGATTAATATGGCCCATTAAATATAACCAAGGCATGCTATTAATTATGTAGTACACATAATATGCTCATTCATGAAAGGTACGTATTTTGTGTGTGGTATGAGTGAACAGATTGTCATGATAAAGTAATTTCTCTGTCGTCCAAAAAAAGGTAATGTCTTACAAACAGTGTGAGATGAAATTGTTTTATTTTACGTGCACCACAATATGGTACAAGTGTCTTGATTTTCCTATTACAGTTATTCTCCGATTACCCACCACAGCGTACAAGAAATGGTATCAGTTAAACACCCAATAAACATAACAGTTAAGTACCATAACCAACAATTGATATCAGAACACAAAAAATACTCTCTAAGTGCTACCAGAGTAAAATACTCTACAGAAAATAAATATGATACATGGAAGAAATGACAGGTAGAGGGGAAATGGCGAGTTGCACTTGCAACAAAGAAACATAAGCCAGGAAGAGAAGGTGCACCTGGTTTGGTCCAAGAATAATCCTCTCTCTGTAGTGACTGAATAAGACGCAATCAATTTTACGTGGACAAATCTCACTAAATGAACCACTGCAATCCCAAATTAACATCTCGCATTCATCTGGAATTTTCGCACTTGATACATCAATCCACCTTTCCAATGATCCATAATCACCAACAAGCAATTTACACAAGCACTCCAAATGAGCGAGGCCCTCAACGGCTTGAAGAGCACCGCATTCTCTCATACTTAACAACTTGAGGTTCTTCAAGTTTGATAAACCACCTAATCTTTCCATAGCCAGACACCCATCCACAGAAAATATCTCCAATAATTCCAGAATACCAACAACTTGAATCTCAACTAGCTTTGGGCATTCTACAACACTGAATTCTTTGAGCTTCTTAAAGGTGCTTGATAGAAGGGACAATCTCCCCTCACAAAATGTCAGCTCATCACATCCTTGCTCCAGCAAGAAACTTAACCTTTCAAAAGATTCGCACCTCTCAATACCCAATCTCTCAAGCAATTCCAAAACTCCTGGAAAATGAATCTCAACTAGCTTTGGGCAACCAATAACAGAAATTTCATTCATTTTTGACGTAAAGGATAGCCTCTCTAGGAGTTCACAGTCCGAGACACTCAAACTTGCCAATTGATGAAGCCCATCAAGATGAATTTCCTTCACCTCTGATCGTGAGAGTCTGAAGGTTGACAAGTTTTTCAAGCTGGACATGGGTAATCCTGTTGAGTTGAAACTGTGGACTCGTAACTTCAACAGATGATGGAAGCTCCTTGAGGGATTGCAGGTCTAGTCCATACAAATTAAGTTTTTCCAGAAAAGAAAGGGAGCCCAGTTCTGTTGGCGGTGCAGGGATATTTAACAGGCATAAGTTCAATTCATTCAGTTTGGATAAACTCTGTAACCATCGCATGTCACAAGTTTGTCTTATGCTTGTTGTGCCTGTAACCATAGATGCATCAGAGAGGACCAATGTAACCAAGTTAGTAAGGTTTGAGAGATCAGGGACAAATCGCAGAGAATGGGATTCCAGCACTAGATCGGTCAAACTAGAGGGAAGCTGTGGCAATTCTTGAATCTCACTACACGTATGTAAGTGCAGCATTTGCAAGAGAGGAAGCATAACAATTGTCCTTGGCAGGCTAACTATTCCATTAAAACTCAAATCTAAGATTCTCAGCATGGACAACTCTCCAATTTCGGTAGGGATTTCACCTTCCAATTTACAACTCCGGGCACGTAGCTCTTCAAGATTCTTCAATGTTCCAAGAGCACGAGGGAACTTCTTTATTGGATTATGACCCACCCGTAACACTTTCAACATTTTTAGATTTCCGATTGATTCCGGTAATTCAATGATTTTTGCAATCGACAAATCCAACTCAAGCAATAATGCCCAGTTAAGAATAGGCTTTGGGAGTTCCTTTATCTTGGTCAATTCCATGGACAGAAACTCAAGTTTCGGCAGCCCTCCAACAGAATTTGGAAGTTCATTAATCGAGGTAGATGAAATGTCAAAAGTTGATAGGCATCTTAGGTTACCAATAGACTCGGGGAGTTTCCTCAGCCTAAAACAGCCTTTTAAAGAGAAGCTCTTAAGAGTCACCAGCCCTCCAATTTCATCAGGCAACTCTTCAAGGGGGCAGTGGTAAATATCCAAGTCAACCAAGCACTTTAACATCCCAATTGAGCTGTCAATTGTCATCAAATTGTCACATACCTGAAGAGTCAGCCTCTCTAAAGTAGAACATCCAGAGACGTTTGGAGTTCTTGTTATGCTAGGACAATTTTGAAGAGATAGAACTTTCAATTTGCATGCCCTCTGCCAAAATAAATGAAGCTTCCAAATGACTGAACATCTAATGATTTTGAGAAGAAAATATTAGAGTACAAGTAAAGGTATAGCATACCTTGATTAGGCTCCATACATCTAGATCATTGAAGTGATTGGTAGACAGTTTAAGAACAACTACATATTGTAGATACATATTGGCCACCCTAATATCTGGAGGAGGAGAATCCCAAGATATCCATCTTAGCTTTGTATGGCAATTCACAAAGTCTCCAAAAAGGTTCCATTGCATAATTTAAGAAACCTTAATTGTGGGAACCTTTCAAACTCATCATTTGTAAGTAAGATCTGAGTATGCCTTCCATCTAGATCAAGTCCTTGAACCTTTCCCTTCCTCTGCCCATAAAGACTTAGGATGATGAGTAGGAGTTTTGTTGACAAATAACCATTCTGTTTCACAGCTTAAATAAAAGGTTAAGGGAAAAGAAAGGTACTAAGCAGACAATTGAATTTCTAATAACAGGTAATATAATATTTCATTTCCAAAGGTACTAGTTATTCTCACTTTACCTCTTTTGAACTTATGACATCGAGTATCTCTTCTCTGATCCATAACCTGCTACGCTTCTCAGGCTGTATTGGATTTTCTTGACGAACAATTTCCCTTCCAAGGTCTCTTAACTGATCATGCATCCAAAGCTTATTGTTCTTTAATATCTTTATCAAGGACATATTGATAAGGACTTTGATCCCACTTTGTGGGAAAAATCTACAGTCCGTCCACATGTAAATGGGATCGGTAATATCCTCACTAACAAAAAAGCATGCGATATCAAGAAAAATATGCCGTTGAAACTCATCAAGGACATCGAAGCTTATCTTCAATTTCTTTTGGACCTCCTCCTCTGGTATGCTTCTTAGCTTTTCCAATGTCTCTATCCATATTACTTCCTCTTTAGAGTAAAGTAACGAGCCTATAACTTCAAGAGCCAGAGGAAGTCCTCCCGTGACACGGACAATTTCTGTTGAAAGGTGGTTGTAATCATCTAGCGGTGAGTCTCCACAGAATGCATGCCGACTGAAAAGCTGAAGCGCATCCTTAGAATTCATCTCCCGCATTTCATAAGCTAGAATTTCATACTTAAATCCCCTAATCTGCAGCAAACTTATATTCCTTGTTGTGATAATTATTCTAGTTCCTGAATATAAAGAACTTCCAATCAATTTCTCGATTTGTTCACTCTTATCCACATCATCAAGAATAATCAGAGCCTTCTTATTGCAAAGTGTTTCTTCAATCCTCTTCATTCCATAACCAACGTCATCAGTTTTGCCTATAACTCTAGAATTAACAATATCGGATATCAATTTGGCTTGCAGCTTGACTAACCCATCCTTCTTCGACTCTTCTTGGATATCATTAAGGAAACTTCTGCAGTTTCCAAATTCAGAAGACAGTTGATTGAAGATGACCTTGGCAAGGGTTGTTTTACCTATACCACCCATCCCGTGAATCCCAACAAGCCGTACACCACCAGCATGGATGTCTAATGATTTTTTTATGGCTGCTACTCGGTCATCCATTCCAATTAGATGTTCAGTCACATATCTGTGTTTAGTCTTGAGCTCATCCAACACCTCCTCAACAACCAGTTTTGTAAGCTCTCCTTGGCTGTCAACAAGAAAACATGTTTTTTAGTGAGAAAGAATGATATATGCAAGTTCTTGTAACCTCCAAGCATGTGTAAGACAGGACCGAATGCAATCGGATTTCAACATTATGTGTCTTCAATGAGGATTCAAGGAAGAAGTCTGAATATGATACTGGCAATCTTAACCAACAAATAAACAAGAAAATAAATAGACACAGGGAGAAATTGCTATCATAACCTCTGTGGCGTGGCGATCGGCCTGCATCCACAGGCAAATGAGCATAGAATTCATTATCAAATTCAGAGTACGCGAACAAAAGAACTCGCAATACCTTAATACATATGAACTCTCTGTAATAACAAAGAGAACTTTCATATCAGAAATCAAAAAAGGAATACAAAATTAGTTTGACTAGGCCCTCTGCTTTCATCACGAAACTCATGACGGTATCCAATTGGATTGCCTAAAAATTTATCAGACAGGGTAGGCCTTGTCATTCCTTACTAATCTTTAAATGGTCCAATTAAACTGAGTACAGGTTGAAATATGTCCCTGAAGCAACACCAACCCTGCTTTGGAGTGACATTATTGTATCAGGGGAACTATAGCCAAATGGAAATTTATTACTCTTGCTGATCCTATAAAGGAACGGACACGTATGAGACAAATCAGCAAGCTTACAGAACCCACCAAAACTAGTTTCACAACCTCCTGTAACTTTATAATTACAAAAACAATGGGTAAGACCAGATGTTGGTTTCCTTTGTTAATTGAGCAGAAGAACTGTAGGTCCTGAGTCAAGTGCAGGTCAGTGTCCTTCATTGAACTTGCGAAATTAGGATGGCTTATACATTCATAAATGCATAACACAACCTCCCCGGACATAATTTGACATTGCAAGATAACTCATAAGACTCGGAATCAAACCAAAGAGCAAATTCACCAAGCTCATCAAGTCACGGGGAGCAAATTCACCAAATGTCAATGTTTCTTAAGAGAGAGTTTGAATCAACAATATGGGATAAGAAAAGAACGAAATTTCATTCCTTTAGACATCCCATTTGCACACACATGGAGATTAGTCTGTCAATTCATTATAGAGATGATGCAAAAGAAAGTTAAAGGATCTGCAGAATTTACCCTCCAAAATTTTTCAAGCTCCATCCTTTAATTTTACCAACCTCTACAAGAGACTCTCGCCACGCGTTCACTTCATCGGGAAATTTCTTCTGATGCCCCACCGAAGCATCGCTGTACAGAGAGGTCTTAAGCTTCACATCGTCGGGTTCAACGTCAAAGAAGATGGGCAGTATCTTCTTGCTCCGCTTCGATCTAGACGTGTCGTCCACGATCCGCGCGAGCTCGCGGAGGCACCATTTGCTGGAAGCGTACGTTCTGGAGAAGATGGGAATGTACAGCTTGGAGTCGTCGATCGCCCGCAGAAGCGCTCCCCCGATCGTTTCGCCGACGCGGAGCTCGTCGTCGTCTCTGAAGACGCGGACCCCGGCGTCGACCAAGGCGTGGTAGATGGTGTCGGTGAACCCGCGGCGAGTGTCGGGCCCTCGGAAGCTCAGGAACACCTGGAAGCCGGCTCCTAGCGAGGTGGCGCCGCTGCTCGTTCCGGCCGCCGAGGTGGGCATTGGAGGTTCTTGGTCGGCAGCCACAGACGTCATCAGTATCCGGCCCCTCTCTCTCTATCTCTCTCTTCGTTGTCACCCAACGAGAGGATGGTCGGTTCGCTTGCCCATGCTCGGAGCTGACACGAGCTTCGACAAAATGGAGGGAAAGCTGAAACCGACTGGGTTTCTCTTCTTCGTACAAGCTGCCAGACAGGAAGTGAAGGTCTTCTTCTGTCACTTTCTTGTCTTTGCCATGGCCAGAGCCTGAGAATCCCAGTTTAATGACGTGTGCTTTGCTTACGAGTTACGACTAAAGAAAGTGGACCGAAATTCCCGAGTCCGTAGGACTAATAAAAATCGAAAGAATCACCTTGTTTGGCAATACGACTGATTTGGATTGATTTTATCGTTCATCTTGTATCAAACTTAAAGTTTGTTATTTAAGCTTAATTTATTTTGTAAATAATAAATGATTTGAAAAATAACTTTTTCTAACACGTCGTATATCTTAAAATTTTTCAAAATTGAGGAATTATGATATCTAACAAAAAAAAAAAAAAAAAAAGGAAGACCTTTTTGATCCATTTGATCAATTATTTGATAATCATTAACCTAGCTTTAGTATTTATCTTCGGTATAGATATCAATCCAGGGCTCAATATTGTTGTTTCAAAGATAAAAATCGAAAAATTCTCTAAGCTTATAAAAATAAATGAATGAAATTTTTTTATCGTCCATGGAAATATTTAGATATAAGTTATTGATAATAACAAAATATTTTTCATTGATTAATTTTTAATTGATACAAGTGATCGTTTTTAGAAAAAAAAACATTTCAAATCATTTATTTCCATGAAAGAATATAATTAGATCTTTAATCAAAGCTAAAAAAAGAAGAAAAGAAACACATAAATATTTTCCCAATGCTAATTAAGGACCTTTTGCTTGAATAGCAAGAGAGACGTTAATATCGTTGTACAAGATTTTGATTTTGTCTTGTTTTTAGAAGGCAATTTTTGTATTTGGCTACCCCAAATTGTGAAGAAAGTCATAGAAACCACTAGGAATTAACCATAGGGGTCAACCATTAGGATATATCCAATTCAGACTATATCCATAGCCTTATTGGGAAAGAAATACATTTTAAATGCCATAACTTGGTATGGATAAACACATAAGTACCAAAATTTACAAGAGGTACAATTTAGTATCATTTTTCTTTTTGAAAATTGGACAGTTGAGTGCCAACTCCGACATGACTTGCTAAAAATCTGATGTGGCGTTATTCTATTTACAAAACTGTTTACGTGACTTGTCAGAATGTCTACTCAATAATTCTTGTTCCAAAATGACACTGTTTTATCCTAAATTTTAATTTTTAATATAAATACTAATTAAATGAAATCAAAACAACTATTTTTTTTTTTTTTTTTAAAGAAAAAGGAAAACAGTGAAGGTCTTCGCGACCCTCATTGTCACCACCCTACTGTCCTCGCTAAAAGGGTCTAGTGACAGTGGGGCAAGTCGACAATGATGGCCGACCATAGGTGAAGCCTCGCATGCCCTCGCCTAGATCTTTCAAGGATGGGGAAGGGGAAGAAAGCTTTATCTATGTGGCTTGTAAGAATGTTCACTTGGTAATTATTATTCCAAAACAACGTTATTTTGCCCTAAAATTTGATTTTTCATATAAATTAAATTAAATTAATTTATATTTTTTAAAAAAGGAAATCAGGGAGGACCTCCACGACACTTGCCATTGTCGCCCCACCCTCGTTGAAAAGGGTTGGCAATAGTGGGGTGAGGGTCGGGTGGGGTTGTCGAGCCCTAGCCAATGCTCGGCGGCCCTAGCCGATTGCAAGCAAGGCTCAGCACAATTGAAATTGTGGAAGAGGGCCCAACGCCAATTGTGATCTAACTACCATTGCCGGAAGAAAATGAAGTGATACTTTTAGAGTCTCCTCCTAAGTTTGATGCTAAAGTAGAACCTTGGACTACAGAACGAATGAAGTGGATGTTGTCACTTGATTAGGTCACTACTACGCACTTATTGGAGGAATCGAAAAGGAGGTCATGAATGAGGAAGATGCGAAACAGTTCCCGACCATGGTAAAAACAATTGAGATCAATGTAGTAAAATAATTACGAAAAATGCTAGCCCAAATCTCCTTGCTAGAGCTATTTAAGTCCTCAGAAAAGCACAAGAACACCTTGTTGAAGGTCCTTAACGAGGTATGCATTCCGAAAACAATCAGCAACGCCCAATTAGAGGAATTCTTGGGGACCATCTCGTTGAAAGATTAGATTTCCTTTGCTGACAAAGACATCCCTACCAATGGTTGTAACCATATAAAGGCATTACATATTTCTATGAAACATGATGATCCTATTGTCTCTAGAGCATTAATTGAGAACGGTTTTACGTTGAATATATGCCTGTTGGCTATGCTCCACCACCTAGGTGTTGAGATGGAGAGATTCGCACCACTAAGTCAATCGTTTACATGTTCAACAGGATGAGAAAGGAGGTGATAGGAAAAATCAAGTTGAAATTACTGATTGGTCTTGTGCTATTCCCTGTACTATTTTAGGTTTTAGATATACTGAGTGCCTTCAATTTCCTATTGGGGAGGATTCACATTGCGATTGTTGTTCCCTCTAGCCTCCATCAGAAGGTATGGTTTGTGGCCAATGGTAGGCTTATTACCGTGCATGGGCAAAAAGACTTCAAGGTCTACCATGAAACAATCATCCCAGATGTGGAGCCTAAATGCAAAAGGGAATCAAACTTTCAGACCCTTGAGCTACCGTTTACAATCCATATTCCCATAAGCTCTTTTATGGGTGCTCTTGAATTATCCAATTTAGTTTTAGCAGTTAGAAAGATTATGCTGGCAAATGGGTACACCTTCGTAGATGACCTTGGGCTGTATGGACAAGGGATTTGAAAGCTCATGAAAGCTCGATGAGACTCTTCGAGTCTCTTCGAGCATGGACTTGGCATATGACAGAGAGCATGGAGTGTGAGGCGAATGGGGAGGCCAAGGCAATCCATGAGGTCGTAGTGAATGTGGGGCCGAGGCAATCGAGGTCGAAGCGGACGTGGAGGTAGCGATGAATGCGAAAGCCGACGATGCTTCCCTTACAACGGTCTTGAAGCTATTCCTGACCAAAGGACAAGCTCCTTCAAATCTGATTGGCAAGGTGAAACTCTCTCTTTATCTCAAAGTGAGATCATGTGGAGTAGGAGATAAATTTGAGAACTCTCGTCTCTCCTTTGCAAAGCTTACGGCGCTTCCCTTACGACGGTCTTCTTTCCTTCACTTTCGGCCATTGGATCTCCTTCTAATCTCACGATGGTGGATTGGTCTGTGGAGTTATAGCCGTTGGAATAAAGAGGGCTAAAAGTTACTGTTTCCGTCCAATAAATTTTTTAAAAAATCCTAATTTATTTAGGCTGTCAGTGTCAACGTAGAGGTCAGGGAGGGTCAATGTAACACTCTTTCGGAATTCTCCACGTGGCCACAGAGGATATAGGCGGTGTGCTTTTAAAGATAGGGACAAGGCAAACTACAAAAAATGAAATGTCCCAAAATCACGATGGTATTAATGAAGAATTTGGAATAAAAAAGATCTTATCAAATATGACCAATCTGCTCACGCTAAACAAAAATGAGCTAAATCAAGGTAAATTTGTGATTACATCATAGAGAGATTGATGTAAAGAAGAATATGACGAGATACGCAAGTGATAAAGAAAAGCAAAAGGTGCTCAATTATGCAACTGTTGCATTTTTGTGTTCAGTCATTCTTTCATAGTTTCGTAATGTCTTTCAATTTTAGCTTCAACTTCTGAGCATTATTTATTTATAATTTTAAATCCATTTTCAATTCCAATGTTATTTATATCTCAAATACGTTAGTTTCAAGTCTCCCATTTCATTTACCTTTAGGTTTTGCACCACTTTGATCTCTTTTGGTTTTCTTGCCCCAAGCTCTTGCTTTTCCATTTAATCTCCCCCTCTCCCACTTTTATTTCCGATTAACTTTATTTCTCTTGATGTTTAAATCGATTTCCATCCATTCCATTCACACTTTATTCAAATACATGGGGCACCTCAAGATTGAAGGTATCTTACCATATCACTTTTTATTTGTTTTTTCATAATTCTTCATAGCAATTCAATTTACTAAGCATTACTCGAAACAACTAGCTAATCTCCAATGTCCTAGTCGCAAGACCCAAGCGATCAACTCTTGGTTTGTGTAGCCCCAACAATTGCCTAATTTTGACATTATGATGTCACAGCCGACAAAGACTCAATGGCCCTTGTCGGCGCGCGAGCGGCGCACCAGCATTGCCACCTGCCCTTGCAGCCTTCCCTTTCTTCTCTCTCTCTCTCTTTTATTTTTTGTCTCTCTCAGGGAATTTCACATAAATACCAACTTGTCCAATCAATATCGATGTGGCACCAACGTATCAATCCATGCCAGCATTTTAGTTTTCATTTTAACGAAAAGATGAACTTGAACAAAAATAAAACATATACTTTAAGGATCCAGTTGCAAGGAAAATTTTTAGAAACCCGATTAAACAAGTTGGAAAAGTTTAAGGGCCTACAGTGAAATCAAGAAAGATTATGGTTATATTCAGGTCCATTCTTCACCATCACTTACAATGGGAATCTCTTCATCGTGTGAACTCGCGGATGAAAGAAATCGAAGTCAGAGCTCAGTATCAGGCTCGTGAGAAGTCATGATCGGAGGTGAGCTATTATAATTAGAGCTATCTCCATCCACCTCCAGATCTTACCCTTCATCGTCCGTGCCATCTTCATCCTACAAGAAATGCAAATTTGCTATAGTGAACCATAACTAATCTAAATCATACTTAATTGTATTATTTGGCTTTCCATGTTTTGAGTTTTTCCTGATAGATTCAACGAAGAGCAATAATATTATGCGAAGGTGGAATAAGTAAACAAGTTAGATCTTTTAGTCTTCGAGACCAGACTACTTACGTCATTATAGAGAATAACAAAAAAGGGACAAAGGCTATGCTACTACTTATGAAGAAGAATAAGGATACCTCGTCTAATGTCTCTAATGGAAGTGACTACGTAGGAGAGTTTGTTGTTGTGACAATCATGTCCTTGTAATACCTATAGGGAAGGCCCTTGACATTAGGATAGCCACGGCTTTGTAATTTCTGACACTTCCTAATTGTTATTAGGCATTCATCAGGCAACTTTGTGTTTGATTTGTTCATTAGAGCTTCCAGTTTCCGACAGCTAGAAACATAGAAATCGCGCAAAGATTCGAGCTCATCAACACCATCAATAGCTTGTAGCTCATGGCATCTGACGATTGACAGAGACTTCAAGATCTGTAAGTTTGATAACTCACATATTTTGCTAATATGACACTTTTTAATGGTTAAAGTCTCCAATGATTCCAAAGCACCAAGACCTGGAATCTCAATCAGTTTCACACATCCTGAAACCTCCAAATGTGTAAGCTTCTCTAAGCTTGATGGAATAATTAGTTTCTCTAGTGAACTGCATTCATAAACAAGTAATGCATTCAAAGATTCTACCCCGTTGAGGCCCTCAATAGCACGGAGCTCATAACAGTCTGATATAACCACAAGCTTCAGCAACTTTAAGTTTGACAAGTTGTATAGCCTTTCAATGGAACCGCAATACTGTACATTTATTTCTTCCAAGGACCCTAGGGCCTCCAGACCTTCAATCTCAACTAGTTCTAGACATTCCAATACCCACAACTCTTTAAGCTTCTTTAAGCATGCTGGGATGAATAACCTCTTGAGGAGTTCATATTTAGTCACTGACAATACTCTCAATTGTTTGAGTCCACTGAGTTCAATTTCTTGAAGCTGAGATTGAGAAAGTTGTAGCATGGACAAGTTTTTCAAGTTGGAAAAGATTGACCAAGATATTGTAGAGTTGAAATTAACAAGTTGCAGCTCTGATAAGGAGGTAGCAAGCTTTGTGATACATCGCAGGTCTAGTCCAGATAAAATAAGCTCAGTTAGACAAGGAAGAGAACCAAACTCAGTCGGTGGTGCAGGGATATTAGAAAGGGACAATTCCAACTTCTTTAGTTTGGACAACCTCCTAATCCACCCTAAGCTGGAACTTGGCAACAGTTCCAATGAAGCTTGAAGCATATCTTCAGAGCCATCAGATAAGAGCAAATCCACCAGATTAGTCAAGTTTGAGAGATCTAGAACCATCTGCAATGCTGATGATCGAAAATGCAGATAGATCAGACTTTTTGGAAGCTCTGGCAATTCTTGAACCTCATTACAACTTGTCAAGTCCAGTCTTTCAAGGTGGGGAATGTGATTGATTGTTGTTGGCACTCCAGAGATATGGGCATCTGACAGCTTGAGGACTTTCAAAGAGGACAATGCACCAATTTCCCTCGGAATTTCACCTCTTAATTCTTCACAGTCACTAGCATGTAGCTCTTCCAGATTCTTTAACGTTCCAATAGCACTGGGCAATTTCCCTATTGGAGTATTTTCCATCAATATCACTTTCAATTTCTTCAGATTTCCAATCGAATCTGGTAACTCAATAATTTTAGTACTGGATAAATTTAACTCCTGCAAAGACTCAAGCATCCCAATTGAGTCTGGGAGTTTTCTCAACTTAACGCACCCAAAGAGAGAGAGAGAGACTCAAGTTTCACAAGCTTCCCAATAGTCTTTGGAAGTATGCTAATTTGTGTGTACCTTAGAATAAGGACAGACAAAAACTTCTTATCACCAATAGAATTAGGAAGGCGTTCAATTTGTATGTTTGACAGATCCAACTCCTTCAGTAATGTCAATTTCCCAAATGAATCCAAGAGTTTCTGAAAACATCCTCTAGAAGCAAAGTGCTTCACATTCATAAGCCTTCCAACTTCTTCGGGCAAATCCTTAAGAGAGAGGCACTCTTTAAGATTTAAGTGAATCAGGCGCTTTAGCTTCCCAATGGAGGGGTCAATCTCAACCAAGTTTATGCAATTATAGAAACTCAGCCTCTCTAGACTGAAGCATGCAGAGATGTCCAGTGTTCTAGTTATGCCTTTGCAACCTCTGAGGTTTAGAATTTTCAGATTCTTTGCCATCTAACAAAAATGATTCACCATCAAGAGAAGAAAATAGTATATATTACATCATATGCCAATAAAAATTAAAGTGAATGCATATCATACCTTGATTAGGCTCCATGCGCTCCAGTCATCTTTGATGCTGCCTGCAACGATCTCAAAGATAACCAAATTCTTCATAGATAGATTGGTTACCTCAAGATCCAATGGCCTAGAAAAATACCAAGAAATCCATCTTAACTTCGAAAAATGATCCCCAAAGTCTCCGGCAAAGGTTCCCTCCTCTAATTCAAGGAACCTTAGGTTGGGCAACCTACTAAGTACGTCATGCGTAATTACAAGTGGTTGATAATGACTTCCAGTTAATATGAGTGCCTGAACTTTTTCTTTCTCTGCCAAAACAAACATAGATGAACAATCATGAATTTGACAAATATATACATTAGTAAGAATTTGACAAATATTTAGATTCTCGTTTGGGTAAAAGAATCGAGAGGCTTCTAAGTGGGTATGTAAACTCTTTTCTACACGTGCCCGACTCATGAAAAGAGTGAATTTTGTTTACCTGCTTTGTTCTTACAATGTCCACGGCTTCCTCACAAATCCACACCCTGCTATGCTCTCTCGGGTCATGCAAGCACTCCCTTTGAACAATTTGCCTCCCGAGATCTTTGAGCTAGTCATGCATCCATAATGTATCATCATCAACAATCTTTACCAAAGACATTTGCATAAGAACCTGAATCGCAGTCTCAGGAAAAAAATTGCAAGCTTCCCTCATTTAAGTTGCATTGGTCTTTTTTGTGTAGTTGACAAAAAAGCATGCAATGTCAAGAAATATCTCATTTTCCTTATCTTCCAATGCTTCGAAACTGATCATCAACTGCTGTCGGACATCCTTATGAGGTATTCTTGTTAACCTCTCTACAGTCTCTTTCCATATCTCTTCCGGTTGGTGATAAAGAAATGAGCCTATGACCTCAAGAGCCAAAGGAAGCCCTCCAGTTGTGACAAGAATTTCTGATGCAGGAGTATCATATTGATATGGTGGAGAGCCTTTTCTAAAAGCGTGTATACAGAAAAGCTTAAGAGCTTGATCATAATCCAGTTCCTTTAATTCATAAACTAAAATACCATCTAGTACTTTTAAAGTATTTTTATTCCTGGTTGTAGTGATAATCCTACTTCCTGAGCCAAACCAATCTTGTGCCCCTGCTAGTTTCTCCAGTTGTTCTTCTTTATCCACATCATCCAAAACGATGAGGACCTTTTTGTTGCGAAATCTTGTCCCAATCTGGTTGATCCCATCATCAATTTCTTGAATTTTGTCCACAAATCTAGAGTCGAGAATGTCAGAATATATTTGTTTCTACAAATTTACGAGGCCTTCTTTTTATGATGATTCTCAAACATTGCCAAGAAAGCAGCAATCATCAAAGTGTGAAGACAGTTGGTTGAACACAACCTTAGCAAAAGTTGTTTTACCAACGCCGCCCATCCCGTGAATACCAACAAAACGAATGCCTTCACAGTCAACATCCAAGAGCTTCATTATGTCTTCAACACGATCATCCACTCCAACCAATTGATTTGTCACATTCTTATGTTTTATCTTCAACTTAACCAAAACCTCTCGGATGATCAACTTAATAGCTTCCCCATGCCTACCACATATATGAGCTACCGTAGTTGAAATGAGATGGTAACTAGAGATGTCGTCATAACTTTCAGGTTGAAGCACAAATATTTGGATTTGCTCAACATAGATGATAATGAGACAGTTCAAGCAACGATTCATGGACACTTTGTACAATGGCAAAACTTTACAAACTAGATGGAGTTCCAATGTTCCACACCTTTTTCCCAACAAAATTAATTTTTCTTCATGCTTTCTCTATTTGAACTTTTCTATACTGCCAATGTGACTCAAGCTTAAAGTTCTTCATGTGTAATGAATGATTTCCAAGCTAGATTGAGCAGATTATAATAGTCACCTTACAAATTACAATCGTGAAAGTTATGCTATCTCATCTCAACCAAGAACGCTCTTCCTCTGGCAGTCTATGCATGAGCCAAAAGGGACTAAAAACAGAGTCATTTGGCCATCATCAACGACACATTTTGAAAATGTACACATTGACTTTATGACAATCATATATTTTAGTCAGATACTTTCCCATTGGTCAATACAGATTATATTCTAAGATGACTAGGTTACATAATGTCACTTCAGTTAGATCGGTCAGAAAACCAACTACCTCTTGCTAATTCTCTTCTTTATTTAATGCGAGTTGACAATTTGGAAATTGCTAATTTTGGCTCAAAGGCCTTTGCAATTTTGTTACCAAACACCTCAATATTCTGCCAAAGGCCTTCATGACCTCAAAGTCTTTTGGCAAAGCTGTGTCAAATGCACTTATAAGCACCTCAAGTTTTTATAGGTTGTAGATCAATGGAATCCACACAATGACAGAGGAGGAAGTATGAAATATCATCTCATTGCCAAGACTTTCTAGATATAATTGCTCATTATGATTCACTCCAAGATGTTTCCTGTTTGTTCTCCTTTTGAAATTAGAAAGTGCAATCTAGATTAGCTCGATGACAGATTTTTTTTTTTCGAACTTCCTGATGTGGTTGACATATGAGTGAGCATGACCAAAACGAAAGTTAATCAACTCATTAGTTTACTGTTACCCCTGATGAAATGCCGATCGTAGTCAGGAACGGGACAAAGATTATTCAAACCCATTGATCTTGAAAGTTGGTTGTTGACTAAAAAATTGGGGTCTGCCAGATTTCATGTACATTCTAATAAAACAATCAGATTGTGTATGAGCGACACAAAAAAAAAAAAAAAAAGAAAATTAGCATAGGAACAGAAAATTGGCTAAGTAGTAATTACCCTCTCGCTTTGAGGTCCCATCCCTTCTATTCAGCAACTTTAACAAGAGCATCCCCCCACCTCTTCACTTCCTCAGCCCCAAACCTCTTGCTGTGCTTGGTCATGGCATTCCTGTACCGCTCAGTCCTGAGCTTGACATCCGAAGGCGACACGTCGTAGAACACCGGCAAGATCTCCTTATTCCCATTTGACCTTGCCGTTCAGTCCACCATGTGCGCAACCTTGCGGAGACACCATGAGCTCGATGCGTAGTCCTTGGAGAAGATGGGCACGTAAATCTTGGACACGTCGAGCGCCCGCATGAGCTCACTGCCGATCTCCCTGCCGACGCGGAGCTCCTTGTCGTCGCGGAAGACGCGGATTCCGGCGCCGAGCATGTCGTGGTAGAGGCAATCGGTGAACCCGGTTCGAGTGTCTGCTCCCCTGAAGCTCAGGAAGACCTCGCCGCCGCTCATCGTGGCTTCGGGGTTGTTTGTCTCCTCTCTCTTGGCTGTCGTGGTGGGCTTGCGGAAGAATTTGGACGCTTTTGATTTGACGAACGCGAGCATGGTCGGAGCGAGGAGTCCCGAGGCCCTGACAAGATGCAACGAAGTTTGAAGACTGGATTTTTTCATTTCCGTCTTTTGCGTTGGTGAGTGTTGAGGTGGAAGAGAAAAAGAAGAGGAGAGCGACTCACAATCCACCGAGCATCACGGCGGCGAACATGGCGGACACGCGGCGAGGCGTGCGGCGGTAGCCGAGGGGTGGTGGCTGGCAAGATGAACACCATGCAAAGGAAGAGCCGCACGTCGTCGTGGAACGACATGGGGCGGTGAGGTTGAACATGAACGCCATTGCCACCGCTGGTGAGTTCGCTCTTCGCTTCGGATCGAATGTAGGAGACGATCATGGAAGAGAGAGCTCGTGTGTAATCTTTGCGTTCGGTCTGGTCAGATATTGTTACACTTCTTGATGGAGAGTTCCGTCGGCGAGTCGACTTCGGGGGCTATCGCTGTGAATAGGGACGGAGCATGCTGTCCAGCACGAGGGAGGGGGATCTCGGCCTTTCATCTTGTGTGCGGCAGCGGGGAGTAATAAGATTAACGGTCGTGATTCATTTGTCCCAATGTATTCGAGTACATGCAAATATTTCCGAAATAGGGGGAATGTGGAACGTCAAATCGGCTGTAAGGGTTAAGCAACTAGACCGCTTCGATGCCCCCATGCCCACAAGTACGGGCTTCTTAACGTGTTCGCTAAGAAAAGAACAAAGGTAAAAAAACAAAAAAAGGCACGAAAAGACCTTTGAGTTGATATCAAGATATAAATATCTTTTGTTAAGTTTTATTAAGTGCCACTCTTAAATTATTGAGTTGGTCCTGAACAGGACCTTAAAAAGCTCTAACCACCAAGAAAGTCCGGGTAAAGGCGGATTCAAGCCTCGAAAAAGATTCTAACCCCATTGTTCTTCCCGTCCACAACTTCCTTACGGGGGTAAGGGGGACAGCCTAGATCCTTACGATGCCTTTCCCCTTGAAACACGGGGGCGTGGTACAGGGAAATGAAAGGTCCGGGGAAACCCCCGAGTGGACGGATGGATGGACGGTCTGAGACCTTTGAGTTGATATCAAGATATATTTATCTTTTGTTAAGTTTTATTAAATGTCACTCTTAAATTATTGAGTTTGATGTATTAAAAATTCTAAATCAGTTTATATATGAAAAATTCATCTAAAATTAATTTATATTACCAAAAATTCATTACATATTTATCATTTATTAACTTTCGTTAAATTTTGGTATCTAAAAGCTTTCGTCAAATTGCCATAGGTAAAATTATGATCTCACCCGCATAATTAAGTGCCTCAAAGCAAGCTCATGCTAAATGTTTGGGAAAAGTATCTCACTGCACATTATTCGAGCACCATACCTTAGACAAAGAAGACAAAGAACTGAATGAAGTTAACAATAAAAATTGATAAAAGCTAACTATAGGTAAATGTGTCACGCGTATATCAATTTAAGGTTTTTAGTAACCCAAAAATTCGTTTGGGTAAATTTATCATATATGTACCAATTTAACGTAAACTTGTCACATGTGTACTAATTTTGGGTTTTTCATAATATTTGTGAATTCGTCCCGTGGCATCCAAATTAGCAATTTAACTATAATATTTGATGAAATTTAAGGGAGGGTGTATTGGTTTGGAGTTTTTTTTTTCTGTGGTAAAAAAATTAGTTATGGGTCAATTTGTCATTGGTGTAATATTAACCCAAAAACTTCAAACTATGCCTATTATAACACATTACCATGATTTTTTTTTTGTGATATCTAAAAACTCAAAATTATGCCATCATGACATATTTACCATTAAATTTTTCTAATAACATAAAAAAACTTAAAATTGTATTTACGTAATATATTTACCCTCTATCAATATTTCATCTGATGATTTTTCCATTAAAATAGCATCGTTTCACAAGCACCATGTTAATGACATTTCCAATGTCAATGTAGGTAGATTTTTAATGGATGGAACTTTGATGAAAGGTAAATGTATCACATATGTATAAATTTAAGATTTTTTATGTCATATAATAAAGTTTATGGTAAATATGTTACAGTGACTTTGAAATGTTTGGTGGCTTTTACCCTAAAGAAAAATATAAGAAAATAAGATGCATATATTTAACATATAACATATATATATACATCGACTTGAAACATATACATATATTCATTTGTCCCAATGTATTCGAGCACAACTTTCTTGGAATTCCAGCTCTCCGTCGTATCCATTTTGGATAACCATCCTACAATCAACTCTTGGAGATTTGGGAAACTTGACGACTTGATCTACTCAAATGAAGAATGGTGATGCTGAAGGCAATGTTGAGGACGAATTTCACCAAGGAAGCCGGCCAAAGTGCAGGCCCGTGACGAGTCACGAACGTCGAGTCCTTGCAATATCGCCCATGGATGTTGGATCTCATTTTTCTTCTTCGTTTTTTCATTTTCATAGCGATCTAAGAGCTGAGTGGCAGCAGACGGCTTTCGGATGGATCCTACAGAGTACAAATAACAGTGGATGTTGTTTTGGTAAATAACAGTAGTTTCTCCGTGACTATGGAGTCATTATTGCAGTAAGCAGCCGCAAAGGCCATGGACATGGCATTGCCCTTTAGAAAAAGAAAAGTCCTTAACATTTATTGTGGAAGTGCAATGGAGTTTTAAAACTTTCAAAAATTGCAATCAAATTCTAAAAATGATCAAATTTGTGCAATCAAATCTCTACATTAACTCCATCCAATTTGGTAAACGAAAAATTTTCAATATAGTCCTGAACTTAAATTAATTGAAGAATTATATTGAATAAATTAAAAGTTCTGTACTTAAATTAATTGAATGATTATATTGAATAAATTAAAATTTTAGGAATAACATTGTATATTGAGCGAAAGTTCATTGACCATTTGTATCATTTTCCCTATAGAAAAAATATCACTCAATCTTTTACCTAAACATATAGGAAAAACTCAAAGTATATGATTTTCATTTTCTTTCACATAAAGTTACAAAAAAAGTTACTCAACTTTCAACAATACTTATATGTTTTATTCCTTCGTTATTGTCAAAATAATGTTTAATTTTGTGGAAAAACTAAAAGGACATAATTTAGCGATGAGTAAATGTCACCAACGGGGAGATTAGGACTCAATTGAACATTTTTTTTAAAGGCTTCTGAGTCAATTAACCAAATAGAATGCTTTAGATTTGGTCAACAAATGACCAAAGGCTTAGGGCTCTTATAGCAAGCACATGTCGTTTTGCTCCATGAAGTTCAGTATCCATTGTTTGATTCTTGTGATCTGTTGACTTATGATTGTGATACTCATATGTGGGTCTGATCAGATTTCCCTTGTCAATCGGCTTAACAGGATAATGTGCTCTACTATTTCCGAGGCTTGATGACACAACAAGCATAATCGGTCTAGTAGTGCCTTTCTCTTGAATAAATTTTCTCAAGTAGGAACTACTTTCTGAAATAGGCTCCACATAAAAGTTTTGATGATTGGGTACTATGCACTCCCATGTTTTTTTTTTTCTTTTTTTTTTCAGAGGGCTTTTGGTGGTTGGTATGAGCTGGATGCTTGGCTTGTAGTTTCTTGCTGGTCAAGTAGGATGATTTTGTGACAGGCACTTTTAACTTAGTAGCAACCTGACTTGTGTCCAGTCCATACAATCTCATCCTCCTTTTGATTAGAGCTAATAGG
This sequence comes from Eucalyptus lansdowneana, assembly GCA_017140395.1. Lineage (NCBI taxonomy): Eukaryota > Viridiplantae > Streptophyta > Magnoliopsida > Myrtales > Myrtaceae > Eucalyptus > Eucalyptus lansdowneana. Next base: position 6,887,208 of record CM029483.1, on the reverse strand, counting down.
GATTGCCATGATTTCTTTCATTGTATTTTCCTCAAAAGGGCTATTCAACCTGTTTTCTTCCGAGCAATTTCCTTTCGGTTAATCAACTCTTCCACACATTATGGATCATCCCAATTCGTTGGTCCACCAATGTCGAGGTTATTGAGAGTCGAAAAGAATCTTCGATTTCATTAATCTCGTTAGTATGGAGGCAACTTGTTTGTTAGATGGATGTTGCCAAGGTTGTTTTGAACTGGTAGAATTGAAAATGCCGATGTGAAGATTGATGAATGAGGTATTCGTGCATATCGTTGTATTACTTTGGGAAACATTAGTTTTGTTTGTGAAAAGAAGAAAGACGGTTTGTTGCGAGTGTGCATTCAATTAGGTAGATCAAGGACAAGTGTTCTTTACCAAAGATCAATGAATGGTGTGACTAGTTATAAAGAGTATTGATGTTTTAAAGGTCGACTTGAGATTATGAAGTCGTTAGTTATGAACCAGGATGGAGGTTGTAGGGAAAGACAACTGTCGTACTTGATATGGTCTTTATGAGAGTATTGTAAGATCGTTTGGCCGGTGAACACTTCAACCTGTCATAGATTTGACAAATCGAGTGTTCAAAGAATACCTAGATCAATGGTGATCGTGTGATGTAGCGACGTTCTAGGGTGTTCATTAAGTGATGAGGATCACTAGAGCCCCTAAGAAAATTGAGATTGACATCGGTGTCGAGATCGAAGTCGTGGGGATTGGACAGATTACTATAGAAGGGTTGTGAAAGAATTTTCAGCATTAGCAACTTATCGTACTTGTGCTAAACCTTTCATTTGGCCTGGAAAGCATGAAACCCTTAGTGATGTGTCTTGCCAACGACTGGGTATGTATTGGTCCACCAGGGAGCCACTCATTCGATTTGAAATTAGAAATAGATCGGCTCGACCGAGATGAATGACCGATCGTGGGTGACTCCACTAAATTGGAAAATTCTCATCGACCGGTACTAATTTGATGTTTCTATCGTTTTGGTACCCCGTGGTCCGTATTTGAACCTTTGAGATTTTCACGACAATCGAGAGTCGCCAATGTGTCGAGTGGGTTCATTGTGGCTCGAAGAAAATCGACCACGGGTCATTTGTCCTAAAAAGCTCAACACTACCAAAGAGGGCCTAGGTCACACTAAAAGCGTGTCGGAGTGAAATTAACAGCCAATCTAAATTCGATTTCAGAAATTGAAGATCCTATCTTGCCACACAAAGGTATATCGAAGTGTGTGTGTCTTGATAGTTCACCGACATGGAGTGTCGATGATGAATTATATCTAATCTAGATCGCAGATTATAAGTTGCGTAGTTTTCAGAGGATTCTTTATTAAAAGGTATAGCGTGAGGGTACAAAATTTCAGTGGTAAAAAGAAAGTGAAGAAGATTTCAGCCAAAGACAAGACAAAGAGTCGCTGATTGCGCTTGCCAAGATCAGTCTTGGCCGAGTTATATCGATCTTGACCGTAGGTTCCTGCCAAAGAGAGCCGATAGTTTCTTTTTAATCAGTGCAAAGCAGAGTGTACAGGATTTCAGTCGGTTGAGATGAGATCAGAAATTAGAAAATCGCAAGTCCAGTGTCGCCAAGAATCGTTGTTTGGTGGGCTGTCGATCGCTGTCGAGTAAAGGCCGCTTTAACCGTTTAAATTTTGAATCGTTGAGGTTCGAAGGTTTATTAGGGACTCGAGAAAAAGAGATCGATGTAGATGACAGAGTGTCTTATGTGAGAAGCTCAGTCAGCTTGTTGGTTGGGAAAGAGCAGATTTTGTGTACAAAGATGATCTCCTTGGTTAAAGTGGTTAGACAACGCCACGAGACCGAATGATCGGTGTGGAAAAGTGAGACTCTACGAGACGGCAATACCCCCACCTTTTGTTTATGGATTGGAAAAGGTTCAAATTTCGAGGACGAAATTTTTATAAGAGTGAAGAGTTGTGACATCCAGATTTTCTGATCCCGCCTCATTGCTCGTCAATTTATTGACGGTCCGAAATTTCAATAAAGAAAATTATCGAGGAAAAATTGAAGACCGAAAGAAATAAGAAAGGGAAAGAAAAGAAAAATAAAATAAGCCATACAATCTCATCCTCCTTTTGATTAGAGCTAATAGGGATTGCCATGATTTCTTTCATTGTATTTTCCTCAAAAGGGCTATTCAACCTGTTTTCTTCCGAGCAATTTCCTTTCGGTTAATCAACTCTTCCACACATTATGGATCATCCCAATTCGTTGGTCCACCAATGGGTCCACCAGGGAGCCACTCATCTTCCCGAATATTGATTTTCTTACCATTACTCACTAAATAGCATATGTCTGGAGATATCACTTCGATGTCCATTAGTAAACTTTGTCATCCCATAACGGTCTCAAACCTTTCCCGGTCATCCATAAATTCCCTCTTGGAAAATACATTCCTTATAATAACTGATTTCACAAAGCTAATGGGGATTGTATGAGTCTCCATGTTTGCTTTCCTAACATTGCTTTGTAATGAGGTCTCTAAAGCCTTGACCTCCTTCCTCTTTCCTTTTCTTAAGGGTTTTCCATCTCCTCCGGTGAATGCCTAATTTTAATTCATTTTGTCTCACCAAAATGATGCTACTCTATGCTTGATGGCTTTACAAACTAAGTTTTGGATCTTCAAGATGGAGATTGCATATAGAGGTAGTGCTTGCACTATTGTTTTAATCAAGATTTCCTTCCTAGCTTTTGTCATAAATTTTTCCTTCCATCTCTAATTTCATGTTTACACTTGCAAGAATCCAAGCAAAAAGTTGCTTCTTTGCATGTCTCCAATCTAATAGAATGCCCATATATTTCCCTATCTTTTCAATGATATGAACTGTTAGCTCTCTTTCCAATTCCTTCAAACTCTGAGGGCTACCATTACTAAAGTAGATGCCTCACTTATTCAAGTTTAGGCCTTGTCTTGTAGCAAAGCAATATTGGTTCAACATCGTGAATAGATTTTGACACTCCCTGATCCAAAAAGAAAATGGCATCGTTGGCAAACAATAAATGTGAGAGAGTAGGACATGATTTGTTTAGCTGTATTCTTATTACACTGCCATCCTGGAGTGCTTTGTTAATAAGGAATGAGAGTGCATTAGCCATCAATTTGAATAGATATGGGAAAAGTGGATCTACCTGTTTAATTCCTTGGGATGGTAGAAAGTACTAGTAAGATTCCCCATTGAATTTTACACTAAAGGTGACTAAATAGATGCACTTCATAATCAATGCAACACATTTTTTTGTTAAACTTCATCTTGATCATACAAGTACTTAGTGTTGGAGAAATCTATCCAGAATATTTTGAAGCTGACAAAACGTTTCTATCAGTCTAGTCTGGATATTTGCAAGCCTTCTGTTTAAAGTCTGAAGACTTTCAGATCACCAGACTCAGCACTCAAGACTCAAGACTCAAGACTATTCTCATTGGCAGTTGTTCTAATCCAGTATCGAAGGATATCCAGAGCCAAAGTTTTTGGTTGGAGATTTATTCCTACCTTTTGGAGAAGATCTCTTTGCTGGATAATTGCAACGGATTTATTCATTCGTTACCAAGATCGATTGAAGATCCGATGATCGACGAAGTATTCTTGGAAGGTTCTATTCTTGGAAACCAAGATCCTGATTGTATGGGCGAACAGGATTGATGGGCTATCGTCAAGTTCCTTTAATAGCTCGAATGATCTTCTTAATTGATTTCGTCCAACGGGTAGATTGGAGGAACTCCTTTGGAAAGTGCCAACGGGTATGATGGCATAAAGGAGTATAAAAGGAAGTCGTTCTAGCTACTTTAGTAATGATCGATAGAAGAATTCCAGAGTCTGAAGCACCTTGATTATTAGTCGATTCATTCTGAGCGAAATTGTACTCACAGAGAGTGTCTATACTTAGTGATACCTTGAGCGAGTGTGGTAGATCATCTACACCGAAAGATCAAGGAAGAACATCGCTGTAACATCTCTTTGTTCATAGTGAAATCCAGCCAATAGGCTGTCAGTGCAGAAGAGTGGACGTAGGCTTGAAACAAGCCGAACCACTATAAACCGCGTGTTCAATATTCTCTTCCCTTCTCTCAATCTTACTTTAATTATTGTTTGTTTCTAATCCTTTAACCATCGAGAATTGTGACATTATCGATAAGATTATTGCATATACCTATTCACCCCCCCTCTAGGTACTTAATCTAGCCATATCAATTGGTATCAGAGCTCGTGTACTCACTTTATTTGAAGTGTTTTACTTCAGAGTAAAAGATCCATGGCTAGTATGCTAGCACCAGGGCTGATGGAAGGTCAAAGCAATACCAGACCTCCCTACTTTGATGGAAAGGATTACAACATCTGGAAGAACAAAATGAAAGCCTTCTTAAGATCAAAAGATCCTCTGGAATGGGACGTTGTAGAAAAAGGAATTACTCCTACAGCTGCATCTGTCTCAGAAAGAGGAAAAGAAACTGTTGAGACCAGCGGAATGTCTCAGGAAGAGATTATCAAGAGACAAGCACTCGATGCAAAAGCAATTTACTCTTTATATTGTGCTTTGTCACCAACTGAATATAATAGAATATCTTCTTGTGTTACAGCAAAAGAAGTCTGGGATAGATTGCATATCACCTATGAAGGAACAGATCGAGTGAAGGAGACCAGAATTAACATTCTCCTCAGTCAATATGAAGCCTTCAAAATGAAACCAGGAGAATCAATAACTAACATGTTTAGCTGTTTTACAGATATTGTCAATGGTCTTGAGAATCAAGGACAGAAAATTTCTGATCCTATGAAAGTAAACAAGCTACTGCGAGGACTCTCCAAGGATTGTAATCACATAAAGACTTCAATCAGAGAGACGCAAAGAATTATGCCACTATCTGTCGACGAGCTGATTGGAACTCTTCAGTCTTATGAAGTGGAACGAATCAATGAAGACGAAGATCCAAGAGGTAAGAAATCCATTGCATTAAAATCAATTGATGATTCTGATGATGCAGATTCTGAAGATGACATGGATGATGAGGAGCTTGCTCTCATGATAAGAAGATTCATAAAACTGAATAGAAAAGGAAGAAGGTTCAACTCAAGGAAACAAAGCTTTCAAAGACAACAGACCAAGTCTGTTGATGATGAGGAACCAAACAAAGATGTAGTCTGCTTCGAATGTAAGAAAAAGGGACACATCAGACCCAACTGTCCTCTTCTAAAGAAGAAAAGAGGAAAAGCTGAAAAGTTTCGAAAAGCTCTCAAAGCCGAAACCTGGAGTGATACAGAGTGTGAAGAAAGTGACAATGAATATGCCAATCTATGTCTGATGGCACATTCAGACTCAGACTCAAACTCTGGATCAGACTCAGACGGTGAATTTGAAGTAAGTGATTTTAAAATTCCTATCAAAGTTTCCAAATACATTGATGAATTGTGTTTTAGTCTTAAGACTTCTCTCAAAAGAATTTCCGAACTTAAAAAGGAAAACTCAGCTCTAAAACAAAAGGAAATTGTTTTAGAAGAAAGAGTTAAAAGTTCAGACTTAAATGTCTCCTCTCTTAAAGAAAATGAAGAAAATCTTTTGAAAGAAAATTCTTTTCTAAAAACTGACTTATCAAATATTTCAAAGAAATTTTCAATAGGATCTGAAAAACTTGAAAAGATTCTTTCAGCTCAAAGGCCTTACTTTAATAAGTCTGGTCTAGGTATGACAGCAGAAACTATTCCTTTGATTGATTTTCCTGAAGTAAAAGAAAGAATTAAGAAAAGACCCCCAAGAGAGGCTTATAAAAATCATTTTAAGAAAGTTTTTGTAAAGTCTGTAGGTCGAAATGCCCTCAGATGTTCAAAGTGCAAAAGTCCGGATCACTTTGAAAAAGAGTGTCCTATGGTTTGGAAACCCATAAAGAAAGTATGGGCAGATACTGTCTATTTTACTAACACCAAAGGACCCAAGAAAATTTGGGTACCAAAGAAAGTTTGAGATTCTTTTCTAAATGCAGGTCTCCGTCAAGAAAAAGGTAAAATGGTATCTTGACAGTGGATGCTCAAGACATATGACAGGAGACTCAAACTGCTTCATAAAGCTTGTTCATGTAAATGGTGGAAAAGTTTCATTTGGAGGAAACAGCAAAGGAAGTATTGTGGGATTCGGAACAGTGAAAATTGGAAATCTTACAATAAGTAATGTGTCTTTGGTGGAAGGACTCAATTACAATCTTCTCAGCATTAGCCAATTGTGTGACACTGGTTTTAAGATCTTCTTTCAAGAAGGAATATGTTCTGGATCAAGTAAAGATTCCACTCAGTCTTTCATGGGTCGAAGACATGGAAACATATACCCTCCTGGATGTAAAACCAGATGAATCGAAATGCCTAATTTCAATTCAAGACGAAGCAAGCCTATGGCACAGAAAGCTTGGTCATGTCAATATGAAGCAATTAGCCAAGATCTCATCAAAGCAGCTTGTTCGAGGTCTACCCAAATTACCATTCCAAAAATCAAATCAATGCACTCCATGTATTCTGGGAAAACAGGTAAGAAATTCATTTAAGCCAATAAATCATGTCTCCACTAATCATGTACTGCAGTTGTTGCATATGGATCTCTTCGGACCAACCAGAACTCAGAGCGTTGGAGGTAAGAAATACTGCCTAGTAATTGTGGACGATTACTCCCGCTTTACTTGGGTATATTTCCTTGCAAAAAAGTCAGAATCCTTCTCGTATTTTGAAAAATTTGCTAAAATGGTTCAAAATGAAAAATGATGTGTTATTTCAAGTATAAGAACAGACCATGGAGGTGAATTTGAAAATCAAGATTTTACAAAGTTTTGTAATGAATCTGGCTTTAAGCATGTGTTCTCTTCTCCATACACTCCTCAGCAAAATGGAGTTGTGGAAAGGAAGAATAGATCTCTTCAAGAAATGGCAAGAACTCTTTTAATTGAAAGCAAGATTTCTTCACAATTTTGGGCTGAAGCTGTTTCAACAGCATGCTATATAATCAATAGAGTCTTCTTAAGACCTTCTCTTGAGAAAAACCCTTATGAGTTATTCAAAGGTAAGAAGCCTATTGTTTCATACTTTCATGTATTCGGTTGCAAATGCTTTATATTGAAAAATGCTAAAGATCAAATTGGTAAGTTTGAAGAAAGATCAGATGAAGGCATCTTCCTTGGATATTCTTCATCAAGCAAAGCTTACAGAGTCTACAACAAGAACAGTTAGTCTGTGGAGGAGTCAATGAATGTCAAATTTCAAGACTCTATGCAAGACGATTCCAGTCAGACTCATCATGAAGAATCTGAATCTGCTTCAGACCCTCCAAAGTCTACAAATCAAGAAGCATCTCAGACTCTGAAAGATCAGCATCAAGATGATCGTGAAAACTCAGACAAAGAAAGAGATCATCAACCCGACATATCAACCAGTAACTGGAAACATAAATCCAGTCACCCCAAAGATCTTATCATCGGCGACATCAATGAAGGAATTCGCACCAGATCCAAAAGGCATGAAGAATCTAGTGCTGTGGCTCTTATTTCTGAAATAGAACCCAAAAGCATAGAAGAAGCTCTATCTGACCAAAGCTGGATTGAAGCTATGCAAGAAGAGCTCAGACAGTTCAACATTAATGATGTCTGGGAATTGACATCTAAACCAAGTGGTAAAACTGTTGTTGGAGCCAAATGGGTGTTCAGAAACAAGATGAATGAGAAAGGAAAAGTCGTACGAAACAAGGCAAGACTCGTGGCCAAGGGATATACGCAAGAAGAAGGAATAGACTATGATGAGACCTACGCTCCAGTAGCAAGGTTAGAAGCTATCCGTTTATTACTTGCGTTTGCTTGTTACAAAAATTTCAGGTTATTCTAAATGGACGTCAAAAGTGCCTTCTTAAATGGATTCATCCATGAGGAAGTTTATGTGGAACAACCACCAGGGTTTGAAGACCCAAAGAAACCAGACTCCGTCTTCAGACTGAAAAAGGCCTTGTATGGTTTAAAGCAAGCACCTCGAGCTTGGTACGACAGGTTAAGTAAGTTCTTAATTCAGAATGGCTTTGTCAAAGGTAAAGTAGATACTACTCTATTTATCAAGAAGGAAAACAAAAGCTTTTTACTTGTTCAAATATATGTGGATGATATCATTTTTGGATCCTCTAATGAAATTCTATGCAAGAAATTTTCTAAGTCTATGCAGGATGAATTTGAAATGAGTATGATGGGAGAATTAACGTTCTTTCTTGGACTTCAAATAAAACAATTGAAGGAAGGAACTTTTATTTATCAAGAAAAATATGCTAATGATCTTGTCAAAAGATTTGGATTAGAAAAATGCAAAAAGACTGACATACCTATGTCAAGTTCGATGAAGATAGACAAAGATGTAGAAGGAAAGAAAGTTGATCAAAAGCTGTACAGGAGCATCATTGGTTCACTTCTCTATCTTACTACTTCTAGACCTGACATTTTGTTGAGTGTTTGCATATGTGCTAGGTTTCAATCAGACCCAAGAGAATCTCATCTCAGTGCTGCGAAACGTATTATTAAATATGTTGCTTCATCTTCAAGCATCGGTCTTTGGTATCCTAAGAAGGGAGACTTTAGTCTTCTAGGATATTCAGACGCAGATCTTGCCGGATGCAGAGTTGATAGAAAGAGCACTTCGGGAACTTGCCAGTTGCTAGGAAATAGGACAGTGTCTTGGTTTTCAAGGAAACAAAGCACTGTAGCTCTCTCAACAACAGAAGCAGAGTATGTAGCTCTTGGAAGTTGCTGTTCGCAAATTCTATGGATAAAACAACAGCTACAAGACTTTGGAATTGAAGACTCAAGCACAGAGATTAGATGTGACAACACCAGCGCAATCAATCTCACCAAAAATCCGATTCTTCACTCAAGAGCAAAGCATATAGAGATCCGACATCATTTCATTCGAGATCATGTTCAAAATGGAGAAATCTCGATCCAGTTTGTTGATTCAAAAAGCCAGCTAGCGGATATATTCACAAAGCCTTTGGAGAAAAATCAATTCGATTTTATCCGTCTCAGACTCAACATTCTAAAGCTTGAGGAAGTTAAAGTCTAGAGACTATTCAATCATCAGACTCAACATTCTAAAGCTTGAGAAAGTTAAAGTCTAAGAGACTATCCAATCCTTAGACTCAAACATTCATGGCTATCGACTGTAAGTGATTATATTCAATCTCGAAAAGGTACGATCTTTATTTCAGTTAATTTGCAATTTCCGTGAAAAATGGAATCGTGTCTTTTCAAAAAGGATTAACTTAAAATTGGCAGTTATCATTTTTAAAAGATACGACTGTTCACTTTCCTTGTGCCAATTAGTTTTTATATATATATACACAGTTCTTATCGATTAAAACTACAAAACCCTAGAAAAACATTCTCCTCCCAAATTTGTCTCTACTTCGCTTTCACATTTGAGAAAGTTGTCAACTTTTCTTGGGAAAGCGAGTGAAGGAATCTTTCATCGACAAAGAAGAATGTCTTCTTCAAGAAAGTCGTCGAGAATCGCAAGCAGGGGACCACAGAGAATGGAAAAGGGGCCTACCCACTTCGATCTCACCGAGGAGGAAGATATTCCGAGTCAGCGACAGAGGCCGATTCACTCTCCTCCACGTCAATCTTCACCATCTACCCCACAAAGTGTGGGTCATCAACAAGAGGAAGAAATTATCGAAGACGCTGATCCTGTAAGAGTCCAAAAACCCGCTTTTATTTATAAACTCTATCGTTCGTTAAAAAGCATTGGGACTCCGTTGAATATCGTGGATGGATTTCTTAAGGATAAGAATTATGGGAATGAGTATATTTTTCTGCGGAAAATGGAGGACTTGGGAGTTGCTCCCAAAGGAAAGGCTGAGGAAGCACTTGCGAACATTCCAAGTGATCCTCGTTTACCAGGACAGAATTTGATCGATGGGAATGATGATGATAGAATGTTCCTTGATTTCAAACCCAGAATGGGTGTTGCAGCAAAGGTCAAAGGAAATCGGATGGATTTGTTCAAGTCAAAGGAACAGGAGAATCTGTATTTCAGATTGTTGAAAAGAGGGGTGATAAACCCTAGAAGTGTGGATTTTGACTTTCTGGATGCGATCAATGTGAACTTGAGAGAGAAGTTCAATTTGCTTCAACTTGAGAATTTTTGCTCCGATACCACAGACGGTTATGCTCAGTTAACAGCATATTTCTATTCAAATCTCAGCTTTTTAGATGCGAATAGAATTTCTTTCAGTGTTCGAGACAAGGTCTATGTGGTGGATGTAGACATGTTGGCAGACATAATTGGAGTAGAAAGAGGATGCTACCAACCGATTAAAGTTTCGGTTACTCGTGCCACGCTGGAGCTTATTAAGGACAGAGATGCAGACAAAAGAATCACCTACACAAGGATGAATGTCGTCAACGTTGTGTTGCACAAAATTGTGATTAATTGTCTTAGGCCAAAGTCTATTTCAAAGACTGACGTGTCCAACTCGGAAGCAAAATTGATGTATGCGATCAATTCTGGAAGGAAATTCTCTTTCCCTCACACCATTCTCTTTCACATGTACAGAGCAATGGTAAAGGACAAGGGACAATTGCCTTACGCAGGTCTTGTGACCAAGATCTTCAGACACTTAAATATTGAGCCTCCACACACTCTCTGTATTCGACCATGCGATAAAATGGTGGTAGGTTTGAGAATGCTGATAAAAATGCGTCTGAAACAGCTCAGCAAGGCAATGGAGCAATTCAAAGTGAAGACTCCAGTCTCTTCTGCAGCAAAGAGAAAAGGAAAGGAGCCCATGAGTGCTTCAATCAAAAAGAGAAGAAATCTTATCCTGGAGGATGAAGATGAAGATGAAGAAGAAGATCCCTCTATTCCTGCATTGAAAAGAACCAGACGTTCTGCACCAGAATCAACAGAACAGAGAGAAACAGAGAGACAAGACAGGAACAGAGAAGAAGAAGAGCATCAGGAGAAAGAGGAAGCAGAAGAAGAGGAAGAAGAAAAAGAAAAGTCTGCAGATGAAGTAGCAGACAAAGGAAATGAAGAGCATGACCACCATTCGTCCCCAATCGAGGTCCTAGAGACAGGGGGAGATGGAGAGCAAGAAAGGATTGCACCAGAAGCTATTCATCATGAAGGAGTGAGCCACTCTCAAGATGTTCCAGAAGACTTTCGGGCTTCTCAAATGCCTGAAGAAAGACATGATATGACCGAACATGATTTGTTCAATATCACAGAAATTCCATCGTCTGCAGACACTCCATCAGATAAAGCGGATGCAAGTACACAGACGGACAATTCAGCAGATTTTCGTCGTATCCTTGATGTTCTTATGGAAATGCGTGGTCAAATATATGCCCTAGATTTCGAAATTCAAGCACTGAAGAATGCTGGACAAGCATCTTCTGTTACCCTGGGAGATCAAATGAAAGATCTAGCTCTTCAAATTCAAGCAAATGCCAAGGGAGAAGAGATAGCTCATCTTCGGGAAGACTTGAAGCGGCTAGAAGGCATCATGCAGTCAATGGGAGAATTCCAGATCGTGCGCATTCCCAAGCAAACTTGACTTTTCTCACCTTTTTAATGATGACAAAAAGGGGGAGAATTGAAATTTGAACTCATCTTTGACTTTAAATTTGCTTTTGTGTGTTTAAATTGTTTTTGTTTTGAGAAAGACTTGAGTGTGTGAACTTAAATTTGCTAATGTAGACTTTGAATGATTGACTAGTTGCATTTATATCAAGTATTGCTATATGGTTTACTCATGAAAGACTAACCGATTTGCTGTGGATGCAGAGTCTGGTTGTTTGTTGTCTTTATAAATCTTTATGAGATAGCCATATTGCTTGAGTATTATTTTGCAGGTCAAAGTTGTTCAAATCTACGGGGAAAGTTTGTCATCATCAAAAATGGAGAGATTGTTGGAGAAATCTATCTAGAATATTTTGAAGCTGACAAAACGTTTCTATCAGTCTAGTCTGGATATTTGCAAGCCTTCTGTTTAAAGTCTGAAGACTTTCAGATCACCGGACTCAGCACTCAAGACTCAAGACTCAAGACTATTCTCATTGGCAGTTGTTCTAATCCAGTATCGAAGGATATCCAGAGCCAAAGTTTTTGGTTGGAGATTTATTCCTACCTTCTGGAGAAGATCTCTTTTCTGGATAATTGCAACGGATTTATTCATTTGTTACCAAGATCGATTGAAGATCCGATGATCGACGAAGTATTCTTGGAAGGTTCTATTCTTGGAAACCAAGATCCTAATTGTATGGGCGAACAGGATTGATGGGCTATCGTTAAGTTCCTTTAATAGCTCGAATGATCTTCTTAATTGATTCCGTCCAACGGGTAGATTGGAGGAACTCCTTTGGAAAGTGCCAACAGGTATGATGGCATAAAGGAGTATAAAAGGAAGTCGTTCTAGCTACTTTAGTAATGATCGATAGAAGAATTCCAGAGTCTGAAGCACCTTGATTATTAGTCGATTCATTCTGAGCGAAATTGTACTCACAGAGAGTGTCTATACTTAGTGATACCTTGAGCGAGTGTGGTAGATCATCTACACCGAAAGATCAAGGAAGAACATCGCTGTAACATCTCTTTGTTCATAGTGAAATCTAGCCAATAGGCTGTCAGTGCAGAAGAGTGGACGTAAGCTTGAAACAAGCCGAACCACTATAAACCGCGTGTTCAATATTCTCTTCCCTTCTCTCAATCTTACTTTAATTATTGTTTGTTTCTAATCCTTTAACCATCGAGAATTGTGACATTATCGATAAGATTATTGCATATACCTATTCACCCCCCCTCTAGGTACTTAATCTAGCCATATCACTTAGGAAGTCTCACTCGACTTTGTCGTCAGTTTTTTGCATGTCGAGTTTCAAGACTACTTGGAATTTCTTCTTCATTTTCCTAATCCTCAGTTGGTGCAAAACTTCTTGGACAATCATAATATTGTCTTGTATTTGTTGTCCACCAATAAAGGGAAATTGTTTAGTCACAATCAACTTAGGAAGCCAGAGTTTGAGACAATTTGCTAGAACCTTTGCGATAATTTTATAGCTCACATTGCACAGGCTAATTTGTCTAAACTGGCTCATACATTCTGGATTAGTGGCGTTGAGGATAAGAGAGATACGTGTCATATCTAGTGCTAGGTCTAAGTTAATTATCTCAAAAAAGTTGCTGACCATCTAGAAAATATCCTGCTGAAAATCAGCCTAGTGGTGTTGATAAAATTGCCTATTGAATCATTAGGACCTAATGCTTTTGTTGGCACAATTTGGAAAACTGCTTCCTTGACCTCATTTAACATGACCAAAGCCATCAAAGCTTCATTTGTTGTATCCTGTACAATGCAGGGGGACTGCTCTAACAGTGGTTGGAAGTCTCGAAACCTAGAAGTGGTATATAGTTACCGATAAAAGAAACAATATGTTGCTTCAATACCATGGGTTCACAGCACCAATTGTCATCTAAATCGCGATATTATGCCCCAATGTATTTCTTCCTACCTCCACAGGTTTGCAATTTGTTTAGTGACTGCTAGTATCGCCTTTCTATTTTTAGGTTTTGATTTTCAATTTGTGACCTCTGTGAGTTAATTTTTTCAGCATTTCTAATTGGCAGGCATCATTAGAATACTTCTTCTTACTTCAAACTGTTATATCCCAGCCATTTTTCATATTTTCCAACCATGCCTCCCTATTTCAAAGTTGGATCCTTCCATGTGTCTCTCATGATGTCATTATATTCGTCATCCTCCAGCCAATATGGTTTACATTTAAACTCGAAATCACAAAGGACATTGTCTAACATTTTCTTGACATAGGCCTCTCTCTCGGGGTAAGTACACTATCGGTGTCAAAAATTGTGTACGACGCTCACTTTGGTGCCAAAAGTTTTTGTTAGATAACTTAAGTGCCAAACCTGAGGAAAAACGATCACTTTGGTGCCACCGGTAAGAGATTCCGGCCAGATTAATTACATGGCTTTTATATTTTTTTTAAAAAAAAAGTTGTGGTGACTTTTAAATGACGTCATTTTCCATCCTCCTCAAGAAACGACATCATTTTGCCATCATACGTGGACATCCTCACAAAAACGACGCCATATAGCTCATATGGGGATTGAAATTAGGGTTTCTTTGTCGTTCGCCGCTCGGCCACCGTCGCTTGGCCACCATTGTAGTTCGACTAGGTGAGCGAGGAGAGACTAAGATTGTTGCTCAAGCAAGAAGTGGCAGGAAGAATAGGAGGCGAGGGCGGAGGAGGAGGAGGAAGAAGAGGGGTCGAAGGTGCCGCTACTGGTGCTAGTGTTGGTGCCGTTGCTGGTGTTGTTCTTCAGGGAAGAAGACAACATGCCTTCTCTCTCTCTCTCTCTCTCAATTTGGGGATTTAGGGTTCTAAGTTAGGGGAAAGATGCCAAACGGTGTCGTTTTGTTATTTGGATGTTGATTATACTCTTCGACAAGTTACGTCAGCTTCAAAAATTAATAAAAAAGTGACACGTTGGATTTTTGGCCAATTTGATTGGTGTTGGCATTGAAATGATCGTTTTTCAAATTTATTGGCACTTAAGTGATTCAAAAAAATTTTTTGGCATCAAAGTGAGCGCCGTACACAACTTTTGGCATTGATAGTATACTTACCCCCTGTCCCTCCTTAGCATTTGCCTATGTGAAGGCACACCTTTTGCTTTCATAAACTCATAGAAGGCTACTAACCTATAATGATCCACCGTTCTCTTTTCTACCTTTTCTCATTGGTATAAGATCTCATTGATGTCCCCCATGCACACCCATTGAAGAAGATTGTTAGAGTGAATTAAGTGTAGCCGTTGCCATAGCTGCACTCTCTTGAAAAATTATCGATGCATATAAGAAGGTGACCCTCATCATCCTTTCACTCCCCAAATCCTTGCAAGTGATATCAAAAAATTCTTTAGAACTCGATTTTATCTTCAAGGCAACCTCTTCCCTCCACATTATCGCTAATCCTCCTACAATCCCTAATGGATTGAAAACTACTAGGTTTTGAAAATTGAAGTCATCTCTTGATACTAACTATTCCTCTTTGTTTTTTTTTTCCATGAAGAACACCATATTAGGCCTTTAATGAGTTACTAGGACTCTCAATGCTTGGAATGTCAAAAGTGTGCCCATCCCCTAACAATTTCGATAATAGCTTCATTTGAACCCTACCAAGGTTTGAGTTGGTCCCTTAAGTCTCACATGGCATAATATATCTTATGATTTTATTGTTTGAGGGATTTTTGTTGTTCTTTTTCGATTTTGAGGCTGTCTCTACTGGAGCATTCTTGTTTACATCTCGGGACAAATTCTGGGTCATTTTGCCAATGCATAAAACTAGTGCTAGGTCCTAACAAGGACTATAAAGTCTAACCTCTACTTTTATTTAGCCATTGCCCAAACCTTCCTCGGCAACATCTTGGGATAAATTTTGGGTCATTTTGCCAATGCATAAAACCAATGCTAGGTTCCAATAAGGACTGTATTCTCTAGCCTCTGCTTTTATTTAGCCATTGCCCAAACATTCCTTTGCTGTTCTCCTTCAAGTAGGACTCCCATAAGCCAATTCCTTGCAATAGGTTGCATAATAGCCGATGCTTCCACAAGAATAATAGAAGTGTGGCAACCTCTAATACTTAAAGTCAAGCCATATTTTTTGGCATGTCGCATTAACAAAGGTACCTGATTTTAACGGGGCTGCCAATTCCACATTTGTCCTCATTTTACCCTCCCAGTAGCTGTTATTCAAGCTTGACTCCTCATAGGCCACTTCCCTGCAATAGTTGCATTATAGCCAACCCCACAAGAATAATAGAAGTGTGGTGACCTCTAATACTTAAAGTCAAGTTAGATTTTTTCGCATGCCACATCAATAAAGGTTCTTGATTTTAAAAGAGGCCGTCAATTCCATGTTTATCCTCACTTTATCCTCCCAATAATTGCTATTCCCTTAAACTTATAGTCTCACTTCCAAAACATCCCCAATTTCGGAAGCCACATCAACCATAGTTTTCTCAATTACCATTCCTTTGGGGAAGGCCAAGGATGTGGGCCAAGGATATGGGCCTAGAATGCACATTGCGTGAAGTTGAGACAATGTACCAATGTGTTAGGTTCCCAGTATTTGAGGACTAACAGGTTGCTAGAGAAAGATCAGGGACCCAATTCTAACACTATCTTCTTCTCCTCTTCAATATTAGGTTTTGAGTAAAGTTTCCCCATAAAGGGTTCAATTGCATTCACACATTCTTTCCTCTGGTATTTCCTCATCTGCCACCTCTTCATCAATTTCCAACCAAAGATTACCAAGCCTTTTTTTTATAAAGAGTTGTCGCTCTTAATGAGTTTTCACTTGACTCCTCCATTTTTGGTTTATAGGTTAAGGACGACTGCAATCAAGAAAGGCCGACAATAGAATAAGTTGCGAAAAAAATCGACCTACCTGCAATATGACAGCCCAAGTCATAAAAAGGGTTGGACCCAAAGTTTAGTAGCTGCATAGGAATTGCGGGGACAAGACTATGGCCGGGAGGGTGAGGTCATAGTTTTGTGGATGAAGGGAGCTCTATGTTTGGGTAGAAGGGGTTTCGAGGATTAGTGTTTGATATAGAGGGGTTTCCAAGGTGAGTTTGAGCAATGGAACAATCCATTGCTCAAACTCACCCTGGCCCTCCAGGTGAAGCACCATTATAATTGTAGATAGCCCGTGAGCATAATAGTAGGGACCGAGGGAGGGAAGAATGCCAACCTAATTTCTGTCACAGAGACTTCTGATTTATCCTCTAGTGGCTTGGTCCTAGCAAGCAGAGCACTCACAAGTGACTTTGCAGAAAAGCCAAGGGATGGGAAGAAGTGTGGTTTCCTCCGTTCTTCATAGGTAAAGAACGAGGGAATGAGGTGGAAGATCAGGTATCTGAACATTGCTAACATTGCTAGTAAGTTTAAGGTATCTGAACGTTAAAGAAATTGTGTTAGCTATATGACAAAGAAGTTGGGAACATCAGTACTTGATCGGTCCATGTCGAGTAGCTTTTGAGTTTTTCCACTTCTAAATGGTTCGCATTGGCCTCATCAGTGCCGTCAATTTAAGAGGATGGACATTCTATTTCAGTGCATCAGAGTTAATTCCATTAAACACATGATAATATGCAGTCGTCACACATGACAGGCTTCAAAGCTTCTGAAATTTTGTTTTTCATGGTCGAGCTTGGGGTAGGCATGTGGACAAAAAAGAGGTTGGAAATTCACTAGATGAAAATTCAAAATTAGGCAATCGGCATAATAATTTAGTGTATGAATCATGAGGCGATGAGGAAGCTATAAGTACGGATGGCAAAACACGGTTCTGTCCCTTCCCTCGAAAGTTGAAAGTCCATGAAGCGCAGGGAGGGGTTCATCCTGTGACCCATTTGTATGCAATCATAAGGATCAGCCAACATCACACGATGGCTTTGGTAGATCGTAAGATCATTTACCAAGGAGATGTGCATAGGGCTATTACTTTTTCAAGACTACAGTGAGAGGATCACCAAGAACAGGACATCAAGAAAAGCCCAGAGAATCCTGTGAATCCAATAGGGATTTTCCTAGAGCAAATCACCCTAGAAATTGTTGCGGAAAGAGATTGAATACTGTTCGAAGAAGAAGAGGAGGGCAAAGTCACCCAAAATCTGAATACCTTGCATTGGAACTCGATGAGTCTTAAAGCCATTCTTGACCAAAGAGCAAGCTTCTTCGAATCTGATGGGCAAAGCAAAACTCTCTTTCTCTCAAAGTGAGATGGTGTGGAATAAGACATGATGATGAGAACTCTCGTCTCTCCTTTCTCCTTTATGAAGCTGACGGTGCTTCCCTTGCAACGGTCATCTTTCCTTCAATTTCGGTCACTGCATCTCCTTCTGATCTCATGGTTGTGAATCAGTCTGAATAGTCATAGCCGTTCGAAGAAATAAGGCTAGAAAGTTACTATTTTCTTCAAATAGAAAACATGTTAGAGGTCAAGGAGGGTCCACGTCCCCCCCCCCCCCCCACTTCGGATTTTTCCACGTGGCCACGGAGAATATAGGTGGGCGGGCTTTTAAAGAAGGGAGACAAGACAGAACTAAGAAAAATGAAATGTCTCAAGATGAAATGTTCTAAGATGACTCTTGTATAATTGAAAGATTTCAAAGAAAAAGAATTCTATCAAATATGAGGAATCCGCTCAAGTTAAACCAAAAATGAGCTAAATCAAGGCAGATTTATGATCACACTATGGAGAGACTAAAGCAGATGAGAACGTGATGAAATACGCGAGTGGTAAAGAAAAGCAAGAGGACATGCTCAATTATGCAGAATCTCTACTGCATTTTCGTTCCATCGTTCTTTAATAGATTCACAATGCCTTTAGTTTCTGCACCACTATGATCTCCTTTAGTTTTCTTGCCCAAAGCTCTCGTTTTGCATTTAATTTTCACCTCTCCCACTTTTATTTCCAATTACATTATTTTTCTTGATGTTTCATCCATTCCATTCACACTTAATTCTATGATGTGGGGCACCTCAAGATTGAAGATATTTTACCACCTCTTTTTTTCTTCATATCTCTATAGCAATTCAATTTTACCTAGCATTACTTAAAACAACAAATAAATCTTCAATACCCTAATCACAACCCTAGTTATCGCCTGACCTTGACATGGGCCATGTGACAGCCAACAAAGACTCAATGGCCCTTGCCAGTGCGGTGGCGATGCCCTGCAGCATCCAATTTCTTCGCTTTTCTCTCGTAGGAAATTACATGTAAGTACCAACTTGTCTGGTCAGTGCTCATGTGGAACCAATGGGTCAGTCCACGCCAGCATTTCCATTTTCAAATTAACAAAAAGATCAACTCGAACAAAACAAAAAACATGTACTTTAAGGATTCAATTGCCCAGAAAAATTCAGAAATCCGATTCAACAAGTTTGAAAAGTTTAGGGGCCTGTGGTGACTCTATCCCTTCTTTTTTCCCAAGTAGGAAGAAACTAAAGATGAAAATCCCTGGTGCAATAAGAAAAGATTGTGGTCATATTGGGGTCCCTCATTCACCATAGCTTACAATGGGAATCTCTTCATCTTGAGAACTCGCGGGTGAAAGAATTCCGCGTCAAAGCTCAGTATCAGGTTCGTGAGAAGTTATGATGGTAGGTGAGCTATTATCGTCAAAGCTGTCTCTATCCACCTCCAGCTCTTGTTCATTTCATCTTCATCCTACAAGAAATGCAAATTTGCTGCATCTTAAAACACTACTTTCTCCAATTAAATATCATCATACTTAATTTTATTATTTGGCTTTCCATGTTTTGAGTTTTTCCGTATAGATTTGATGAAGAAATGTAATATGTGAAGGTGGAATTAGTAAACAAGTCAGATCTTATAGTCTTCAAGACCAGCCCGTTTATGTAGAGGATAATAAAAAAGGAGCAAGGGCTATGCTTCTACTTATGAAGAAGTAGATGGATACCTCGTCTGATGTCTCTAGAGGGAGTGACCCCGTAGGAGAGTTTGCCGTTGCAACACTCATGTCCTTGTAATCCCTGTAGGGAAGGCCATTGACATTAGGATAGCCATGGCTTTGTAATTTCCGACACTTCCGAATTGTTATTAGGCATTCATCAGACAACTTTCTGTTAGATACATCCATCAGAGCTTCCAGTTTCCGACAGCTAGAAACATAGAAATCGCGCAAAGAGTCTAGCTCATCAACACCATCAATAGATTGTAGCTCATGGCATCCAACGATTGACAGAGACTTCAGCATTTGTAAGTTTGATAACTCACATAGTTTGCTAATAGGACACTTTTTAATGGTTAAAGTCTCCAATGATTCCAATGCACCAAGACCTGGAATCTCAATCAGCTTCTCACATCCTGAAACCTCCAAATGTGTTAGCTTCTCTAAGTTTGATGGAATAATTAGTTTCTCCAGTGAACTGCACTCATAAACAAGTAATGCATTCAAAGATTCTAAACCGCTGAGGCCCTCAACAGTACGGAGCTCATAGCAGTCTGATATAACCAAAAGCTTTAGCAACTTTGAGTTTGACAGGTCGTATAACCTTTCAATGGAACCACAGTACTGTACATTCATTTCTTCCAAGGACTCTAGGGCCTCCAGACCTTCAATCTCAACTAGATTTGGACATTTTGATAGCCACAATTCTTTAAGTTTCTTTAAACTTGCCGGGAGGAATAACCTTTTGAGGAGTTCACATTTAGTCACTGACAATGCTCTCAGTTGTTCAAACCCACTGAGCTCAATTTCTTGAAGCTGAGATTGAGAAAGTTGTAGCTTGGACAAGTTTTTCAAGTTGGAAAAGATTGACCAAGATATTATTGAGTTGAAATTAACAAGTTGCAGCTCCGATAAGGAGGGAGGAAGCTTCATGATGCATTGCAAGTCTAGTCCGCATAAAATAAGCTCAGTTAGACGAGGAAGAGAACCAAACTTAGTAGGTGGTGCAGGGACACTAGAAAGAGACAATTCTAACTTCTTCAGTTTGGATAACCCCCTAATCCACCCTAAGCTGGAACTTGGCAATAGATCTGATGAAGCTTCAAGAACATCTTCAGAGCCATCAGATAAGAGCAAATCAACTAGATTAGTCAAGTTTGAGAGATCCGGAACTATGCGCAATGCCAATGATTGAAAATGCAGATAGATTAGACTTTTTGGAAGCTCTGGTAATTCTTGAACCTCATTACAACCTGTCAACTCCAGTCTTTCAAGGTGGAGAATATGATTGATTGTTGTCGGCACTCCAGAAATATGGGCACCTGATAGTTCGAGAATTTTCAAAGAGGACAATGTGCCAATTTCCATTGGAATTTCACCAGTTAATTCTTTACAATCACTAGCATGGAGCTCTTCCAGATTCTTTAACATTCCAATAGTACAGGGCAATTTCCCTATTGGAGTATTCTCCATCGATATCACTTTCAATTTCTTTAGATTTCCAATTGAATCTGGTAACTCAGCAATTTTAGTACTGGATAAATTCAACTCTTGCAAAGACTCTAGCTTCCCAATTGAGTCTGGGAGTTTTCTCAACTTAACGCACCCAAAGAGAGAGAGAGACTCAAGTTTGACAAGCTTCCCAATAGTCTCTGGAAGCGTGCTAATTTGTGTGTACCTTAGAATAAGGACAAACAGAAACTTCTTATCACCAATACAATCAGGAAGGCATTCAATTTGTATGTTTGACAAATCCAACTCCTTCAATGATGTCAATTTCCCAAATGAATCTGGGAGTTTTAGAAAACATCCACTAGAAGCAAGGAGCTTCAGATTCGTAAGCCTTCCAATTTCTTCGGGCAAATCCTTAAGAGAGAGGCACTCTTTAAGATTTAAGTGAATCGGGCGCTTTAGCTTCCCAATGGAGGGATCGAGCTCAACCAAGTTTATGCAATTATAGAAACTCAGCCTCTCTAGACTGAAGCATCCAGAGAAGTCCGGTGTTCTAGTTATGCCTTCGCAACCTCTGAGGTTTAGAACTTTCAGATTCTTTGCCATCTAGCCAAAATGATTCACCATCAAGAGAAGAAAATAGTATATATCACATCATATGCCAATCATAATCAAAGCGAATGCATATCATACCTTGATTAGGCTCCATCCGCTCCAATCATCTGTGATGCTGCTTGCAACAATCTCAAAGACAACCAAATTCTTCATAGATAGATTGGTTACCTCAAGATCAAGGGGCCTAGGAGAATACCAAGAAATCCACCTTAACTTCGAAAAATCATCCCCAAAGTCTCCGGCAAAGGTTCCCTCCTCTAATTCAAGGAACCTTAGGTTGGGCAACCTACTAAGTTCATCATGCTTAATTACAAGTGGTTGATAATCACTTCCAGTTAATATGAGTGCCTGAACTTTTTTCTTTCTCTGCCAAAGCGAACACAAATGAACAAGCATGAATTTGAAAAATATATATATTAGTAAGAATTTGACAAATTTTCAGATTCTCGTTTGGGGTAAAAGAATCGAAAGGCCTTTAAGTGGATATGTAAACTCTATTCTACACGTAATCAACTCATCAAAACAGTGAATTTTGTTTACTTGCTTTGTTCTTACAATGTCCACGACTTCCTCACAAATCCACACCCAGCTACGCTCTCCAGGATCATGCAAGCACTCCCTCTGAACAATTTGCCTCCCAAGATCTTTGAGCTGGTCATGCATCCATATTACATCACCATCAACAATCTTTACCAGAGACATTTGCATAAGAACCTGTATCCTAGTCTCAGGAAAAAAATTGCAAGCTTCCCACATGTAAATTGCATTCATCTTTTTGGTGTTGTTGACAAAAAAGCAAGCAATGTCAAGAAAAATCTCCTTTTCCTCATCCTCTAATGCTTCATAACCGATCATCAACTGCTGTCGGACATCCTTATGAGGTATTCTTGCTAGCCTCTCCACAGTCTCTTTCCATATCTCTTCTGGTTGGCGATAGAGAAATGAGCCTATGACCTCAAGAGCCAAAGGAAGCCCTCTTGTTGTGACAATAATTTCTGATGCAGGAATATCGTATTGATATGGTGGAGAATCTTTTCTAAAAGCATGTATGCAGAAAAGCTTAAGAGCTTGATCAAAATTTAGTTCCTTTAATTCATATATCAAATCCTCATCCAGGACTTTTAGGTAGCTTCGTTCCCGGTCGTAATGATTATCCTACTTCCTGAACCAAACCAATCTCGTTCCCCTGCTAACTTCTCTAGTTGTTCTTCCTTATCAACATCATCCAAAACGATGAGGACCTTTTTGCTGCGAAATCTTGTCCCAATCTGGTTAATCCCATCATCAATGTCATGAATGTTGTCCACGAATCTAGAGTCGAGAATGTCAGAATACAACTGTTTCTACAAATTTACTACGCCCCCTTTTTCTGATGATTCTCGAACATCTCCAAGAAAGCAGCAATCATCGAAATACGAACAAACCTGGTTGAAGACAACCTTCGCAAGAGTTGTTTTGCCAACAGTGCCCATCTCGTGAATACCAACAAAACGAACACCTTCGCAGTCAACATCCAACAGCTTCATTATGTCTTCTACATGATCATCCACTCCAACCAGCTGATTTTTCACATACTTATGCTTTATCTTCAACCTAACCAAAACCTCTCGGATGATCAACTTAATAGCTTCCCCATGCCTGCCACATATACAAATTGCCTTAGTTGAAAAAAGACGGTAAATAGAGATGTTATCATTTCTTTCAAGTCAAAGCAAAAGTATTTGGATTTATGCATAGATGATTCGCAAACAAGGAGTCAGTTCAAGAAACATGCACATGATACGAAGGTAAAATTTTACACATGAGACCGAGTTCCAATGTTTTATACCTCTTTCCCAACAATATAAATCTGTCTTCAAGCTTTCTCTCTCTCTATTTTTAGTTCTTTTTATACCATCAATAGGAAATGCAACTTAAGCTTAAAGTTCTTCCTGCTTCATGAATGATTTCCAAGCTAGATTGAGCAGGATGGAATAAATAACTGGACTTACGAGTTAAATTAAAAAAATTGAGTTGAGCCAAAGCAGAAAGAAAACTTAAGAAGAAGAATTGATGAAATGAAGACGGAGAAAAAGAGTGAAAAATATCCAGTGAAGGGTAAACGAGGGGCAAAGAAACGAAGGAGGCTTGCTACAATGAAGCATTCCTCAGAAACCTGTAGTTGCTTCACTCCTTAAAACATCAGAGTAAATTTGTGATATTAGACTTCAGACAAGGCAAATAACATACAGACAAAAGCTTTGGATATCTTGGAACTTGTACACACCCTCGAGTATATGTAGGTTCTAGATCTACGGAATCCACGTATATGATAGAGGAGGTGTGCAATATTATGTCATTGCAAATGCCTTCTTGATATGATGCTTAATTATGATTTACCCACCTGATGTTTTTTGCTTGGTCTCTGTTTGAACTGTACTCTGAAGTTTGAAATTGCATTCTAGACTAGCCAAATGACTGAAATTTTTTTGCGGAACTTCCTGATTTGGTTGGTATACAAGTAAGCATGACCAAAATGGAGAGCTAATTAACTCATTAGTTTTCTCCTATCGATTATCACTTATCACTGATGAAAGGCCGATCAAAGTCAGGAACAGAGTAGAAATTATCCAGGCTCATTAATTCTGAAAGCTGGTTGTTGACTACTAAAATGGAGCCTGCCAGATTTCATGAGTCTATACATCAATGACCACGCCAGACACAGAATATACTAGCATCCAAATGAGACCCCAGACAATGTACAATTACTGCCAACTTCTTCCCGCATTTCAAACTGTTGAAATTCCCAGAAATCTTACCAATGCAGAAAATGGCAAAGACTGAGGAATTCAAACTGTACATTCTAATACAACAATCAGATTGCGTATAAATGACACGAAAATAATATCAAAAGAACAGAAAATTGGAAAATTAGTAATTACCCTCTCGTTTTGAGGTCCCATTCCTTCAATTCAGCAACTTCAACAAGAGCATCCTCCCACCTCTTCACTTCCTCATCCCCAAACTTCTTCCTGTGCTTGGCCATGGCATTCTTGTACAGCCCAGTCCTGAGCTTCACATCCGAAGGCGACGCGTTGAAGAACACCGGCAAGATCTCCTTATTCCCCTTCGACCGAGCCACGCAGTCCACCATGTGGGCGACCTCGCGGAGGCACCAAGAGCTTGACGCGTAGTCCTTGGAGAAGATGGGCACATAGATCTTGGACATGTCGGGCGCTCGCATGAGCTCGCCGCCGATCTCCCTGCCGACGCGGAGCTCCTCATCATCTCGGTAGAGGCGGATTCCGGCACCGAGCATGTCGTGGTAGAGGCAATCGGTGAACCCCGTGCGAGTGTCAGGCCCCCTGAAGCTCAGGAACACCTCGTACTCCTCGCCGGCCGGCGCCGGCGCGTCGCCGCCGCTCGACGCAGATCTGGGGTTGCTCGTCTCCTCCCGCTTGGCCGTCGTGGTGGGCTTGCGGAAGATTTTGGACGCTTTCGATTTGACGAACGCGAGCACGGTCGGAGCGAGCAGTCCCAAGGCCCTGACAAAGATGCAACGAAGTTTGAAGGCTGGCTTTTTCATTTCCATCTTTTGTGTTTGGTGAGCTTTGAGGCGGAAGAGAAAAAAGGAAGAGAGCGGCTTACAGTCCGCCCAGCATCATGGCGGCGAACATGGCAGACACGCCGCGGGGCGCGCGGTGGTAGCCAAGCGGCGGCGGCTGGCAAGACGAGCACCACACGAAGGAAGAGCCGCACGTCGTCGGAGAACGACACGGCGCGTGGAGGATGAACTTGAACCCCATCGCGATCGCGGGATAGTTCGGTGGTTGCTTCGGATGGGATGTAGAAGACGATCGTCCAAAGAGAGATTGTGCAAGTAATCCCGGTGTTTGGTCTGGTCAAAGAGTTGACTTTGGGACTGTCGATGTGCCTCGGGACAAAGCAATCAGTCCAGCGAGAAAATATTGGGTGGGTCTTACCCTCCTCGTAGGTGTAGGGTAAGACCACTCAGCAATCGACACGTGGCTCCACGTGGCTCCATGTAGGTGATGGCGTCAGACGTTTAAAATTTGCGCTCGCTGCTCCTGGGGCCCACCATTCTAACTCTCTCTCTCTCCTCTGCGACCTATGCTCTCCTGTACACTCGTCCTCTCTCTCCTCTCTCTCTCTTTCCCGTTCTCCCCGTTCTCCATTCTATTTTGCGAGAGAACAAAAGTTGCAGGGCTTCTCTCCGAATGCTCTTCCCCTCCTCTACTCTCTCTCCTCCGCTGGTTGCTCGCGACACCTCCTCCGCTGGTTGCCTGCTGACGCCGACGCCCTTTCCACCTCCGCCGATGCCTCTGCTCTCCTCCGCTGGTTGCCCGCAACGCCTCCACCGACGCCCGCCTCCGCCGACGTCGACGCCCTTTCCACCTCCGCCGAAGCCTCGACCGATCGTTCGGCTGGGGACTCTGCTCATATCTTACAGCGTCCTCGTCAGGTACCGCAGTAGCTCGGTCTTTGATTATCTCTGCTCGTTGTTATTCGGGCGAATCTGTTCCGGCGACTCGAGCGCGAGCTCACGCGCTTCTTCGACCTTGTGGACTTCTTCGCAGTGTCATCTGTCGTTGTTGGGGTTCTGGCTTTGCTTTTGCTGCCGATTCTCGCCAAGAACACCTACATTTCAGAAAACGCCCTCATGCCAGGTCGATACTCATTCTTTCTCTATGAATTTAATTGACTGATACCATGGATTAGTGTTTTCGTTACTGTTGTGTTCTTCCTTTTGACCTCCTCCGATGTAAGATGCAGCACTACATTTCTCTCCATCGTGCAATTAGCGAATAGCATACTCTAACTGAGAAGAATGCTCTCTCTCCTCCGCTGGTTGCCCACGACGCCGACGCTGACGCCCACCTCCGTCTCCGCCGACACGTGTCTCAATCATTTGTTCTAATATTCGATAGTTCTTTGTTTGACAAAGGATACTGTTGTTGATGCTGGAATATTCGATGGATCATTAGGTGTTATCTCAGCAATATCTGCACTGAAGGTTCTGAATGCCTGCAGAAAGTTGGGTAATCTATTGTGGCCTGTCGAGGTATATGAAAATTTTGCTACTTATTGTTCTTGAAGCTTCATTCATGCCTTTGGCCATGTACTATTTTGCCTATAGAGTAGCATTCTTGCATCCTTATTCAAATGCCCAGAATTGACATTTGCTGGATGCACTGGAAGGTGTGGATTTTTCTTTTGTCTTATCCTTTAGGAGTTTATCTGGAATGGGATAGCTAGCACCTGAAATCACAGTCATTGCTAGAAAATTATGTTATATGTATTTGCAGTTAATTGTGTGGGAGAACCATGTACTTGGAGGTGACAGATTTCAATGATTCAATTCATGTAGGAAATTATGTAAGTTTGAGTGGGATAGTCAAAATATTCAGTTCTTTGAGTGGGATTGTCAAAATATTCAGTTCAGAGGTCAAACCAAAATTCTATCTAATGGTGCAAGAGAGATGGATGGTAATCTAGAAGAAGTTCACTCTTTGACTCCATGATTGATTGGACAGACCTTGATTAGATCATTTTTTTCCAGTAGTCATGCTCTCCTGTTTATAGTTTTGCATTGAATGTAGCCAACTATTTATCCAAAGGTCGTCACTGATTTCCTGTATCTGTTGCTACCTCAACGATGATTGGACTGACCATATCTGAAATCTAATCAAGCATCTGCCTTTGTCTTGGAACTTTTTAGGTAATCGCTTTTAGTGATGAAGAGGGAGTTAGATTCCAATCTACCTTCCTAGGTAGTGCTGCTGTTGCTGGAATGTTGCCAGCTTCAGCCTTGCAATTTTCTGATAAAAGGTTTCTTGAGTAACTCCCATCTTCTTCTTTTTACCCTTTGTATTCATTATCAATGTAGTTATTCCAATGTTTATGCAGCGGTGTAATTGTACAAGAGGCTCTTAAAGAGAACTCCATACAAATCAGTGAGGAAAACTTACACAACCTCAAGTATGACTGAGATTCTGTTTGGGGTTATGTTGAGGTATATTCCTTTTCTGCCTTGCTAAACCAGCTGAGTACAGTCATTGTCTAATTTCTCAAGTTGTCTATTCCGCTCCTGTAGGTTCACATCGAACAAGGACCTGTACTAGAATGGAGGGGTTTGCCTCTCGGTGTGGTGAAAGGAATAACTGGACAGACAAGATTGAAGGTATAATGGATGTTTGAAATTAACCATGCACCCTGTTTAATTAGTTAATATTAGAAGATCTTGTTGCGTAAGGGAATCGGTTAACGCCTGTGAGAGTTTTCTATTTTCTGTTAGAGGTAATTTCTTCACACGATTTTGCTATAGCTAATGGTGTGCATTATATTGGGAATAGGATCACACTTAGCCTTCGTATCATCCATAGTTGCTTAATTTGTCAATATGATGAGAGGCAATAGGCCTTCAACAGTTAACCCTAAGAAAATCTCTTCTTGGGCCATATTCCTATGGATTATTCATATGCCAGAGTGCAATGTCTTATGTTTAGTTATTGAGTTTTGTTAGTGACACTTCCAGAAGAATGCATACATTATAGACTGTGAAGCTCTCTACCTTTTGACAATATTTTGCAGGTAACTGTTAGAGGTTCTCAGGGGCATGCTGGTACGGTTCCATTGTCTATGCGTCAGGACCCTATGTCAGCTGCAGCTGAACTCATTGTGTTACTGGAAAGTCTTTGTAAACGTCCTGAAGATTTTCTCTCCTTCGATGGTCACTACAAGGATACGACAGTGCAGTCACTTTCCACTTCACTTGTTTGCACTGTTGGAGAGATATCATCGTGGCCAAGTGCAAGTAATGTCATTCCAGGCCAAGTAAGAAATTGTTCATCTGCCTTCTGGTTATCATAGCAAGGCTGTCTAAAGATAGCTCAGAATTCTTGATCCATGTGGAGCGATTTAATTTGCCCGGTGGCAGGTGGTATTCATGGTGGATGTACGTGCAACAGATGATATGGGACGTGAAGCGGTGATCTATGAATTATCTAAATATTGTAAGTTTAGTTTTCTTAGAACTTTTTAATAAATTGGATATTCCATCTTGACAATCACATTTGACAATTTCGTAGGAGAAAAAAATCTCATATACTTATGTTTGCTAAAGTGCTTTTATAATAAAGCTGTCTTCATGTGTAATGATGTCTTAAGTCTAACTAAATGCATTATCTAATTGCAGAGCTACGAAGATATTAAGTGCTTCACTCTCTCTCTCTCTCTCTCTCTCGGTCCAAATGTGCACACATGCACGAAAAGTTTGTTTGAAGCTGGAGATGCTTCACATTTTAGTCAGTTTGGTGCTTGAATGGATATTTGTCAACATTGCCTGAATATATTAATACTCACAATTGGTTACTTCACTTGAGAGGTTCACATATTGCATTTTTCTTACCTTTTTGGTGGTGGTGGTGTGGTTGGTGTTCTTTTTTTTTTCTTAGGGTGGGGTGGGGGGGGGGGGGGCTGTGGTTTAATAGAGATTTGTACTGATTATTTCATTGTTCTCCTGAAGCTATTTGATATGCGCACCGAGAAAATATTCGTAATGTTCTAGTGAAGATTTATGCATCTGAAGGGATGCTTTGGGAAGTTATTATTAATGAAAGAGATAAAATTGCTACAAAAAAAGATATCAAGAGGGCATTTGGAATGTAGAGACAATTTAGAATAGGTTTGCATAATGAATCTATTTTATCTAACAACAAAAATGTCAACTTAGTGTATGAAGAATTGGGCTTACAGATTGATGCGTGCCCTTGCTAATTTTATTATGTGGTCACTTATTTCGAGCATCTTGTTCACCCTTTAAATAATCAGGTATTATGATCTGTATTCTTCATCGTGGATGCTTTTACATGGGCTCTCTCTCAGCAATTGTAGAGCATCTCTTCCATCGGATTGATTCTTAAGCTGAAAGGATTTGAAATACATTAACGCAAATCTACGGATTACGTTTTCGATGCCGTTGTAACTTTGCAGGGAGCTGGAGCATGGATGCTTTTGGTGGAAAAGCTACTTTGTTTATCTAATCATTGTTCGTTGAGACTAATATGCTTGAGCATAATTGCAAGGAATATTGGTACCTTCATCTCTCTGAGTTTTGCTGCTTTTGTCTCAAGTTGTGGAATAAAAGGAAAATTAATTGTGATTGTACATTATCTGGTTGGAGTCTTTTCTTGCGGTCAGCATTTTGTCTTTCTGGACTTCCATGGAAATAATATTTGGAATACTTGGTTGTCTTGTCTCTCTGCTAAGGTAACAATGGTATCTCATATTTGATTAGTTTTGTGTTGGTTAGTTAAGGAAGGTGAGAATAAACTCCCATCTCCAACAGCTCAGTTTCAGTGAGGCTTTATGTTTTGTCTCCTTGTCTATGAGATTTATTTTGCTCTATTGTATATATTTTAGAGCATCCGAGCTGTAACTGGTCCAATGGGGTGTCTACTTATTGTCAAGGTACTTCCTTTACTTTATCCTACCACCTTATAGAGTATTTTGGCATACATGTAAACTTGTGTATACAAGGGAAAAACTAAAAATTTTGTAAATAGCACTTTCATTGCCACAGAAATTCCGGGAGTTTATGCAGTTCTAACAGCCGCATAGACCACAAGTACTTATTTCCCTGTGCTAACATCCGTCCAAAACAGAAGATCTAACAGAAGAAGGATTACAATCTCCCTTTTGCAGAATTATACAGGTGATCGCTTGAACTTTGGATTGGCTGCTGAGCTGGCTAAATCTGAAGGTTACATGGTTGAGGTACTTCCCCCGTAATTACTTCTAGATGTGATTGTGATTTTAACATATGCTGAAGACTGGTGTCAAAAGGTTATGCCTTATTGCAGATGGTGATTGTTGGAGATGATTGTGCTTTACCTCCCCCTCGAGGCATAGTCGGGAGGAGAGGATTGGCAGGGACTATTCTAGTTCACAAGGTTTGTGGTCTCTTTCTCTCTGAAAGGTTGTGCTTTAAATGTCCCTTTTGGCACTAAACAAGAATCTTTTCCTTCCCCAATTCTCATGGTCCACGCTTGTTGTCATGCCCCGATCCTCAGGCACGCACACATCCTTCTCCACTTAATTGATTTTATAATGCGATATCCCAGGACTAGTATTGCCGACCCTTTCAATTTATTAAGCACATACGAAAGCAGTTATAAATCCCCAGACAATATATCGATGGGATAGAAAAGCATGGCCATATTTTTCATATTGAAATTTATAACCAAACTTTTATACAACACACAAACCACTTCATAACTATTCACATCAACATAGAGATCTCAAAAGAAGACAGAAACTTAGACGAACTGGGCCGCACTCAAGGCCCCTCTCAGGATTGTCTTCTTCTTCCAGAATTATTCTCCTCAGGTTTTACCTCCGAGTTCTCCTTCCCAGACTACTCCTCCTCAGCTCCTCATCGGGGTCCTGAAATGTTTTTCCCCAAACTGGGATGAGACTACGTCTCAGCGAGTTCTACCCCACTAAGCCCAATTAGTAAACTATTATACTATAGGCTGCCTATACACGCATAGGGTAGAAGACGTACCTTGGCCTCATATCCCACCTGCAAGTCAGTACAATTCATAATAGGCACCCAAGCAATCATATCACGGATCGAAGCATCGATCAAATCGACCTAGTCGATTAAATGCCAACAAGACCACTCACGGTCATTTCCAATCAGTCAATCAATCCACGACATCAAATCAAAGCAATGAACCACATCAAGTCACACTCAGATCGAATCATCGATCAATCGACCTAGTCGATTACAAGTCAATCAAACCATCTCATGGTCATTTCCAATCAATCGATCAATTCACCACGTCAGATCAAGTAATGATCAATCGACCTAATCGATTACACGTCATCACGACCCATGCTTGGTCGGCACATTCAATACTATCTATAAGTCCGACCATAGTCCAGGACTGCTCACTCTAAGCTGATATATAGATAGTATAGCTCGCACTAAGCTGATAGGGTTAAGGTATACTGCTCTCGCTAAGCTGACATATCGCCCGTAGGCTGATATAGTATACCGGTATACTGCTCTCGCTAAGCTGACATATCGCCCGCAGGCTAATATAGCATACCCCCGATGTTCCCACTAAGTTGATAAAGTATACTGCTCGCGCTAAGCTGACATATCGCCCGTGGGCTGATATAGTACACTAGTATGCTGACATATCAGAGCCCGTAGGGTGATATAGTATACTATCCGACCATTCAATCCATTCCATCTGTTATCATTCTCGATAAAATAGCCGTGTGTGGGGACACGGTTGGCCTTAGCCAAAATATAATATTTTCCTTTCCATAACTCCCACATTTTCTGTAGTCCACCAAAACACTTTTGGTGCTATCAACCGATATCCGGTTATTTTCCAATTATTAATCAAAGATTATTCCATTAAAGAATAATTCCCAGTTTCACAAATAATTCAATTCAGTACAAAATAGAGCTCAATTAAATAAACGAACTGTGCCACGATGATCAGCACGAGATTTCGGTCGTCGGCCATCTCAAACTTAATTTCCGAAAAATAAATAAATAATTAATTAATTTCGAAAATTAATTATTAAATATTAAAAATTCCGTTTAGCTCAAAATAAGGCCCAATTAAATAAACGAACATCACCATGGTCATCAGCATAATTTTCCGGTCACAGGCCATCACAGTTGAATTTTCAGGAAATAAATAAATAATTAATTAATTTCGAAAATTAAATAATTAATATTAAAAATTCAATTTAGCTCAAAATAAAGCCCAATTAAATAAATGGACTTCACCACCGTCATCAGCATAATTTTCCGGTTCCGGACCATCTCCCTTGAATTTTCGGAAAATAAATAATTATTTAATTTAATTCCGAAAATTAATATTTAAATGCCCAAAAATCTCACTTAGGCCCGAATCGCCAAATTGAAGCCCGATTAGGGGTCAGAAAATTCCCAAGATGCTTCCAATAAATAGTAGACCACGTCTACTTGTTAATTGCACAATCAATTTATCTAAAACGCATCACAATTGACTAATAATCGCTAATTTATTCTAATCTAACAATCTAAACATAATTAATTAAAACTAAACCAACCTAAAGCATAATTAGTCAACTAATCCGAGATTAATGAGATTACTCACCAAATCGCGCGCAAATCGGATCAATCCGACGGCGGCGACGCGAGGAACAACAAACTCCAAAGCGGGCCTCGGGTTCGGGGCTCGAAAACGGCCCAAAAGCGGGCCCGAAGATGCTGAAACCCACTCCGTGGGTCTGCTGGTCGCGGCTGATCGGGGCGGCTCCGGCGGCTAGGGTGGCAAGGGGAAGCCGGCGGAGGGCGAGGGGGACGCGGGGGAGGTCCGGCGGGGTTGGGCGGTGGCCCACGGTGGCCGGACGGTGGCTGGTCGGTGCAGAACAGAGGCGAAACAGAGCTGGGCCGAGCTGGATCGCGCGGCTTGGGCGCGCGCGGACGACGGGGCGGCGGGACGACAGCGAGTGGCGGGCGCTCGGGCGTGGCGCGGGCGGTGGTGCGGCGGCGCGACGGCTGGGGGGGCGAGCTGGTTCTGGTCTTCCTCCGCTTCTGGTTTGCTCGAACAGAAGGGGGAAGGAAATGTCGAGGGAGAGAGATGAGAGAGAGGAAGAGATAAGAGAGAAAAGAGAGAGAGAGGATGAGGATTGACCAGTCAAAGTGAGGAGAGAGGAGAGAGAAGTCGGTTGGGGGGTGTGGGTTCGCACGAAGGGGGAAAGGGGAGAGGAGAGAAAAGAAAGAAAAAAGAAAGAAAAGAAAAGAGAGGGAGAGAGTAGAAAAAGAGGGAAAAAGAAAAGGGGAGAGAGAGAGAAAAAGAAAAATAAAATGCATACTTCCTTTATGCAAATTTTCCTTTTCTCTTTCTATTTTAATTTGGTCTTCAATTTTTCCGATAATTTCTTTATTGAAATTTCGGACCCATCAATAAATTGACGAGCGATGAGACAGGATCCTATTTATCCAGTCAAATTAAAACCCGAAAATCTGGATGTCACACTTGTATCCTTAATTTTTGCCGCCATCACTTTTATCTATTCGAGTGACTACGTCAACTTTAAAAACTCTCATATTTTCTTCTTGTAATAGATCGTTAACATAGGAAGCTCCTGTTTTTGGCAAATCAATTTGTAGAAAGTTTTTGAATTTTTAATTAAGAAAGTCAGAAGGACATCCCTTTCAGATTATTCTTCTTAAGTTTCCATGCATCTGGCAATATCTATGGTTCATTTTTGTTGAGAGACTCCACACTTCTTGCCCTACGTTTATGAGTAGTGAAAGTGAAGAATACTGATATGATTCTTTGCTTTCATTTGTCAATATAAGGTCGCTGGAGCTGCAGCCGCAACTGGGCTCTCACTTAAGGATGTTGCAGCAGAGGCGAAGCCTGCATCAGAAATGGTTGGGACGATGGGTGTTGCCTTGTTCAATGTCTTTTGTCTGTTAGGTGTTAGTAATGGCTTGCAGGCTTGAAGTAGTGGTTCAATGCCTGGCGAAGACTTAAGAGTGTCATTTTTAGTTGATTGGATGGCTCTGCCTTAGGCATTGTTGAGAAATGATCGTGATCGAAATGCAATATTGTGATGCTGAAGGTGATATATTGATTCTGATCTGTTATCGATTTGTGTGCCCTTTAGGCGTTGGATAAGATTAGATACGAGAGCCTCACGGACGAGAGCAAGCTCGATGCGCAGCTCGAGCTGTTCATTAGGCTGGCGCCAGAAAAGGCCAACAAGACCCTTTCGATCGTTGACAGCGGCATTGGCATGACTAAAGCAGGTAATGTAATTGGCTGACAGAGATTGATCAATTTTCTTGCTCGCGTCTTTTGGCTATGGCTATGTTCCTATCCGATAACGGTAACTGTTACGCTGAGTTCATTTAAGTTGTGAGATGAATTGGACAGATCTTGTGAACAACTTGGGTACGATTGCGAGGTCAAGGACGAAAGAATTCATGGAGGCATTGTAGGCGGGAGCTAATGAGAGCATGATCGGTCAATTTGGTGTCCGTTTCTACTCTGCTTATTTGGTGGCTGAGAAAGTCATTGTGACTAAGTCATTGTGACTACTAAGCACAATGATGAGCAGTACATCTTGGAGTCCCAGGCCGGTGGTTCCTTCACCGTTACGAGAAATGTGAGTGGGGAGCAACTCAGCAAAGGGACCAATATCACCCTCTTCCTTAAGGAGGACCAGGTGAGTTCATTTATGGTTGCTTTTATGAATTGGTGGAAAAGATTTACTATGGTTTTGGATGATACATGATGCTAACAGCGTCAAGTCTCTGTTTTCCTCAGCTGGAGTACCTGGAAGAAAGAAGATTAAGGACCTTGTGAAGAAGCACTCCAAGTTCATTAGCTACCCCATCTATCTATGGGCTGAGAAGACAACCGAGAAAGAGATCAGTGATGATGAGAACGATGAGCCCGAGAAGGAAGAGGAAGGAGATGTTGAGGACGTCAATGAGGAGAAGGAAGAAAAGAAGTCCAAGAAGAAGAAGATTAAGGACGTTTCTCATGAGTGGCAGCTCATCAACAAACTGAAACCCATCTGGCTGTGAAAGCCAGAGGAGATCACCAAGGAGGAGTATGCTTCCTTCTACAAGAGCTTGACCAATGATTGGGAAGACCATCTTGCCGTGAAGCACTTCTCTGTTGAGGGGCAGCTTGAATTCAAGGCCATTTTGTTCGTCCCAAAACGTGCTCCGTTCGACCTCTTCGATACTCGCAAGAAGATGAACAACATCAAGCTCTATGTTATGAGGGTTTTCATTATGGACAACTGCAAGGAGCTCATTCTTGAATATCTTGGATTCATGAAAGGAGTTGTCGATTCTGATGACTTGTCCCTCAACAATTCTCGTGAGATGCTGCAACAGAACAAGATTCTGAAGGTCATCAGGAAAAATCTTGTCAAGAAGTGCATTGAGATGTTCAATGAGATTGCAGAGAACAAGGAGGACTTAAAAATCTATTTGATGGTTGAAAGTGTTTACTTATTTAGTCAATTGATGATAATATTTCGTATTTTAATAAATTAATTTTATAAAATGTATCATGAATATTTATTTGTCAATGATTATGGAGTTTCATATAACAACGTCCACCAATACTTATTTTTCATTAGAAAGTTTTCATACCGATGTTTACTTAAACAATGCTGATGAGTAGCACCAAGATGTGAATTAGTAGTGAAGCTGCAGGGCATGAAAAGATGAGCAGACATTTTTTCCACATTCATATCATATTTGGATCTAATTCTTATATTTAATAGTGAACTCAAGTGCCAAAGGATTAGGACATCACGGATTTATCGATCATTCTCCGCAGTTTACTTGATAGTATGATGTCGTAATGATGGACAAATGTCGCATTGAACATAATCGGGCTTAGAATTTAAGCTTTGACGTACACTCCTAAGTCAAAATGAAGAATGTTAGATTTGAATGTTCAAAAAAATATATTAGTACACAATTATAACGCACACATAAATGCTTGATGGCAAGAGTATTGGCACCATAGGACAAGACAACGTTCATAACCCATAATGGATCATCAATCAGAGTAGCTGCAAAACCTCCATAGACAGTGTTCATATCCATGACATTTCTTATTTTATTAGTCCCAAGTGCAGGTAGTACTTTCTTGTAGTGCTTTGCCCGCACCTTCCACTTACTATCACCGTGCTTGAAAGCACTCGCGCTTCCTCCTTGTATTTCTGACATGCGCTCAGGTGCGACGTGCAGTCGCTCAGGCCATTTGGGGATGGATTTGAGACTGATATTCTTGAGCTTTGGATCTGGAACAACCACGCAAGGATGGAGCGGAGTATACCAAGCAGAGTCCAACTCAAGGCTATCATCGTATTTCGGTGGGTGGGCATCAGGTTTCGCAAGGCGATTGTAGCAACTGCTGTTTGAGGTTTTCTGCCACATGGCGATGTCATCCTTCTTGTTATACAGCTTGAAGCACATTGAGGTGAGAAGCTTCTGCAGTCTGTCATAATCTGACTTCTGTTTTTGCACGGTGGTGTTCCATCCATGCCAGCGGTTTTGGTAGTTGACTGGTGGTCCTGAGAGGACCCAGAAACCTCCAGGCCGCAGTATCCGGTTGATTTCTAGGAGGTATAATCCACCTGTGACCAATGCACTTTCATAAGTAAGAAAAGAGAGATTTCATACCCGACATCCAATTCTTCCTGGTATTTAGATTCAACGCATCAGGAAAAGGAGTTACCAAATTCAGTCCATGGAATAAGGCATCTTGAGCAGTGGGCCATATCGAATGAGTTTGACGGGAAAGGTAGCCATTGCGTAGAGATGATGCCTAGTATTGCCGGAATCCCCCATTCCAAGGCAAGTTGGACTTGAGCTTCATGATTATCTCGAGGGGCAAGAGAAAAGGTTAATATCCCATGATCCAACAAATTGCCTCCCCAGCTTGCAACCTGAAACAATTTAAAGATATTGTAGGCATCAGCTAAAACTACCACTAGAACTGTAAGTGCCAAATCTATTAAACCACAGAAGCATTTGCACATCTCAGAAATGCTAATTAAAAAAAGTACCACAATTCTTTTCCCCTTCATGAGTAAGTACAAACTCACCCCACAACCCGTGTCAATGGGTGTTCGAACTGTGCCATCTTTCATACCTGGGATCAAATCTTGCATCAAATCAACATATGCACTCACACCCTTGGGAAACATCATACCGCCACTAGGAAAAAGAAACTTCTCTCCTTGCTTTCTCAGCCAGTTCTGGTTTGATATCTCTTTTGATCCAATCATATGGCACGTTCCTATGACCCGATCCACATATCCATTTTCACTATCGTGTCATGAATTCAGAAATTTCTGTTTTCTAGTATGATTGAGGAAACACAATTACCTGTACCAACATTCGTCCCAGCTCTTTGGCCATCTGATCGGTGGCTTGTACCCTTCTTGTGGCGGGACCAAGCATTCCTTTCTCTCAAAAACCGCCGGGCAATGGTGCTCCATGAAAGTCAGACGATGCATGCCATACTTCCTCCACCTCTGTGCCCAAAAGAAGAAAACCACATATCTTAGATTCGTTCTGGTAGATCAGATCACAACAAACTATTTGGTCTGCTCGTACCTTAGGATCCGTGCAGGGAGTGTAGTCTTGGTAGTCTAAGCTACACTCAGGGAACGAGACAAACTTCATCTGAAGTGGAGCAAAAAGAAACCACAAATAATCAAGGAAAGCAAACTAATTGGACACGCTTCATGTGATTTCATAATTCCTTGAGAGGCATTCCCCAATTCAGCTGTCGATAATACTTTTATTCATCGATGTTCTCTCTTCAGAATAACTGTTGACTTTCAAAAAGAAAAACTCACAATTAAAAGAGAACAGGCAACAAAAGGAAAAGTTAGAACTCGAAAGATCTTCATTGAAATGGACGCCCACCAAAGTATATAGCGTCACATCCACCTGAGTTTTGACTAAAGCAGAACCTAATTAGCAAACCAAGATCCGCAGAAGAAACATAAAGAATGCAGAGTGCAATCGAAGTGATAGTACTCTGTTGCCGAGGGGCAACTAAATCTGAGGATACCACCCAGGAATCAGTAAATTTGTGACGACCCATCTAGTCCTTGCTCAAACAAAATCTAATTGTGATAAGCAATGACTGGTCAACTGAATTTGCGGAGCTAGGAGCAAGAAGAGAACAAGAAACGAAGTTTACACCCAAGAACAACCAGATCCTCTGCGAATTACTTTGGAAGAGAACGGAGAAGAGCGAAATGGACGAAGGTGGGGTCAAATGTCAACGGGATCTGCGTTACATGCGACAGAGAAGGAAGAAGAAAAGCAAAGTACCAAAGAAGGAAATGAACAGTTGCGAAACAGAGCAAGAACAAGAGCAGGAGTCAGAGAGAGATAGAGAGAGAGAGACGAGATGAGGAATTGAGATGAGCTCCTAGGACTCACAGGGATATAGGCATCAACATTAACATCTCTCCCTCCCTATACATGGCTTTATAAACCACTCTCGGCAAGAAAGGCATCCCATCATTTAAAGTTAAAAACCCATGTAAACAAGAAGTTTTGGGGGTATTGCAGACTCAATACAGATGCTTACGGACATCAGTCAATTTCACATCCTTGTTCTTTCAAAGGCTTAATTTAAGCCATAGGAAGCCGGTCATCATACACATACACACACAGTGAGCGAGCTATAACTTATATGCTATAATGCTGGCACTTTTCCAGGTATTAGTTTGTCCACAGATTACTACATTGCACTCTATCCAAGTTCTCTGAGTACAAAAGCTCTGCACATTCAATTTAATGATCTCAACAAATGACTATCCAGATTGCCATTTGAAAATACCATATTTTAATTTAATCCATGCAGACAAATCATCACTATCAGAGAGCCTACCGTATCCACATATTACGCCAGACGCTAATGCTGATTATTTCCCTAAAGCACTTCAATTGCAAAGCCAGATCACTTGAGAATGCAAATAATCTTTAGCTAGTTGATTCAAGATATGGGATATTGGAGTTTGACAACTTTAATCCGTAAGCTCGAGTTCATGACTACATCCGCTACTAACCTTTCACGACGGCGAGATACCAAAGCTGAATCAAGAGTAGTTTGCTTCAAATTAGCAAATCCTCTTCCCCTGCCCCTTCCTCTTGTAGAAGTTTTCCCTCTTCCTAGATCTGAAGTAGCACGGGAGGATCTAGAAACTCCCAATGATCCTTCCCGGCCTCTGGTGGCAGAGTTTGAGCCGAGTATCTCTGTTGTGTCCTCATCATCGCTGAAAGAAATTGTGCTTTCTATTCCTGCAGCACTCCTATTTCTAGCAGCTTGGGCAGAATTTAACATGAAAAATTTATCAGTTAATGGCTTCATAGAGAAACTCATAAGAATCCAAGAAGGATAATCAGCACTACAGCTAGATTTACCTCCACAGAAGGTGCAGTGGATGTTCCATGTGGGGGTGTCACTGGGATGTACAAAACGTTCCTTAACGCGTTCCTGAATATGAAGAAAAAAGTCTATTAAGCATCAATCTTTACTTTAGGCAGCACTTGGTAAGAAGAAGATGAGTTAAAAAGAACTTCAGCCTATCGTCAATGGGAATTAAAACTAACAGGCAAAAATAATGCTCGAGACTGTATCCAAGCTCCTAGTTTCTCTCATTGAAATGCCCTTCTGTAACTGCTGGAAAGACCTTACAAAAAGATATACAAGAAATTCCTGCTTTACTCTAATAACAGCCACAATCATAGCAGAAAGTTAAAGCCTGACTACAGATTGAAGCAAATGAGCTAAAGCCCCCAAAAATTTGGAAGAACTCCACACATTAAATGGTTGGATGAGACTAAATTCACCACATTATAAGGATAACAAGTCTCAATAGATAAATTCTTGCCTCCAAACACTCGCCGAC
The DNA here is from genome assembly GCA_017140395.1 of Eucalyptus lansdowneana. Classification (NCBI taxonomy): domain Eukaryota; kingdom Viridiplantae; phylum Streptophyta; class Magnoliopsida; order Myrtales; family Myrtaceae; genus Eucalyptus; species Eucalyptus lansdowneana. The sequence goes on along the minus strand of CM029483.1, from coordinate 6,847,109 downwards.
TTTAAGAATTAGATCCTCCTCCTCGCATTTCAAGGTGTCGGAATCCCTAGCAATTTTGTTCTGCACATGTTCATAAACAAAAAAGTATCAACACAGAAGCATAACAGAAACATAACATTTAAAATAAGAATGAACTTTTGATCAACAGACTTGTGGTTGTCTTTAGCTTGCAGAAATATTACCTTCCTCCACGAAAACATTTAAACTAAGAATGAACTCTTGATCAGCAAACCAGTTGTAAACTTGAGAAGTGAACTCTGGCAGAACCCAAAAAAAAAAAAAAATGCAAGCGCACTTTATAAACATGTTTAAGTGACCAAGGAAGATCATTCAGTCCAACTATCACCATACCACAACACAACAACCTGCGATCCTATGAAAGATATACACACCAAATAGTAATCTCTAATACGAATACATGCAATTCATTGAAAAGAACAGGGCATCTTAAAGTCTCATTTCTTGTATCACATGTGGAAGCATGTATCTCTTTGAGAGGACAATTTTTTCAAGCTCTTTCTGATTTTCTCTTAATTGAAAAGAAGCCTGGACAGAAGTTTGATGATGTTGGGGCCACAAAAAATCTTAAAACAATATGTCCAGCATTACAACAAATATTTACGATATGGAGGCCCAATGCTGTACATTATAAACAAACGCCTGATCTGACTTTTTAGGGGAAAATTTGCTCTTACTTCACCATTCAGTTGAGACGAGAACTTAGGCTTTTTGCACCTTTCCACAAACATGACGGACATGTAAAATGGATACTTTGCAAGTCCATAATTTATAAACACAGAAACATGCAGAAAGTTATCAAACCAAGCATTTGGCCACTCATCACATACCACTCCAGCAGGATCATCATGATTTCCATGAATGTTGAAGACTGGCAAGCCAACATTGAAGTGAGGGTCTTCATAATTCACATGGCCAAAACTTGGGAAGACAAGAGTGATCTATTATAGACATAAGACCAACACCTAAAATATATGTACAATTCATTCACAGAAAAATGGTGCAAATGGATGCAAGAATTTTGATTTCAGCACAAAAGGGTGATATCGTACATTTTTGTTTTCTTTTTTGAGGGAGTTGGTTGCAACTTTTTCTCATCTCTCATATAACACAAGGTTGCTACAATTAAATCATGCAGCATGTCCTTCATTATCGTCCATTCCTCCAACAAGTAAAAAAACAAAGCCATCTTGTGTGAAATAGTAATTGCATATTTGGAAAATTTACGGTCTGGTCGCTAACAACTTCAATTAAATGCAATTACCCTTCAAAATCAAAGCTTTACTAATACAATTATTTTTTAGTAGATAATTATGTCTTGCAATTAAAGAGGGTGAATAAATATAATTTGGCATAGGTATTATACATTTGACAAGTCATTTCTTTATTCAAAGGCAATAAGAAAGGCATACAAATATTGACTTGGAAAAAGAAGGACAAATAGAGCGAAAAACATAGCCTACTAAATTCCAACTCTTTGACCCAAAAAAGAAAAATCATCGAACTCCACTTGTCAAAAGATCTGTACCACTTTCAATCCAACCCTTTCTTGAAGCCTTAGAGAAGATTAAAATATCTTGAGGATTAGCAACCTACAAAAAGAAAAATCAGTACTCCTTTTTTGGTAGCGCTGTCAAAGACTACACCGTGTGCACCTTCTAATATGCATTTACCTTTCCAACATACTTTTGTCCAAACCTTTGAGGATTTATCTTCATAAATCCAGAGTAATCTACCTGCCACATGAATGAGGAGTTTAAAATTCACTCCGAGAATGCAGACACTAGTGGCAGATATCAATTCCTATCATCAAGTAAATAGAGTTGTGAGAGTGTTTGACATCCATGGACAGAATCAAAAGTAGTGATAAAAAATAGGATTTTTTGTGCCACAAGGAAAGGAACTAGGAACCAACATGTTACAAGTAGCATGATCAAAAAAATAGTAGAAATAGTTGAAAAGGAGTCATATTTTACGGCTAAGTTGAGAAGGGACAGGTAGTGCCGATTAAAAAAAGGAAGAGGTTACCTTTATCTGTATCAATGGAAGTTTCAGCTCAGACCTATTAGCTGCCTTTTTGCTAGACTTGTAAACAGCACAAGCACTATACTATATGACGGTTCCTCTAGGCTATTTATGTTGCGATCGTGCATTATCTGTGCTTTCACAGGGGCCTCCGGATTCATTCATCCCAATATGTTGAAAAAAGTTTGATGACCCCTGTACAAGAAAATGACAAATATATTAATATTTATCTAAATAATATGCTTAGATAAATGTCTTAAATAATCCCATATCAATAAAAAGTAAATTGTACCTAACTCAGAATTGTTCCATGAGATCTATTATTGTACTCCAACATCTATCCAAAAATAAGCTACTAATAGTAAATATTACAATTGTAACAAAAAGTTGAAATAATACTAACAAATAAAATGATTTATAATAAATACCTGAGTAGTGAATGGAGAAAATCCATTGAAATTGCTTGGCGGCATGATATATGATGATTGCATCTACATTAAAAAAAAAAAAAAAAATGACCCCTTTATCATAATGCAATTAAATTATCATAATGATTGTAACTTTTGAAAAAGTGTTTTCTACCATTATAAAGAGGCATAGTAACTTGAAAAATATACAAATTGATTGATCACCAATTAAACTCTTTATACATAGTTATTCAATACCTGATTAGGAAATTGGCAAAATCCATTCATAATCCCCGATGGCATGATGTATGGTGGTTGTTGCATCTATACAAATTTTTTTACCAAATTAGTAAAATGTAAATAAAAATGGAAAGCTAAGAGCAACATACCTGATTATGAAAATTCATGGTAGGACCACCAATGTTGCTGGGATAAAGGATACTTTGAAACTAATTTTGATTACTCAAATAATTTGGAAAATGAGTTTCACTACGTGTTGCTTGAACAACCAACTCTATATTAGAAAGCAACAAAATGTTAATTAGCATCATGCATCATAAACAGAAAATTTAACTTATCATATTAACCAAAGTAATATGTTACCTCGATTGTCTATTTGCATTGGGGGCATTTCTTTGATAGATTTTTTCTTCTTTTTCTCAGTTGAACTTTTTAGTCTTGCATAACTTATTCCCTTTCCTTTCCTTTGATGGGGGTCTAATATCGAGATATCGCACAAAGAAGTTTCATTATCACCATCATCACCAACATCATCAACCACGGCCATACTTGAATTGTATGATGAAATTTGACCCTTCGCTATTTGCATATTCTCCCTCACTATCTGCATAGTGTTTACATCTTTGGCTCCCAAACTCATCAGCTCAAAAGATTCTTGCATTAATGTGCAAAATCGATTAAATGTAGATGGACTAGGTGGCAAAGATTCATCATTCACAATCCCTTCTTTGGCACCCTTAGTCCACCTTTTCAAAATATAGGGAGATGGAATGCTCTTAACTATCGATTTATTTTGATTCAACACATACAATGCATGGCAACACAACCACCCTTTTGACTCAAATAATTTGCATTCACAAGAAATTGATAACTCTACAGGGTTAAATTTGACAAGGTATTCATGTCGACACCTTATGGTATATGAATAAACCGATCCATCAAATGCAGTACCCGAAACATCTTCAGAGAGACATTCCATTAATTCTTCATAAAACTTATGAAAAATAGTATGGGTATAGACTGAAGTAGCACGTTTAAGGAGCTCATTAGATGAAACCTGCACTTTGGGCTTCCCACGAGATCTGTAATCATCTTGAATTTCAATTTCTCTCATGTGCTTCAGTTGCTCTTCATAATAGTAAACAAATTGTATAAGGGAAGACGTCTTCTTCGAAATATGTTGGAAGACATTATTAGTGCTTTCACTTCTTTGACTTGACCTTATACCACATAAAAAAATATCACGACCAAAAACTGAACTCCATTTATGTCTAAGGCCGTATAATCTCTGAAGCCAATTGTTGTTCTGAGTATCCCACTCCTCTTCCATTTCCATTCAAGTAGATTCAAATTCATCCTCCGATTTGCATTTATACATAAGCCTAAAAAAATACTTATCTCTAAAATCCGGCTTACGGTAAAACTGTGGAATGTTTTTAATGGCATTTTGTATGATGTGCCAAGTGCATAAACGATGCTGTGTATTCGGAAACACCATTCTAATAGCTTTTTTCATGACTTGATCTTGATAAGTGAATATGGTTTTAGGAGCCTTATCTCCCATAGACTCCAAAAACACATTAAATAACCAAATGAATGATTCCGCCGTCTTGTCTAACAAAAATGCACAACCAAACAGAGTATTTTTCCAATGGTGATTAACCCCAACAAAAGGTGCACAAATCAAACTATATCTATTAGTTCGATACGTGAAATTAAACACCACCACATCACCAAAACAATCGTAATCAAATTTAGACAAACTATCTCTCCAAAATAAATTTGTCAATTCACCCTCTTGATCTACTTGTACAGCGTAGAAAAACATTGGGTTTTGCATTTGCATGCGATGGAAATGATTCAAAAGTTGTTGACAATCTCCCCCTTCCATAATCTTATAGCTTTCTGTCTGTAAATTTTTTTGACAATCACGTATAATGAAACCCAAATTTTTACTTCCACCTACTTCATTTGCTAAGAACTTATATGCCGTAGTCCCACCAATGCCTGCTTTCATCATGTCAGTTAAAACACCTTTGCAAGTATCGAATATCATCCTTCCACATCTAATCAAATGCTTTTGATTTTCCGGTACAAATGCATGATTATGCTCAGAAACATACTCTATAATCTCATAAACACTATTATCAACCTTAAATTTGATATGAGCAGGACACTTACATTTAACTTCAGCCCTCTGAAATTTCTTTTCTTGATCAGATGAGGTGACAAAATGGCCCTCACAATTGCACAAAAATGTTCGTCGGGTTATTTCTCCTTTTGTATTTTTAACCGTATGACCCTTCCTCACTCCAAATCCTTTACCAATTGCATAAGCCACATACTTATGATATGCTTCAACTTCATTAGAAAAAACCATCCCGATGGCAAACTCAAAATCATTTTCCATATCACGCATTACATGTGCAAGATGGGAAGTTTCATGCTGCAACGAAATGAACAATAAATAATCAATAAAAAAAATATCAAAAGAAAACAAAATATATTTCACATTGTATGACAATATATTTCACATTGTATGGGTAAAGAATTACCTCTGATTCAGCCACTCAATAACTTTACACGTGCAAATTAACTGAGGTGATGTCTTCAAAATAGAAATAATTCTTCAAGAGTTCCCTTCTAATAACTGAGGTGATGCTTGATTAGATTTCAGATATGGTCAGTCCCATCATCGTTGAGGTAGCAACAGATACAAGAAATCAGTGACGACCTTTGGATAAATAGTTGGCTGCATTCAATGCAAAACTATAAGCAGGAGAGCATGACTACTGGAAATAAATGATCTAATCATGGTCTGTCTAATCAATCATGGAGTCAAAGAGTGAACTTCTTCTGGATTACCATCCATCTCTCTTGCATCATGAGATAGAATTTTGGTTTGACCTCTGAACTGAATATTTTGACAATCCCACTCAAACATACATAATTTCCTACATGAATTGAATCATTGAAATCTGTCACCTCCAAGTACATGGTTCTCCCACACAATTAACTGCAAATACATATAACATAATTTTCTAGCAATGACTGTGATTTCAGGTGCTAGCTATCCTATTCCAGATAAACTCCTAAAGGATAAGACTAAAAAGAAAAATCCACACCTTCCGGTGCATCCAGCAAATGTCAATTCTGAGCATTTGAATAATGATGCAAGAATGCTACTCTATAGGCAAAATAGTACATCGCCAAAGGCACGAATGAAGCTTCAAGAACAATAAGCAGCAAACTTTCCATATACCTCGACAAGCCGCAATAGATTACCCAACGTTCCGCAGGCATTCAGAACCTTCAGTGCAGATATTGCTGAGATAACACCTAATGATCCATCGAATATTCCAGCATCAACAACAGTATCCTTTGTCAAACAAAGAACTATAGAATATTAGAACAAATGATTGAGACACGTGTCGGCGGAGGTGGAGGTGGGTGTCGGCGTCGGCGTCGCGGGCAACCAGCAGAGGAGAGAGTGCGTCGGCGTTGGCATCGGCGGGCAACCAACGGAGGAGAGAGAGCGTTCTTCTCAATTAGAGTATGCTATTCACTAATTGCATGATGGAGAGAAATGTAGTGTTGCATCTTACATCGGAGGAGGTCAAAAGGAAGAACACGACAATCTAAAATGAAAACGGGTATCAATCAATTAAATTCACAGAGAAAGAACGAGTATCGACTTGACATGAGGGCGTTTTCTAAAATGTAGGTGTTCTTGGTGAGAATCGGCAGCAAAAGCAGAGCCAGAACCCCAGCAATGCAACAGATGACACTGCGAAGAAGTCCACAAGGTCGAAGAAGCGCGTGAGCTCGCGCTCGAGTCGCCGGAACAGATTCGCCCGAATAACAACGAGCAGAGATAATCAAAGACCGAGAAGCTACTGCGGTACCTGACGAGGACGCTGTGAGATATGAGCAGAGTCCCTAGCCAAACGATCGGTCGAGGCTTCGGCAGAGGTGGAAAGGGCGTCGGCGGAGGCGGAGGCGGAGGTGGGCGTCGGCGTCAGAGTCAGGGGCGATGGAGGCAACTGGCTTGAGGGGCGTCAGAGTCGAGAACGACTGAGTCGCGAGAGGGCGTCGGGGGCGGAGGCGGAGGTGGCGTTGTCGGCGTTGGAGGCAACCGGCTTGAGGGGCGTCGGAGTCGGGGGCGACGGAGTCGCGAGAGGGCATCGGGGGCGGAGGCGGTGTCGTCGACGTCAGAGGCAATCGGCTTGAGGAGCGTTGGAGTCGAGGGCGTTGGAGTTGCGAGAGGGCATCGGGGGCGGAGGCAGAGGCGGAGGTGGAGGCAACGTTGTCGGTGTTGGAGTCGGGGGCGATGGAGGCAACCGGCTTGAGGGGCGTCGGAGTCGAGAATGGAGAGAGAGAGCAAAAGAGGGGGAAAAGAAGCAGCTATGCGACTTTTGTTCTCCCCCGCAACGGAATGGAACGGAGAACGGGGGGAGAGAGAGAGAGAGGAGAGAGAGGATGATTCGACAGGGCGCAGGCGCCGCAGAGGAGAGTAGAGTAGAGGGAGCGTCAGAGTGGTGGGCCCCACACGCGGCCTGCGCGAATTTTGAACGCCTGACGCCCTCGTCTATGAGGCGCCATGTGTCGATCGCTGAGTGGTCTTATCCTACGCCTACGTGGAGGTAAGACCCGCCCAATATTTCCAGCACGAAGGAAGGGCCGCTGCTGATCTTGTGGGCAGGCAGGTGGGCCCTGCCTGGTCCACACGTGGAGATTAAGAGCCGCGATTCATTCGGTACATTGTATCCGAATCCCAGAGAGACAGCCAAATAGATTTTGAGAATTAAAAAGTAACTTGCATTTTATACAAGTCGATAATTTCCCATAAATACGGGCTTTTAATTACATGTTCACAAAATAATTTGTTTTTAGTCGAGAAATCCATGAAGTTTTATGCTAGTGAATTTTTAATTTCATAAAAATATATGTGAATTATTATTCACATTTATCTATATACTTAGTTCTCTATAAAAACTTTACTATGCGCATTTAAAGTTAATTTTATTTAAAAGAAAATATTCTTTATTTGCAAGTTAATATTATTAGTGAATCAAAAACACCTTAAACACACAAAAGTTTGTTACTTTTTTTGTATTAAAAATAACCGAGCATTAAAAATTTCAATATGAAATACAGAGTTTTGTATGGATTGATATTAATGACCTTATAATTCATCAACAGGACTGCATCTCTTGCCATCTTTCTTCCCAAAATGCTATCAATATGTTATTTTGGCTGCCTTTATGAACCAATTAGCTATATTGCCTTATATGTTTTTTTTTTTTTTTTTTTTTCAGGTTTTCTCAGGTATGTATAGGACCCATCTTGGTTCTCCTCCCCGGAGTATATCGAAATCTAAGTCTCGAATCATTCATCTCGGCGTTCCTTTAGTATTATTTTTTTCCTCAGTGGATTTTACTTCTTTCTAGGTGAGAACAATGTGCATGAATGGGACCAAACGAGCTTCAATTTTAAGTCTAGAGGATTCTCATCCTTATATTTTCACGTTACAACAACTTGGTCAATGAGAGTTTTCATGTTACAACAACTTGGTCAATGAGAGTAGGACAATAGGATTTCAATAAAGTGTCATTTCTTGAGAATTTTAAAGACAGTGAAGGGAACATGATGGATCGGATTGCACACCGAACAGGGTGGGAGCATTCCTAGATCATATGTAGGACATTGAAATCAACTCACGAGAGACTAACGTGTGGTGGTATCATTCAACGTTGGAATTTCAATTTATTTCTAGAGTAGATGAAGCTTGGGCAACCTTTGGAGAAAATGTTTACATGTATATCAAAGCACAAAATTAGTTGCGCTCAATGTGCAATCGATCAACATAGACAATTTCTTAGGTGAGTTAATTTAGGAGTGTGCTACGAGCTTTTTACAACACTTCAACAATATTAGGAGAGAGCATAGTTAAGTACGAAATTCATTTTTTCTTCCATCTCTTGACTCATTTTGATGCCATCATGTTGCTCACATCACTATGCCATTCATTAGCTAAGCAACAATTTTTACCACAAGGCTAATTATTATTGCAAGGGAGCTTTATGTACAGCTAAAGGAGCATAACAGAGACACAAGCGATGGACGTTTCTGCCAAACCACCGGCGCTTGTTTAGCTTGGTAATTTTCAGAATTTCTTCCTAAATCATTGTACGTGATGAATGCGCTTGTCTTTCTCATATCGTTGTTTCAAAAATCTAAATTTTCATGAATTGAGAAATCATAATCTTTGCTCGCATTCAAATTTAGGTTATATGTTTGGCCGGTTAATTCTAAAATTACCTCAAAGAAAGGTCTCATTTATTCTTGTGACTTTTTCCAACTTTTTTCATCCTTGAGAAGGAGAGGCTTTGATAGCAAATGCAGAGAATGAATAAGGAACAGACTGGACATCTTTTAGCTTGTAAGATCGAACATTATGTCTATTACATTAGTTAAAAATTCATGTGCAATAAATTGATAAAAGAAAACAAAAGCCTCCGTCTTGGTGAAACTTCCGTCATCACCATCCTATAATCAACTCCGGCAGATTCAGGAACCCGACAACTTGATCAACTCGGATGGAGAATGGCAACACTGAAGGCGGTGTTCAGGATGAATTTTCCCAGCAGAGTCGACGAAAACACGAGCCTGTGATGGCTCACAATTGCCGGGTCCTTGCAATGTCGCCCATGGATGCCGGATCCTTATTTTCTCCTTCGTCGTCTCTTTCTCATCGTGATCGAAGAGTTGAGTGGCAGTGGACGGCTTTTAGATGCATCCTGCGGGCTTCAAATAACGGTAAATGGTGTTTGGCGAATCGCACCTTCATAAAAAAAACAGGACAAATATAACACCGACAATATATGCAGCAATTCGAGAGTAGGCATTATACACATAAGAAATTCGCGGAAATGGTAATTCCAACTTTGTTTCGGTTAAAAAGACTTGTAAACAGAACTGGAGCATGTACCTTAGAGAGGTCGCCCTCCAGTTTCTTAGACTTATAGGCATAGGCTAACTGCGAATGTCCACTTCACATTCACGTTCGCATAATTCTGATAGACTGGCGAGATCACAAGAGAAAACTTGCACCTTCCTGAGACGGGGTAGATCTTTGAGCCCATCAAGGTTTGTTATGCTGCATTTGGAAATTTTCAGGACTTCCAAAAACTTTAAATTTTCAAGACCGTCAATCTTTGCTAAATCGCAGTCGTCTAGTTCCAGTTCTGACAGATACTTCAGAACAGAAAATTTTGGCTCTTGAATTGTGCAATGTTTGAGACGCAGAGTCGATAAGCTTGAAGTCGAGGGAAGCCATGTGAGGTCTAGCTCCTTCATGTAGGATAAAGAGAGCTCCTGGAGCTGAGTAAGGGCACCGAAGTTCCCGGGGAGATTGGTGACCATTGGAAGGGACAGTTGCAAGGTCTCTAGACTTGGTAATCTTGCAATCCACCCGATATTCGGAGTCTTTAGATTCAATAGCCTCATTGACCATTCAGCTTCTGGCTGCTCAACCTCTTTCAAAAGTAGCTCTTTCAGATTCGTCAGATATGACAAGTCAGGGACCATCATTTCTTTGGATCCCCAAACGAGACTGAGTAAACTGGAGGGCAACTTTGGTAGAGCCTGAAGTTGGTCGCAGTTGAGTAGATCCAGGGTTTGGAGGCGTGAGAGATGGCAAATGCTCGGAGGCAGCTCAGCAACATCAGGTGACGATAATCTCAAAATTCTCAAAGAGGATAATCCTGAAATATCGCAACGAACTTCACCCTCCAAATTGCAGCAGGAGAAATCTATCTCCTCCAGGTTCTCTAAGTTCACGATATCTTCAGGAAATTTTCGTAGGGGAGTGTGCGCCATTTTTAGCGTCTTCAAATTCCTCAAATCCTTAACTGACCATGGCATTTTCATGATTCCAGTGTATGAAAGGTCCATTAACTCCAGCAACTTCAGCTTCCCGATGGAAGTCGGAAGTTTACCCAACTTCCAACAATTCCTTAAAGAAAGTCTCCGAAGTTTTTGAAGAAATTCAACATTATATGGAAGCCCATCGATATCAGCACCATCCAGAGCAAGACTTGAGAGACTCCTTAGGCGGCCAATTGTGGATATATCTTGCAAATATTGACAGTCACAAGCACTAAGTATTTCAAGATTCTCCAAAGAACCTTCCGGGAAACATATACCGTAAATGCCAGTTCCATCAATCAGAAGTTCCCTCAAAGATTTCATGCAGCACAATTCTAGGGGCAACTGTTTGACTCGGCTGCACTTTCTCAGATTTAAGGAACTCAAGTTCTTCAGATTACTAATGAATGGCCCGATTTGAGATAACTGAGTGCAATCTTCCAGTATCAAAATCTCCAAATTGATTGGAGCTCGAAAGTTCAATAATGCAGGTAACTGAACACATCCTTGGAGGTTCAAGACTTTCAATTCATCCACCTTCTGCAATGTGGAAAAGAAGATTCAGACCCTAACCACTCGTATCTATCATCTTAAGACAAGATTTAAAAAGCAAATATCCGCCATACCTCCATGATTTGTCTCCAGACTTGTGAATCTTCAGTGACCGGACTCCAAGACAGATCGAGAATGACTAACTTCTTCAAATGCATATTACCTAGCTCAGAAATCAAACGGCATGCTGACCATTCAAGCCATCTCAAATTTGGAAAAAGATTCTCGGTGTTTCCCTGAATGTTAGCCCGGTCCAGTCTAAGGTACCTCAAATTCGACATTTTATGAAATTCTTCACATGTAAAACAGACGATGCAACCCTCTTCAACTGCAAGACCTATACCTTCGACGTTTCTAGTACCCTGTCAACCTCGATTGGGGGAAAAATGTGTGAGTGATTCGAGAACTTTAATATCTTACTCCATTCAATGAAATAAAACAAATCAGGTTTACAAAATCAGTGGTATCCACTACGCATTATAAATTGGGTTAAGAACAAATCCGTTTCTTTTCCATTCGAGATTGAGAAAAGAAAAGTAAGTTTATGCTTTCAAGAGGCTTTGAAACTTACCTTACTATCCTTTAGAACGGAAACTGCATCACTGTGATTCCAAATCCTGCAGCGCTCATGAAGATCTTTTCTCTCGACAAGTTTCCTGCCAAAGTCTCTTAGCAGGTCATGCATTCTGAATTCATTATTTTCTCCAATTTCCAAGAAATGCATCTCACGAAGGCATTTTATTCCTCTAGCAGGATAGTAATCACAAGCCTCCCAAATGTAAGAGAGAATCCTCTCATCCTTTCCAATATAAAAGCACGCTATGTCGAGAAATATCTTCCTTGTAGGAACATCTAAAGAGTTGTAACCAACCCTAAAGGCAGCTTCAACTTCATTTGCTTGGTCATCTTTTAAGAATTCCAAAGTATTTCTCCATATTCGTATATCATCCTTATTGTTGCATAAATATGAGGCCGCAACCACAATAGCTAAAGGAAGCCCTCCAGTAGCTTTGACGATGTCTATGGACAGGTAATCATACTCAGAGACATCTTGGAGAGCATCCCCTCGGAAAGCATGCTTACGAAAGAGTTGAAGAGCGTGGTGATATCTCATGGGTTCAACCTTGTATTTTTTGGTTGGTCCGTCGTCAAATCCATCTAGAACATTCCTCATGCTTGTGGTCACAATTATTCTACTTCCTGGACCAAACCAACTAAGTTTCTCGGCTAATGCTTTAACTTGTTCAACCTCATGCAAATCGTCTAGGACAATGAGAACCTTCATTCTACTAAATAGACTGGCTATTTTTTTAATACCTTCATCAGAAGATTTAAGTGGTGCAGGTTTTTCTTTCTGAAGGTCAGCAATCAACATTTCTTGTGAAAACAATACTCCTTTCGAATTAATATTTTGAAGGAAGCTACATTCATCAAACAACATATGCATCTTGTTGAAGACAACCTTTGCAAGTGTAGTCTTTCCGAGACCTAGCATTCCACATATTCCAATGACACGTACGTCTTGTCCACATACTTCGATTGCTTGTCCGTCTTTGTAGACAATATCAAGCTATCTCATCATCTCTTGAACATGAAGATCAATTCCAACTAGTTTATCTGTTACAACTTGGTCATTCTTCTTCAACACCTGCCTGACCCCTCTGAGAACAAATTTTACAAGCTGGCACTCGTGCCTGCAAAACATAAATGAAGAGGCACAAGGATGACAACGAAGTTACTAAAAGTATTATAAACATGAACCGATGAAAATTGAAACAACCAACAGAGGCAGGGGGAATCTTCAACTAAAATGGACAGCAAGTTTCAATGCGTGGTCTATTTCCCTTTCATGCACATAGCAATTATGACATTGATATCATGCTATATGTAAAACAAAAGTTCTAGCCAAGGGGGAATGAGCAGGGCGCGACGGACCAGTACATCTGGTCTAGCTCGCGGTTATGTTAACGAGTCTAGTCATTTTCAAATGGCCATTGTAATCGACTCGCCGGTTATTCAATAGGCACGTCGAACTACGACCTGTTAAATCATCGACCTATTTCATGAGAATAACCTTAAAGACCTTTTGAGCATGCATCATGAACGATATGATTACATATTATATTTATTCGAAAAGGTTTGGGTTCATTTTCACATCACCCTAAACCATTTTTTTTTTTTTCATTTTGTCTAGGAAAGAGAATGGGAACCAGAAGTAAAAGAATTACCCCCATATACGTTCTCTAGATGATATCCGCTTAATCCCCCAATCTGTCAAAGAGCCTCCTTCCATTTTTGATGGTATTTGAGCTGACTCCGTGCTTCTCATGTTGACGGAAGGATGTTTCAAAATGCCCAGCCTGGTGTTTTACATCGGAGGGACTAATGTCATAGAAAATCGGGATAATAGTCTGTCCATTAGATATTCTGCACTCCCACATTTGTACCACCTCCATGAGGCAACTTTTACTGGAAGCATAGTCTTTAGAGAGGATGGCTATTGAGATCCTCGACTGCCTGATTGCCTCTTTTAGCGCCGGCTCGATCTCTTCTCCAGCATGGAGATTCTCGTCATCTTTAAAGACCTCAATCCCTACATCTACTAATTTGCAATGAAGGTGATCTGTGAATCCTTTGCGAGTATCTGCCCCTCTAAAACTCAAGAACACTTCATGATTGGTTCTGGACAATGACGATGGGGTCGAAGATGATTCCTGTCAAATCAAGGAAACTAAACCACTTCATATAGTGAATTAGCGTTTCAGACTAAGATTCCGTTCGTTTCATAGAAAATGTAACGTTTCTGGAAAATGTTTTTCATAAAGCCATTTTCAAGAAAATGATAATATTTTTCAATGTTAAGTTGAAACTTGAAAATAAACTAAAAGAATATTTCCCATCATTCAATATAGAGAATTCTATTCGATTTTCCTCCATGCACTCATTTTAATAAAAAAAAATTCTCATTTTAATAAAAAAATTTATTATCTTTTTATATATTTTTATTTTTGCAATAAATAGATTTTTTAATTTTTAATTTTCTTTCTACTTTTTTCTTTTTTCCTTTTATTTTTTTTCTTCTTCTCCTTCTTCTTCAGTCCATTGCCGACCATGGTGATCGGCCAAAGGCGAGCTTGAGCTTGCTAGCCTCAAAAAGGCTAGCCGATCTTGCGAGGCTCGAGGTCAACGAGCTTAATCCTATGGAGAGGCTCATGCTCACTAGCCTCAAGCCTCGCCAAATTGATGAGCTTGAGGCTTGCCTATAGTTGGTTGCTGGCCGTTGCCGTGGTGGCGACTAGTCTAGAAAGAAGGAAAGCAAAAGGACAAAAAGAAAAAAGAAAAAATAATAATTTTAGTGTCTTAAAAAATGAATAAGAAAAAAAAAAGTGGGGGTTAGTAGGGATGCGAGATAAGAAAGAGTGAGTGAGAAAAATATTTTCTTTTATTTGAAAAGTGAAAAATATTTTTTTCCCATTTTAAAAGACTTTTTTCTCTTGGTGAAAAATGTTTTTCCCAATCAATTGGTTTATTTTCCATAAAACGAAAGGTGGAAAACTTCTATAAAATGACATCTCATACTTTTGCCCAAATAAAAAATGTAAAACAAAGTTTTATGATTCCGATGGAGACCTACCCAACACAGCAAACAAGATGCAACTGAATCTTGCCACTAATACATCGACTTTTTTTTTAATATAAAAAATTCTTGGAACTTTGGTAACACTCAAAATGCTGATATGTGAGTTTGCAATTTTTTTCGTAATTTTCTACTAAACAGGCCCAGCGTACAATATCAACAGTGCTTGGACGTTCGATAGGGTCGTGATTTTTGACATTGAGGGGGTCTTATCGTTGATGTCAAAAAGTTTTGCTCCATTCCAGAGGATTTTTAGCATTTAGTGGGTCGAACTACAAGCAGAGGACCCACTCCAACGTACGCATGTCGAAGAAGTTCTAAATGATAATACAAATCCCAAAGATGCAGAGAAAACTAACCCGGTTTCTTCTCCTCCTTTTGAAAACAACAACTGCAGCAATAATCATTCCGAGAAAAAGAAACCACATGGACACTTTTAACGACGTCGAACCCTTGGCAGAAACAACAACTGTAGCAACAAATATTCCGATCAAAAGAAACACCGTACGCCGTTCTAGCCTCGTCAAACCCATTGGGAAATCAACAACTCCAAGAACCATCATTCTGAGAAAAGGAAACACCACGGCCATTTTTGCCTTCGTCGAACCCACTGCGAAACCAACAACTCAAACGACAATCATTCCGAGAAAAAGAAACACCACAGCCAGTGTTGCCTTCTTCGATCGCACTGTGAAAATGAGAACTGCAACAACAATCATTCTGAGAAAAAGAAACACCCGAGATAGTCTTGCCGTCCTCGAATCCACGGCCCCAGGAGGCCTATATATAGACATCAGATGCCTTTAATACATGACCAAGACGGTTGACTTCTGGGCATCCGCTCCGCTGTTGGGCTTGGGCAACGCGGAGAAAATATCAGGCGGCACCACCCACGCCGAGTTAACCGGGCCGGCCCAATCATGACGCAACACGTAACTCCACTCCAAGTCGGGGCCCCACTTTTATTTGGAGCCACACTTTTGTCTCCCCTCTTCGTACTTTCAAAATTGTCTCTCTTCATTGAATGCGACGTCTTATTCTCACCCAAGCCGCACGAAACTTAAGCATGAAAATAGAATGAACGAAAAATGCCATAAAAATTCTAAACTTTAACTAATATAATAAATTTATTCAGAATTTTTTTATGATACAAAAAATCTTAAATTTTATCAACCGTAACATAATCATCTTAAATTCTTTTTCGTGTTAAAAAATTCCAAACTTATATTTGTATAATACATTTATTCTAAATTATATAGATTCTTTTTTTTACCTTCTAAATTTTTTCTTTTTGGTGGAGGGAAGAGAGGAGAAAAATAAAGAAAAATAAAATAATTTTAAAAATTAAAAGACAAAAATGTCCTTCAACCATAGAGTTGGGTAAATATGTCATAATCGGTAAAGTTTATGATTTTTTGTGGTTTTTTTTTTTTTTTTTTTTTTAAAGGAAAGGCAGACCAAACTTTTCTATGTTGCTTCTTTGACGCTCGTATCAACTTTTACCATGAGTCCTCCATCTGCAGCAAAGAGAATCTTAAGCATGAAAAAAAGAAAAAGGAAAGGCAACCCAAACTTTGTTATCAATGAGAGTGTCAAAAGCCAGAAGAGAAGCACCTGCCAAATTGAGTGAAACCATCATATTGCTCATCTCAAGAAAAAAGGAAGAAACTGTAGTTTTACTTGCAAAGTTGATTCCCTTCCTAAAAAAGGCCTATATTGTCATTTTGATCACTTATTTTCTACTTCAGAAGAAAAATATAATTAACATTACAACATATGTTAGGATATTTAAACATCAACTTATCAAGCATGACAACAAAAGTAAAAGCTACTCCAATCAGGTTCCATCGGCAACATTTACATATAAGCATACAAGTAGCAAAAGAAGAATGGGGCAGATGAAAATCATGACTTTGACATCTAGATCCACAGATGGTACGGGGGATCTGGCGATGGGCAGATCTTTCACTTCATCTAGGAAACGCTCTTATCAATGGTACAGCTAGAATGGGATTCTAGCTTTGATTCCCTAAGCTCATCATGTGTGCAAGTTCTGTAAAGCTAAGGCTTCCTTGAATGCATCTCTCTAACAGTCATCCTCATTTTGTGAAGAAGTAAATATAGGAGCCATTTTACCATCCGCATTATACCAAATACAATGACGTGAGCATAGTGATATTGTTAAATGGGTACAAAATGACATCACTGAAATAAAGAATATTCCCATTGATACCTTGTAATCAGGTCCAAAATATGCCCCTTTCGAAAATGATGACAACTTGAAAATGCATGTCATGAGGAGCAACTACATAAGACTACTTTACTGGGTTTCATAAATCATGTATAGATAAAATTAAAAAAAAAAAATACAGCGGAAACAAATATGATGTATTTTATATATGATTCTCCGAAAACGTTGTTCGTACGTTTTAATAAAAAAAAATCTGAATATAAAAAGGGAGTTAGACAAATTACCTCTCGAAGTGCGCTTTAAACGAATTGGTTCGGATGTTCTACCACTCAAGCCCTACAAACGTCGAACCTCTAGTTCAGATACACCAATAATAGATGTCGAATGAAAGAGAGAACTTTCTGATAATCACCACTATAATCATGCTAGCAATCTCGTGGAGACAATCCATCGTATCCTTGATATTTTTAGCCATGGCCCGAGAGAGAATCCATTTTCTTTCTTGCATCTTGAAAAACACAAGAACACACACCTTTCTCTCTATTTTTAGCAATAGCACTCATCTCTCCTTGTTGCGGCATTTTAAAAGAAAAAAAAATACTTTCACAAAATCAACAACGGTTGCTGAACCGTTGATGGTCAGCGGTCATGCATGATTTTGTGCAAATCGTGCACGATTTCATGCACATGCACACTTTAATTTTTTTATTATTAATATAAAAAGGAAACGCACATGATGTGCGTTGCACACGGTCAGCAACAATTGTTGACCGTGTGCATAATTTATTTAATTAAATAATTAATTAATCAATTCCTAAAACAAAAATAAAAGAAACATAATCTTAATTGTGCAATTAGGATACATTAACATGAATCAACTTTGAGCATGCGTGTTTTGAGCATGAGTGTGCATCATATACAAGCAGGATTTCGTGCATGATGGTCAGCGGTTATGCACCATTTTGTGCAAATCAATCGTGTACATGCACACTTTAATTTTGTTATTTTATTATTATAAAAAGGAAACGCACATGATGTGCGTTGCACACGGTCAGCAACAATTACTGACCGTGTGCATAATTTATTTAATTAAATAATTAATTAATCAATTTCTAAAATAAAAATAAAAGAAACATAATCTTTGTGTGTGCAATTATGGTACATTAACATGTATCCACTTTGAGCATGCATGTTTTGAGTATACGTATGCATCATATGCAACCAGGCTCGTGACTATAATACAAATTAAATTAAATCTCATTTAATTTAATTTCAAATCGATGATTTTGTGCACAATCAAACCATTGTTGACTCGTGCATGATGGTCAAAGGTCATGCACCATTTTGTGCAAATCAATCGTGCACATGCACACTTTAATTTTTTTATATTATTATTATAAAAAGGAAACACGCATGATGTGCGTTGCACACAGTCAGCAACAATTGCTGACCATGTGCATAATTTATTTAATTAAATAATTAATTAATCTATTCCTAAAATAAAAATAAAAGAAACATAATCTTTGCGTGTGCAACTAGGGTACATTAACATGAATCTACTTTGAGCATGCGTGTTTTGAGCATGCGTGTGCATTATATGCAAGCAGGCTCGTGACTATAATACAAATTAAATTAAATCTCATTTAATTTAATTTCAAATCGACGATTTCGTGTACGATCAAACCGTTGCTAATTCGTGCACGATCATGCACGATTTCGTGCATGATGGTCAGCGGCTATGCACCATTTTGTGCAAATCAATTGTGCCCATGCACACTTTATTTTTTTTTATTATTATTATAAAAAGTAAACGCGCATGATGTGCGTTGCACACGGCCAGCAACAATTGCTGACGGTGTGCATAATTTATTTAATTAAATAATTAATTAATCAATTCCTAAAACAAAAATAAGAGAAACATAATCTTTGAGTGTGCAATTAAGGTACATTAACATGAATCCACTTTGAACATGCGTGTTTTGAGCATGCGTGTGCATCATATGCAAGCAGGCTCGTGATTATAATACAAATTAAATTAAATCTCATTTAATTTAATTTGAAATTGATGATTTCATGCACAATCAAATCGTTGCTGATTCGTGCATGATGGTCAGCAGTCATGCACCATTTTGTGCAAATCAATCGTGCATATGCACACTTTAATTTTTTTTTTTATTATAAAAAGGAAACATGCATGATGTGCGTTGCACACGGTCAGCAACAATTGCTGACCGTGTGCATAATTTATTTAATTAAACAATTAATTAATCAATTCCTAAAACAAAAATAAAAGAAACATAATCTTTGTGTGTGCAATTAGGGTACATTAACATGAATCCACTTTGAGCATGCGTGTTTTGAGCATGCGTGTGCATCATATGCAAGTAGACTCATGACTATAATCTAAATTAAATTAAATCTCATTTAATTTAATTTCAAATCGACGATTTCGTGCACGATCAAACCGTTGCTTATTTGTGCACGATCATGCACCATTTTGTGCAAATCAATCGTGCACATGCACACTTTAATTTTTTTATTATTATTATATAAAGGAAACGCACATGATGGGCGTTGCACACGGTCAGCAACAATTGCTGACCATGTGCATAATTTATTTAATTAAAAATAATTAATTAATTAATTCCTAAAACAAAAATAAAAGAAACATAATCTTTGTGTGTGTAATTAGGGTACATTAACATGTATCTACTTTGAGCATGCGTGTTTTGAGCATACGTGTGCATCATATACAAGCAGGCTCGTGATTATAATACAATTTAAATTAAATCTTATTTACTTTAATTTTAAATCGACGATTTCGTGCACGATCAAATTGTTGCTGATTCGTGCACGATCATGCACGATTTCGTGCATGATGGTCATGGTCATGTACCATTTTGTGCAAATCAATCGTGCACATGCACACTTTAATTTTTTTATTATTATTATAAAAAGGAAACGCACATGATGTGCGTTGCACACTGTCAGCAACAATTGCTGACCGTGTGCATAATTTATTTAATTAAATAATTAATTAATCAATTCCTAAAACAAAAATAAAAGAATCATAATCTTTGTGTGTGCACTTAGGGTACATTAACATGTATCCATTTTGAGCATGCGTGTGCATCACATGCAAGCACATCATATGCCAGCAGGCTCGTGACTATAATTTAATTTCAAATCAACAATTTTGTGCATGATCAAACCGTCGCTGATTCGTGCACGATCATGCACGATTTCGTGCATGATTGTCAGCGGTCATGCACCATTTTGTGCAAATCAATCGTGCGCATGCACACTTTAATTTTTTTATTATTATTATTATAAAAAGGAAACGCACATGATGTGCGTTGCACACGGTCAGCAATAATTGCTGACCGTGTGCATAATTTATTTAATTAAATAATTAATTAATCAATTCCTAAAACAAAAATAAAAGAAACATAATCTTTGTGTGTGCAATTAGGGTACATTAACATGTATCCACTTTGAGCATGCGTGTGCATCATATTTAAGCAGGCTCGTGACTATAATTTAATTTCAAATCGACAATTTTGTGCACGATCAAACCGTTGCTGATTCGTGCACGATCATGCACGATTTCGTGCATGATGGTTAGCGGTCATGCACCATTTTGTGCAAATCAATCGTGCGCATGCACACTTTAATTTTTTTTTATTATTATAAAAAGGAAACGCACATGATGTGCGTTGCACACGGTCAGCAACAATTGCTGACCGTGTGCATAATTTATTTAATTAAATAATTAATTAATCAATTCCTAAAATAAAAATAAAAGAAACATAATCTTTGTATGTGCAATTAGGGTACATTAACATGTATCCACTTTGAGCATGCGTGTTTTGAGCATACGTGTGCATCATATGCAAGCAGGCTCGTGACTATAATACAAATTAAATTAAATCTCATTTAATTTAATTTCAAATCGATGATTTTGTGCACAATCAAACCATTGCTGATTCGTGCATGATGGTCAGCGGTCATGCGCCATTTTGTGCAAATCAATCGTGCACATGCACACTTTAATTTTTTTATTATTATAAAAGGAAACGCACATGATGTGCGTTGCACACAGTCAGCAACAATTGCTGATGGTGTGCATAATTTATTTAATTAAATAATTAATTAATCAATTCCTAAAACAAAAATAAAAGAAACATAATCTTTGTGTGTGCAATTAAGGCACATTAACATGAATCCACTTTGAGCATGCGTGTGCATCATATGCAAGCAGGCTCGTGATTATAATACAAATTAAATTAAATCTCATTTAATTTAATTTGAAATCGACGATTTCATGTACAATCAAACCGTTGCTGATTCGTGCACGATTATGCACGATTTCGTGCATGATGGTCAGCGGTCATGCGCCATTTTGTGCAAATCAATCGTGCACATGCACACTTTAATTTTTTTATTATTATAAAAAGGAAACGTGCATGATGTCGTTGGACACGGTCAGCAACAATTGCTGACCGTGTGCATAATTTATTTAATTAAATAATTAATTAATCAATTCCTAGAACAAAAATAAAAGAAATATAATCTTTTTGTGTGCAATGAGGGTAGATTAACATGAATCCACTTTGAGCATGCGTGTTTTGAGCATGCGTGTGCATCATATGCAAGTAGACTCATGACTATAATATAAATTAAATTAAATCTCATTTAATTTAATTTCAAATCGACGATTTCGTTCACGATCAAACCGTTGCTTATTTGTGCACGATCATGCACGATTTCGTGCATGATGGTCAGCGGTCATGCACCATTTTGTGCAAATCAATCGTGCACATGCACACTTTAATTTTTTTTATTATTATTATAAAAAGGAAACGCACATGATGTGCGTTGCACACAGTCAGCCAATTGCTGACCGTGTGCATAATTTATTTAAATAAATAAATAATTAATCAATTCCTAAAATGAAAATAAAAGAAACATAATCTTTGTGTGTGCAATTAGGGTACATTAACATGTATCTACTTTGAGCATGCGTGTTTTGAGCATGCGTGTGCATCATATGCGAGTAGGCTCGTGACTATAATACAAATTAAATTAAATCTCATTTAATTTAAATCGACGATTTCGTGCACGATCAAACCGTTGCTAATTCGTGCACGATCATGCACGATTTCGTGCATGATGGTCAGCGGTCATGCACCATTTTGTGCAAATCAATCGTGCGCATGCAGACTTTAATTTTTTTATTATTATTATAAAAAGGAAAGCCGCATGATGTGCATTGCACACGGTCAGCAACAATTGCTGACGGTGTGCATAATTTATTTAATTAAATAATTAATTAATCAATTCCTAAAACAAAAATAAAAGAAACATAATCTTTGTGTGTGCAATTAAGGTACATTAACATGAATCCACTTTGAGCATGCGTGTTTTGAGCATGCGTGTGCATCATATGTAAGCACGCTCATGATTATAATATAAATTAAATTAAATCTCATTTAATTTAATTTGAAATCGACGATTTCATACACAATCAAACCGTTGATGATTCGTGCATGATGGTCAGCGGTCATGCGCCATTTTGTGCAAATCAATCGTGCACATGCACACTTTAATTTTTTTTTATTATTATAAAAAGGAAACGTGCATGATGTGCGTTGCACACTGTCAGCAACAATTGCTGACCGTGTGCATAATTTATTTAATTAAATAATTAATTAATCAATTTCTAAAACAAAAATAAAAGAAATATAATCTTTTTGTGTGCAATGAAGGTAGATTAACATGAATCCACTTTGAGCATGCGTGTTTTGAGCATGCGTGTTCATCATATGCAAGTAGACTCATGACTATAATATAAATCAAATTAAATCTCATTTAATTTAATTTCAAATCGACGATTTCGTTCACGATCAAACCGTTGCTTATCTGTGCACGATCATGCACGATTTCGTGCATGATGGTCAGCGGTCATGCACCATTTTGTGCAAATCAATCGTGCACATGCACACTTTAATTTTTTTATTATTATAAAAAGGAAACGTGCATGATGTGCGTTGCACTCGGTCAACAACAATTGCTGACGGTGTGCATAATTTATTTAATTAAATAATTAATTAATTAATTCCTAAAACAAAAATAAAAGAAACATAATCTTTGTGTGTGCAATTAGGGTACATTAACATGTATCCACTTTGAGCATGCGTGTGCATCACATGCAAGCACATCATATGCAAGCAGACTCGTGACTATAATTTAATTTCAAATCAACAATTTTGTGCACAATCAAACCGTTGTTGATTCATGCATGATCATGCACGATTTCGTGCGTGATGGTCAGCGGTCATGCACCATTTTGTGCAAATCAATCGTGCACATGCACACTTTAATTTTTATTATTATTATTATAAAAGGAAACGCACATGATGTGCATTGCACACAGTCAACAACAATTGCTGACCGTGTGCATAATTTATTTAATTAAATAATTAATTAATCAATTCCTAAAACAAAAATAAAAGAAACATAATCTTTGTGTGTGCAATTAGGGTACATTAACATGTATCCACTTTGAGCATGCGTGTTTTGAGCATGCGTGTGCATCATATTTAATCAGGCTCATGACTATAACATAAATTAAATTAAATCTCATTTAATTTAATTTCAAATCGACTCAATTCGATTGCAAACTACTTGGGTTTACCCCAGTGGCCACCCTTCCAATATGAAAACAGGATGTGAGGGGTTCAAATCCCCACCTTCTCGAGGGTGTTGGGATGAGGATGAATTGGTTTCGGGAGTGGGTTTCAACTCCAATGCCTGCAAGGAGGTAGGGCAAAAGTCGAGAGTGAGATTTAGAATAGGAGTACAGTAATACCGACCAAAAAAAAAAAATCGATTGCAATAATTTCAATCACATTTGCAACAATATTTCTCTCTTGTTCCATGTTATGCTAATTGATTATAGTGTGTGACATTCATAGGTTCATCACTAAGCTGATAATAAGACATGTACTAACACATTAGTACTTCCAAAAGAATTAATTGTCAAAATTAATCTTTGGGTCCTACAAGCCATGATTGACATCTAGCAATATATCTTAACTACCTAGATAGTGTGAATACTTTAAGAGCATAATGAACCTATTAGTTTTGGTTACAGTGTAATTCAATCTCTGTCTTACTATGTCTCGATCAAATAAAGATCATGAAATATTTGTCAAGTCACAAAGTCGATCATATGTACAAATTTAATTGACATGCATTTTATTTAAGACATAAACAATTTATTCTTAGTTACAACCCCGGCCGAGGATTTCAATGTAGTGTCATAATTAGATTGCATAGGACATCATTATTATACCTTGCATGTAACAATGAGACAGATTTTATATTGTGCACATGTGTAACTTCGTATATGAACAAACTATGACCATCAGGTATAAAGACGGATCAACAACCCGTCATTACGTGCACCTATGAACCATAGTTGTTCGACACACAAGTTAACACTATGTCTCATGTCTAAGGATTATTTACATAAGACCAAAGCATGAACAATTAGACATTGACAACACTAAAAGCTTCCATGTCACTAATCGTTCCATATGCGTCATGATCAATAAACTTGTCTAATACAAACACTCGTGTTCTTAACTCAGACATCACAATACCCAATAACTTGTGACTTATCATTCCCTTAAGTATCCAATACTTAATGATGAAGTTATTAACACACCGGTCTCAATAGGATTATTAATATCCACTCAATAATCCATCGACCGGGAATGATTTAAAGATTCAGTCTAACTATGAACCTGTTACATATATTCTTAACATTTCAAGGATAGGTCTAGTTGCAACTAATCTTATGGAATCATTCATAAATATAAAATAATTGGACAAATGAATGAATACGTCATTGCTATTAAATAAATAATAATAATGGTAGTACAACTGAAATCCTTAACATGTAACTATTACATAGTAGTTTTAGGGCATACATCCAGCATGCTTAGCTTGCATCAACAGGTAAAATACGGGCTCAACTAACCAAACATAAATAGGAACCATGGATACGTGACACATACAATATGATCCTCATCCTCCTCATAATTAGTTGAAAATAGTAAAAGAATGAGACATGAAATAAATATAATAGTAAGTTAGTCCATTATTAATACACACGGTTGTGTAGTAACCACCGCCCACATTTGGAATATAATACATGACTACGAATAAAGGGCAATCTTGACTCACTCATAGTTTCATATTTTGACACTTCAAACTACTCCATCCCAATATGCCTTCTCATGATGACAGTTAGAGTGACCATAGCAAACTTAACAGCTCGAGACAAGACCCGAGGACAAATTTAGATGTCTTAGACTGCTCATGATCAACATTCAGCAGAACACCACAACATAGCTGGGCACGAGTCTCCACACAACCGACATTTACAAAGTCGATGAAAGCATGTTCTCTTTTTCAAACAAGCTGATATATCTAGCGAACCTACACTGTTATGATGAATCACGAAAATGACATGAAAAGCAGAGTTTCTATGATTCCAAGATTCAAAGAAGTAATAAGTATCAATTTTACCTCTTTTGGCATGGTTGCAGAAAATAGAAGACACTTTTTTTGACGAAGAAGACAGTCAATGATAGAACACTCTTTCTTGTTTTTGGCCAGTTTTGCATTTCTCCACTTGCCTTCTTTCTTTGACCTGTTTTTGGGTTTTTTACCAAGTGCAGGTCTGAGTGTCCTTAGCACCGGACGGCCAACCATTACCCAGATGAATCTGTCAAGCCTGCGAGTTCTGTTTGAATTTATAAAACATTGTCTATGGATCTCAATGAAGGAAGTTAACATGCAATTTCTTCTCACAAAGTTCTCCAGAAGCTCCCATTCAAGATCACTATGGCATAAAATATCACAGTTTCTCATATATATAGAGAAACAAAGTTCCATCGCTCTCTAATCGCCACTCAAAGGCTCTCCAATGTCTTTCAGATGGAAGACATAGAAGACCAATATTTAAACATTTGAATAGATAATAAATAAGTGAAAATGAAATTCAAAGTCCTTCTCAATGGGATGTGTGAAAAAGAAACGAATGGATCGTAGCACGGATCCTAACAATCATTATTCAATTGCTTAAACACTTTATATGGAGGATCTCATGTTAAATGTAAGGCCCTTGGCAACTAATATGAAAAATTGCAACGACCTTTTTGTATGTGCTCTGGCAAGTATATATACTAAACATAGCACGTTAAATCTCCACCTTCACAATAACAATTAAAATATGCATTGCCTAACTAAGTTTTTTAGTCAAACTTTCTCGATGTATGTTGACAATGGTGAAGCATCATGGTTCACAGGGGAGCTCAAGTTCTGTTCTCTTGCAATATCTTTTACCAACTATTCTCTATAACGGCAACTCAATTTTGACATTATTTCCACAACGTATGAAGAAAAGTTCCGATGAAACCCCTTTTCTCTCGAAATGCAGAGCTTTCTCTACCGCCATGGTAGCTGAATTTCCAACCCTAATCTCATTGTTGATACCACCATGTTTCCCCTTTCTGTCTGAGTTTGGCTATTGAGCCTCCATCGCAATTTCCTCTCTTTCCCCTACCAATCGCCCACCCACTCCAACACTCATCTTCCTCTCCGTTTGATAGGTTTGCCTAGTATCTCGCTCTTCTTTGTTTTCCATCCCCCTCTTCTGCATGCCTCAATTGCTCTACTCCACCATCCCCTCTGCCCATCTTGCCCGAATTGCTGCTATTGTCGTTGGTATGATTGTGGAGTACTCAACCAAATTGTCGCCCAAACTCTCTCGCTTTGATGGATTTCCTATCCAAACCAGTTGATCCCTCCTGATGACATCCTTCCCTGTCTGATCGATAATGGAGCACACCAACCAAGAAGAAGATGTTTGCCTTGCTGCTCTCTGCAATAGGTTGGGTCGCCTTTGGTTAGAACAGGAAATTGAGGTATGGGATGAGGCTGCACCAGCAAAGAAGATAGAGGAATGCAAATTGATTTTGGTGGGTAAAATCCTATCTAACCCATCTATTAATTTCCAAGCATTTCAAAATACCATGAAGCGCGCTTGGCGCATTGAAAAAGTAGACATTTCTCAACCTGAAGTAGGGTTATATGTTGTAAACTTTACTACTGAAGCAGAAAAGTAGAGAATTTTAGACAATGGACCTTGGCTCTTCTCGAATCACTTAGTAATTTTGGAAGCCTTGGATACCAAACACACCTCTCCACTGTTATGACTTCACCACTTGCACTTTCTAGGTTTAGATATTTGGGCTTCCTCTAGAAAGGTGTACTGAAAGTATGATCAATAGAGCAGTGAGACATGTGGGAAAGGTACTAGATGTCAAACTAGAAAACAAAGAAGGTACTACCTTTAGAGTTGGGAGAGCGGAGTGGAAATCAAACTACAAGACCCATTAAAAACTAGGTCATGCGAACCAGTTAGAAGGAAAAAACATATGGCTGGGCTTCCGTTATGAAAGACTATCACATTATTGCTATTCATGTGGCAAACTTGGTCATTATGCTATGCATTGCAAAGATTTTCCTTTTGATGAAGAAAAAATGGACAGGAAGGATAACATGTATTTTGGCCAATGGCTTCGTGCTGAAGTTCGGGAACATAGCCCTTTTTTAGTAACCTTTTATGAGACACACAGCAACAATGAAGAGGCAGAAGATATCATTCTGAAAACTCCTTAGCCATCCAATCAATTAATACATGTGGAACAACCAAGGAAGGACAAGAACAAGGCACCTGTCGAGACTCCAGCTGACCAATCTCTTGTTACTCTTACAGAAGGAGTAGCAGTTGCTACAGCAAAGTCCCCTGCATCAACACACCTCGAAGATTATAGAAATGCATATGCTAGATCATCCAAACCAAAGAAAATAAAAAGCACTCGCATGATTCCCAAAGCAAGCGCTACCAAAAAAGTTAAAAGATATAATCCTTACGAGCTAAAACCTCATGCACCAGAGGAGTTTGATGAAATGCATCTGATGGATACACTGATCATTGGATACACCGATCATTGCGGTTGAAAAACCTGGCAAATGGGCTGTGGTGGCTAGCCCTAATAAGCCACCACATGACAAATGAAGATTGTCAGTTGGAACTGTCAAGGTTTGGGCAATCACCTGACACTTCAAGCTTTGCGGGCCCTGGTGGCCCAAGAAAAGCCCCATGTAGTGTTTTTGATGGAGACAAAAAAATCAAAATGTAGTGCTTAAAAGAATCCAACAGAGGTTGAAATTCCCAAGCTGTCTTTTTGAAGATCCTATTGGAATGAGCGGGTTTCTCTGGCTATAGACCATCAAATTTTGGACTATATGGATATGATCTATATGGATGTTGAGAATGGACTACCCATGCGCCTCACTTATCTTCACGAGCGATCGGTGTATTCACAAAGACAAAGATTATGGGATGAACTGTGCTAGATCCGCCACTATAACACTTTACCATGGGTGTGTGTTGGAGATTTTAACAAAATTATGTACCATTGAGAGAAAAGCGGCAAGCGACTAGCGGACCACTATGTTATGCACTTTTTTCATGAATTTTTAAATACCTGCTCTCTCATGGACGTTGAAAGTAAGGGATGTGCTTTCACTTGGGTCAATAATAGAGATGGAGAGGAGTTAGTTAAAGAAAGACTTGATCATGTCCTATGAACAATGGATTGGCGTCTGACATTTCCGGAAGTTGAAGTTTTCGCATTACCGCCCCAATTTTTCGATCACAGCCCGCTATTATTAAACACCGAAGCCAACCTTGTTAAAAGGAAAAAGAGCTTTACCTTTAAGGCCTTTTGGCTTCAAGATCAAGAGTGCCGTACGATCATCGCGACTCCGGGTTTCCTCACCAAGGTCAGCCCCGACTCTTTCCAACAAGCTCAAGGCTGTTTCAACGACTCTTGCTACATGAGTCGATGAAAGTTTGCTAAGGGACACCATCAGATCAGCCTTTTGAAATAGAAAGTCTAGCACCTCACAAATCAACCTAATAGCCATTATGATAAAGCGGAGGTCACTCGTCTAAAAACAAAAATCCAACACCTATGGCAACAGGAAGAGCAATATTGGGCAATGCGATCGCGGGTCAACTGGCTTAGATGGGAGGACAAGAACACCAAATTTTTCCATGCCACCACTATCCAACGTAGGCAACGCAATCGGATACGTATGCTACAGGATGAAGATCAAAATTGGGTTCGAGATCAAAAGCAACTGAAGGAAATGACAATGGATTTCTTTAAAAAGTTGTACACCTCTATGGGACATCATGACTATGGGCCTATCCTGATGTAATGTCCACATGTGGTAACGAAGGACATGAATACTACTCTCACAGGTGTTATTACTTGAGAGGAAGTACAACAAGCAACTTTTCAGTTGGGAGCCACAAAAGTGGCAAGGCCGGATGGATTGAATGAGCTTTTCTACCAACATCATTGGGATATTCTATAGGAAGATCTCTTCCTCTTGGTGCAATAATTTTTTTAACTTTGGAGTTATGCAACCTGAGCTTAATCAAACAACTATATCTTTGAGCCTTAAAGTACCAAACCCAGAACGTCTGGACCAATACCTTGGTTACTTGAGCTGATTTCCATGGAGCAATCTACTTTCTTTTGTGGCTAACAAATTCAAGATAATATATTAGTCGTCCGAGAGGTCCTCTATCAGCTTAGGATCAGAAACAAAAAGAAAACTTTTCAAGCAGTTCTGAAGTTAGATATGCAGAAGGCCTACGATCGGGTTGAATGTGATTTCCTTCGAGATTATTTACTCCAATTGGGTTTCTAAGACAAATGGATTCAATGGGTGATGCAATGCATTACAACTGCTTCGCTCGGTGTTCAATTCAATGGAGAAACTCTCCTTTATTTTAACCTATCTAGGGGGCTCAGACAGGGAGACCCTCTCTCTTCATACCTTTTCATCCCGGTGGTGAATGTACTATCCATACTTATCCATTAAGCTATCGGTATAGGAAATATCAAAGGTATTCAATTAAATAGGTCGTGTCCTACCATTTCTCATCTCTTTTTTCGTAGATGATGCTATATTTTTCCTAGATGGAAAACTACAGGAATGTCATAACTTAGCCAATATCCTCAACCAATATTGTTTAGTAATGGGTCAAGTTGTGAACCGGAACAAATTCGGCATTTTCTTTAGTAAGGCATGTCCCATTCGTCTACAAGAAAACCTGGCCCAAGAACTTTGAGTACCTGTTGTGACAGCCCGATTTTTCCAATTTTAATTTCAATAAATTTAGACGGGCATTTCATTGGCACGCATATAGTTCCCTTCCTTGAGTCGGCCACTCATGTGAAAGCTAGTCTATCCAGTGAAGCCGTTAAAAAATTCTAATGCATAAGACTCGAGAATTTGATCAAGAAGCGACCTTTCGCGAGATAATCTGCAACGGTCAGTACGGCACAATTAAAAATCGATTAGAGATCGGAAATAGGTTGGCTCGATAGAGGCATGTGATCAGGTATGGGTGATTCCACTGGATCGCACAATTCTCACCGACTGACACTGTGCCGACTTTTCTAACGATTGGGTACCCTGTGCCCGTATTTGAAATCTTGAGATTACCCCGACAACTGAAAGTTGTGGCTTCAAATGATCAACCGCAAGTCGGACGCACAAAGATTTGTAAACGCTGCTTGGTAGATTAGGATGCGCTAGTATACTGCCAAAGTGAAATTAACCTGTGAAATTGAGATCGAATTCTGAAATTGGAAGTCATGGTGTGTCACAAATCTTATTAGGAACATTGGATTAATTTATGGACTTTAATTTGGGTTCAATTGGAAAAGA
Source organism: Eucalyptus lansdowneana (assembly GCA_017140395.1). Lineage (NCBI taxonomy): Eukaryota > Viridiplantae > Streptophyta > Magnoliopsida > Myrtales > Myrtaceae > Eucalyptus > Eucalyptus lansdowneana. The sequence continues at coordinate 6,816,220 of CM029483.1, read as the reverse complement.
ATTGATGAAATTGGATTGTATAAGAATTGAACCCCTGGCAGAAAATGAAATTGAACCTATTGGACTAAAGTTGTGGAAGGTTGGAGTTAGTGGATGGTGACCTCACTTGTGATGTCATGGATGAAGCAAGATGGGCTAGGGTTGTGACAAGTGGAAGGTGGGGATGAGTTCTTGGAAAGGTGGGATGTCACCTCCCCCTTGTCCCCATCATCTTCTTCCTTTTGAATTTGGAGGAGAGAGAGAGAGAAGGAGAAGCAACCAGCGGAACTGCCCAAGCGGAGCAGCTCGTCCGCCCTTCGCTCGCATGACCGTCGCCGCTCGTTGTTCGCCGCCTAAGCTCGCCGTTGCCGCTCACCTGCGCGCGACCGCCCACCGTCCCGTTCCGCGCCGAGCCACCTCGTTCCCGTCCGCCGAGCATCCTGCGTCGTCGTCTCTCCAAGGCAGCAACCATTCATCATCGCCGAAGCCTCCTTCACCGCCGTCCGTCGCCATGAGCTGCCGTCCCGAGACCTAGCTGCCTACGCCGGTCTTCCTCCGCCCATTCAACCGCCGTTCCGCCACCCCTTCAAGCTCGGTTAGTTGCTGGAAAACCCAGCAAGAACCAGCCCTTTCCAAGCTCATTTTGGCCTCTTATTAGTTCTCATTTGGTGTTGGTCCGTGTAGGTTTGTCGTTGGCGTCGTCGTGCTCTTCGCCGGAGACTCGTCGGAAAGCGATTCCGGTGAGTTTAACTCACTAAACCTCGATTAGTGTGTCACTAATGAATGATGATTTGAAACACTTGCTGTGAATTCGAAATTAAATGAAATGGATTGTGTTCCGATGGTTCACGTGCTTATTATAACTTGTACTTGAGTGCTATGAATTGTACTAATATGCAGGAAGGTAAGAAGGCGAGGTAAGTCTTTTGTACTGTGTGGCTAGACTACTCTAGGGCATATTTTCTTTCTAATAGGGGTTTATGAGGGGTGAACTTGCTGAGACAAAGTCTCATCCCGGTTTGGGGAAAATATTACAGGACCGTAGATGGCGAGACCCCCGGAGATGAGTGGCCTGCCGACGGAGATTGACCAAATGATAGAGAGTGCTCCTGACCCTGGGAGTCCTTAGGTCTATCAGTTGGTTAAGACCCTCGTCTGGGTCCAGGTGAACGTGCATGACAGAGTACCGTACATGTTTAGGGCTTGGTTTCGTTCCAGAGTCGATGGTGTTAGGGTTGGCCCTCTAGATAGCATGGATATTCCGCTGGCTGTGATGAACGCCATATTGGGTGAAGGCGTGGCAGATCTTCCTAGCGGTGGAGTGATCAACGCCTCGCCCCCGGCCTCTTGGGTGACGGATCCTGAAGATGTAGGATCGTCGTATGGGGCTGACCAGTAGTCCTAGGACTATTGATTTTCTTTTGGCGGACTGATCCATGTTATGTAGGCTGACCCATTTTTGGTGCATATAGTCTCCGGATCCTGTTGGTATATGTAAGCCCTGGATTGATAATGATGTATGAAAGTATGTTGTTTGATTTTTGAATTAATTTTCCTATTGTTCTATCCCGTATGTTTTTGTAAGGGGCTTCTTAGTACGTTCCGCTTGCGCATTAATAATTAATTTGGGGTCGGCGACACTACTCCGAGAATGTCGCATTTCTATGACCATGGCGGGATGTTGGCGCGCTTGATGTTCGGGGTGTGACATCCCCGTTTAAGTGGTATCAGAGCATGGTTCATGTATGGAGTGATAAAGCGCGTGGGAGTCATGGGATAGTTGGTAGGAAAAGCTTTTATTATACTGATGCAAGTGATTGTTAGTTGGTTGTTAGCTTGTTGTGAGGTCACTTATATTCTAATGTTATATTGGAATTTGCAAATAGGCATATATATTGAGCCTGTAGAATGAGTGACCGAGTGCCAAGAGCTGCTAGGAAGAGAGCAGTAGGCCCCGTGTTTCGAGGCGGGCCGTCGATGAGAGTAGGTGCCCGAGGGGCCTTGGGAAGAGCGCAAGCTGAGGCCAGTGCGAGTAGTGCAACGTCGCCTCTAGAGGATGCAGTGGCCCCTAAGGATCCGAGGTTTGTTGGAATCATGTAGATGCTTGAGATGATGGGTGACAGACTAGACCAGCAAACCGCCGCTTCAGCCGCCGCTGCCACCAATGCTGCTAATGCCGCTAATGCTGCTACTGCCGCTAATGCCGCCGCAGCTGCCGCCGCACCAGTTCCCGAGCCAGAAGAGGAACTTGAGGAAATTCCACCTAAGGATGTGGCCACTGGGAGGCCTAGACAGAAGCTGGTACAGCATTTTCTGAGGTTGAATCCGCCAACATTCACGGGAGCGGGAGATCCCGAAACTGCAGCACTATGGGTTCAGGAACTGGATAATGCCTTTGAGCTGCTGATGTGCACTGAAGCAGAGAAAGTTGTGCTGGCAGCCTATCAGTTGAGGGGGACCGCAGCCACATGGTGGAAGACTAATAAAGGGATAGTGTTCCCTGAGGGTGTAGCTCCAGAGTGGAATGCGTTTCTAGAGGCCTTCAATGAGAAGTATTTTTCTGATTGTGCTAGAGAGTTGAAGATGGCAGAGTTCCAGCGCCTTCGTCAAGGTACGATGACAGTTGATCAGTATGAAGCGAAGTTTGCTGAGCTGTCACGATGCCCCGAGTTGGTTCGAAACCGTAGACCGAGCTCGAAGGTTTAGAGATGGGCTCCGGCCAGAGGTGAGGAGCTTTATGGTACCATTGGATTTGAAGGAGTACAAGGACCTTTATAAGTGGGCCCACTGATTGAGAAAGACCGAGAATGAGAGAGCTGCTTCATCTGGGTCATGGTTTAATTCGAACAGAGAAGGTAATCGATTTGGGAAGAAGCCGATGTCTGGAGGAAGATATCCTATTCCACTCAACAGGAAGGGTGGGATAGGGAAGCCATCACCGAACCATCAGGGAGTGTGTCGTTCCTGTGGAAGACGACATGGTACAGGCCTGTGTCCCTCTAGGACAGGAGCCTATTATGAGTGTGGCCAACAGGGTCACATATCCAGGAATTGCCCTAGGAATCAGATGGGACAGCGTTAGTTGCCGTCACCGCCACCCTTGGGTCAGAACAGAGGGGTCGTGCCGCAGATCATGCCGCAGGGTGGATTGAACCGACCTCCAGCTCAAGGAAGGACTTATGCGATCACCAGAGGTCAGGCGGAGGATGCGCCTAACGTGATCACAGGTATGGTCCTGCTGAACGACCAACCTGCTTATGCTTTATTTGATCTTGGAGCTTTTCATTCATTTATAGCTGAAAGATATGTTGAGTTGGTAGAATTAATTCGTGAGTTGTTGGAGTCCGTAATTAGCATATCTACGCCGTTGAAAGATAAGGTGTTAGCTTCAATGGGTTGTCTTGGTTGCAAGTTAGTGATTGGTGAGCAAGAGGGGAGGATAGACCGATAGTCCTAGCCATGTTTGATTTTGATGTGATAATTGGTATGGATCGGCTCACCAAGCAACGAGCTAAAATGGTTTGTTATCGCAAGGCGATTCGGTTTAACCCGTTAGGGGTGAGAGCTTTGAATTTATTGGGAGTCAAGGAGGACCTCGGTTTCCTTAATTTCATCGCTCGAAGCAACTCGCTTGTTAGGCAAGGGTTGCCAAGGTTACCTAGCGACTGTCGTAGATACGACAGTGGAGGAGTTAAAGATTGAAGATATTGCAGTGGTACAAGAATTCCAAGACGTGTTTCCGAAGGAATTACCGGGTTTGCCGCCCGAGAGAGAGATAGAATTTGTGATTGAATTAGCCCCCGGGACAGAACCGATCTCTAAAGCTCCTTATCGGATGGCCTTATCAGAACTTAAGGAACTGAAGGTGCAAATGCAAGAGTTGTTGGATAAAGGATTTATTCGTCCTAGTGCATCACCTTGGGGAGCGCATGAGTTCTATTCGTAAAGAAGAAGGATGGTTCCTTGCGTTTGTGCATCGACTATCGTCAACTCAATCAGGTGATGATTAAGAACAAGTATCCATTGCCGAGGATCGATGACTTGTTTGATCAATTTCAGGGAGCGTCGATATTTTCTAAGATCGACTTGAGTACAGGGTATCATCAGTTGAGGATCAAGAAGGAAGACATACCGAAGTCGGCGTTTCGCACCCGATACGGCCATTATGAATTTACTGTGATGTCGTTTGGGCTGACAAACGCCCCAGCTGCTTTCATGGATCTGATGAATCAAGTGTTCAGGAAGTACTTAGATCAGTTCGTAATTGTTTTCATCGATGACATCCTAGTGTATTCGAGGAGTACCGAGGATCATGAAAGGCACTTAAGGCTAGTGCTTCAGACTTTAAGAGATCACGAGTTGTATGCCAAGTTTAGTAAGTGCGAGTTTTGGCTAACTCATGTGGCTTTCCTAGGTCACATCATCTCTGGAAAAGGAATCTCGGTGGACCCCGTAAAGATTGAGGCGGTGATCAAGCGGCCAAGACCGACGACGATGGATCGAAATCGAAGTTTTTACGGGTTTAGCGGTATTACGACAGTTTGTAGAAGGGTTTTCAAGGTTAACATCGCCGATGACGAGACTTCTGAAGAAGGAGGAAAAATTTGTGTGGACGGATAAGTGCGAGAGTATTTTCCAAGAGCTTAAGCATAAGCTAACTACCGCACCTGTGCTTACTATTCCATCCGGTCTATGAGGGTTTGAGATCTACAATGATGCGTCATTCAAAGGATTGGGTTGTGTATTGATGCAGCATGGTAGGGTTGTTGCATATGTGTCCCGTCAGTTGAGACCTCACGAGTTGAATTATCCGACGCATGACTTGAAGCTTGCAGCAATCATTTTTGCCCGAAGATTTGGAGGCATTATTTGTGCGGAGAGAGATTCCAGATCTTCACTGACCATTAGAGTCTCAAATACCTATTCTCTCAGAAGGAGTTGAATATGAGACAGCGTCGCTGGATGGAGCTCTTAAAGGACTATGACTGTGAGATTTTGTATCACCCGGGAAAGGTGAATAAAGTCACTGATGAACTGAGTAGGAAGTCTTCAGTTGCTCAGATGGTACTCAAGGAATGGGGTCTAATTGAAAGAGCGCGAGATTCAGATTTCAAGTTTGAGGTAGGCCACCTTTCGAATCTTGTGGCTACCCTTAGGATCGAGCCGGAAGTGCAGGTCAGAATCAGAACGCTTCAGCAGACGGATCCAGATGTTCAGAAGATCCTGCAAGAGGATGCAGAGAAAAGGAATGCTGACTTTCAGATTTCTGAGGATGGAACATTGAGGTTCCAAGGACGATTGGTTGTACCTGACGATGTGGGGGCTTAGAGAAGAAATTCTGTCAGAAGCGCATCGTAGCAATTACAGCATTCATTCTGGTAGTACCAAAATGTATCAGAATCTGCGTCAACACTTCTAGTGGCGTGGCATGAAGGCGAACATCGCCAAGCATGTCGCCAAGTGTTTGACGTGTCAGCAAGTGAAAGCTCAGCATTGCAAATTGGGAGGACTTTTGCAATCCCTCGAGATCCTAGAATGGAAATGGGAGCATATCAGGATGGACTTCGTGACGGGACTACCGAGGAGTCAAAGAGGGAATGATTCGATTTGGGTAGTAGTCGACAGGCTGACAAAGTCGGCTCACTATTGCAGTTCGAAGGGACTTGAGTTTGGATAGACTCGCAGATCTATATGTACGTCAGGTGGTTCATATGCATGGAGTGCTGGTTACAATTACTTCAGATAGAGACCCGAGATTCACCGCCGTTTTTTGGAAGAGCTTGCAATCCGCTTTAGGAACGAAGCTGCAGTACAGTACGGCCTATCACCCGCAAACTGATGGCCAGTTTGAGAGGACAATTCAGACTCTCGAGGACATGCTGCGAGCTTGCGTCTTGGACTTCAAAGGAAGCTGGGAGGAATAGCTTTATCTGGTCGAGTTTGCTTACAACAACAGTTACCATCAGAGTATTCAGATGGCTCCTTTTGAAGCATTATATGGCAGAGCGTGCAGAACGCCAGTGTGTTGGGATGAAGTCGGGGAAAGAAAGATCACCAGTCCAGAGTTGGTTCAGCAATCAGTGGAGGCAGTTGCAATTATCAGAAATAGATTAAAGACCGCTCAGAGCCGTAAGAAAAGTTATGCCGATAAGCGTTGAAGACCATTGGAGTTCCAAGTTGGTGAGCACGTTTTTCTGAAGGTATCACCGATGAGAGGTACTTCCCGCTTTGGCAAAAAGGGGAAACTGAGTCCGAGGTATGTAGGTCCCTTTGAGATTTTGGAAAGGATAGCGACTACGGCGTATCGTCTTGCACTACCGCCGAGGTTGGCACAAGTGTATGACGTCTTTCACGTGTCGATGTTAAGGAAGTATGAACCTGATCTGACGCACGTCCTAAATTTTGAGGAATTAGACGTGGATGACAGGGTGTCATACGTTGAAAGTTGGGTTCGGATAGTGGATCGCAAGAAGCGGGTTTTGCGCACCAAGACAATCCCGTTGGTCAAAGTGGTCTGCGGCAACACCACAAAGACCTTTCGAAGGAGCAACTTGGGAAACCGAAGATTCGATGAGAGAATTGTACCCTCACCTTTGTAATTCAGATGTGTAATGATTTAAATTTCGAGGACGAAATTTTTATAAGAGGGGAAGAGTTGTGGCAGCCCGATTTTTCCAATTTAATTTCTATAAATTTAGACGGGCATTTCATTGGCACGCATATAGTTCCCTTTCTTGAGTCAGCCACTCATGTGAAAGTTAGTCTATCCGGTGAATTTGATCAGGAAGCGACCTTTCGATCGAGATAATCTGCAAGGGTCAGTACGGCACAAATAAAAATCGATTAGAGATCGGAAATAGGTTGGCTCAACAGAGGCATGTGATCAGGTGTGGGTGATTCACACCGGATCGCACAATTCTCGCCGACTGACACTGGGCCGACTTTTCTAACGATTGGGTACCCTGTGCCCGTATTTGAAACCTTGAGATTACCTCGACAACTGAAAGTTGTGGCTTCAAATGATCAACTGCAAGTCGGACGCACAAAGATTTGTAAACGCCGCTGCTTGGTAGATTAGGATGCGCTAGTATCGCCAAAGTGAAATTAACCGTGAAATTGAGATCGAATTCTGAAATTGGAAGTCATGGTGTGTCACAAATCTTATTAGGAACATTGGATTAATTTATGGACTTTAATTTAGGTTCAATTGGAAAAGAATTGATGAAATTGGATTGTACAAGAATTGGACTCCGGCGGAAAATGAAATTGAACCTATTGGACTAAAGTTGTGGAAGGTTGGAGTTAGTGGATGGTGACCTCACTTGTGATGTCATGGATGAAGCAAGATGGGCTAGGGTTGTGACAAGTGGAAGGTGGGGATGAGATCTTGGAAAGGTGGGATGTCACCTCCCCTTGTCCCCATCATCTTCTTCCTTTTGAATTTGGAGGAGAGAGAGAGAGAAGGAGAAGCAACCAGCGGAACTGCCCAAGCCGAGCAGCTCGTCCGCCCTTCGCTCACACAACCGTCGCCGCTCGTCGTTCGCTGCCGGAGCCCGCCGTCGCCGCTCGCCCGCACGCGACCTCCCGCCGTCCCGTTCCGCGCCGAGCCACCTCATTCCCGTCCGTCGAGCATCCCGCGTCGTCGTCTCTCCAAGGCAGCAGCCGTTCGTTGTCGCCGGAGCCTCCTTCACCGCCGTCTGTCGCCGTGAGCTGCCGTCCTGAGACCTAGCTGCCTCCACCGGTCTTCCTCCGCCCATTTAGCTACCGTTCCGCCACCCCTTCAAGCTCGGTTAGTTGCTGGAAAACCCAACAAGAACCAGCCATTTTCAAGCTCGTTTTGGCCCCCTATTAGTTCTCATTTGGTGTTGGTTCGTGTAGGTTTGTCGTCGGCGTCGTCGTGCTCTTCGCCGGAGACTCGTCGAAAGCGATTCAGTGAGTTTAACTCACTAAACCCCGATTAGTGGGTTAATCATGCCCTAAGTGTGTTTAGTTTAGGTTGATTGGAATTAGGTTGTTAAATTAGTTCATTTAAATATGGATTAGATTATGTGGTTTAATTAAAGTAAAGCATGTTTAGTTTAAGGGTTAAGTAGGTTTATTTTAAAATAAGCCTCGATGTGACTTAAGGGAATTTATTTATGATTTAAATAAATGTTTCGAAGTTGTTGGATTATTTAATAATAAATCATATTCCAAAAATCATTAAAATATTATTTATTTAAAAAAACTCGAAAAATTATTTTTGACCCTAATTGCTCGAATTTCGTGCTGATCGTCGCTGTATATTTCGATTTTGAAATTGATGAGCGGTTAATGCCGATTGAGTGTTGATTGATGAAAATATGGATTTTATTTAGAAAATCTCAAATGTCGGGTTTGATATCGAAATTATATTTTTAAAGATTAAGGTTGTAATTGGAATATGTGAATGACGTGTGAAATGCTTTAAGTTGATTATGAGTTGTGGTATGATAATTGTGAGGAATTGTTTTGAACTATTAAGTTGGAATTGCCCCTATATGGGATGCCCAGTACAACGGATGCGGGTCCCAGTTGATTCTGGACCCATGTTCCTTCGGGAACGCCGTCGATATATTGACGAAGCTACGCACTAAGGGGGGAGGCGATGCCTGGCTATATGTCAGTAGATAGCCGAACTACGAGTAGGCTATGCCCTTGTGTGGCACTAATGAATGATGATTTGAAACGCTTGCTATGAATTCGATATTAAATGAAATGGATTGTGTTTCGATGGTTCACGTGCTTATTGTAATTTGTACTTGAGTGCTATGAATTGTATTAATATGCAGGAAGGCAAGAAGGCGAGGTAAGTCTTAATGTCGTGTGGCTAGACCACTCGGGGGCGTATTTTCTTTCTAATAGGGGTTTAGGAGGGGTAAAACTTGCTGAGACAAAGTCTCATTCTAGTTTGGGGAAAATATTACGGACCGTAGATGGCGAGACCCTCGGAGATGAGTGGCCGCCGACGGAGATTGACCGGACGATAGAGAGTGCTCCGACCACGGGAGTCCTTGGGTCTATCGGTTGGTTAGGACTCTCATCCGGGTCCGTGGGAACGTGCATGACAGAAAGTACCGTACATGTTTTGGGCTTGGTTTCGTTCGGAGTCGATGGTGTTAGGGTTGGCCCTCTAAATAGCATGGATATTCCGCTGGCTGTGATGAACGCCATTTTGGGTGAAGGCGTGGCGGATCTTCCTGGCGGTGGAGTGATCAACGCCTTGCCCTCGGCCTCTTGGGTGACGGATCCTGAGGATGTAGGATCGTCATATGAGGCTGACCAGTAGTCCTAGAACTGTTGATTTTCTTTTGGCGGACTGATCCATATTATGTAGGTGACCCCTTTTTGTTGATGCACATAAACTCTAACCCATTTTTGGTGCATATAGTCTCCGGATCCCGTTGGTGTATGTAAGCCCTAGATTGATAATGATGTATGAAAGTATGTTGTTTGATTTTTGAATTAATTTTCCTGCTGTTCTATCCCGTATGTTTTTGTAAGGGGCTTCTTAGTACGTTCCGCTTGCACATTAATAATTAATTTAGGGTCGGTGACACTACCTGGGAATGTCACATTTCCATGACCATAACAGGATGTTGGCGCGCTCGACATTCGGGGTGTGACACCTGTGCTTACCAAGTCTTGTAAATACCTAGGTATACCATTTGATTGGATGAGATCAAAAAATGAGGTGTGCACCTGGATATTAGGTTGAGTGAATTCAAAATTGGAATTTGGAAAGAGCAGTTCATTTCCAAGGGTGGTAAGGAAACTTTAATTAAAACAATAGTCTATGCAATCCTATAGTATGTCATGTCTATCTTTAAGATTCATGTGTCTCTCTATGAATCTATTGAGCAGAAAATTGCTAGATTCTGGTGGCAAAACCATTGCAGCAAGTTAGGCATCTATTGGAAAAGATGGGATTTGCTTAAAACTAGAAAGGATACCGGGGGACTTGGCTTTCATGATCTCATCACTTTTAACAAAGCCTTATTGGGAAAACAGGCGCGGCGTCTAATACAAAACCCATCCTCCCTATGGAGTCAACTTTTTAAAGGTCTTTACTATCATTCAAAGGAGTTCTGGAATGCCGAAAAAGGGGCAAGACCATCCTGGGGCTGGCAGAGTATATTGATTGGCAGAGACTCTATATTGAATCACATAAAATGGTCAATTGGAGATGGAAAACGGATCTTAATCCGAGAAGATAAATGGCTTGCAAGAGGCATCATTGGTGGGCCTGCGCCTAGAGAAGAACCAGAGAAGGTTGCAGACTTCATCCTACCGGGTTAGAATAGTTGGAATGAATCCCTACTGCGCAGTAATTTTGATGATCAAACGGTCAAGGAAATCCTTACTATTCAGCTTTGCATTCAATGTACAGCCCATCAACTCATTTCAAAGGGAACTCAAAACGGCGTATATACAGTAAAAAATGGTTACAACTCCCTCAGATCTACAGAAACCACTAATGCACTAAGTTGCGCCTCCTCCTGTCAAACTTTACGACAGCTTTAGTGCAAGATCTGGAATATGAAGACCCCTTCGAAGCTATGGATATTTATGTGGTCCTTATGCCACAATGCTCTATCTACAAGGGATAATCTTAACCACGACGCATCATTCCGGATCCGGTATGTCAACTTTGTCAAGCGCACAGCCCAAAAACAACAGAGCACATATTCCTATTATGTCCATGGACACACAACATTTGGTCTCACCCACAGGTTCAAATCACATCGGTAGCATATCACACACAACGCATCGATGCTTGGTTAACAGATCTGTTAGATAAAAGAGATCTATTACCTGATTTGGAGACTCTTGCACATATATTCTGGCAGATCTGGAAAACTACAAATAATTTTGTTTTCCGCAGCCTTCTCCCTGATCCAGCACAGGCAGTTGCAGTGGCTTTTGTGAATGCCCACGTTGCTCATCGCTGTAATGGAGCAATGTCATGATCTCGATTTCGCTCCTCAAATTTAGATCGGGCGTGGCGCCCACCGAAACCCGGAACTCTAAAGATCAACATCGACGGAGCTTTTCCCACTGCAACAAATGAGGGTTCGGTGGTGTCTGTTAGTCGTGATTGTTGGAGAAAACTTTCTTATTTATTTTGAAGTTGACAAAACGTTTACATTAGTCTAGTTTGAAGACTCATAGACTCTATCGTCAAATTCTGAAGACCTCCAAACTCAAGATTCAAAGTCTACCCTCACTAATAATTTCCAGACCAACGAAGAGAAGACTTATCTAGATACAAGTATACTCTTAAGGATTTGATTCGTACGGTTGAAGAAAATCTCACAACTGGAGATAGCAACTCATGATCTATTATTCTCATTGCAATCAGATTTGGATAAATTGATCTGGTGATTGACGAAGCATACTTGGAATGATCTACTTATGGAAACCTAGATCTTGATTGTATGGGCGAGCAGAATCGGTGGGCTATCATCACATTCCTTAAATAAACTCGAGATCTCCCTAATTGATTCTATCCAACGGTATGATTGGAAGAACTCATTTGGAAGGTGCCAATGGATATGAATGCATGGAGGAGTATATAAGAAAGACGCTTAAGTTATTCGAGTGTGTGCGTGATGGAAGAATTCTAAAGTCGAAGCTCCTAGTTCTTTGTTTCATTCGCTAAGCTTATACTGTATTCGAAAGAGAGATAAATATTTGTGAGACCTTGAGAAAGTGTAGTAGAGTCTCTTCACTGTGAAATCAAGGACGTGAGATTGTAATATCTCTTTTGATTCTTAGTGAAATCCAGCCGATGGGCTGTCAATATGGGAGAGTGGACGTAAGCTTGATCTAAGCTGAACTACTATAAACTCTGTGTTCTAGTTCTCTTTCTCTAAACTCTTTACTTTAACTTATAGTTTTATATATTTGTTTACTGTCTTTTACATCTTCAGTCTATCTTTATCAAAAGATGAATTAAATTGTTAAGTTTTTGTAAAGATCGCTTTAACACTGTTCGCCCCATTCTAGTTGTTAGTACTTGCCCTATCAATTGGTATCGAGCTCATGTACTCTTTTAATTGAAGTGTTTTTACTTCGAGTTAAAGATTTATAGCTAGTATGTTGGCTCCGGTTTGGTTGAAGGTCAAGCAATACAAGATCACCTTACTTCGATGGAAAGGATTACAACATATGGAAAAACAAAATGAGAGCTTTCCTAACATCGAAAGATCATCTGGAATGGGATGTGGTAGACAAAAGAATCATTCCTAAAGTTGCATCAGTTTTAGAAAGAGGAAAAGAAGTTGCAGTTGCTAGCGAGATGACTCAAAAAGAAATAACCAAGAGATAAGCTCTTGATGTTAAAGAAATTTATTCCTTATATTGTGCTTTATCTCTTGCGAGTATAATAGAATATCTTCTTGTGAAACAGCTAAAGAGGTTTGGGATATGCTGCACATTATTTATGAAGGAACTGATTGAGTGAAAAAAATGAGGATTAATATTCTACTCGGACATTATGAAACCTTCAAGATGAAATCAGGAGAACCTATCACTGATATGTTTAGTCGTTTTATTGAGATAGTAAATGGTCTAGAATATCAAGGACAGCCAATCTTAGAACCAATGAAGGTCAACAAATTGTTGCATGGACTCTCTAAAGACTGGAATCACATAAAGACTTCAATAAGGGAAACACAAAGGATCATGTCGCTTTCTATAGACGAACTAGTTGGCACACTTCAGTCCTATGAAATGGAGAAAATCAATGAGGAGGAAGATCCTAAAGGTAAGAAATCAATTGCTTTGAAATCTAACAATGATCCTGATGTTACAGATTCTAAAAATGATATGGATGATGAAGAGTTAGCCCTTATGATAAAGAGATTCAGGAAACTAAATAAAAAGGGAAGCGGAGTTCAATTGGAAAAAACAAAGCACTCAAAAGTTTCAAAACAAATCTGTTGAGGATGATAAAGCCAATAAAGATTTGATCTATTTTGGATGCAAGAAAAAGGGACACATCAAATCCAATTGTCCTATGTTGAAGAAAAATAAGAGAAAAGCTGAGAAATATAGGAAGGCTTTCAAAGTAGAGACATGGAGTTTTTGCAGCCTGCTATATTATTAAAAGAGTGAGGATACAGAAATGAAACCATGTTCTTGCATGACATGGAAAGAATGGGAATTGCTAAAAAAGGGTTTGCTGAAAAGGCCTTTGCTAACTTTCCTAGTAAACGGTGAATCAACCCGAAGGGCAGGATGACAAGAACTCTTTTAATAGAAAGTAATATTTATTCTCGTTTTTGGGCTGAAGTAGTTTCTACAGTACTGCTATACTACTAACAAAGTATTCTTAAGGCCTATTTTGGAGAAAACTCACTGTAAGTTATTCAAAAGAAAAAAGCCAATTGTTTTTTATTTTCATGTATTTGGTTGCAAATGTTTTGTTTTGAAAAATACAAATGATCGAACTGGTAAGTTTGAAGAAAAATCAGATGAAGGAATCTTCCTTGATTACTCAACCGCAAGCAAAGCTTATAGAGTGTTCAACAAAAAACTCAGATCGTAGAAGAATCCATAAATGTCAAATTTCAAGACACTCGCAAAGTGAATTGATTCAAACTCAACTGAAGAATCTAAATCTCTTTACAACTTACAAAGTCTACTTCCCTTGAAGTGGGTCAAACTTTTGAAGATCATCAACAAACATAAGTTGAAGAATCAATAGGAAGTACAAGTCTAGTCATCCTAAAGAACTTATCATTGGTGATGTTCATGAAGAGATTCGCACCAAATCCAAAAAGCAAGAAGAATCTAACGCTGTAGCACTTATTTTTGAAATAGAACCCGAAGTATAGAAGAAGCTTTAATCGATGAAAGCTCGATTGAAGCAATGCAAGAAGAACTTAGACAATTCAGAATCAACAATGTTTGGGAATTAACTCCTAAAATAAAAGTTAAATCAATTATTTGAGCTAAATGGGTTTTCCAGAACAAGATGAACAAAAAAGGAAAAGTGGTAAGGAACAAAGCAAGACTCGTGGTTAAAGGATATACGCAAGAAAAAGGGATAGACTATGATGAAACCTACGCACCAGCAGTCAAGTTAGAAGTAATTAGATTATTACTTGCTTTTATCTGTTATAAAAATTTCAAGTTATTCCAAATGGATGTCAAGAGTGCATTCTTAAATGGATTTATTCAAGAAGAAGTCTATGTGGAACAACCTCATAAATTTGAAAATCCAAAGAAACCAGACTCGTATTCGCACTAAAAAAGGTTCTATATGGATTAAAGCAAGCACCTCAAGCATGGTATGACAGGTTAAGTAAATTTCTAATTCAAAATGGTTTTAACAAAGGGAAAGTTGATACTACCTTGTTTATTCAAAGGGAAGGTAAAAACTTTCTACTTGTTCAAATCTATATTGATGATATTATATTTGGATCACCTAACAAAAGTCTATGCAAAAAGTTTTTTAAGATTATGCAGACGAATTTGAGATGAGCATAATGGGTGAACTCTTATTCTTTCTTGGATTACAAGTAAAACAATTAAAGGAATGAATTTTTATTCACCAAGAAAAATATGCAAAAGAACTCGTCAAAAAGTTCGGTTTGGAGAATTGCAAAAAGACCGAGATACTAATGTCAAGTTCTTTGAAACTGGACAAGGATGAATGAAGAAAGAAAGTTGACTAGAAGCTCTACAGGAGTATCATTGGTTCAATTATTTATCTTACTACTTCTAGATCGACATTCTGTTTAGTGTTTGCATTTGTGCTAGATTTCAATCCGATCCCAAAGAATCTCATTTTAGTATTGCAAAACGCATCATCAATTACGTTGCAACTACCTCAAAGTTAGGTCTATGGTATCCCAAAGAAAGAGTTTTTACTCTCCTTGGATATTCAAATGCAGATCTAGTAGGTTGCAGAATTGATAGAAAGAGTACATCGGGTACTTGTTAATTGCTGGGAAATGGGATAATATCTTGGTTCTCAAGAAAGCAAAGCACTGTGGCTCTTTTAATAGCAAAAGCAAAATATATGGCTCTTGGAAGTTGTTGTTCTCAAATCTTATGAATAAAACAACTGAGAAACTTTGGAATTGAAGATTCATGCACCTAGATCAAATGCGACAACTTCAGTGCAATCAATCTCACAAAGAATCCAATTCTTCATTCTAGAGCAAAGCATATAGAGATTCGACATCACTTTATTAGAGATCATGTTCAAAACGGAGAAGTTATGATCCAGTTCATTGATTTAAAGAATCAACTGGCGGATATATTTACAAAGCCACTGGAGAAAAGCCTATTCGAGTCTATACACACCAGACTGAACATTACACCCTTCAACTATTAAAGTCTAAAAATGCTCAAACTCAGAGGTAAAGTCTAAAGGTGCTCAGACTCAGAAGGCCAAGAGTTACGACTGTAAGTTATTTTTAGTTCTAAGTAATTTAAATTTCTTGGAAAGGTACGTTTACTTATCGCTAATTAATTGGAATTATCTTTCCAAGTTTCGTTTTTGATTTAATGACACTCATTCATTTTCAAAAAGGCAATTATTCAAAAAGGTAGTTATCTATTTTTTGAAAAAGGCAGTTATCCATTTTCGAAAAAGGAAGTTACTATTTTAAAAAAAGGCATGTTTATTTTTTCCTTTTTGTGACGTTTCATTTACCTCGCTTCACTGGCTTTGTAAACTGTAGAAATCCATATTCTTTGTTTTTCACTCGCAAACCCTAACTTCCTCCCACTTACTTTCACTTTCTCTATTGTTTAATCCAAAAAGTTTTCATCTTTTCGAGCAAAGCTATGAAATTATTCCTTGAATCAACTATGTCTTCAAGAAAGTCATCGAGAATCGCAAGCAGGGGACCACGCAATATGCCTGAAGGTCCTACCCATTTCGACTTAACTAAGGAAGAAGATTCTTCACCTCCACAGCAACCAAGTCAGCAACAACATTCTCAGCAACGTCACACTCCTCCACCGACTCATACTGAAGAAGGAATTGTGGAAAATGTTGAACCAGTAAGGACTCTTACTTCTAAAGTTGCTTTCAAGCTTTACTCTTGCTTGAAAAAGGGAGGTACTACTATGTCATTGATTGATGAGTTTTTAAGAGAAAGAGGATACAGAAACAAAACCATGTTCTTGCGTAACATGGAAAGGATGGGAATTGCTGAAAAAAGGGTCAGCTGAAAAGGCCTTTGCTAATTTTCCTAGAGACCCACGTTTTGGTACGGTGAATCAACCCGAAGGGTCGGATGACAATGAGAGAATATTTACACATTTCCAGCCTAGATCTGGTGTGGCTACAAATGTTGCAGGTGATAGTTCAAGTCTTTTTAGATCGAAGAATCACAAAAGGGTCTATTTGGACTTAATGAAGACAGGGGTCATGAACCCTAGAAGTGTTGATTTCAATTTCCTTGATTTGGTGAAAGTCAATCTGGGTGAGAAGTTTGCTTTGTTGCAATTGGAGGACTTTTGTTCTTAATCAACTGCTACATATCTAGAACTTACAGCCTAATTCTATTCGCATCTGTCTTTTGTGGATGCAAATAGTTTTTCTTTCATTGTGAAAGATAAAGAGTTCGTGGTGAACATGGATACCTTAGCTGAACTAATTGGGATGGAAATAGGATGTTTCCAACCAATTAGTGTATCTGTTGCTCAAGCCACTCTATCTTTAATGCAAGACAGGATTTCTAAAGGCAAGATATCCTACTTTAGGATGAATGCCACCAATATCCTACTGCATAAGATCGTGATCAACTGCATCAGATCAAAATCGACATCCAAGACTGACGTGTCTCGGTCTGAAGCAAAATTGATGCATGCCATCAACATCGGCTACAAGTTTTCTCTGCCTCGCACCATTTTGTTTCACATGTACATGACTGTGGTGGAAGATAAGGGACAACTCTCTTATTCTGCTCTTATTACGCGCCTTTTTAGGCATTTTCACATTCACATTCCTGCTCTTATGTGTTTGACCAGC
The DNA here is from genome assembly GCA_017140395.1 of Eucalyptus lansdowneana. Lineage (NCBI taxonomy): Eukaryota > Viridiplantae > Streptophyta > Magnoliopsida > Myrtales > Myrtaceae > Eucalyptus > Eucalyptus lansdowneana. The sequence continues at coordinate 6,799,227 of CM029483.1, read as the reverse complement.
ATTAATTCAATGGTAATTGGATTCAAAATGATCACCAAGATGCGACTAGAAGAACGAACAAGGTGCTAGAGCGGATGGAGGAGAAGTCTCCATCAAAGGCAAAACCGGTTTCTACGGGGCTAAGAGGAAAGGTAAAGAGCCCATGGGTGCTTCAGCAAAGAAGAAGAGAACTCTCATCTTGGAGGATGAAGAAGATGAGGATGAGATGACTCTCTCTGCCTTGAGGAACTTGAAAAGTTTTGTCAGTTTTCGCGAGACAAGAGAAGAGATTGAGAAAAGAGATGCAGACAGAAGAAGAGGAAGAGGAGGAAGGAAGAAAAGGAGGAGGAAAGAAGAGAAGAAGCAGAAGAGGAAGAAGGAAGAGAAGTAGAAGTAGAAGAAGAAGAAGAAGAAGAAGAAGAAGAAGAAGAAGAAGAAGAAGAAAGAAGAGAAGGAGAAGAGGAAAAAGGAGAAGAGGAAGGAAGAGAGGAAGAAGTGGCTCGGGATGAATCTTTTGAGCCTACTTTGGTTGTATCCCTGTCAAGCAATTCTAGAAAGATGAAGAGTAGAATTGCTAGTGAGCAAGCTCAAGCAAAGAAGCACACCCCTGCTGACGCAAAACAAGAAGAAGAATCCATTTCTCCTCCCAAAGGCACTCATTCAGGGGGAGATGCAGTTAGACAAGGTGGATCTACACCTGGACTTGACTCAGCTAGACCTAGTTTTACTACAGCACATCCAGCAGATTTTTCGTGACTGTTAGAAATTCTACTGGATGTGAGGATAGAGTAATATGCTATGAGCTATGAAATGCAGGTTTTCAAGAATGTTTTCTTGTCCACTTTAGTTTCTCTACATAATCAGTTAAATGCCATGAAGACCCAAGTGCAGGATTCTGTGAAGGGTGCAGATTTACAACCACTGAAGGAGACTATCGCACAGCTTGAGAAAACAGTGCATTCAATGGAAGAATTCCAACTTGTTTGCCTGCCCAAACAATCTTGACTTTCTTCATTCTTAAAACAACTCTTATTATTTTGTTCTCCACGTTTTACCTGTTGACAAAAAGGGGAGAAGATTTGATTTGCAGCAGATTTGATATTTTGTTTGCTTTTGTTTTTGACTTTGGATTTCTGGATTTGTTTGGTTGTGGACTGACTACTTTTAATTTGATCTTTTGATGCCTGCAGTTACTTAGGCTTTGTTAATAATTATGGAAGAATAGTTGATTTGCAGGACTAACATGTTATTTGTGGTTGCAGAATCGATGCTATTCATATCCTAATTCACTTATCATTTATGTGATATCTTGTTTTGCTTAAGTGTTGTTTTGCAAGTCAAAAGTGTTCAAATTTGCAAAAAAGTTTTGTCACCATCAAAAATGAGGAAATTGTTGGAGAAAACCTCCTTATTTATTTTGAAGTTGACAAAACGTTTCCATCAGTCTAGTCTGAAGACTCATAAACTCTATCGTCAAAGTTTGAAGACCTCCAGACTCAAGATTCAAAGTCTACCCTCACTGATAATTTCCAGACTGATGAAGAGAAGACTTATCCAAATACAAGTATATTCTTAAGGATTTAATTTGTATGGTTAAAGAAAATCTCACAGATGAAGATAGTACCTCGTGATCTATTATTCTCATTGCAATCAAATTTGGATAAATTGATCCGGTAATTGATGAAGCATACTTAGAATGTTTTACTTATGGAAACCTAGATCCTGATTGTATGGGCGAGCAAGATTGGTGGGCTATCATCACATTCCTTAATTAAACTCAAGATATCCCTAATTGATTCTGTCCAACGGTATGATTGGAAGAACTCCTTTGAAAGGTGCCAACGGATATGAAGGCATGGAAAAGTATATAAAGAAGATGCTCAAGTTATTCAAGTGTGTGCATGATAGAAGAATTCTAAAGTCCGAAACTCTTAGTTCTTTGTTTCATTCGCTAAGCTTATACTCGTATTCGAAAGAGAGATAAATACTTGTGAGACCTTGAGGAAGTGTAGTAAAGTCTCTACATTGTGCAATCAAAAACATGAAACTATAACATCTCTTTTGATTCTTAGTAAAATCTAGCTGATGGGCCGACAATGCGGGAGAGTGGACGTAGGCTTGATCTAAGCCGAACCGCTATAAACTCTGTGTTCCAATTTTCTTTCCCTAAACTCTTTACTTTAACTTATAGTTTCATATATCTATTTACTGTCTTTTACATCTTCAGTCCATCTTTATCAAAAGATGAATTAAACTGTTAGGTTTTTGTAAAGATTGCTTTAACACCTATTCACCATCCCTCTAGGTATTAGTACTAGTCCTATTAGTAATCACTCCGGCCGGCTCGTTGATGGGTTCACCAGCAGTATTATAGCCTCTTCAACTCTGCAGACAGAGGTACAAGCCCTCACACTCACACTCCAAAACCTATTGCAGAAAGGGATGGAAAATGAACAACTTATCTTGAATCTGAATGCCTAGTACTCGTAAAAGCCGTGCATCTCCATTGCTTGATGCCATGGGAGATCCGCGCGCTACTCTTAGAGGCTGCAACATTGCTCCCCTTTTTAGACCTTATTTGTACTGATATTCTGGCAAACGGTGGCACTCTTGGTTAGATTATATAATTTTTATCCGTTTTCGACCAAAAAAAAATATGAAGAAAAGTTCACAATTCAACATCAGTCATTAATAATATCCCTAAGAATGAACCTTTGAAGTTGGGGAAAAAAAGATGCAATAGCACATATTTTACATCTCATTGCATGAGAAGATTGCATAAATTGATTCATATGAACATGTAGGAGTTACCTACTAAGGTACAATTTTCAATGATGCATAGCTTTTGATTAAATGCCTTCTTGTTTGACATCTAAAGAAGTCGAGATCATGCTTCCAAGAACTTTGGTGTGGTCACATAAAAACGGATCATGATAAAATAAGAAAAAAAGAGTAACGACAAACTCTGTTTGATGAGACGAAAAAAGACTTTTGTCGCGACCTAACCTTGGGTGAACCACCTAGGATTTGGCTAATTGATTATTAAATTTAAACTTAGCCTAGGCTCTTCCAAGCATATACCAATTTGCGACTTAGGTTCAAGTATTTAGCATGTAAAAGATTATTAGTTATGAGTCGTTACTAATCTATTCTTTGGTGGGTTGATTATAAACTCAAGTAAAATAACGGGAGATTTACTTTACTCCTGCGAACCAAAGATTGTGAGCTTAGGGACCTAATTACACTAGATTTCTCTAATGTCATTTCAGTACCATTTTTTATTTTAAAAAATATCTTTGCAAGCAGTCTAGACTGATTTTAATTTACTTTCCTAACATGTGAGGTGATTATGTAGATGCACAAACCACCAATTTAACACCCAAGAAAGTAATAAATAAATTACGGGACTTATCTCATAGCAACGAAAGCATCTACGATATTATATCATAACTCACATCAACGGTTCTAGATATGAGTTATAATTAACACTCAATCAATTAATTTTTATTTTAGGATTTCTCTTGTTTAATGAAATCTAATATACGTGTAATGCAATTTAACCGAATGGCCTAGTTCTAATGACAGACAATTTCTAATTAAATGGACCTAGCAACAATTACTAGATGACATGCATTTTATGAACCTAATTCTATATCACATGCACATGACATTTTTGTATTTATTCATTCAAATTCGAAATTAATTAAATACTCTAATTGAAACACGCAAGCTATCCTATAGGAGAAAATTCAATTTATTCTAAAAAATATTTTTGGTATTTTATTAAATTCGGAATTATAAAATAACTAAAATAAACATGCAATCCTATCTAGGAAATCAATTCTAATATGCATAATATGCAATTTTTTTGTTACTTTCAACATAAATAAAGCAATTAAAGCAAGATAAGCATCAAATCACTTAAGATTGTATATCATCCAATCAATGTGAATAAAGAAATAATATCCAATCAATTTGAAATTGAAAGTGCTAGTACGAACACCTAGAGGGGCTGAATAAGTGTTTAAAATAAACCTTGGCAAATATATGTGGAATAAAATAAATTTCGAGCAAAATCTAAATAAGGATCAGAGTTTGATTAAACGAGCCACCAAACTTCTAGTAGATTTTCAGAATCTATTATCCGATAGAACAAACTTCTGAAATAACATGTAAGTATGTAACGGACTTAAATAAGAAGAGTTAAGGAAAGAAAATATTGCACAAAAAATTTATAGTGGTTCAGCTTAGATTAAGCCTACGTCCCCCCCCCCACGCTAACAACCTTCTGGCTAGATTCCATTATGCGATCAACAAGAGATTACAACTTTGAGTACAAACATTTAATAGTAGATCACACTATCTCACTAAATCACTATTTTGGTATTTCTCTCACGATCACAAACGTTTAAGCTCACGAGACAAGTGTATGATCGAAATTTGCTCAGACTTTAGAATTATAAATTCTACACTCCATCTCTTATTTGTTCATTAGTCCTTGGTCTTCTTAAATACTCCTTCACTTCCAAACTAGCTGTTGGACAGTACCTTAGAGGATCGTCTTCCAATCTACCCATTGGACAGATATGTATTTAGAAGATTTGGTAGTCATTGAGTGATAGAAGTAGAATCTCACTTATGTCTCTTTCTGTATCTAAAGTCTTCACTTCCAAACTAGCTGTTGGACAGTACCTTAGAGGATCGTCTTTCAATCTACCCATTGGATAGATATGTATTTAGAAGATTTGATAGTCATTGAGTGACATAAGTAGAATCTCACTTGTGTCTCTTTCTGTATCTAAAGTCTGAATATATTCTGCTTACGAACAGATTTACCCTTAAGGTCTGGATACAATCTGAATAAGTTCAGTTTCAGTATAGAATTTATCTTCTGGTTCTTCTAAATATAGACTTTAACAATATCATTTACATATTCTATCATTTGCATAGTCTATTACTCAATCATTAAACACGTTAGTAGTCTTTGATTTATTTTGTCATTTTCAAAATATCATAAGAGATTTCCCTAACAGAAATTTCACCAATAAAATTGATGAGTTGATCTTAAGCTTAAAGATCAAAAAATTAATTTTAAAGATTCCTACGGAATCAATAATTCCATCTAAAGTCTTATAGATGGAATTAAAGATTATATATGATTGCCAATTAGGAAATAAATCCTAATTGGGGGTGCACTTATCACTCAAATTTAGAAATCGTGTAATATTCTCAATCAAATTGAATCACAGAATATTCAAATTGTTGGCAAATGAGATAATTACCAAATTCAAGGTATTTGCGTGGATAAGTTTCCCAAATTGGAACCGGTGAACAATGAGCTCGGATGATGATGGGTAATGGTGCACGGCAGCAGTAGCGGTCTCGGCGGTGGTTCACAATGGTACTTGAGTGGATGGCCAGCGAGGCTAGTAAATCCTGCTAAAAAAAAGAAAAAATCATCAAGAGAACGAAATTGTTTCACTGAGCTTCAGACGTTGCAACTCGTTGATGGGGCTTCGCAGCAACCGCACTCTCGTCGATGCAGCAAGTTGTCAGGAGTAGCAGGCGACGCTAGAGTCATGGCCGTGTGGGTTGATGGAGTGGGATGTTTGGCTGTGAAGTGTTCAGCCGTCGTCTCCCTTTCTCCTCTATTCTAAGTACCGACACTCTCTTCACGCTTTCTCTCCTTGACTTTGTTGACTGAGTGGCATTTTATAGGTGAATGGTATGATCCCATTTGGGAAAGAAAATTTCTGCATGAAATCTCTAATGACCATGCAATCTCTTTTGTTTTGAGACAAAAAATATATCGTTCAGTATATCCCCCAAGTGCAATATTATTTTTGATTATTTTGATATTTCCTCTAAAATCTTCCATTCCGCTGCGAAATATATTACTCAATGTATATATCGCATAAATATGTAAAATATTTACCAAATATTGGAAAAATATTACAAATCTTTTCTGAAAATATCAAATCGTCATTCCTCATAAGTCAATTGTCGGTCATCGGAGAACAATAGACTTTAGCCAATTCCCTCTCGCCACGGGCTTAATCCAACTCGTCTAATCAAAGTTTAGAACCATCAAGTCAAACCCATTTATCACTAGTTCAATGCAAATGCAAAAAAAAAAAAAAAGGCTCCTAAAGCTATATGTTATGCAATTTAATTCTAATATTTTTATTTAGGGGTTAAAATTAATCACTAATTTTTAATGCAATAAACGAATGATTGGATTGTCAAAATTTAGGTGTCAACAACTTTTCAATGGCAATAGCATATAAAGATGATGAAATAAACTGGCAGATGGTTCTCCTAAGTTATTCGGTTGAATTGGATTCTTTAGATATAAATGAGGAAAAATGGTCAACTCGGTCATGAACGTATTCAGTCATAAATTTTTTGTTAATGTAATCTTAAACCTTTTTATGAAATGTTAATGTAGTCATTCTGACCAATTTTGACTTGAAAATGCTAATGCAACAATGTAATTGACAAATTTATGTAAAGCTATTGGTTTTACTTAATATTTGAATTTTCCAGATTTTTTTCCCTCTCTCTCTCTCTCTCTCTCTCTCTCTCTCTCTCTCTCTCTCTTTTATGGTTATTGTATCTTGTTCCCTGTTCCTATACCGTTCACCTCTCTGGGTAAACTCCATCTTTCCTCTACTTTCATCAGTCAATTACCGGCAAAGTAGTCTAGAACGAACAATCCGAAGCCTATTCCCAACATGTTCCCAGATTTCCTTCCTCACGACTTACACCATCAAACATTTTGGGTAAAAAATTCCGGTCGCTGAAAACGACCAAGATGGAGAAGACCGACTCCTCGAGATGCTAATCGTTGTCAAATTCAAGGTTGAATTAGATGGCCTGGGGTACGTTTCAACGAAACATCGCTCTTGATTAGTGGTTTGCGTGGATGGTAGCTTTTCGGTTGGGGCGGGACTTGAATTTAGAGCCATCTATGTTGATGCTTGAAAGCAACACGCGAGGCCTTATGGTTCAGCAGGATAATGATGTGGACGAGATGGGGTGCAATGTATCATTCGCTCAGTCCTTTCATTGAGGAACAGAAAGAAAGTTTCTCGTACGTTTCTCGTTTCTCATGTTAGGGTGTAAGAACCAGAGATCGTTCGTCTTATTCTCTCAACTCGTCCGGCTAAAGAGGGACAACGAAAGAGGTGAAAGGAACCTCTGGAGTCTGGATGGGAGCGGCCCGGGGCGAGATTTGAGGTCGCCGAGCCTCCTCCAAGGTCGTGGAAGCGTCGTTGTCCATGGCGGCTTGACTTCAGATTCGAGGTCGCCGTCCGTGAAGCTTGTTGGCCACGAATCTCGTGAAGGTTTCCCTCGTCCTCACCCCTTCCTTCAGCTTCAAACATGAAAATCTCGCTTCATTTTTCAAAAATGAAAAGTGAAGAAGATGAACAGTAAAAAAATAAATAATAAATAAATAGAAAAATCAGAAAAATAAGTGAAAACAAGGCCTTTTTCAATTGAGTTTATCTACACCGTGCCTCGCAGGATGGTTCATTGCCATGTCAATAAATTCAAGCTAAAACTTGCCCAAAAAACTATATTGAAATTTCATAAAAAGACTTACAATTACAGGTTATCGCCAGAAAATCTAATTTAATTTTTCTGGTCAGCAAGGCAACACAAGCCAATGCATCTTCTATAAGGATAATTTTTTACCAAAATCTTTTACCATCTCCCGAAAAATTCTGTTCTAATTTCGGGATTACAAAGAATTTTGGTCTTCAATTTGCACAATTTCGGCAATGAAGTTAGAGCTTCGTCCCTCGACGACAACTGTAATCTCTGGCTTCCTTACTCAACCTTCTCTCTCCTTAGTCTTGTAATCACATAAGGCTTCATAATTTTGCTCGCACGATGAAACATGGTTGCTTTTGTCTTCTTCCTAGTACCGTGAATGGATTTCTGTATTCTCTTCTTCTCCTTCATGAAACTCATTCTAATCATGGTTATCAATAAAGGCATGGCACTGTCGAGAAATTTAACATAGTGGTCACATTAGTGCACTCGAATAATTTAAATGTCATACCTCTTCTCAATTACTTATGTCTTCCTCCACCCTTCTCTTATAATTTTAGGAAGATGACATGAAGCTATTTCTCATCTTCCTTGACCGTGATCACGACAAAGTCCTCGCGCTGTTTGAAGATGTCATGCTTCTCTGTCTAGAAAGCTTTCCTCGCACCACTCGACCTTCTCGGGGGAGTGCAGTCACTCCATCAATTGGTCAATAGTCCAGGCCAACGACTCTAAATCCGACTCTTCAATTTCCGAAGCACTATGGAGAAGTTGCTTGGAACCTATGCATGTGCTTCTTTGACTTGACTTGATTTTCCTATTAATTTTTAAAAATAGAAAAGAAAACCATCGAGAATGCCTTTAAGACGCATTCAAATAAATTTATCATTTTCAATACACATCAGACTTCACTTTTCAAAATATGTATATCTTTCTCTCGCGAAATGATTTTCCAAACTAGACTTCTTCTCTCTGCCACATCATGCCTAAAGATGACCTAATCGTACCCTCCCATCCTAGTCACTTTTTTCTGTCCTTAAATTAATGTTTGTTAACATTTTACATTCCTTTTAATTCAGTGTCGCATTACAAATTTCCGGCCAATGAGTTCTCTATGATCGAATAGTTTATTCAATGACATGTTCTCTTTTTTTTTTATTTCATTGTTTGATCAGCTTTTTAATATTATGTTAATGCTCAGTTTGTGAAGGGTTAATGTAGATAATATGTAGAAGGGTAACACGTGCTTTCTAAAATATTTCAACAGTGCTTCGAGAGAAAACATATTTAAGAACTAATTCATCTTTTCTTCCGCCTCTCACCCAATTTCATCAATTAAACCACTTATGCTTGTGTAACTCGTAGTTTTTGGAATTGCTTCCTAAATCATTTCACAGGATGAATGCATTTTTCCTTTTGATATGATCATTCCAAAAATTAGTAAAAACAAATTTTCACGAGTTGAGAAATCTTAATTCTTGCTTACATTCAAAAGTTAGGCATGATAGGTCGACTCTTTCTAATTTTTTTTTTTTTGGGGGGTCTTGTCCCTATCTATTTTACAAGCCACTACGTATGTTATTTGCCATGTGCACGTTGCGAAACCCTACTCCCTCACTCATATATCCCCACCCCAGCCTCTAAATTGCATGGTCCCATTTATTCTTGTGATTTTTCCTTCTTCTTTTTTCACGCTTGAGAAAGAATTTGCTGGTCTGGAAAGAGGAGCTTTAAAACCAACAGAGATTGAATAAGGAATGAACTAAAGATCTTTTTGCTTGCAAGATGGAGCATGATGTCTATTAGAGAAATTAAAGGTTCATGCTGTTAAATTAGGAGTGAAAGCTTCATCCTTCCATGTATGGCCCTCTCCTTTGTAACTTATTGAATACTCGTTCACTTCCAATCACTGCAGATCTTCAACGTAATAATCATAATATAATAGTAGTTAATTCTATTTGAAAAATGCTAGCACGAGAAAAAAAGATCCATTATCCAATTAGAGTGTTTATTATAGAAAGGACGCGGTAAAAAAAAATAATAATAACTAATAATATAAAAAGATTGATAAATTGAAAGGAAAAAAAGAAAGAAAAATCAATCTTTCAGATCATTTATCCGAACATAACCATTCTATGATATCCTCTTCCATAGAGTATAACTTTTATTAACCAAAAGGACGAAGACAATGAGAAACTTGCTATGGGATCCAAAATATACCAATACAGATCTATGTCAATGTTAGGCCATGTTCGTTTCACAAAAAATGAATGATTTGAAAATATCATGTATTAACTAACTATTTCAAGTGATTCAAGCAACCATTTTTAGGAAAATATTTTTCATATAATTCATTTTCCACAAAATAAACAGAGCTTAATATGAAGGACAAAGCTAAGTGTTGGGATATATAAGCGGACACATATGAACTGTCAAGTGATAATATCTTATACCATAATGTCAAAGGAAAAGAAAAATACAAAGAAATCGCAGTTCAAGAGCCATTTTGTCTTCTCCGAACCACTATGTTACGCGATTTGGCTCCTCAAATAACAATCCCACCTCATTTATCGTACAAAAGCACCATATAAAAGATGATAAATAAAAGCAATTATCAATTAAGAAAATATGCTAATCCTGTGGTAAAGGGCTGTTGAACCGGCGGGGATTGGGTAGAGACCCCAACTGACTAATACTTACCGGTTTATACATAGAAATTATTAGATACCGAAAAATCATCTAAATCATCAGAAAGGAATATGGATTGTAGTGAAAATAGCCACGGAAGCGACTGTAGGTGGATTAGAATACATTTATTCAAGCAAAATCTACTGCATTAATTATTTATATTCAATATAATAGAAGTCGAAATTGACCGTAATGTGTATAGCAACTTATACATGCTAATCAACAGCATTAATTGTTTGACAAAAAAAACACATTAATTGCAACAAATCGCCAATTACAGATTCGAATGGTTCTTAAAGAAAATCAGCATTAATGAATCAATGACCAAAAAAGTAGGAACCTTTAACTTTTTAATTATTACAATACCAACTTTTTAATTATTACAGTAATTTTACCTTTTTCAATGAATATGTACCTTATAGTAATGTGAAGAGGAGAAGCAGAAGAAAAATTAAGATGTGGCTCGACAAAAAGCTCTGTTCTCCATGTTTTGTTATTATTTATAGATTTACAGATGGAGACAGACCATGTTTACCATCACCATGAACCCGGATTCTATCCAAAGGTGCGAGGGAAGAAAATCGAATAAGAAGAAGAGAAGAGAACGATGGATGAAAAGTATCCTTTTCCAAGCAGCAGATCAATTCAAAGACGCATCTCCCTCTCTCTCTCTCTCTCTCTCTCTCTCTCTCCACATCGCAATCATCCTACTCAATTTCACCATCACGAGCGCACTCTCATGTAGTTCCTTCTAATTAGATCTCCGTCAAATCCATTTCGCATCGCCATCCTATAAATGAACTCCTAGAGATTCGGGAACCCCATGACTTAATCAACTGAAACGAAAAAAAGCAAAACTTGAAGGCGGTGTTGAGGATGAATCTCACCAGCAGAGCTGTAAAAAGTGAAGGCTCGTGATGGCTCATGTCCGCAGAGTCCTCGCAACGTTGGCCATGGATGCTGGATCTTGTTTTTCTTCTTCGTCTTCTCTTTGTCATCGTGATTGAAGAGCTGAGAGGCAGGAGACGGCTTTCGGATGATGGATCCTACTGGCAACAAAGAACAGGATATGGTGTTTTGGTGAATCATACCTTTATATAAACAGTACAAATAGAGCACCAGCAAAATATGCAGCGATTCGAGTGGAGGCGTTACCTTCGGCAATGGTTTTGATGCGAGATTCTTGATGCCACTGCCAATCGCCGATGAGAAGAATTTGTGGCCCTGCACAGATCCAATGCAATATAGACATGAGGAATTCATGGAACTAATAAAATCCAACTTTGTTTCGGTTAAAATTGAGATAGCTAGTATAAACACCTAAAAGGGGGTTGAATATGTGCACAAATAACTTATCGAGATACGGAAGCGATTCTAGGCAACCGATAGAAAGAAGTTCACAAAATGAAGTATGATCAAAGTAAAGAGAGTAAGGAAGAGAAAATTGAACACAAGGTTTATAGTGGTTCGGCTTATTCTAAGCCTACGTCCACTCTTCCGCACCGACAGCCCACCGACTGGATTTCACTATGAACAAAGAGTAGTTACAGCACAGCTTTTCCATGATTCCACAGTGTAGATGTTCTATCACACCTCCTCAAAGCATCTCACAAATATAGACTCTCTTTTGTATACAAGGTTTCGCTCAAAGGAATTGTCTAAACAACAAGGAGCTTCGAGACTTTGGAATTCTTCTATCGCGCACACCTCGAACAACTTAGAACGTCTTCCTTATATACTCATTTATGCCATCATACCCGTTGGCACTTACCAAAGGAATTCCTCCAATCTACCCGTTGGATGGAATCAATTAGGAAGATTATTTGAGCTATTAAAGGAACGTGTCGATAGCCCATCAATCATGTTCGCTCATACAATCAGGATCTTGGTTTCCATAAGTAGAACCTTCCAAGAGTATTTAGGCAATCATCAGTTCCTTAATCTTCGAGTCAATCTCGATTAATCAAAGGATTCCGTTGTGTCTTTTCTAGCCAAGAGATCTTCTCCGGTTGATAAGGTCATATCCTTAATGAAACATCCAGTTCTGGATAACCTTTCTTCAACGGATTAGAGACTGTCAATGAGAATAGACTTTGAGTCTTGAGTCTGGCTATCCGGAGGTCTTCAGACTTTAAATAGCAGAGTCTGCAAGCCTTCAGGCTAGACTGATAGAAACGTTTTATTAGCTTCAAAACACTTCAAGAAGATTTCTCTAACAAAAATGAATTGTAAATAGCATTGGAGCGTGTACCTTAGAGAGGTCGCCATCCAGTTTCTTAGACCAAGAGGAGATGTCCCGTCGAAGTCTCAAAAGTTCAACAGTAGTTCATACAGTACAGAGACTATCGAGCCACAGACTGAGAAGAACGCAAGATACCGCATTGCCCAGCGGCTAGTGTCCACTTCACATCCACGTTCACATAAGGGAAAACTTGCACCTTCCTGAGATGTGGTAACCCTTTGAGCTCATTAAGGTCTGGTATTTTGCTGCGTGGAAAGATTTTCAAGACTTCCAAATTCCGTAAATCTTCAAGACAATCGCAATCGTCTAGTTCTAATTCTGACAGATATTTCAGACCAGAAAAATTTGGCTCTTGAATCTTGCAGCGTTTGAGACGCACAATCCATAAGCTTGAGGGCGAGTGAAGTTGTGTGAGATCTAGCTCCTTCATGGAGGATAAAGTGAGTTCCCGAGCTGAGTAAGGGCACAAAAATCCCCGGGGAGGTCGGTGACATTTGGAAGGGACAATTCCAAGGTCTCTAGACTTGTTAATCCCATGATCTGCCCAATATTTGGGGTCCGATTCGATGACCCCGCTTCTAGCTGCTCATTAACATTCAAGCATAGCTCTTTTAGATTCGTCAGATTTGTCAATTTGGGGTCTGCCATGATTTTGGATCCCCAGCAGAGGGTGACTAAGGCGGAGGGCAACTCTGGTAGTGCTTGAAGTTGTTCGCATTTACATACGTCAAGGGTTCGGAGGCAAGGGAGATTATAAATGCCCCGAGGTAGCCCAACCACATTTGGATGACGATAATCTTAAAATTCTCAAAAGAGTATGGTCTGAAATATCATAACTATCTTGGGCCCTAACCAGAGAAATCTATCTTTCGAGTTTCTCTAACTTCACAATATCTTCTCGAAAATTTTCCAAGTGAGCGCATTGATCTTTTTCGGTAATGCAAATTGTCTGCTACATATAACTCAAATGTAAAATTTCAGAAATTTGTTCCGATCAAATCGTACTTCGAAATCAAATTTTGTCAAACCTCAAAGCTCCACAATGGCTTAGACTTCCATTTCTACAAAATCACAGCTCAAAAATTTCTCATTCGAACCTCATAACTACATAACTTAGAGTTTGTACCCTAATTTCCAATAGGGAAAATGTCACAAATGGTCCCTATACTATTACTTAATGTGCAATTTGGTCCTTGAACTTTCGATTGGCTCAATTTAGTCCATTCGGAGGAACTATTGATAAATGTCCGATTTGGTCCACGAACTTTCGATCGGCTCAATTTGGTCCATGAACTATTAATAAATGTCCGATTTAGTCATTCGTTACTTGTTTTTTCCTTTTTTTTTTTTTTTTTTTTTTTGCTTCATCTCTCTTCCTCCGCCGGCTGGCGAGGGAAGCCGGGTGCCCGATGTTGGGCCGTCCTCACCGGGCGGAGAGGGGGAGAGAAAAAGCAAAAAAAAAAAAGAAAAAGAAAGGAAAAAAATAGTAATGAATGACTAAATTGGACATTTATCAATAGTTTAGGGACAAATTGAGCCAAACGAAAGTTTAGGGACCAAATCGAACATTTATCAATAGTTCGTAGACCAAATTGAGCCGATCGAAAGTTCAAAGCGTAAATTGATATTTATCAATAGTTGTGGGCCAACAGCCAATCGAAAATTCAATGACCAAATTGTACATTAAGTAATAGTATAGGGGCCATTTGTGACATTTTTTTCCAATATTACTCCGGTTAAACAAATAATCGGCTTGAAAACTTACCAGGCATTACATTTTTCCCCTTTTTCTTCTTTCCTCTTTCCCTCCTCGTTTTCTGCTTCAGCTTCTTTTCTTTTTGTGCTTCAAATGCACGAGCTCAAATAAGGAAAGAAGAAAAAGAGGGTTGGGCTTGGGCATTGCTTTTAAGAGACATGGGCTACCTGGGCTTTTGTTGGGCCTATTATTTCAATGGACGAAAACTTTCCTTCTCCAAGCAGACGACTCGGTTACTCAAATGAAGAATGGCGACACTGAAGGCGGTGTTCCGGACGAAATTTCTTGCATGCATATTGACCGCCCCAAAATTTTGCAAAGGAAAATGCCAAGAAATCCATCTTATCTTTGAAAGACAATCCGAGAAATCTCCCACAAAGGTTACCTCACGTAACTTCAAGAACCTTAAATTTCTAAACCTTTCAAGTTGTTCATTCGTGATCAAGTTAGGAGAATCCTCCCCATCAAGATCTAGTACTTCAACCTTCGTCTTCATCTGCCAATGAATACATGTTAGTACAAGTATACATTCATTAATAATCAACTATGTTTTTAGATTACACATAAAGAAATGTTTCTCGGTAGAAAAGGCAATTCTCAATATTATGATGTCTAATTTTCTACTTGTAAACTAATAATAATTCTTACTTTACCTCTTTCGTTCTTAGTATTTCAAGGATCTCTTCATTCATCCACAACCTACTACGCTCTCCAAGGTCTATCAAACTTTCTTGATGAACAATTTCCCTTCCAAAATCTTTTAGTTGTTCATGCATCCAAAATTTATTGTTATTAAAGTATCCTTGTCAAGGACATTCTAACAAGGACATCGATTCCGCCTCAGTCCACATGTGAATTGGATTAGTCATGTCCTCATTGACAAAAAAACATGCAATGTCAAGAAAAATCCATTGCTAAGAATTCTCTAATGCATCATAGCTAATCTTCAACCTCCTTTGGACCTCTTTCTCAGGCCTTTTTCTTAACTTGTCTAATGTCTCAACCCATACTGCTTTGGGCTTTCGTTAGAGGGAGTAAACCTATCTTCAAGAGCCAAAGGAAGCCCTCCGTAGTAGAGATGATTTCATAGCAAGGATGTCTTGTCATTTGAAGGAGAGTCATGTCATATGTGTTGACACCTAATTTAAATTTAGAAATAGAAATAGAAAATAATCTTTGATTGAGGAAATTTAAAAGAAAAAATTTGAATTCAAAAACTCAACAGCCAAATGTTTTGGAGCCACTTTATTGTTGAGAAGTTAAGTGAGGATGTGCAAGTATATCGGAAAATCTTCATCTGCAAAAAAAAACAAACTCAAGTCTTTCTCTATAAATAAAGTACGAAACCTTGAACCATGGGGGGTTCTTTTCGTCAAAAAAATTGAAAAATAGAGAAAGGAGAAAACAGAGAGAGGTGACTTCTCTTCGTCAAGGAAAAAGAAAACATAAAAAGGAAAAGTCAAGAGAAGCTTTTGCTTCTGAAGAAGAAAACTTTGGTTTGTGGGAGAGAGGAAAAGAGGAAAAGTTAAAAGAAGGTAGAGAGAGAGTGTACGAAGAGATGGGTAGGAGAGAGAGTAAAAATTAAAAAAAAAAGGAAAAAGCAGAAAAGTTTGGCAGGGGATTGGACGTTTTACTGTTCATCCTCTTCCCCCTGCACTCGCCGGAATTGCTGTCCGCAGACCAACGGCTCCCTCCTCACTGGCACACCACCATCGACCACGATTGCAGTGCCCTCAAACCAAATCTTCCTCGTGAGTTCCCGTCCGACGTTCCTGCTGCCCGTTTCCTCCGCACCACCGAGCTACCGTTGCTGCTCCGCCTGACCGCGCAACCACCGCTGTCCACTTTGCCCCGCGCGTCACTTCGCCCCCAGCCGCGACGAAGCTTCTGTTTCAGTGACACCCTTGCAAATCCGAGTCCCCTTGTGCCGAGCGACGCCCACAGCAACACACCACCGATTTTTGCCGCTACCTGCAGCAGACCGAACCTTTTCCGTGAGCCCTCCTCGCCGACCCAGCCGCCGGATGCCTCGCCGCTCCACCCCCGACGCTCGCGCCAGTAGCCTACGCGTCAGCTGCGTTTCGCCGAACCCCCGCACCGCCTGTGTCCGCCGCTGCAACGCGCCAAGCTCCGCCACCTACTGTCTCCCCAGTTTTCGCTGCAGGTCCGGTTGCTACTCGAGCCTCGCCGGAGTTCCGACGACCGCCTTACTCCAGCCACCACGACCCATCACTGAACCACCGTCACTGCTTCCATTTTCCAAGCCTTAGGTAGTATATTTTTATTTATTTTTTACTTATTTCACGTTACGTTAGCTTATTTTTAAGTTTAATTATTTGAATTGTAGTATTGTATGTCAATATTTGTAGACCTTGTAGACATTAAGGGTTTTATCCAAAATTATGGTAATTATTAATTTGACCTCGTAAGACATCGGGTCATTTTTTTATTACTTTAATTTTTAGGAATTTTGATAATATTTCAATTGTTAAATCATTATAGAGTTAAAATAATTGTTAATTTAATCCGTGAGACGGATTATTTTTTCGGGTTATTTTAATTCTTATCTTCATTCTTTTAAAATAATTACTTGTTTGAAAAGATTATAAAAAAAAATCAAAAAATCAAAAAGTTCATAAAAATCTAAATATTGTATAAGAGCATTTAGGTTTAGTAAATTAGGACTGTATTTTTAGGGTTAGTAAATTAGAATATCATTCACTTTAGTTAGTCTAATTAGTTTTTAATCCGAATTTCAATAAAAAGAATCAAAAAATATTAGGTACATATTAATTAATTTGCATAATAGGTTTAATTAGAATTTGTTTATTAGTAAAATATGGTCATATCTAGAACTTAGGTACTTAGGTCCATACACATTTCATATTAAAGTAGCACACCTAGATATTTTTAGATTAAGTCAATTTTCATTTAGTAAAACAAAAAGAGGAACAAAAAATGTCATACATGCATATAGAATTATTATGTCATTCATCCCACATCATATAGCACATGCAAATTAGATCGCACACATATTGTAATGATTTAAATTAATCTCATATGTCATTCAAATAAAACTCATGCATATCAAATTTAAATTAAGATTGCATATAATTAACATTTTCAAAAAGAAAAAGAAAAATTAGGTGTCATGTCATTTAGAAATCATGTTTAGGGTATGCATTTTTATTAGCATTTTTTTATTGAATGTTATTTTATTGATTGTGCACCCACATAACCATTTGTATGTTAGTAGCTTAAGTTTAAATTAATCAACATTGCCTGCAAAATATTTTTAAAATTAAAATAAAAAGATACCAAAATGGCGTTAGACTAATCTAGCGTAATCATGTCCCTCGCATCATCAATCTGTTCCATAAAAAAGTAAAGTATTCTCCCATACTTTACTTGGGTTTCTAATTAACCCTAATTGGTTAGTGGCGGCTCCAAATTGAATATAATTGCATGTTTAAATATATTAATTTCTTAACATTAAGTTGCGATTGATAGGACTTGGGAGGGTCCGTGCCAAGTCTTCAGACTTAGTAATCCATTAGCCTTATTTAGGTAATTCACCATCGGGAAGGTCGCGACAATATGCATACCTTTTGAAAAGCTAGAGTGCATGACCAATTCATCTCCTCCATCCAATAAGGCAGGATTTTAATTCCCTCATCCTCTAGCACCCGTGTATCCTTGTCATAATAATTATCCTAGTTTTAGGATGCAAACGGTATTTTCCTACTAATTTCTCAATTTGTTCGCCCTTGTCAACATTATCAAGAACTATGAGGACCTTTTTGCTGCAAAGTATATTACCATCATCAATGTCATGAAGTTTTCCCCCAAAACGAGAGTTGAAAATGTCAGAATATAACTGATTCTGTAAATTTACTATGCCCCCATTTTGTAATGATCCTCTAACATATTCAAGAAAGTAGCAACCATCAAATTCCTCATGCAACTCGTTGAACACAACATTCGCAAGTGTTGTTTTGCCAACTCCACCCATCCCATGAATACCAACAAAACGAACACCTTCACAACCAACTGCCAACAAGCGCTTTAAGCCTTCTTCATGATCATCCACTAGAACCAACTGATCAGAATCTTCCACATGTTTTTTCTGTTGAATTTTCTATAATATGGGCTTACATTAATTAATTGATTTTTTATTTTAAATAATCGAGTTAATGGATATTCCAGTATTTATTAAACCCTAAAGTGATCTGATTGAATTGGGTATTGACATCTATTAATAACGGGACCTAGTTGAGCAAAGAAAGTGTAGACATTTGTATTTAATTGAAGCCCGTAATGGGAAGGGCCCAGTTGACACGACACGTTGATTAGGGTTTGCTAGGTCTCTCTCTAGCCTATAAAAGGATAGGTTATACCTATCATTTGCTTTAATCCCATTGAAAGCTGCTATATTGAAATAGGTTATAGAGAGGAAGATCTAGCATTCCAATAAATCCCCTGATTATCGAGTAATATATTTTTCTTCAAATGAAGCAATGGCTCAAACGGCGACGCTTTAATTCCGCTGTATTTATTGATCTCGGTGTTTTACAATCATATATGAATCCGTTTTTCATGATTGATTAGTTGTTTATGTGAATAAATTTTCTACATGTGGTATCAGAGCTGATCATATATGAACGTAGAACCCAATTTTTATTTTTTTATGGACAAATTTGAAATCCTCTTTTTTTTAGCCGAATATGAGCATTATTTTTTTTGTGTTGATATTTTGCTTGATTGATCCTGAAACCATAGGACTTTTGTTCTACATGTCAAGATATTTTCAATCATATATAATTTGCATAATTTCGTTAAGAATTGAGAGAATTTTAGATTTGAAATTCTAGGGTTTATAGATGAAAAAGTTCTAGAATTTGCAAATTACTTGCAATTGATTGATGTTTGTTGTAAACCGTTGCATGGGTATTGTTATATATTTGTTTTAGTATCTTTTGTTGTATTAAATTAAGTTTTTAAGGCTTAAATTTAAGAAATTTGAAATTCGGCCATGGGAGATTTAGTTCGAAACTTGAGAAACTTGCATGTGGTAGATTTAGTTGGTTTTCTTCGTTTAGCAAATCACATTGATGTTATATGCAAGACCCATGAAGAAATTTCATTAAAAAAAAATTAATGTTTCTATGGTATTTTGGAGCTTCGGGTCGGCCAGGTCGGCGACCCGGTTTGCTGCAACTTCAGGACCCGACTGGAGGTTGAAGAAGACCTCCAGTTGGGCCGGACCTTTATTGGGCGTAAGCCCAAATTTTTAATGCTTCAAGTTCTAGGTGTGGCCTAGAATCTTTATAATTTCTTTTGCCTAGGGTGTGAGCCCAGACGACCTGTTGGATGAGCGGGGCTTGTAGCTCGAAGCCGTCAATTGTGCCCATGCGAGAAGATAGCTTGGTGTTGGGCCTCGTAGGTCCGACTTGTTCCAAGCAGCAAAAAGAATAGCTTTGGCCGAACGGTTGGGCCATGCGAAAGAATCTCCAATTCGAGGTACTCGCGGGTCAAGGCCTGCGGGTTGGGTCCGAAATATTATAATAATATTAAATAATATTAAAATAAAATAAAATAAAATAAAATGTGGCAAAAATTGTTGTTTGAAAAAGTGCAATATAATCATTGGAAGCACATGTTGTAAAGTGTTTCATATTGTTTGATGAATTTTGGGCATAAATTTTGGAGTTCCCTATTGATAAAAGATTAATATATACAATTACTCGCTCAAATGGGGTTATTATGTATATTAATTTGGAAAATAGCATGAAATTTAATTCCCATATTTAAAAGATGGGGGGATGTATAATTGAAAAATATTTATATGCCCAAAGAGGATAAATGTTTTGAAAATTATATGTAATTTCCCTCCGTGTTGATATTATGAAGATGTATGATTTAAAGGATTTGTCTTGTCCAAAGGGGATGGATCCTTGATAATTATATGTAATTCTCCTTATTGTTACTTTATAAATTTCATGCTGGGAAAATAATAGTGCATTATACACTCTGCCCAAAGGAGAGTTTATAATGTACTAATTATTTTGTTGAATTACTTATTGCCCATAATTGATCTTATTGCATTATGTGTGTTGAACGGAGTTACATTTGCTGTAAATAACAACAATGCCACACGGTCAAAATGTTAATTGGATCAAACTTCAGAGATGGAAGCAAGATATGAGTTCGTTTTGGGCATCGTTGATATGGACTTGGCTCT